>CM024189.1:6912031-7613047 GCA_013433145.1 Ascaris suum
CGCGTTCAACTCCTCTAGAATGGCACCTGTGACAAGTAGTCTGGCGTTGTCGTGAAGCAAGTGATACCAGGAGCAAGTCTTCCTTTGTGAGGAATAGTCCGATGACAGCAGGGGCGTCGAACTTGCTTTTCAACAGTTCATCACCTCAACGGATTCGAGCTTTCACAACAACTGAATGGTTTCACCAGTTTCATGCATATAAAATTGCATTACTTTGAACGATGCTTATTTACAGTAGGAAACGTTGTGGCTGAGCAGGTTATAAGTGTTCGAACTTTACAAATCGGAACGCACTTTACGTTCACGGCAACCTGGTAGATAAAATAATGTTTGAAACCTGCTATCTCATGTGTTGCACAATGGAGGTTTGTTGGGAGGAGGGGCGAGGGGTGGTTGGTTGGAGAGAGCGAGTATATGTCTGCAGAAGTGACGAGTAGTCATTCAGATCCTGATCATGCGCACCAACGGGTTCATTGTGTGTGGCGAGGCAGTCGAGGAGGCGATGTACTTGGCTCGAAGCTTAATTGCTGCTTGTGACAATCAGGTTTTCCCTAGATTAATTAGTCGCGTATTGGTACTTTTCATATGTCATTGCTCAGAGTTCCTTCTGCACTCAGTAACTACTTAAGCGGCTATATAAACACTTTTGTAAGTTGCATCTGAAGTAGGGAAATCTAGAATTGTTTTCGAACAGTGGGAATTAGTTACCTTTTTTGTGTGAATTGGTCATCTTTTTTATAGTCATGTTTATTTATGACTGCATCTTTCACTGTCCAATGAATTTTGGTTAACCATTAATGCTTTTCTGTGCTATTTTATTATCGCTTGTTGCTGTGATTGTAAAAGTGAATGTAGGCGCGCAGGGTGAAGTGTATCCACGGCAATCACTGCCCGCGACTACCAAACTGCAAAGTTGATTTGGGAGCGATGACTATTCGTACATATAGCCGCAGATATATATATATATATATATATATATATATATATATATATATATATATATATATATATATATATATATATATATATATATATATATATATATATATATATATATATATATATATATATATATATATAGGTAGAATTCCGTGTACTTATATATAGATGCGTATCCGCATGAGCACATTATAAACGTGGATGTGTATACACAGACGTATGCGTAAGGAGTACTTTATAACACAGCAATGTATGTGTCTGTCGTCAATAATCTTTGCTGTCAATTTCTTCTCTTTATTTCTCTTCTAGTTTTTCATACAGCGGCGTTATGCTCTGTCTCTTGAAACTGCTGCAAGATCGCCCCCATTCAGTTTCGAAAGATGTCTGCTAGTGATGCAAGTGATATATGTCGCTTATGAGAACAGTGATATATGTTGCTTATGAGAACAGGCTCTACTTCCTGATTTATTGCTCTCGCTTTGGAGCTTCATTTCTTGCGCTTATTCGTCGTCTCATCTTTGAGTTATGGGTCTGTGTTGCTGGGTTTATAAGTGAATCTGTATCGATTTGGTTTCTTTTTTTTGTTCGATTTAACTTGCTATTTTTGATGCCGTCCATGTTATTGGATGATGCTGTTTTTTCAGCTAAGGGCAGCGCGTGCCGGATTGGAGAATCTGGTGATCCCAGACGAGAAGGCTGTCGAAAGGGCCTACAAAACAGCAAGGCGAGGAGGTAATTTTCCCATGGATCATTCTTCCAAGGTTGAAGAGTTTGGCATCAAGGATTGCTCAACGAAAGCATTTGAAAGCGGCAAGATCTCTGGTAGAAACCTTTATTTTTTGATAGGCAGTGGTTCAAAAAAGCTACTGTTTATATTAGCCACCTTCGCGGCACTTCAATTTGCCCACATGGCTGCGCGCAACTATGCTATTCTTTACGTTATTTTTGAGTTCCATAATCGATCAGGTTTTTTAGTGATGATAACGTAGGAAAGACATGTCAATTGTGTTAGTTGCTCACATCCAGTGGAGGTTAGTGCAAGTGCACTTCGAATGAAGTAAATATTGATATGTGGCACTTGTATGGGGGTTGATCTGAAGGAGAGATTTGATTCAGGTGGAGGAGTGAATAAGTCGCCAGCAAAGGACGCGTGTGGTAAACAGATTAATTGGCGAATCGGAGAGTTGGAATGGGAAGCATGGATGCGAGTTCTCGACAATGCTGTATGTGTTTAATTGTTAAGGGCTTTTTTTTCGTCCAGATTCCACAAAAGATTCGAAAAAACTATCGTTTTTGTTGAAATTTCGATGAGTGGTGCTCGTTTGTGAGCACATGTATAGGACTCTTTCGCGAATTGAATACGAAGCAAACACAGTGCGTCTTTTTGTATGTCTGTTGTTGATATTTTTCATGACGCTTGTTGAAAACAAAGCAACTCGAAACTAAGTCTATATATTGCCGTGATGACCTCACCCCGACTCTAAGCAGTTAGTGAATCATGCAATTTTCAGTGTTGAAGTCACCGTTTATGAATTTGCTGATGTTCAATTCATTATTATAATTGTTCACTACAACAAACATTGCTGGTGTTTTCAGCTCTTTGATTCGTTTCTGCTAATTCAACTTTGTCAGCACGAGGAAGGGATCTGATTTTAGGGTTATCGAACGGGTCACTTATATCGACAACCAGTGCTTCGTGCTGGTGCGGCAGCTAGTGCGTCGACCGCCAATCAGAATGACGTTGCTGTGCCGCCAAGTGCATCCGCAATGGGTGAGGTAGGTAGCTGCTTCAATCACTCTATGAAACGATTGAGGCAATTATTTTACTGCTTTATTTTGGCTTGTCGTTATTTCTTGATAGCATGCATGTACTAAATTTTACTTCATTTTACTCCATTGCAAATAGTTTTATAGTTTTAACTTTTAACTAAGTTCTCGTTTCTTTGAGCTGCAATAGTTCTCTGCGTTCTGAAAGTTGCCTATTGTCTTGGATTGTATCACGAATTCCGAGTGGAATTTTGTCGTCGTCAGCCATGCTTATTTCCAGATCCCACCTCGGTGTTATTACATTTGTAGTGCGGCAATCAGCAAAGTTTTACCGTTGTGCCAATCACATACAAGATAGCAATATTTGCTTTTTTTTTGTTATCCGATGATCGCAGTGCATCTGATTGAATGCGAACTTCCTCTTGCTATTAACGCCTAACAGCCGCGTGTCGTTATCCATTCGCGCATACTTTGCATGAAGTGGTTGAGGCACTTTGCGGTGACGTTCATTTCGTATCTCTGTCATTATGAAGCAAGTCAATCTTATCAGTTCCTTGTTTCATTTCCCGATCACTCAATCGTTCTTCGAACCATCGATGAATCGTCACCATGGAACAAGGAAATAATAGTTCTCTTCTAAAGAGAAGTTAATGTTAAAGGTTGACGAGTCGGATGCCGAAGCGTTAACGGCACATAAAATTGCTCTCATGCGAAAGGAGCAAGAGAGGTCACGTTGGTTGAACTCCCCGAATGCCTATCAGCGAATTGAAATTCTTGAAACGGGCACCGACAATCCGAAAAAAATCACGAAGGTATCATTATGAGAGTATCGAAAACTTTTTTTTCGTGACGCTTTTCGATTTTCTGCAGACTTATTTTGATTCTCGCTTTTCCTTTTTTGATACTCTTTTTAGACTTTATATGTTCGACACAGTATTTCGTAGTATGTCTTGTGAAATTCAGCGTGAGACACTTAAGCTGTGGCGTTTATTTTGTGTTTAAGCAGATACACAAGACCGACGATTGAAATCCTCTCAAGAAGGCACCTTTTTTTCAAGGGGTGGGCTGCAACCAAATAGGTGCAAGGGGAGGGGGACAGAACTTGGAACTATCATCCCCGACTTTAGTTGTGCTCGAGGAAAAAAGAATGGGTTAGCTGAAAATTTGCGTAGCTGGGAAGGGAACTCTTCAGTTAGAGAAGTCTCATTAGTTTCCGATGACTTGATCTGATTTATTTGAAACAGCACTAAAATGTCCTCATTTTTGCTGTCTGATATGCGGTCGCGGAGTTATGGCTGTTTCGAAAGAATTCTCGAAGCGAAGGAGAGGGAAATAACAGACAAGCTAGGCACTTTTTCATTCAAACAATATCTTTCTCTCTCATAAATTCTTGTACACTAGGCCTGGCTTGTAAGGCTATCGTGATAGAAGTGCGTAAGTACTATGATGATGTAGAAGCAGCAAGCGAGGCACATTATCTTTCCCATCTCGTCAGTAACAGTTTGGAGCATAAGCGCTTCTGTAAAATTAAGTGTCTGCAGGGTTTTTGGCACTGTATTGTTCGTGAACTGATATGTAACCATT
The DNA here is from genome assembly GCA_013433145.1 of Ascaris suum. NCBI lineage: Eukaryota > Metazoa > Nematoda > Chromadorea > Rhabditida > Ascarididae > Ascaris > Ascaris suum. The sequence continues at coordinate 6,916,322 of CM024189.1, forward strand.
ATGCGCATCGTATATTACGCTCAGCGGGGTCGCTTCAATGATGCGACAAATTACAGTGGGTACAAGACGTGACCACACCATCACATAGCGGCACGGCAGTGAAAATCAGCTCGCCTCATCAGTTTAGTCCGTTTGCCGCAAACCCAAAGGAGTTCAAGGAGAAGCAGAAAGCGATCAAAGAGACTCGTCGACTCGGAGCTACCTCAGCGGGTCCCCAGTCACAGATTCTCGATGGTGTTACCTACGAGGAAGCAGCTCAGATGCGTGCGGTAGCGTCACCCCTTCCTTTTCATTTTTCTCCAATCCACGTCCACTTTTTTTGCACATTCCAAGAGTTTCTTGCCTTGTTGTGGAAGTTTTGCATTTGCAGTGTGTGAATTTTCCACCATGAAAGATCGAAAATCTTATGCCAACGTTCCCACTGAATATTTCTCTGAAACTTACCTGAAACGCACAAAACTCATGGGAGCGTTCTCTCACAGCCTTTTTTCAAAAAAAAAAAGTTTCCACAGCCATTTGTTTTTGTCGCTGTTTACTGTTGGGTGACAAACTTATACCTCTGATCGTAATTTAAAGTAGTCACGACTTATAATTTGAAAGGAACGCTGCTGAGAAAAACTCTAGTGAAAGTTATAGGAAGCGGAAACGAGTGGGCAAGGCGATCGTGTTGTGATGATTGGCACCGCAAGCAAAGGCATAATCGACCGACAGCATCAGCACAATGCCCAGGTCTGTCGTTTTTGAAACTTGACCACTTTTCTCATACTATCGACTGTCATATCTAAGGATTATTTATTTAGCTCGTCAAATCCAAGAGTGGTCCCGGATGTCGAGTCCTGTTTCGATAAATTTATAGTTGAAATCGTTGTCGCATTTAGCTGCTGCTCATATTCGAGCGATGCTCGAATTGCTGTATGAAATTTATAATTTTTTAAGCTACAGAATTTATCCTTTGAAAATTTTCCTCATTTTCATGGATTCTTTTCGAAATATTTTGTATTTTTTTCGTTTTTAGCTCTGATTTAATAGTTCATGAGATCACTGCCATGCAAAATTACTGTTGAACTGGAAGTGTGTTCCATCAGAAACACTGGAACTGTAGTTGAGGCACGGATGATTGAATCAAAGCGAACTTGAAGCTCATTACAGCTTTGTTTGATTTTTTCTTTGCGCTTTATGTAAAAACCTTCTTTGTTGGAGTCATAGAAAAGACCAAAAGGCCAAGTTGAAGTTTTGACGTAATGCACTACCGAGACTTTTCATATTGCAGGTGTATCGGCAACTGTATGCACCTAATCCATTCGCAAGCGAGACGGATGAGGATATTCAAAAATACATGAAAGAGGTAGAGTCGAAAACACCGCGGCCCGGCTCTGCGACTGAGGCAACGGAAAGAGGAGCGCCACCAAGTCCTCCCATTTATGAAACCGACAGTCCTAGCGCAGGTTCGTTTTCCTTGAGTTTTACATGCACTCTTCCTTGCTTCAATTTTATTGTAAGTATAAGCATGGCCAAAAGATGAGGAGCAGTGGCATATGGCCGGTTGTGATTTCCCCTGGCAAAGCTGAAGACAAGATGTGAAATCAACTTCCTAATGAGAAGAGAACGAAAAATTTCCCCTCAAAATTTCGAGGAGACTTTCGGACATAATTTCATTATAATTTGTTTATGTGCATGAGAAGTTGAAATTCGCAAGTCTGTTTTTTTTTTCTAGGTTGTGCTCTCTGTGAATTATGAACGCTTTAATTCTTTGAGCAGTTCCTCTCCTTGCCTACCTCTATCCGCCCTGCAGCATTCCTCTTCATTCCTCTTCTCTTTTCGCCCTCTCTTTTTAACAAAGTCATAGCTGCGTTATGGTAGGAAATTCTCACTTTCCACAGGATAAAATCATGTCCGTCCTGTCGGCTTCAAATATACTTCTATTAAACTCATAATGTGAAGGAGTGTGACTCGCTGTATTGTGCGGCATGACATTATATTCTTCTTAGTACCATTTAGCATGTGCTATAGATTTTAGTACCAATTTTATTTCTCACAACCCGTTTGTGGATAATAATCTGCTTATTTAAAAATATTGCGGTGATTTGGATGCTACTTGATGAATTAATGTAAAGTTTGATGAGTTGATATGGTCTCTTAGTGTTGTGCTATGTGCCTGCTGCAGAGGATTGATTGCCTTGTACTCGTTTCTTTTTTGTTCAGCCCTATAAGTGACTTGAAAAGTTTAAGTGCTTTATATTTTTCAAATCCAATTTGCTCATTTTCTTATCGGCCGCAAAGTTTTTACGAAGCTTTTTTTAAAATTTAAATATAAACCTTGATTTATTCAACTATACATAAAGTTGTCTTTTATTAATTTTCATTTTGACGAACGTATATTTGATATTGTTTGAACGCATTTAATTTCTTACTACAGTGGTGACAATAATGCTCTCTATAGCATAGAAGATTGCCATGTGAAGGTAAAAGTTAACTGTACAAATCATTCGATTCATTTCCGGTTGTTAAATTTATTCGTTTTTTTTAAAAGACGTGATTTGCAGTGATTGTGCTTCCAGCTCATATCTATTAGCTATCCAACTGTTACGTGGCTATCCGTTTATAGTTTTGATAATTTTCTTTATTTTTGTTTTGAAGAGCTTTTTTTATGTGTTGCAGTCATCATTTCAATTCACTTTTGTGTTATATTGTTTTTTTTTAAAATTACATTCCATAATTTACTTTTTCATCGGATAATATCGTTTCATGCGATTACTCCATTTGCAGCAGTTTACAACTGTCTCATTGGCTATGATAATGCATTTCTTTTACTAGTTCATGTTAATATCACGTTGTATGGATGTTATTGTGTTTGTGTGCATGATTGATCGTTGTTAACGTCCATTTAAATTTTCATGCCTATTTTTTTGCGATGTCATCTTCGTCGTACTTCTCCTATCGATGCAATATTTCCACTGTCCACATGCATGCATACGGTTTTTTAGTCGTTTGTCCCCAGAATTTTCCAAAGCTTACTGACGAATAAAAGAACTTTTTTTCGATACTTGAAATATTTTCTATAATTTTTTCAGTCAGTAGAGACTGGAAAAATATGCCGGTTTCGCCTTATGCAGATTTCTTTGAGAAATAAAGTTGTGTGTTTTGCAGTCGAATTTTGAGATGTCGATGTTAGCAGAGTGTGAAACACCGTGGGTTTAGCGAAATGGTATAGCATTTGTTCAGAGACAGTCTCGCTGATGCAAGCAGCGAGGGAGCATCGATCACGACCTCCGGCTACAGCGATGGCTTCCGCCTCCGTGGATGAGGAGCCAGGCGATACGACTCTTGGACAACAACTAAACGCCACTCAAGCAGCCACTGCCAATGGTAAGGGTGCTGACTCGACTGCCAACTCCTACTTGGTTTTGTCGATTCGTTTCTGAGTGATACCGCTGTTGTTTCAAAACCCCTCAAAGCGTTTCCGCTTTCACCATTATTATGCACTAGTGGTGTTGTGTGTTTGTGTGTTTGTTGTTGTTTATAGTATGTATATGCCCATAATATGCTTCCATTTTGTTCATCTTGTAGCGTTGTTTGCTTCAACTGTAGATGAGTGGGTGCTGTATGATGCATTTTGACCTCGCTGTTTTATCCTGCTGTTTGCAGTTACGTCGGTGTTTGTGTCTGAGGTGATTTTGAGCTGTTATATTTGCTTGCTGAATGCATTTGCGAGTGCGCAACGCATGATGCGTTTTTTGCGTTTTCGCGATCGTCATGTTAAACTACGAGACATCTTGAAAGTGTAATGACTCATCCGTGGAGGGAGGTATATTTGTGAGCTAAAGCATCTGGCTATGATTTGATTCTAGTTGGAAGATGAAAAGGCTAGTACTGGATGCGCTCGATACGCAACAGTTGAACGAATGGTGTGGGAGAATCTTTTGAGTTGGGTTTGTTTGAGTATCCGTGGATGGGATCTCTATCACGGAAGATAGCTTCGCGACCTCACGAACGATCATTGCCACTCACAAAGGCCACCTTGCTTCTCTGCTTCCGTTATCGTACTTCCAAATAGAGCACTAGAGAGCAGTCCATTTATACGTTACTACGAAGATGCGCACTTAGCTGATGAAAAGTGCTCGAGAAACAGTAGGCTTCTTTGAAAATTTATCGTTTCGAGATTGCATTGCAATGGGTTATTGGTGTTTACCTTTTCGAGGTCGCATACAGTGAACATTCTAATGGGTCGCATGCTGATTTCGTGCTTATTCGCTGGCACTGTTTTTTTTTTCTTGAATTGTATTGAAGCTGGCTAAAGTGAATGCTACGAAAACGTCGGAATAGCGCCTCACCACCGCAGCTGATTGATTTGATGCATAGGATCGGTGGATTGTTGCGATGTGCACGATTGTGCTTTGTGGTTGCGTTTGTGAGTGTTGAGTTGATTTGCAGTGGGCTGCTTGATTCGTGAAACGACGTTCGACGAATCGGATATACCGCAAAGTCGTTTGGTACGTGGCTCACCACTCGCCGCTTCTACTCCACATCGTCAGTCTCTTATTCAGAATCCTTTATTTTTCTTCTTGCTTTCCAGCAAAATTTAAATTTCTATATTCGGATTATCTCTCTAATCCAAGAAATGCGCTACTCTCATTAGCAATAATGGATGCGTTAATCATGATGGAGCATAATGTGTCGCATGAAAAGGTCGCAGTAGCAGTGCGCCCCAGCTAACCGTGTGTGCTTTCAACTCATTCTTCTCTATCTTCCTACTACTGAATGTATGTCAATTGTGGTGCTGTTTTTTATCATCGTATTTTTCACTGGTGTGCTGCATGATGGTGGGTTGTGGTTCATCGGTGTGTTGTTGTGTGAAAATGGAAAGGCAAGAACGTTGACGACAGCGTCTTTCATTGGATGCCTCTCAACTCTTGCGCTTCATCTTTATTTATTTATTTACTTCCTCATATCAGGCATTTATTTTTTCGAAGGTGGTCGTCAAATTTTACGAAGTATTGAATGTGCAGGTTTAAGCAATGCTGTAGGCATATAAGGTGAAAAGGGATGAAGTGGGAGGCGGTAGTCTTTGTTGTGCCTACTTATTTTGAAGTGCTTCAATGTTTATTAGGTGAAGGGTGTCGTTGTGATACGAAGCTGTCGTTTAAGGGGATTTGGCGACTAAAGAGATTTACTCAAAAGTGCTATCTTTTGCCAGGTGTGTGATAGAGGACTGATATATTTCTTCGTGGTACTGTAGTGCATTATGCAAATATCATCGCAGTATGATAGGCATTTTGCCACACTGAGAGTAGTATCGTTTCCGTATCGTTGTTGAACGTTGTTATGGTGCTGTATTTGGAAGATTGCTTGAGCGTCTTGCACGGATTGCCTGCAAGCTGTTTTGTGCACTTTAAATGTTTTGGGTCGTTCGCTCGAGCGAGTATCACAGGGCGATGCATCAGCAACTTTACCGGCGAGTGCTGCCCAGTCGGAGGTATCCACATTCACGCGCAGTAAATCGGAGCGCTTTACTTCGGCACTACGTAAAAGTTTTTTCTCAAGAAGTATGTTTTTATCTCTTGCTCCTAACTTATTCTTTTTAGTGTGATAGCACTCTTGAACCGGTATATCATGAGTAGGGTACATTATAGCGCTAAATGAGTACTACTGCAGTCCAATATGTTTATAAAATTCTGTAAGTTTGGAAGCTTTTTATTTAACGGCCTCTCTGTATATCAGATTTCGGATGTTCATTGAAAAGAATAGTAAATTATTCACAAGAGAGTATATATTAGGGACAGGTGAAAAGGGCGACGGTGTGAAAGTAGAATTATTCCTTTCCGGACATGTTCTGGATTATTCCTTTCCGGACATGTTCTTCAATAAAGATTTGGATATAATGCAAAGGAAAGTTTATGAAAAGAGGAAGAAAAGCTTCAGAAAGATGCTTCACATATCTGCAAAGTGTTTCACGTTTTTAGGCCCCTGTTTACTTTTGTTCAATTCAATGCGCACTGTTATAAGCGTGAAATTATTGCGTTTAGCGCAGAAGACCCTGGCATTTCAGTACCTTCATCTACCTTTATCCCTTCCTTGGCTATCCTATCTGCTTCTTCATTTAATTCAATGAGTAGACGGTGTCGCCAAGCTGGAATTTTATTACTCATACATTTGCAGGTCCGGAAACACCTCAGCGAAGTTCCGAACTTGCTCTTACCGAAGAAGAGGTATGTGAGTTTTCATCTCTTCTTTTCGCGTTCATTATTGGCACACGGTGCCTGCTGTAGGATTATATTTCAACGACATGACATTGAACGTGTTCGAGCTATTTTGGTGATATTTTCTGCAATTTTTTTCATTTGAATTGTGGAAATCTATCAGAGTTGACTTTTTCATGAAAGGAAATACAATGATGGATGAAGTTTATGGTACGATGATGAAGGATTGAGATGAAATGTTGGCGCATTGAGGGAGACATATCGAGGAGGCAATGCAAGAAGAACGTACGTGTGGACGTAACACCGATGCGTAGAGTAAATGAAATACAGTGACATATGTTTACACTTTGATTGCGTAAATCAGTATGGAAGTGATGTGATTTGGCGGGGGATTTAGGAGTTGTGGGTATTTCGGAGGGGAGAGCGCCTTTTATGTGAACTGCAGTAACTTATGAAATGGAACGTGGAGCATGTTGCTGTCACTGCTTTACGCTTCATATCAGTTGACCATAATACGGGGATGTGCATTGTCACAATGCTTCACGTATACACAAGCTTCACTGCAGTAATTTCTCGTCTTACCAGGATCGACGAGAATTACGCCATAGAAACCGAATCTATGAGACTTATCGACTGATGCACCACATTGATTGCGTCAAATCTCGTGTGCAATCTAAATTAGTTAATTAAGCGCATATGCAGAAATTGTTTTCTTCAGAAATTTGCAATTTTTTAAACGAATAAACGAAGCAAAATTTTTCAGCTGATTTTTGTCAAAGACGAAAAGAAAAACAAAATGCACCACACCTTGAGAAAACTGTTTTTGAGATCCCTAAATTTAGTCGATTACTGAGAGCAGTCTTTTGTTTTTCTGTTTTAATGAAATACGCCGTATAATAATCCGATTTAGGTGATCTTGCTTTCACGAAAGTACTCCCTTATCATCGTTAGTGAAATGAAATCACTGAATAATGTTTTGCACAAGTTTTTCTCGCATCCATTTGTTTCCCATAAGAAATATTTGCAACTTCTTATATTTACCAGTTATTGCTGCACATTAACTGCTGTGCTTTTTTCGAGGGAAAACGATTAGAAGTAGTGCTTTCATTAGCTTCTGGATAATCTCGAGTGCTGAACCGCATCGAAATAAATTTTTCGTTGTTGCTGCTGTGTTGCTGTCGTTATGTTCAGTGGGGATAGTCACTTCATGCGGCTCTCTTAGGTTGTTGATTGTGGCTTTCAAGAGGTCACGAGAGTTGTGTTCTCTCTGCGTTGCTTTATAGTTACTGGGCGTTTTCACTTGTAAGTAAATAAAAAGAACTGATTTTTGCTTGTTTTTCATCGGCGAGCTTTTTTATCGTACCTTCATAGGAGAGTCTGAAGGATAGCTCTACACCTTATTTTTACTTCCGCTTCATGTTGATAGCCTATATATGCTGACTGGATTCTATGATAGCCATTGCACCTTCTCTTACCTCAAAGGGTCGATATTTTTTTATTACGGCATTGTTATGTGAAATAGCAACGCGCATCCAAGTTTTTAGGTAACTATAAGCCATACAAGATGGCACACCATACATCCAAACTTTTCGTCGTTAGCGCACAGGCAGACGTTGGGTGTTTCATTTGAGGCAGTTAAGCCTGTTTCTAAACTCGCGGCGTCCAATCGTGCAAGCGATTTGCTCTGTTCATTGCGAATATCAACTATACAAGCACTACTTAAAATTCGCTTTAAATGTAAGAAACACTAAATGAGAATCGAACGTGTATAAATGGTTATCGGATTTTGTAGGAGTTCCACTGATTGGCGTTTTCAACGCAAAACGAGCAAAAATCTTCCTTTTTTGATGCGGTTTGTTTAAAAAGTTTCTTTTTCTGGGAGGCGGGGCGGGGGGGGGGGGAGCGGAAGCATATGGAAATGATTTATCATGAAAATAAACGGGTAAAATGGTTGTCTTCCGAAATGAAGCGCATATCTTTCTGTGACATTGATGTCTGCATGCTTCATTGTCCCTTTGCGCCGTCGTTATTCGTTTTCTCATTTCCTCCCCGTCCTGAAATTCAGAAGCAGATTTTCTTACGAATATATAGCTTATAAGAAACAGTCTGCATTGCACTATAAATGGTTTTTGATGAATTTGATGAGATAATTGATTGATACGAAGAGTACGAGTTGTTTAAGAGGATTATTTGCAGTTGAACGCATCGAAGGAGAGCAAGAAGAAGAAAAAGGGCTTTTTCTCGTTCGGCAAAAAGAAGAAGTGATGTGAGCGTGTATGTGCATCGCCGATTGTTCTCTGCATGCGAAATCTTCTTTAAAATTTTTTAATATCATATACAATTTTTCATTTTCTCTCTTCCATTCTTAGTTTTTATATATCACTAAATCAACCCCTCTCCTCGCCTAATAATTACCTATCGATTTCCCAATCTTAACTTATTTCACACATATTTCACCTAAGTTTCATTGAGGAGGGAGTGTATATAAGTGTATATAAGTGGCAGTTGTTTATTTGCATGCCTAACGGCACAGTTGAGTACCGGGTTTTGATTATCTTCCATCGTTCTATTTGTTCTATTTTGACAAAGCGCACCTTTCGCTGTCATATGCCGTCCAACCAATGCGTTAACCGATTTTCCTGTTGTTTCCTTTTTTTTTGCATTTACTGTTAAACAAGCTGTCACATTTTCTGCTGATATACTGAAGTTTTCTGTTGCTGCGACCTTTTTTGAATTTGTTACCTCAAAGCTATTTAGATACAAAATTAGATTCTTCGAAGGTTGATTGGTTTGTAGAATCTCAAAAGGCGCTCCATATTATTATTACTTTATTCGTCTCCCTAATAAGCAATGATCTGTAGTGTTGTAATGTTTTGAATCTCAAAAACGAGGCTATTTCCATTTGCATTTACTGTTAACTAACTTCATTATATTATTGTTCATTTTCTCTCTCTGTTGTTGCTTGCAAATGCCTATTAAGTATTGCTATTAAGACGAAATCCAGTGTAAAAAATTTGGGATGTCGTTGCCGCTTTGCAGTCATCTCCGAATATTATTGCCAAAAGTTGGTGTTATTTCAGTTTTAAAGAAAACCATTCTGTGGTCAAATTGGCGTTCACTCTGAGGAAAGCACATCTCTGACGAATGAAGTCCTAGCCGAATGAATTGCAAAACAATGTTGGCATGCGTAGTTTTTCGGATTCATCGCCGTGAATTTTGATGCGAACACGTTTTTTTGTGTTTATTTGTATGTGTGTGTATGCATGCGTGTGAACATTTATATGAGAAAGTTCCGCTTTTTTTCAGGTGAGATGTGTTGTGGTCGTTGGTCGACTACAGTTTGAGGACCGTTCGGTGTAATGATGACCATACAAGGCGGGCAGACGTTATGGTACACTATGTAGGACTTGCCGGTGGGATACGCGTATGCGCAGTGGGCACTCCAATTTGCTGCTTCCTTGCTAACTATGTTTCTGATCGCCGCGTCTATATATTGGACGGGGTGGACAGCGCCCAGCTGTGCTGCAGTGGTCCCTGCCGCAGTCTCGTCTTGTCCTTTCTTTGCTTCTGGTTGTATTCGGTTCGCGTTTGTTATTGTTGCTTTGCAATTGTTGTTTTATATGGCTTCTTTGATTGTGTGTTGTCATTCCACGTGAAATCTGCTCTCTTCCTATCTAGGTACCGCTCTGCTGTCTGTTCGGCCCAGCGGATGCATCCCGCTTCGCTGTTGTCATGGTTCATTTTGCACTGAGTCGACGATCGCTATCGCTGAACTCGTACCTCGAAACGTTGGTCCTGTACTAGACTGTTTTCTAGCTTCAGCTGTGTACGAATGTCGATGTTGCTCTAATCGGGTCTTTAAACCGTTCTCAGCTTGCTTTTCATCGAATAATATTATTGATAATAATTAGCAGTAATCATTCGTCGCGCACCGCGGAATCATTCTGTATTCATGTTCCTGCTATCAGAGAAGGGCTCGTGCCCATCTTTATCGCAGATGAAACTTTCAGTCCTGCGGAAGACGACGATTTACTCACTTCCTCTTGGTTACTGCTTTTTTATCGGCGCTGCGGTCGGGATCGCTGGTTGTCATGAAGTGTCGATTATGGTTTGCGCATGGCACGCTCACGATTTGCGACGATCTGTTAGGGCACTGCGTTTCATCTCGTCTCTTTGTTGCTTTGCTTGGACACATTTTTCGTTGTGGGGCAAAGCAGCATCGTTGGCGTCGTGGTGCGTCGCGTATGCGCGTCACTGCTTTCAGCTGTTTTGCCCTCCATCGGAAGAAGTGCCTTCATTCTCGTTCATTGCTTCTCTCTGTGTTTGTTTGTCGCTGAAGGTCCGCTTTGACTGCATACACAGACTCTTCATTTCATTTCTGTCGTCGTCTCATCAGATCATTCAGAAGCGTTGTTTTTGGCGCTTAAAAATTCACCTGAAATGAGCGGTTTCAGTGATTAAGGGGATGGGGGGAATGTTGAGTTGTATTCTTTCGACTCATTTTTCATCGGTTTTTTCACGGAATCGCCCAAATGAATTGCAATTGCTGAATGGCCCACTGTGTTTTTAACACCTTCAAAAAATACCCAGGTTTTATTCAGGGCGACGCTTTCATATGAAATCTCGATTATTGATATTCAGTTAAGCGTGAACGAAAGGGAGGAGTGTGATTTTATCAACGTTCAAGGAAGATCTGGCCAAGTTTTAGCCAACTTGAGAGTTGGGAATGCACTCATCGCCGCCGCCGCCTTTGTCTTCGACTGATTTCTCGCCACATCTTTCATCTTGACGAGAATATAAGTGGAAGTTTACTATATTAATAAAGGAATATTTGCGCTGGTTAGCTTTTGCTATAATCATACTTTTGCGTTCAGCAGTTATTTCTTCAGAACTCATTCCTTGAAATTTATCTACATTTTATTGCTTGATTTCCATTCATCTTCTCGACGTTGCTTTGACCTTCACTAATCGAAGAGCAACCAGAGTGAACCACTATAAAAATCTAAGTTGGATTTTCAAATGAAACTAAATGCATTATAAATTCGACTTTTATTTTGCTGATTTGGAACTTTTTTATCGGTTTAGGAAGCGTTTCAATTGTTCACCATGAGTGGGTTTCGGTTGTTTTTTTTTCAAATCAGCAGGTTTTTGTGATTGTAAAAATTTAAGGGGGAAATTGAACGTCAAATTCCAAAGGGCCGATCGTTCTTCTACTGCAGTCTTTTTTTTTGAGTAAAACGGTGCTTTTCGTCCTGATATAATGCAAGCGCTAATGGTGTTTTTTTTTTTTTTTTTTTTGGAAGACGAATTATTAGAATAAACGATACAATCAAATCTGCAATGTTTAGTACTGTTGTGATAGAAGCGTTTATTCAACAAATGTAATCCTTTGCTAATGAGTATTAAATCTCTAAGCAAAATTTCTTTATTAGCATTATGCAATTCGTTGATTTAATAATTTACTATCACTTTTTATCTGTTGCAATTTCCGTCTTTTTTTTTTTCGTCTTTTTTTCTTTGCAGAATTTTATACGCTTGTCGAATTAGATTAATGAATTTACGAAACCTACCCTAATCAGTGCTAAATGATTTCGTTAAACAATTGTTTAATTTTATAAATTCGTTTATTGTTTCGAAGCTTTTTTTTTTTGTTCGCCGAATTTTCTCAATGTTTTGTTTCTTGTTTTATAACGCATCGAAGCGCTCGTTTCAGCCGATCATCGCATAAATTTTGCTTTTTCTTCTCGTATGTCGTTATGTAAAATTTAATCATCGTTTTGATTGTAACTTCATTTCTTAATTCTGTCGTTTTTTTTTTTTTTTTTTTTTGTTCTCTGACGATGATTTTTAGATGCGATCAGAAAATCTAGCTGTTTCATTTCCTAATGCAAATCACTATTAAATGGATTCATCATTTGGGAGAAAATTCTCTTTGTATTCGGGCATTAATGTCAATAAAAGAAATTCCTTCCAAATTGAATATATTTTTGCACGTTGATGTAGTGTAAATGCTGTGGGAAATATAGAATTGATACATACGTCAAGGATAACGCCATTATGGAGCGCATTCGTGTCTATGAGGTGTGAAGTGCGTCAGAAGCGTACCTCGCCGAGTGCTTATTTTTATGCACCGTTATGCTAACCGAATGTGACGTGTGCATTCTATGTGGTGTTGTTTGTGGTCGGCTATCCTCTAAACGTTCGTTAATAAAAGCGTATAGAAATGTCTTCCACAAATTATTTTTCCACTCCACATTGTTTGAATGTAATGGTCATCATCATTCGTCTCGAATGTACTGCTTCCGACTATTTATGTTCAGAAATGACACTCTGTCGTAGCGAGGTAACTTTATCGCTCCTAGTAGATATGAGCCATTGCTGTCGAGCTAGAATTGTTGATTGAAGAAAAACTGCTATGTTTTGAATAGGGAAGGAGGGGGGCTGGTTGTTGCTCGTGAAGGGTGCGCTGAAAGCGTGGAAAATGTTCCTTCACGACTTTCACTTTAACGTTCATGCTGTAACAGTGTCCACACATCGCTGTGAGGAAAGAATGCTCCATCTCTTGAAATGTTCTATAGGGATGAAGTAACATTCTAGGCGCTACGTTCTGGTGAAAGGCAGCTTGACCTAGGAAACCAAAGAACGCAATACCAAAAGAATTTAAGCGTAGTGAAGCCGACGTATAGATTTTCCAACAGAGTAATATCGAACAGACTTTTATATCAGTTCTGCATTAACTTTTAAGAAAAGAAATTCTCCACCATTATGCATTAAATCTATAACCTCTGCTCTTCATGAGAAGTCGAGAAATTTGAGGTAATAAAAAATCGAATGGCATCAACTTATAACGAAAGACTACTGAGAACGAAGTCGTTGACACCTTATACAATACTAATTATGATTGATGGGAATAATTCTTCGAACTTAAATTCGTTATCGTTTTCATCAGCGTCGAGGGCTCAGTTTTATTTTGTGGCCTCATTACATTCGATGCTAGTCGCGCTAATTGTTGTAAAAGTTGTCTCGTTTATCGAATGAGATGAACAAAGTTTGAAGCTTGCTTTTCCATTGGGATGGCCTTTTTTTCATTTTCTAATTTGTAGATGTTAGCGTCCCCTGGTTGCAGCGGGAAGAGTACCGTCTTTTGATTTTTTCTTGGTAATGAATAGAGAGCGACAATTTTTTCTAGGGATGACTATATTAGCTAATGCGGAAGGTGAAATATAATGTGAACATTGGACAGATGAACTGTTTATTACTTAACGCCTCTCCGCTTAAGAATTTATAAATTCTATTGTTCGCGGGAAAATGTGAAATCAGAACTATGCAACAATAAGTCATTTTTTTTTTGTAAGCTATTATGAGAGCAACTGCGCCTTTAAAAATCAATAACTATACTATCCAAACATAAAAAATTGAATATTCGCTTCAAACTTATGCGATTTTTCCTTTTAATATAACGTGAAGACGCGACCGGAACTTGAGGTTTCTAAAAGTCTTTAGCGCAAGTTTGAGTTGTTGTCATTGTTTTATGCGAGTATGAGCTCAATCTGTTGGATTGCGATTATTTATGGACGCAGATGTGAAAACAGGAAACGGTAGATTATTTTTACGGAACTAGGAAAGCAGGTGTTGGAGAGAATGTCATCTTTTACATTTTACTAAAGGTCAGTTCATATAGTTTGTATAGCCGAACGCTACTCATCACCTAATTGAAACGATGATTCACATTCAATAATTATGCATGTGTGGAGTCATATCAAAAACAAATTGGCACATAGATGATAAAGGTGAAGTGTAAAACAAGCAAATGTCGAATTGTGCCATAAGAAATCACTAATATAGCAGACGTATTTTTGCAATTGCACTCACTTAGAGAAACAATTATGTAACTTCGTAATCTATATATATATATATATATATATATATATATATATATATATATATATATATATATATATATATATATATATATATATATATATATATATATATATATATATATATAATTTATGTGTCGTATTGATCGTCTCACACAGTACAATAAATGTATTGTCTTCAAAATCGTTTTATATTGGAAACCTTGAACATTTCCTTGAATAAAACCGCTTCCATTAGTCGATTATGAGATTTGATATGGAAGCATTGTGGTCACAGTCTAACAAGAGGGAACGAGGAGGAGGTTCCATTAATATGGTCTGAATTAAGTGGGATGTCGATATGGGCTACCGGGAAGTGCATACCTCAAAATCGTTGCTTGTAGTCGAAAGAAAGATGTAGAATTTCCTAAGGCTGTATGGTAATCTGTCTGTTCCCACCCGAACGCCTTCAAGAGGACCCTGAAGTTCGGTATTTTTCAGAAGTCGGTCACCGGGAGTTCGAGAACTAGTCTTTTTTATGCACTCGCAATCTACTGAAAAATGCGTTGGTGGCAATTGTCGGTGGCCACCATTGAAGTTGTGTCAGTGGCGATGGACCATTCGTTAAAAATTTTATGGCCTGCCAGCTTTCGGCGACCAGCAACAAACATTTGTTTGCCCGTCAAAACTGACTGCTTTTACAAGCTTCGGTATTGACATTGGCTGGATGAGTCAGCAATAATATTTCATATAAATCACTGCATTATAGCAACAGCGATCTGTTTCGTTATCATATTCATAGGTCCTGCTTGTTTTTTTTTTTTCCAATTTTTGAAATTTTCGGTGAGATATTTCACGTAATATTTTTAACGGAATGACTAGAGAGTGAAATATTTTGAAGGACCTTTGGATGTTGTAAGCGGTGGGCAAGTCAAATGACTAGAGAGTGAAATACGTTTAAACTGGACCAGTTGTCAGTAATTTTGGAGGTAATGAAGTCAAATATTAAACCATTTGAGTGGCGATAAGATCGTTTGCAGCTGGCTTCAAGTATGAGTAGGACCTAATAAGAACTTTACCACCAATTCTTTGTAATGGTTAAGAAATATGCAACAAACTAATGAATATGTTGCTTCATTTGTTTACACTAATGCCTACCACATGATGCGAATAAAAGGAAACATTATGAAGCTTTGTGTTGTTTTGATCGGTCGATACATTTTGCAGAATTGAACGCTTTTGAGCAGAAATTGTTGCATCGAATTTAGAAAATAAGATCAATTCTGTCGCTTGAAGGCACTTTCATCGCCTAATGTGTTTCATTTAGCATTTCTTTACGAGGGATGTCGTTTTTTTGAAAGTATTTTCTTTTCGGAGTGGGGGAAATAATTTATTGGCGATATTTTATTTGCATATTCATTTCCATAATAAATAAATGCTTTTTATAGGTAATGAGTAATACCATACCACTCGAGGGACGCACACGTTTACCAAACAAAATTCAGGATGCTATTCAGGATAGTGGATTGATAATTTCACAGATTTTGAATGCATCTCGATCTAATGAGGCAAGTTCCTTTTTAGTTGGCAAGTCATACTTTTTATACAACTGTACATTCAAGTCTTTTTGATGTCACAACTTTATGCCGAAGCATACCGGAAATTTCTATGCAAGGCAAGAAAGGCATTACTTTTCATATAGAGCATGTCGAATTTCAAGAGGGAACAGGAAATTTGTTTATGCAAGTAGTTGTCGGTGAAGTGTGTAGAAGTTTTTAAAAGATTTAGTAAAACAAAAAAAACTTCCTTCTCGTTGTTTAGACCGGTAATGGGAAGGACTCGAATTGCACGTATACTTATCCTTTTTCGTTATTCTTTTTTTTTGTAATTGATGTTTATGGAAACCACTTGAAGCGGTTTGATGTCTTGTGTCACTGATCGATTCTGGCGTTTCTCCAATAAGAATGAATTTTTTACTGCTTTTTCGCAATGATGACGCCTCTTTGCGGTAGCAGAATTGAACTTCTTGATCATCGCCAACAATTGAAACCAATCATTTCAACTGAAAATTGAAAATGATGTAAAATTGAGTAAGAACTATATGAAAACGCTTCCAGAAAGTCACGATATGCAGTGAAATAACGGCTAATATCTTCCACTAAGTTCCCGGCATATCCTTTTGCTTATACAACGTAAAATGGACAATTCTGCCTGCATAGAATTCACCAACTCTCTAGAAATATTTTGGCATCGATACTTTATGTTATATATTTACTCGTTTGAAATTGTATTCTTGCAATTTGTTGGCTGCGATCACGGTCATGTTTTTTAATTCCATTATAAGAACTGAAGGAAATCCATAAGAATTGGATCCATAAGAATGGATACAATTTGAAGGAAATACGTTGAGGTCAATAAATATTGGCTTGAAAATTTTCTCTCGAGGTTAATTGAATTCTGTTGTGAAAAACGCCGACTATACTATAATTAGGTTTCTTTTGCGAACGTCAAGGCGACTGCTTAAATCGGCTATTATCGGGAAGTGTTAGCCCCGGTATTTTTTAATGGTGGGTTTCTGCGAGCACTCAGATATTTTTTCGATATGATTTGAAAATCGTTTAAGAGTCTCATTTGTCCTTGGCTGTCTGCATGTCCATCTCTGTATGTATGTCTCCATAGTGAGGTGTTTTTTAAACTCCGAAGAATTAGAACGATGAAATTCGACATACATCTCGGCAGTTGCACAAATCATAAATTTTCGTCTAACTTTACCAAATAACAGACTATTTATGGACTCTTTGCTTTTTTATTCGTATTGGAGGCATGATAAAGCTTTAACGATGAATCAACCTATCATGGAAACGCATATCATAGCAGCTTATTGATTATGAACGTCCATAACTTTAAGTGAAAATAATTGAGGCAAAAACTTAGATGTCTTTGTAGTTCTAGAGCTAGGCGAAGTGCCAGAAATTATCGAGGATATAAGTGTTGTTCAGAATCGATGAGGAAATACCCCAACTGTTTTATAAATTGGTGATTTCATGCCTATCGAGCCTATCGAAATGCTTCATTTTGTTTTCCCTCACTCCTCCCACCACCATGACTAATAGATCGGATGAAATTTTTTAAGCTCATTTTTTATGATTGAAATGAAGACAACCCGGTTGATGCACTTTCTATAACTTTATCCACGTTCTGCTGGTTTGCCTTGGAAAACTGTCGCAAAGGAGGTTTTTTTTTGAATCAATTTTGTCGACTTTCCTCTCAGAGCCTTTTTAACGTTTTCTTTTTTTCAGTAATTTTGAACGTATCAGGCGTTCGATTTAGTTCTGGCGATCAAAAACTTACAGTCCCTCTGCTGTGATTCTCTGAGTGCTGCTGTGCCTTTTGATTCGGAAAAATTGCAACTTATTTCGGGAAAGCCAGTTGTTGAAGGAACAACATACGGCTTTATTTCGGAGTGTCATAGAGCAAATGAGCCAGCATAAACACCTCTGATAAAAGCGCCATAGCTAAAAGGCAGCTAAACGTAGTGTAATCACCTTAAATAATGGCCTCTCCAATTGAATAATGTAAACAATGTGGCGACGAAACTTTCGCTGCTTTTTTATGAGTTATGGGGTTTTTTTTTTCTAGCGTTGGTGCACTTATTCGTTTGCTTCCCTTTGCGAAATATCTTCTGAAGACTGTGAGCTAAAGGCAGCATTTTTTAAATTGTAGAGTGTATCTGTTTATTGGGGCAGCGAAAATTCGATAGATTGATTTAAAATGAACTAAATGAAACTGAAAAAATATCTTTATTACTTATGCATTTTTAAAAGTTCATTTCTGTGTTATAATTTGATATTGACTTCGGCAGATAACCAATATGGAGTTGTAACCAATATGCAAGGTTTTTTTTGATAATAAGAGATGTCATAATAATAATAACAAAAATGAGGAAATAATAGAGTATTAAACATGGTATAGGAAAAAGAAATGTACGCAAAGAGTTGTCTATAAAGATAAATTTAAGAGAATCGAAATATATATATATATATATATATATATATATATATATATATATATATATATATATATATATATATATATATATATATATATTTCTTTTAGAAATTTTAAGGAAAAACTGACAAAAGTAAAAGAAACCATTTGTTTTCTTTTTTTTTTTCATGAAATCATCATTGCAAAAAAACTTTCGAAATCTTTTTTGAAAAATTCTCAATTGTGGAAGTTTTTTTTTTCGACACTAGTTAATCAATTAATAAACCAGTTTGGAAAAAAAATTTTTTTTTAAACGAATATGTGTGAAAAGAAAAAAACGCTCGAAGTTAATATCAAATCAACGCCGTTAATATATTGGCGTTCGTTTTTGTGATAAAAAAGAAGAAATATTTTGAATGAATTGATGTTAAGGAAGGATGGCAATTTTGCCCTCTCGTTGTGAAGTGAATCGCAGTGAATTATTTCAAGTTTTTGGTGTAATGTAGTCGATTTTCGACATTTTATATGATATTATACTTAACTGTTTCCGGCATGTTACTTTGCATAACGATTACCCAACATGAATTGATCTCATTTTCTTAATTAGTTGAGATTCCCCCCCCCCCCCCTTCAAAGGCTATTAAATGCATCGAAAGAAAAGAAGCACTCATTGGCGATCCCCTCTTTAGCAGTCTCCTGTATCATGAGGTCTATGCAATATTATTAAAAATATTATAGTGTTGGATTGGAGTTTAAATCGGGTTTTTTATGGTTTATTGGAAACAAATAGTCCGTTCATCTTCGCATAAAATTGTTGCGTTAATCATTTTAAAGACAAAGAAGAAAAAAAAATCCACTTGTGTGGTTTATTTGATTCGCTAGTCGTTCAATATTTCAAACCAGGTAGATTTTTGCTTTAAAAAATGAAATATTTTACAGGTCTGATTGAGAGGTGAAAATAAACACAGTTCTAATACGACATCATTTGAAGTGATTGACGATCGTTTCGTCGATTTTCCACAAAACACTTTCTAGTTATTCATCAAATAGATACGAAAGCTTCTTCCAAAGTGCCACCTTACAGGCGTGATTTAATGCGCACATATCGACTGTATCTTGATGTTGATTCATATTTACACAGAGATCAAACATTTGTCCTTAAATCGAAACATTGAAATTTTTTTCCCATTATTTTCCTTTTTTTTTTTCTCTCTCTCTCTTTATTATGATTCATTCGATTGTGAAAATTGCAAAGAAAAATGTTAGACTTTGATTATTTTAACAAAAGAAAAAAAAAGGTTTTATCAACGACCATATTTCTTTTATCGACTTATTACGGTCTCATTGATTTATAATATTTAGTGTAATGTTGATTTTTTTTTTTTTTGATTCATCTGTTATGAAAAGTTGAGAAAATTTTGACGATAGTCTATGATATAAAATATTAAATGAAACAATCTTATTTTGGCAATGCAATTGAAGAATATTTCAAATTTTGCTGGAAATGTATTTTACTGAATAGAAGCATAAAAATGTATGTGGCTTATCGATTGAAAGTAATAGAGATTTGAGATTTGTTCGTGCAATGATAACGATAATGATGGGGGAATAAATTAATGCATGTCTTTTTTTGTTTTCGAATTACAACTGTGCAATAAATAAAAATATTTTATTTCCCATAGAGTAAAAGCTTCGTTTTTTTTTTTTTTTCACAAGATGAGCAATGAATTTTTTTTTTTTTTGCAATGATTATAAAAATTTTCGATGTAATATTTTGAAAAAGTGATATAACTTTGAACGACATATGCTATAAATATAGCTTTTCCTCACGAAATATGAGACATTTTAAGTGATCAATTTTGTATTCATGCTGGGAACCAATTCAAATATTAACACTGAAAAGTTTGTCCACTAAATATTTTTTTTTTCGTTTCGTTTATTTATTTTATTTGCAGAGTAATTCTTTAGTTACTATCTGTTTGCGCTATTCTGCTGAAATCAACACTCAAAGAAAAACGATGGCAGGTCTTTCGCGATATTTTTGTCCCATCTAAACTCGAAAGTCGCTCTTTTGTTTACACAGAATGTACTTACGCATTCAAGGAGGTGAAAGACTAGCAGCAAAACAAGCGAGCCTCTTGAATGATGCTGCCAAATGGCTTACTATAACGCTAATAGTCTACAAATCACATAGCTGTATTAAATTTTTCTTTTTCAATCAAACCGTAACATACTGCTATTGTTTAATTTAATTTAGTTTCTGTAGAAAAATGTTTAACGTTTATTCCTCATCTTTATAGTTTGCTTATATAACCACAACAGGAAGTTATGTCTGCATCATTAGCCGTTCAAGAGCTGTTTTTTTGTTTGCTTGTTTTTTTCAACAATGGGAGGTTATTTCAGTGTTTTCTTCAATGTGAGCATCATGTTTTGGTTTATTTCAGCTTCTTGGGACGGCTATCAGAAATTTCTCCTATTTGGATGGCATAATTGATCAGTGTTGTATGGTAAGTTAATTTTACTGCCGAATGCTGTTTCCTTTTGGTTTTTGTTTTCAAGAAAAAGGTTTAATTCGACAATAACTCCGTATATCCGCGTTTGCAGTTTTCCCGCGAGTCGTCATCAGGGGGGGGGGGGGGGGGGAACAAGCAGCTTATCGGTTGCAGGGCGCTTTTTATACTGGTAAAATATTCTTAGTTTATCGACTTCTAACTTACTCGTTTATATTCACAACTTTTTCATAGTGTAGAAATGAGAGATCGTTAATTTTTGTTGAGAGCTGCTTGAGTGGATAAAGTATCGATTGAAGTCGTGACTGAGCTCAACTTCGAGTTCTTAATAAATGGCGATCGAACAGTTCTAGTGGAACGGCTTAAGTAATGGCTGATTGATTGTCGTTTCAGAATGTGAAGAAATTGGAAGCAATCGAAGATGTAATGGCTTCTCAGTAAGTTTTTTCTTCTAGTTTTAAATTAAGAGACATTCCTGGAAACCTTATAATGCTTAATTTGCAATATTTGTCAGATTTTTTTCGACACATTGATTAAAAATTTTCGTAGCAATTGCAGCACTATAATATTTCAGTGTATTTTTCTCCTGCAAATATAAATTATGATTTTTAATGCGCATTTGCGAATTTCCTTGCCATTTAGGCGAGTTAGTATTTGTGTATGCATATGCGTGTACGCACCCCTCTGTTCTACAATTTAAATCCTATAGTGAGTGAAGTCACGAGATTCGTTAAACATAATGCGCACTGTGAAAGTATGCTCTGCTGCATATTTCAGCGTGGGCCATCAACTTCGAAAGCAGTTGTACGCATTTAAATGGGCCAAAAAAATTTACGTCTTTCCGCAGCGGTCAGAACATTTTAACTGCTCGATCAGAGAAGAAAGAATTCTGTAGGAGGTTCTTTAGAGTGATCAGACCGTTTGAAATACTTAATCATTACGTTGCGTTATTTATTTATTTATTTATTCTTTTTTTTTTTTTGATATTTTATGGGATCGGCTGACCAGATGAGATTACATCGTGCCAGGTACTCCGAAATGCTTGTCGACTAATTTTTTAAAAATTAGTTATCCAAATGGTTCACGTTATAGGCTTGGTTTTCTTTGGCTGATTACTGAACAATGAATTATTTTATTATTTCAGGTCTATTATGATCGAAAGCAGGTAGGTGAATTGTTTCGTTTGCTTAATATGTTGATTAAATGTCTAGTGATTTTTTGGTTACTGTATGTGGCGCCGCTGTGGAATTATGGCCGCAATGTGGCTCCAAATTTCATTGATGGTTGATCGTCGGCACAAAGCTTTAAACATATGCTGCAAGAATAGCTTTGTTTTTTCTTAATAGAATTTTTTCATAACGGAGTGGCGTCTGCTGAATCTCTTTTCCATCGTTTCTCATTCACGTCTTCAGCCTAATAAATTTAAGCCAATGCACATTAACTGACCGGTCTGGCTTTCAGACGTTCGTTTCTGTGAACGCATCACCATATGTTGTTATTCACATCGATGCCTCCGTCATAGATTCTGTGCAGAAAAAATATGCTCGTAAGGCGTTTCAAAAATGAAATTTCGTACTTATTTTGCCATTTCCTAATTGGAAGTTTGCCAGTTTTGCGAGTAATTTTACGCCAATTATGGCGATAAAAACCATTTTTTTAATGGTGGAAGACGATTCGTTGTCAGTTGTGTGCAGCTCATACCTCTATTCCACTACGATCATTTTTTTTTTTTTTTTTTTTTTGATTAAAGAATGAACAGATGAGTATGTGGACAATTTCATGCGTCGTTTGCAAGAGTATACTGCAACCGTTCAAAGTATGGTGGAAATTATTCCAATTTTCAAGCCTTATGGCAGTTGTATTGATGAATAATGATGAATGTTGCTGAGAACTGATTGAAATCATTTTGAGAAGGCAATTTTAAACCCCCATTTTTTTATGTGAACGAAAAAAAAATCCCGACAAAAAATGGCGCACTTCGAACGCAAAAAGAGCTGATAGAAAGAATCGACATACTTCACTTTAAAACTTCTTTAACGAAAGTTGATATTTGCTGGGAACTTTGCGGATCTGAGTTTATTCTCTACGATGATTCTAAATCCGACATTGAATACTCTCTGGGGCTGCGATATTTATAGACCTTTATCATCACTTTTATCCGTGTAGAAACCCGCTTGGGATCTCTTCTTGGCGGAATTCTCTTTCAGAAGCCGCTTGACTGCAACTTTTTCCGAAGTACTCATGTTGGAGTTCTCGACCTCCTGATTCCTAGCTCCTACCTTGGTTCTGTCCATCGTTCATTGCATTACTGTGTCAGATGTTTCCAGCGCAATCGGAATTCATCGAGCGGTCTTTACAGTAAAGCACAGAGCTGAGAAATCGTTCTCCTGCTTTACATTAACACGCTTCGCTTATACCATATCCGGCGTACATTCTTTTGCAAGATTTTCGCCTCATTGCGCTAATTGCAACGAAATGGATGATTTCCTCATATTAGCGAAATATAGGAAGGCGAAATAGAGTGTTTTATTCTGGTCCTTTATGGATCGACGATTTACAACTTTCTTTTCTTGTCGGGTGTCACCAACAAACTTCAGTCTACTCTATTAGGATACATAACGTTCGCAGTTGTTCACTTATCTTTCGCCTATCTCGGTAAAGCGACAGCGAAATGCAGATGTGTTGAGCATCGTTTGTTGATAGCTACGAACTCATACTTCGTACAAAAAAAAACCAACGATTTTCTAAACTGAAATATTCTGTTGTTCCATATCAGGGAAATTAAAATAAAAACAATCTTTTACGCCATTTCCACTAATCAAATCGATGATTTCATGCGACCTCTTTATTAAAATTTCATGTTACGTTTAACATTTTTTGAATCAAATCGTTTTATTTTTATGAGCATTTTGAGTGAATTTTTACTCGATTAATATACGAATATCACATATACAAGTAAAACGCTCATAATGAAAAAAAAAGATTATGCAAAATTAGGGAGAGTAATATTTTACACTACATATGTTTTACATATAGACATCACATAAGTAGTATGCATGCACAATAATTTTACCCGTAAATGTATAGTATAGGTATATAGATGGACGCAGATATTCCTAACTTAGCACTGGTTTTTTGTAAAGAAAAGAGAATCTTAATTTTAGTGCATATAGAGTTTTCTTTTCCAATTTACATACATGGTTAGAGTAAAGCCCTTTTTCGCGATATAAAGTGTCATTTCGTCTTTGAAGTTTCAATAAAAATTCTTTCGCATGAATACCAATCTATCGGAATGAAGGACAATATTTTACAGTCAGCAAACCGGAAATGAAACGGATTTAGTGCAAATTGAGATCGTTGCGGTATCCACTCTCGTCGACAGGAAATAAGTGAGTTGCCGAGGTGACGGTTGGCGAGAAGCGAAGATTTATCTGCTCATTATTGCGCCTGTTTTGGGGCAATAGCCGGTATTCAGAAATCACCGCTAGCTTCTTACACGTAAGTGATGGAAGCACGCCGATCGTCACTTTGATAGCTGCAGGCATCATCGCTAACGCAGCTGCAGCCACTGCTTGACCAAGCGCACACGGCTGCATAAAGCTCGGGTGGTGTAATTCGCTTACTGCTGTCAATCTCAAGAAGTGAGGAAACGATTTGTTCGATCTCTTCTTCGGTATCTGCTGGTAGTTCGGGCTTCTCATACGCTTCGTAGTTACCACCAGCGGCGTATAAGAATAGCCTGCAGAGGGAACACTCGTCGAATGGTACCTAAAATCACAGTTGTCACGCCATCTGCCAGATGTCATTAGTTGCGTTTAAAGATTTAACCATGCGAAAATGTGAAACTACTTAGAAGTAGTGGCTGAGCATATCTGCAAAATTTCTGGATTCGGTCATCCAAAAAGCGGATTGCTTGAATGAATGTAGGAAGTCGCGTCTTCAGCTGATTCTAAGGTCACTGTGCACATACGAACTCACTTCTATTCGTTCTTTTTGGGCGAAAAGATCTTTTCCGCAGAAATTAGTTTTTTCCCCTCGTATATTCTATATGGGAATATGTATCACTAGGTGACTTATCAAGTGAGGACGCACCTTTGCAGCGATACACTGATAGAAGAGACAGCCAAGGCTCCACATGTCGACTTGATAGTCGTATTCGCATGTCCTTAATAGATTAGCACCCACCTCCGGTGCCATGTAGTAGAACGTGCCGGCAACGTTCGAAAGTGCTTCACTTTGCTCTTCGGTGAGTATTCGTGAGATTCCAAAATCTGAGATCTTTGCACTCTCGAATCCACGGCCGATTGGGTCGTACTTGATGAGAATATTCTGCGGTTTGATATCACGATGCACGATGCAGCATTCGTAGAGGGCCTTGTAACCTCGGATAACGTTGTCCATCAGAAGCCTATAAATCCTTCGTCGTATTAGTTTTTTCCTTTCACAGAATTGGCAACCGACAGAAATAAAATTGCCGTTTCATGAGGCAGTTTCCAGGAATGACGGTTTTCTATCGTATCTCGATGTTACTTTTTTTGCTAGATCAAGAATGCGAAAAAGTTGAAAATTTTTTTGGTTCGAATGGAACGACAAAAAGTCAAGCTTAATTAAGGTGAAACGGGGAGCTCACCTCAAGTTATTCTTCGATAGGGCACCGTTGACACTGTAATACTTGAGATGCTGGTCCAAGTCAATGTCGCATAGTTCCATAATGATGTAAACGCTATCGGCGGAATCCACGCAAATGTCGACAAGACCGACGAGAAAGCGGCTTTTCACCGACTTCATTACTTTCATTTCGTTTGGTTTGACGTTGATCTTGGCCATCTTTTTGATAGCAACTGACATGCCACTCGTATTATCAATACCGCGGAAAACATGTCCGAATGATCCACGTCCAATGCATGACGCTGCACAGTCCCTGAAAATTATACCGTTGGAATTTTAGGTATTCACCTCTCAGGGGGATTTATGCACTTCAGATTTTTCTATTCAAAAAAGAGGGAGGGGGCGGGGAGGTCCGAAATGAATTTTAGATACAGATGGATCTTAGAAACAACCACTTATGTTAAGGAAGAAAGTTAGAAAGGGTGAAAAGAAGGGGCACACAAACCTATATTCATAGCTTTCGTAGTCGATAGAGATGCGATCATTCGAAAACGAATCGTCGCACATTTGTAATTCGACGTCGATATCTTCAGCTTGTACACCTGGAGCGCAACCTTCTAGCTTCGCGCCGCCCATTTGATACGTTCACTGAGTTGCTGCAATAATCATTCCTTAAATACAATCCGTTGCCGGTCTCATACGACGACTTTTGCGTGCACAACTCATAAAAACACAACTATCATCGTGCAAATACAGCCCGCTTGCAGCTTTAGAGAAAAAAGGAAGAACAAATATGCATTCTATTCGCTGAGAGAAAAGACAAAGAAATCCGAGTTTGCAATTTTTATGAAGGGAAAAGGAGGATTTTCGGCACGACAGCAAACGTTTGATTGAACGCTGAATGCGCGTTCAAGTCTTTTTTTTTTTTCACACACAGCTCACCACCTCTAGCGGTTGTTAATGGCAGCTGCAACGTTGGTGAATTATGCGACGCAAATCATGAACGTGGGGAACGGTGAGAAAGAAATAAGAACGCAAACGACTCCTATCCCCGACCACAGTCATTTATTTCGTTCGTATGGAGAGGCAGTTGCGTGGTCGATATACACATAGAGCAGCACAATGTACTTAACGCTACCCACACCCACATATCCCATCCCTTATTCTTCAGACTTTCTCATCCCATCAAAGTCCCTTTTCCTTTTACCTCATGGGCGACAACTGTTGAACGAGATTTCTAGATGACGTCGAAAAAGAAATAAGGTGGGAGCCATAATTGTAAAGCAAACGAAGAATGAGAAGACTCCTTTCAAGAAATCGGCAGATTTATGTCGATGAAGTAAATGAGATTAAATTTGCTAAAATCACGGCTAGAAGGTAATACAACGAAAAACCATAGTGGGCCACGTCGTTGAAAAGAGGCATGTTTCCTTTAAAACTTTCGATATTTGGAGGAAAAAGAACGATGCATAAGCATAGTTCTTTTCAATAACGGTTCATACTATATTGGGAACAAAATGTGTAGTTTAGCATGACAAACAAGACATCTACTGCTAGGATCTAGATAAAGAAGGCTAGTAGTAAGATCAAAAGAATTTTATGTTCATCGCGAAATGAGTTAGAAAAAGAGGCTTTAGGCTCTTGCTGATGTAGCTGATGTTAAAAAAAATGTGGCTGATTCACAAAGGAACTGAAAGTTCTAAGTTAGTTCTGAGATTGATCAAAGACTGAACTTTTAAGTATTAAATTTCCCGAAGTAAATCACAGTAGGTTTTAAAGTAACGAATTTTCGAACTCGTTCGAAGTTATAATCTCGTTTAATTTTCCAACTTTCAAGTACAACTGCAACACATCGAAACCTAACGCCAGCTGAAAGTATCTCAATAGCCTTAAGATCGTAGTACTTATTTCTAGTGCTTAAAAGCGCTAACCGAACTGCAAGAAACAACTGGTAGCAACGATAGTATTCGCGGCAGTGATGCGTCTTTTATTTCGCTACATATGCCACGCCCCCTCAATAGTGCGCCAACGCCGGAATTGCCACCACTGTGCGTTGCGCATTTGATGTACGGTCTCCCGAAGCGTTTCAATGATGGATGACGTCATTGTGGTCACCTCATTAGTATTGCACATGT
Source organism: Ascaris suum (assembly GCA_013433145.1). Lineage (NCBI taxonomy): Eukaryota > Metazoa > Nematoda > Chromadorea > Rhabditida > Ascarididae > Ascaris > Ascaris suum. The sequence continues at coordinate 6,943,618 of CM024189.1, forward strand.
TGTGCCGTGTACGTAACATTATTATTGATGTTTACATCAGAAGTAAGTTTTTATTGACGGCTTTTATGAGTATGGTTTTGAGTTATTGATTTAATGAGGATTGTGAGGCATCTTTCTGTCTAACATTTGCGCAACATATGTACAAATTGATTGCGTTCACAGTGGAAAAAAAAATGTACTTTACATTTGTTATTTCATTGCGGCTAGAGGAATGCGAATAAAAATAGAATTTCTCTTATTTTTGTTTAAATCAATTTTTTTCCGTGATTTTTTTTTCACCACGCTATGATATAAATATGTGCAAAGAAAACAGTGACTTCGACCAATGCTTTATTTTCGAAATGCTCTCTGGCGCTTTGATCTAATGATCCGCGAGCGAAGCTTGGAGGGTATCCGTGAGGAAAGAGGTGGAAAAAATGGAAATTTTCAAGAGGTCGATTGTGGATTTCATGAAAATGGTAAGATGGAAGTGATCTCGCCTTTCGCGATGGTAAAAGAGATGAAATTACTCAAAAAAAAAACCGTTGAAAATGAACTTTTCTTTTGGTCAGTTTTGAGTGAGCTATTACGATCCCATAGGTACTTTCACTCTTGCCACACATCTGTCCAAGCTTCTGAATTAGTGAAGCACTAGTTTTGAATTGTGTAACGCTAGAATGACGAGAGTTACAGGGTGAGGTAGATTTGCAAGAGTGCGCTTATCTACGTGCCATTGTTTGCTGCATGTGAAATGTTGGCGATTGTTGTTTGCTTTTTCAATGAAATAAGCGTCTGTTTCAGTAAACGGAATGGGTGCTCCTCAGCTATGCTAGTGATAAGGAAATTTCGATTGCAGCATCGCTTTTATTGTGCTATGACAATCGCACAGTTTTTTTTTTTTAAAGAAGAATTCACGAGCATGCTTTTTGTTTGCGATTGGTACAAAGCGATTGTAACAAATTTGAAGCGATGATATTTTTGTACGTTCAAAATGTTGATTTGAGTGATGACGCTTTCCATATCACCATCATGGATGCATACGACAATTTTTTAGGAGAATAGATATCTTTTTCACAGTCACGAAGAAATTCTGACTGATCGCTAAGATTTAACAGCCTGGATTTCAAAATTAGCACCTTCGAAAAAAGATATGTGCAGAGATCTGCAGAACAGATTGTATTGTTTGTTTCATAACACCATAGTTCGAAAAAAAAGTAATAAATGAATTTCATGTCATCTGTTTAACGTTGAACGCCGCTTGATAATGCTATTGAGCTCCTAAACCATCCCATTCAATTCATCATTCACGCTCAGTATCTGTGAATTGTTTGTATTGTTTTGAACAGTCACTTTGAATTTCCGTTTGCAGTCGTATCGAGTTGTTCTTTTCCTTTATTCACTTGTGGAAAAGAGCTCTCAAAAAGATAATGTGGACTGAAGTTTTACAACGAGCTCTCCGAGGATGTTTCCATCTGGAAAGCAGCGCCTGTAGATAACATATTCTAAATCAACAATAGCTTCAATTTCAAACAACCTCAAAGCTTTTGCGTCGGCGTTTAATCACTCAAATTTTTATTTAAAAGCAAAATAAACGTGATTCTTATTAGACGATCCGGTTGGAGTCAGTATGATTGCATTTTTGATCTTTTCTACGGAGGATTGTTGTGGTTGTGAAAAGGATGCTCATTTACGATATAGATTCAAGAGGACACCTCGAATTGTACCCTTGTCATGATCGAAGTTCAACTACTTATTATTGACACGTTTATGTTCCTTATTTCATCTTTTCCTTTTTAAATGCCGAAAGATCACGGAGCACTACTAAATAATACCGCAAACAAATTCTGCATCGTTTTTTTTTCGCTCTATTTCCCTTTGATTATGTCATAAAATCATTCAAACTGATGTCGTTGTTCAACTCGAAGAGTGTGTTCTAATCAATTGAAACAATTGTATTTTGTCAAATTTTATGACATATCTTCCAGTATATAGAATTTATTGGTCAAATATCATTTATAAACAGTATTGATGCAAAGAAAAACGTTGAAATTGTCGAGCGTTTGTTCGACTGCTTTCAATTCACATATCCCTTTGTTTCACGAAGCAAACTGATGAGCATCACGGCGCATTTGACTGATACGCTGATCTGAGATTACCACACATTGCATGTGCTCTTTGAGGTTTGCCGATTGCTTAGCGCAAGAGCACTTAGTTGTACTCTCTATGAAGATCGATATGTCTGCCGAATGTTCATAGAGTTGACTATTCCCAGCGGAAATTTTTCTTCACTCTAGCGATCATGAGCGTATGCCAATTTTGCATTCACATTTCATTTGCCATTGCAAAGCGTGCACAGATATGACGTTATTGATACGTAGACATATGCGCAGACTCACTTTCTTATCCACTTTTCGAAATACTCACACACATGATGTGGGCACGTATGTGCGTTATGTTTTTACGGGTTCAGTTTTCTTGGCACTTTCGACTCGTAATTTCTGTTCTAGCTGAATACAAGAGAAGGTGAATTATTCTTTAGCTATTCCATATTTTATTATAGTGAGATGTTTACATAGAAATGGTTTCTGTCTCTCAATTTCGTTGTTGAAATAATCAGTTTGGAAATGGGAAAGCAAACTAGTAGTGAAGAGTTTTTGTAACAGAGCTGAAAAAAAAAATGTTAAAAGTGCACATATTTGAAGAAAAATATATTAGAATATAATATAAACTGAGAGGCCCATAAGCGAGTATATCTTTTTCATAAGCAGCGCTAATTAATTTAATATTCCAAAAGTGCGAATGTTTTCTCTTTTTTTTTTTTAAATTGGCTCGATTTTGCAGTAAGATCATAAATCGTTGCATCAATGGGCATATGACACAAAGTGCGCATGTTATTTCAACGCTATAATTAGAAATGTTGAATGTGTTGATCGTGTGCAAAACCAATAGTGCATTTTGGAAGATTATTCATTGCGCACAAAATGATACATTGAGGTTTTTCCACCTGTGAACTTTGGAAATAGAATAGAATGTTACTAATCACAATATAACAGTGACAACTGAAAACTCTTCAGTTTTAGCTGGCTGAAAAGCCTTGATGGCCTTCATCATCTAATTGCTCGAATATATGCGATCATCGACATTTATCTGATCTCCATCTCTGAATATGACGCCCTAAAAAGAATGTCTTAGAATTTTCAAAACTTCCGATTCATCGAGGAAATTTTGCAACTATATTCCAAATTTGTAAGCAGCAGCTGAATAGCGGGAAATATAGGCTGTCTTGTTGAGTGCGTCGAGTTCAAATGCAGAGGCCGAATATAACCAATAGTCGTATAGCCAAAACTGTTAAAATTCGCACGTTTACGGAAAATTTTGAATTCAGTTGATGTTGACATGAGGCCACGATATCGATTTTATTTCATCTATGTTTTGTTGGAATGCGTGAAAATATTTCGATACGTAAAAAAAGATTTATGATGCAATCATGTGGTGTTGAAATTCGTCGCTTAACTTAATTAGCTTTTTGTTCTTATTTCATGAGAAAATTTTTATGGGGAAAATTAGCATAAAATGGCAGATAGTTTATATGAAATATATATTTGCATAAATTCGTTCTCATTTGCTATTTCATTATTATTATTTTTGAGTAATGTACATATTGTCATAATATCTTCCCGATTGGGATATTTAACGGTACATTGAAGTAGAATGATGTAATTTGATTTTTGATCATTGTAAAATGTTTTGTTTTTTTTTTTACGACGCTGATTTGATAAAATGATTGAGCAAATGCTCATCGTTGATGACTTGTTTTTCAGAGTCCGAGATAAGGCGTTATCGTTAGATGTTTCATTTTCTCGATGATCTTCTAGCTGCCAACTAAAAATAATCTCTTATCGTATGATTTATTTCCATTTTTAGTTCATTTTATGATACACAACAATATTCAAGCATTGAATTTTAAAAAACAATAAATGACAGTCGATTTCCACTCGCTTTTCTCTTAACATTTCAATTTCTTTTTTTGCTTCATTATTGATATATTTATAAATGCTTGTGAATATTTTTTTACTCGCATTTGTTTTCACACTTACTTACTCATAACGGTACTTAAAATGGAATCATTTCTACTGCTTCAAGTGACAATCAAATAAATTGTTCAGTAAGACTTTTCACTCAATGATTCATTGAAGAGGCGTTAATTATCGAAAAATCCAGATATAATTTAAAGCAAATGATATTACTTTGGCATATTCATTCCTTATTGCTTCTCTCTTCTTTATGTCTTTTTGTTGTTGTTGTTGTTGTTGTTTGAAGGAGGTGAAATGTATCGGAAAGCCGACGAAAATGATCTTTGACTTTACGCTTTTATAAAATTGATTTATTAGGGCCAAAAATTTCCCTTACATTTTTTTTCGCTACCAATTTAAAAAATAGGACATCGAAAAAATTTAATGAATGAAGAGTCTGTTGTGGTCCCTTATTCGCTAATCATTCCTATGTTCCAATGATTAAATCGTTTGTTCCACTGAACCAAGCCCCCCTTCCCCCCCCCCCCCCCACCTCCCCGAAACCAATCGTGACGATACAGACCAGCGGAAAAATGTCTGAGGAAGCAATAGGATTTACTTTAATTGTTATGCATAAAGAGGTGGTTGTCTCCGAAATTATACACAAATCATGTGGTTTGTTGGATGAGTCATTGAATTTTATCGAATTGAATCAATTGAGTTGTCACATTGAGAAGCAATTGAGAAGGTGGTTATATTTTAATTATTAATCGAATTGAATCAATTGAGACGGAGGTGATTGCAACAGTTGTCACAGATGATCGACGAAGAAAGTTTCAACAATTGAAGCAAATATTTATCCTTTTTAGCAACATGAAATCGCCAACATTTATGAATGTAACAAAGTGTAAAGTTAAACAGCTAAGTTAAGTGATTTAAGGATTGTCAAAAAAGAATTTGATGAGTACCTCTTTATTAATTCGCACTTTTTTCCCTCTCTTTATCCTTCTTTCGAGAGGGAATTGAAAGGAGAGCAATTTATCGCTTTATGCAAGAGTTTTTCGATGAATTTTCTTTTCATTTGAAAATTATTAGTTTAAAAGAGATATTGCGGAAAAATAATATCAAGCTTTTGTGTTTAAATCACTTATGTTCGAAAACAACAAATTTTTAGCCTCATTATATTTTTATTCATTTAAAGCTTTTATTGAAGTAAACGATCTGATGTGATTATTCATTGCGGACAATTCCCAAAATGAATTACCGAAATGAATTAGTCGCTTTTATTATCAACATGTCGTATTCGTTTCGTTCTCTGATGCTTACAAAGCACGTCGTGATGCTTCTAGATCAAAATGTTCATGTTGATTCGTTGTTTACACATACAAACATGTTGCTGTAGTTATCGCCATCTCTCTTGTGACATATTGTGCCGTTACACTTATTAGCGGTGTTATATTTTTGTTGTGTATGCCCGTTTTGGTAAGAGTATTGCTGAAAAAGTGTTGAAGAGGAGTCCGTTATAGGATAAGCTCGATCAGAGTGCTTATACGGCAATTCGAAGACACACGTGGGTGCTACCATTCGTGCGAAGCTGCGTTCAATGTTTCATCACTGGTGGCGACACAAGCAGTGACTCAGCATCAGTGTTGGTGCCTTTATTTATGGAAACACACATAAGTGCTACGTTCGTCTGTATGACATGAGAGGAATCGGCCAGTGAAGGTGAGGACGAAGGAAGACAGATGGTGCGGGAAGCGTGGCCAAGCGATGCACGCTGATAAATGAGTGTGGAAAGCAATGGCGAAAGCGAGCCAACCGCACGCTCTATTTTTGGCGATCCGCTACCTATTTACACAAAGACGATGAAGGTGCGCCGTTTCCTTGAGTGTTGAAGTAGTCATCGTTAGTTTCCGTTGGTGATCCGTCGTCGTGGGACAGGTCGGCATTGCATGGTCGTCATAGCTCACTGCCGATTCCACTTGATTGGGTGAGCATTCCGCGCACCTCATTGTCATTCAACAACATACTGCCACTTCCGGTTGCACGAGAGAGACGCTCGTAATTCACCATTTCATTCACACTTTTTTCGCGCCTTCATCTACAGTGTCCGAAATTTGGCGTTGTTTACGCTCAGAAGTTACCGTTCTTTTTTTGATGGGTCGGCAAAGGTAGCCGCAAGAACGATGATATCGTTTCCTAAATGAATGTATCGTCCAACGAGAACAAATTGAAAACATTTCTTGTTGTAGAACGTTATGGTATTTGTAAAGCGCATAAGAACTACAATAGATAAAACATCCCCGACCATAGATGCATATTTACGATCTTTTTTGATATCGGTATTAAATAAAATTTCAACATAATAATATTGTATTCGACATCAATTAATCGTTATCGCTTTTTTTTTTTCAAATCAGTCTATAATAAAGTTGCGCTCTTTGAAGTCTTAATAACGCCTGTTTGTTGAGATGGTGGCATTTTAAATATTTGATATTTAGGCGTTTTGATATTGCGCTTTTTGATTTTTAATTTTTTGATACGCTATCGCACGATTCTAAGCAGCAAATTAAGAAATGGTTTTTTTTTTCTGAGCTGTATGGTTGCTATTCTCCAACTTCAAACGTAAGTGGAAATCGTTTTTTGAATGTTCACATGATTATAGCAGACTTTCATTTACAGCAATGCAATGTGGTAAACTAACAGTCCACGCAACCAAGGAAGTGACTTTGACGTTGTCGTAGACTGGCATGAAAATGCCTACAATGCTTGATTGGAGCTGGCGTTTTTTCTGTTTATTTTGCAGATAGAAGAGCAGCAGAATGCATGTGATGCAAACGTGGGGATGTGGAGTTTAAGCCATGGTCTAGTCGCGGTTCCGTCGAAACCGGGACTAGGTCCGGATCTAATGCATTCAGCTGAGGTCTCTGCCGAGATCAAGATTTAATGGAATCTAGGCTGAGAAGGAACTAAGAATGGAAAAGTGAGTTCGTAGTAAAAGGCATACGAGTGAGTAGTCTTGCGCAAGTCAAGTGACGATGTGATAAGCACTGGAAATTTCTGTATTCTCAAGGTTTCGCGAAGTGGATCATCTTAGCGAATGAAAGTAGTTTTGAAATGGATGCTTAGAGGAACATTTCCCACAATTCTTTGACCGACTTGGAGATTCTGTGTTGCTGAAAAAATAAAATCCTTTTGAGATTGCTGCATTGGAGCTCTGCTTTCATGATCATTGGAAGAGTAGAGACTAAAGTAGTAAAGATGGTTAGAGAGTGGATGAAACTTTTCTTTTCAGTAATAGCCTAAGGGTTTTTGTGGATTTGGAGGAAAGATCTCGCCCGGGGGGGGAGGAGGGAAAGGGGATTTTCATTTAACGCGAGAATTCTATAAAGATATCACCTGTTTTTTAATCTATATTCGTTGGCGCTCGTGTGAATCGTTCAGTTTATGTATTATTTGCTGTTATCAATATGCCAATGAGAGTGTAATACCGGCTGCAACAGATCTTGCTGCTTTATCGTGTTTGCTGAATGGGTGCTGTAAAATGTTTGTTTCTGCAGTCTAAGCTGGTTTTTTTTTGGCCGTGACTTTCTTATTCGTAAGCATAGAAAGCAGTTATCTCGTTGTGACAAGCATTTGCTTCATTTTTCATCGTAACATATGGAGTGACGCTTGATAGATAATGATCGGCGTTCCACTAATGTCCACCACCTTAAATTAAATGCATAATGGAAGAGCAATAATTACCCACTAGAGGTTTTTGATAGATTTTTAATGAATGTTGTGGTCGGAGCCTTAAGTGGAAATGCGTCATTTGTGCTAGAATTTAACACAAATATCGCATTGCTTAACCTAACAGCATCTCGCACTAAATCCAGTTGCATCTGTTGTTCGAATTAATCCATTTTTTCAAGCACTTTCGAAGCGGTACGCTGACTTTTGCTTTTTTGCAAATTTTTCATTAATGATAAATTTTTGCTCTGCAACAATATTTTGATTCTTTCAAGTCGTTATGTACTTTCGTCCGTCTTCCAATCTTTGCTATTCTCACATAGTGAATTTTTCATTGCTGATTAGCCCATATTTTACTTATTTACATCTTCACTATTTCCATACTTGATAAAAATTAAAGAAAGGAGAGCACTTTGCAAGGATAATTACATTCAAATGCATTTGGATACTAAATTAGAGTCAGAAAATTTTTTGGGAATCTGGTGAATGGTGGCGTGTCAATGAACTGTCCGATCACATTTATTGCGTTGTGTAAAGCATTTTTCGAATCTTTTCGCATTTCCTGCAATTTAATATTGCACCACGCTTATGATGGAAAAACTTTTGCGCATTTATCAGCGATTTCTTCTCCGATGTTTTCTTTTTTTCCAACAGTAAAATTTTACCCATCATCGTGAATAATGTTTGAAGTCGCATATTCTCTAATTTTCATTTTAATTAGCGTTAAGAAATTCACTGCTTCATATTTACATGATTTCCGATATTTTCTATTTGATACGCGCTAAAAGAATGAAGCCAATTTTGTGATCATCTAATTGGAGTGTGTAGTTTATTCTCTGACGCGTTTAATTTTGATACGTCTAATAACAGTCAAAATAGGTCCATCAAAAGCAGTTGCTATCTATACATTATATAATGCATTTTTCGGCGTTTTCGTTTAAACACATCGTATGTTTTTCAATTGTTTACTTAGTTGAGTATCGATCTATCTTGTAATTCGCTCAATTTTTGAAGTATCAAGTTGTACATTTCTCTTAGGTTCATCTGAAGATGATTTATAGCCTTTTTTTTTTGAAAAAGCAATATTATGAAATGAGGTGTCTATACCGCGAACATTTCGATATGTTCGTCAAATATCGTCAAAAAGTCAGACGTCAATTTGCGATGTTTTTAGATTTCGCTGAGATCGGAAATATCCTCTTAGAGGAATGGAAAATTTTTATTCCTATTCTTATGCCATTTAATTTAATCTTTTGTGTTCAAGCGCCCGCATTATTATCACCTCTTATCAGTTTAATCAATAGCTTAAAACTATGATGGATGCATGGCGCCATCTTTTGAATAGGTGCTGCAATAGTGTTATTAAATGAAATGAATCAAATATACTCTGCTTTAATTGAAATATTTTGTGTGATCGAATACGATAACGAGTGTGCATTTGCGCAACTGATCGGATAAAGTGTCCGAAAAAGGAAGCTTGCAGATTCGATTCCAAATTGTGGACGAATTTTTCTTCAGAGCGTATTTTAAATGTTTGATGTAGTTTTCTCGCTTGCCTATTAGTTAGATGGGTTCGCAGCTTTTTATTTCATACGGTCACGCTAGTTGACACGCTTTGTTTTTCCCACGAATGTGTTTCTTCGTTTTTGATGTGGCCGATTATGATCGGTTGCTTCGTTAGTGGGGGAGGTGAGGGGGGGGGGGGGGGCTTCTCATCGACATCGCAATTGCAAAAAGAAGGGAATAAACGAAAAAATTAACGCCTTGACTGACACTTATGTTTAGCTTCATATTGTTTTGCATCCATATTGCAGCGTCGAAGTGATCAGTGATGTGCAGGAACAACTGCAGACGATCGAGAGAAACCGGTTCTACAGCGCATGTCCGCCAACTGGAAACGCCGATGATAGCTTCGAAGAATGATCCGTTTATCCTCGAGAGTTGCACCGGAAATCCTGATCGACCAATGTTTTATGGACCGTACTCAATTGATGATCAAGTTGCAAGAGGATATCGTTTTACAAAAAGTTTCAAATCAGCGAAAATATTTCCCTTAAAATGATGAATCATTCTTTGAATTGACAAAGGTGAAATGGGGATACTGAAATTACGAATCAATTTCATGCGTATCCAACTTATATGCATTTCTGTTTTTTTTTTTTGCACTAAAAGCAAAGAGGAAAGAAAAGAATTGCTGAACAAGAAAATGTGAAAATGCGTATCGTCAGAAAATACATCGCTGAGTTTTGAAAATATTTGGATGATTCGGTTTGTTTTTCTAAAACAACGTTCATTGATCGTTTCGTTGTAACGCCAATGCTTGTGTAAACTTTGCTACCGTATAAGTTATAGTAAACTTTGCTTGAAGTTTTGCAGATTTTTCTTTTATAGATGTCAATCTTATAAATGTAATTTTTTTTTCACCGTTTCATTTCGTCATATGCTGGTCCATAAAAGAAGATGGAATCCATCCTACAAATATATAGGCTCATTCCTTGCAAGTCTCTAACATTTCTTCGCCGATAGAAACGTTAAAGGACTAAGTATTGTGCGAGGTCCATATTTTTGTCTCCTCTCCCTTTTTCCTCCTTCTAATCGAGAAATGAGACCACTTATAGTACAGTGCAAGTCGTGGTCTTTTATGATGTATTTTTGAATTGATATGGATGTCACAAATGTTTGACCGTTTATTGAAATTAATGTTAGTGTACGTCACGGGCTGAATTGAACAAAATTTCTGCACACTTTGAAATTCACTCAAATGTATCAGCATTTTGAAAGCATTCAATTTAGGCAGACGCTCTAAGGTATTTTCATGCTTCTTTAGCAATACGTTCACCTGATTGCAGATGCCTCATTAGTGACTTATTGTCCAATATACAGTGTCATTTGATTCTTATATTAGCAGACAAATATGCCAGAGTTGTTTCAACACTGCAAAAGTTGAATTTCTATACGTTTTTCTGAATGAGTTTTATTCCCCTCTCTTCATGTTGTTTGTAGACAAATTTTTTGTGCCGCTTCTGTTCTGATTTTAATTTGTACTTCTGTTCGCTAAACACGGTTGGTATGAATATGGAATCCTGTTTGTACTCGTCGGATGGCAATTTTGATGAAAGCAATGCCACATTGCTAAGTTCGTTTAGTTGCTCTATGGGCAAATAACAAACTCCGATTGACACTTTTTCATCGAAATAGTTGCTCTCTGCGGTTAAAACAGCATGAAACAGGAAGTCTCTAGAAAGTACGCTGTAACTGACTTCACTTATTTGCATCTTTTGCTTTCATTTCCAAGTCGAAGGGGGAAGGGGGAAAATTCATGTGTAAATTGTTTGCTGCCATATCTCTTATACTTTGCCTATTTTTCTAATTTCTATGTAGCAAATGTCTCGCTTACAAGATCATCAACGAACAGTTCGGTTTTTTTTCATTTCATTCTGCAGCAAATATTTTTTAAAAAATCTTTTCTTAATCTACTGCAAAACTCTGAAAATGAAGCTTTTGCTTGTATTACTCGTATTACAAAAAACGTCTTGTGCAATTACAATATCGATTTGCTACTGAAAATTGGCAAACGATCAAAAAAATGCTGTGTTTACGTCTGATTTATTTCGTACTCGTCTATATGAGCATTGACTCGATAATTTCATCTAGAAAGAAGTGCCCACGGCTTATTTGTTTCTGATCGAAATTTTCGTAGAGTGTAGATAGTAATATAGTACAGTTAAATGCCTTTAATATTTAATGCTTTAATGAATATTATGTTTTTTGGATGAGGGGAACGGTGAATCGTGTGAAATATAAATAGAGGCTCATCCAAAGTTTATGTTAGTTATTCTGCAACGATAGTAGCAACAAAGGTAATGACGGGATCGAATGAGTCGATGACTGAGAAGCGGGATATTGGGGGGGGGGGGGGGGGGAGCGGTGACAGTGATATACAAAGCACCGAAATGGCATAAACAGCTGCTTATTCTGATGATTTTCCTTTCGTATGTTCGTTCCACGAGAAACGCTTATTTTTTTACGTAAGAGCCGTATATCTGTTTTGCAATTTTTCTTCCTTATGGGATTTTTCGCAGTCTCACTGATTCATTTTCTGAGCATATGAATTTAAATAGAAGATTACTTGTTTCTGCGTTTTCTATGAAATGAAATGAAAAAAAACGAATTACTTCATTGGAATTTTTGCTTGCAATATTTGCAGCATAGAAATTAGGAAAATAGAGAAATGTATAAGATTGAGAAGGTGAAGTATATAAGATTTATATATATATATATATATATATATATATATATATATATATATATATATATATATATATATATATATATATATATATATATATATATATATATATATATATATATATATATATATATATATATATATATATATATATATATATATATATAAAGTTCTCCAATTTGGAGACGAAAGCAAATTGGGCGAATATTTGAAGCCAGTCACCGCCTTTCTCTAGAAAACATTCTTGTTTCACGCTATTTTAACGGCGGAAAGTGATAATGAAAAAATGTCAGTCGAACTTTGTTTTTTGCTCTCATGGAAACTAAACGAACCTAGTAAATTGAGATTAATTCTATTGAAATTGTCATCCAACGACATCAAACAGGATTGCGAACTCATACCAAACGCATTAAACGAACCCTGATACAAATAAAAAGCAAAACAAAAATGCTATGAAAAATGCGACCACAAGTTGCATGAAGAAAAGACAGTAAAATTCATCGGCAAAAGAAAGAAATTCACTTCATATAATGTTTGAAACAACTGCAGCAGGCTTATCTGCTGACACAAGAATGAAGTAAATGAATACCTGACGATACGGCATTCGGGGCGCATTTGTCTGCATGAAAAATTATGCAGTAATCGCACACGAAGCCAAGAAGCTCAGAAATAGCCGAAGCAACCTCAAAATTTGCGAGAAAAGAACTTGCTCGTGTAGAGCCGCCACACACGCAGCTAAGAATTTCACTCGTAAATAATGATGGCCATGAGTTCCCAAACTCATGGCTGGGCCACGCGAGATTGTTCTGTGGCCCAGCCACGAATTTGCCCATCTTATTTTTCATAAACGGGTAGCACTTTTTTGCGAGTATCTTTCGTGAAAAATCTCAATGGTGCATACCAAAAATGCAAAGTCTCAGCACAACGTGCCAAGCAAATGAAGTCAGCAATGTGAACGAATTTAAGAAAAAAGGAATATGGATGCTTCTTGCTTTCGCCTATCGACGCGTCATGTTAAGTATCCAATTCATGCCACCCACAGAGTCAATGAAGGAAACTTCACCCCCTTTCAGTGTTGTGAAGGATCGAACAATGCGAAAGCGAACCCATTTCGTGCTTTAGAATTCCAGATTCTAATCCTTGGGTTGTGCCTTTGATAGCAAGCACTATCACCTGGATTAATCGGTTCGAACAAACCTGGAAATTAAAGCTGGAAGCTAGGAAAGAATATTGAGGGGTTGAGAAGAGGAAGGGTAGAAGAAAGCACTATTCGCAGATATTTGCTTTCTGTTTTTGGGCTTTCCAGCTCTTTTCGCTTCGCAACTACAAACCATAACTCTCAGCAGTTTGCCAAACTGCTTTATCGTCTTTTTTTCTAACGCGCTGTTTAAAACCAATTCAGTGACATAAGAATACCACCATACGATAACCGTGATCTTCCTGCAGGAAGCCTTTTTATAACGTCTATAAAGCGGCTTTATGACAAAATGTCGATCACCCAACCAGCTTGCATAAGCACATAAGCCGTTTGTGGTGAGTTGTGAAGGCAATTGCAGAAATGAGCTGTGTGGTTTCACGTGAACGGCCTAGTGCTTGTTAGCTTCATGTTTCGTTTATTCTCACATAAGTTCTAAAGCAAACGCTACTTCATTTAACTGTTGATAGCACTGCAAACAATTCAGGCTGAGTTGGTGGGAAAATTTGTTGCTGACTAATGTTCGGTAACGACTCGGAAATATCGTGGAGAATGAATGTGCTTCGGATTTGTTGAAGAAAGTGCAAAAAAAAAAAACATTTTTCGATTTTGCTTTTCTTTTGAAAATAGAGATGACTAAAATGAAGTCGAAACGATTGACGCAAATTACTCAGCGAAAAAAATCACCAAATGTTTCTGCGAACGAATGATGATTGCACGTGCACCGCGATGACGTCATAGGAGAATCATTTGATCTTCACGTGCAGTAAACGTGCTGAATTTGGGTTGCAGTCTATCCACACAACAGCATGCATTAAAATATTGATAGCAAACTTTGGCTTTGTGTTTTTGATCGCTGCACTTCTTTCTCACTGTTGAAATGACTTTTTTATAGCGAAAGATCGACAACAAATGCAACACAGCTCCCTTTAGAGTCTGTAACTGTTGAGATGTCCTTGCTGGATAAGGCGCATAGTGACGGTTAACCGATGATAGTAATAGTTGACTAAGGTGAACACAAGAACTGCAAATAAAAACACTATTACTCGATTTTTCGGCGTCCATTAACCAAATGAAGCTTTATTTGATGGCTTCGAATAATCGTTAGATCTGCTTCAGGTTTATGAAGCTTCTTAAAAAAATTCACGTTAATCTAACTATGACAAGGTGGAACTCTTTATTGAGCTGCATATTAAAAAATTCTCCATGCTGAGAAATTTGCATATTGAAAAAATTGTTAAGAAACGTTTAAAAATTATTTGATTGTGTGAAATTTTAAATTGAGCGATGCTGAAAAATTTCTGGTTTACGAAAGGTAATATTTGAGCTTTTTTTGCGGACGTGACCTTATTTCAACTGCAATAAAATGCTCAAGACAAAACCGGAACTATATCATGACAGCTGTTTCAGTATCAGTGATCTATTTGCTGCTCAAATTGCTATTTTTATTCTTATGCTGATAACACCTGCATTATGATAGGGGCTTTTTGCCAACTTTGCGTTCAACTATAGCCGTGTGTTGTAAATTTTGCGTTTTGCCTGCATGAAAACCTGATTAACTCTGTTCCATTAGATATTATCATTACGTATTTGGGCTTTTTACAAGAGACAGTGGAAATTTTGCGAGCAGAAACGGAACTACATTCTGATTAGAATTACATCAAATAGGCCTTGGAATGCTTTCAGATACGATGTTCAATTTTATGCGTAAGGAAATTTTCAAGCTTGATCAACTTGATCAGTAAACGGTTTTTTTAAAACTCAACTTGCAAACACTAATTATTCATTTCTTAGAAAAAGTGGACTTTCTTGTTGAAACAAAATTGTTGTTTGATTAGCAGTTGAACTATGAAACGTCTAATTGTTGATAGAAAATGGTCATATTGGAGATGTTGAAAGAATGGGAATTTCAAAATAAAAAATCGCTAAAAAAACTTTTAGTTTTTCCGGAAAATTGCATCAGTTTTTTTTGCAATTTTTCCGGAAAAATTGCATTTGGTTTCCGGAAAAAAAACTAAGTTGACTACGTTTAGTTTCAAAAAATGTTGAATTTGATTTCATGGCATAATACTGATTAATTATTTATGCAAATTTTCTATGTGATTAATAGAAGATTTCCGGAAAAAGAATTATTGCATCAGTATTGCAGCCATCTATTAGAATGTTGACGTTTCTCTTTGAAGAAAAATGCAGTGAAAAATTGTTTAACGATGGGTGCGGTTTGTCCTTTATCCTTTTTATTATTTTCTTCTTCCAGACGGATGCTATGAATGCTTTATATGCTTTTGTCTTTTTTTTTCTCAAATTTTGGTGCCATTCACTCCAATCACAACGCATTATGAAATGAACAGTGAAAAAAATAATGAGAAATGTTTAGAGCCAGACAACTGTCTTGAACTATCTTTAATGATTATAAAATTAATGTACGTTGAAAGTGGCTCGTTGTAAAGAGATTGAACTTGTGAGATGAAAATACGGCGTCCGCAGTTAAATAATAATTGCTATCATATGGTGAGTGTAATTGGTTATCTTCAATGGAAAATCTATCGCTATTATGCTTATCAATGATTCGTCTGTTAGTATGAAAAAATTTTTCCTTTCTCCTCAAAGAAAAGAATTCATTCTTATGCTTTATCCAGATATTTCTTTATTTGCATTTTTAAAAGTGACTAATAAATCATCGATCGTAGACTAAGAAGCCTGCAAAAAATATATTTTGTTAGCTTACCTAGTTTTGAAGTTCGGTGTAATTCCGATTATGTTTCCGACCAATGCTAATATGAACACATCGCTTACAATTCTAAAACGTATTAATGCGATAAATACAGGTCGCAATCGCTCGACGCGATGGACGGCGAAGGAAAAGAATGGGATAAACCTCGCTTGTTTAACAAGTTGCACAAAGGAGGTGGGCGCAGAATTATAACGAAGGCAGCGCATTTCAGGGCCATGTTTTGCTTCTGAGGAAACTCGTCGCACTTTGCCATCTAAACCTTGCCATTTTGATGTATAGTATTGGCGTCTGACCACATAATTAAACACATTCTAGAGACATGAATTGAAATGAAAAATACTTGTTCAAAAAATTTCATGATTGACGGTTATTTATCCCATCGATACCTATGTGAAATGTCTCGTAAATATACAAAAGTAATATTGGATAAAGCAAAGTTTCTCGTTGACAGAATGAAAGTAATATTGAAAAAAAAACAGAAGTTGGAATATATACAAAACGTTTTCGATCGTAATGCTTCATTAAGAATAAATAATTAAAGTTGTAAGATATGGAAAGGATACAATTGCTGCAATGATATATTAATAATTCATTGTGCTGATTGTGTGGATAGAACGACCGTTAAATGCAACATGCATTTGCTAGCTGCGTAGACTGACTTCGTGAATACCCGAATTTGCGCAACGCTATGACCGGTCTTCATTTTACATGGAGTGGTTACGATGACGATGCTGCAGCTCCCTCATGCATATATATGATTAAGTATGAAGAAGAAGCGGACGATGACCGAAACAGTACAATGGCCAAGTCGTCGACGGTAGTAGCAAGAATATATATACCTATATATATATATATATATATATATATATATATATATATATATATATATATATATATATATATATATATATATATATATAATATATATATATATATATATATATATATATATATATATATATATATATATATATATATATATATATATATATATATATATATATATATATAATTTAATTACTTGCTTCATTCTAGAGACATGAATCATTCCATAAATTATATAATGCTGCTGGTAGGTATTCGATGCGATAACTATGATCCCGGACGGCGTTGAATGCATGCTGATTATATCTAACGTACTTCACTCACTTTTTAGTAGCTCTTTTCCTTTTGCTACCGGCTCATAAGCAGCATGACGCTGCTCTTGATTTTTCTGTGGCCCCTGCACAAATTTTCAGCGCGAGAGGGACGGCGCACGCATGAAGCAGCTTGCACAGGGTGGTTTACAGTTCGAGCAGCAATTCCACCAAAGAAGGTGTTCTCGATTGCACTGTCGGCTTTTTTAGTCACCTGGAAAGTGCAATGCTTGATAATAGTACAACGCACATGGCGCAAGAGGTTCTACGCTACAATTATTGCACACAACTTTAATGCCCATTAACGAAGATTCGGTACCAAAGCAACTACAGTGCGATCGTAGGAAAATTTATTTGCTCAAAACTGCACAAAAGAGAACTTATTTCATTCGCAATAATGCAATCGGTTGTTGCCATTATGCGAGAACAGTACCGACTGCTTCGACAAATTGGGCAAAACTAGTAAAGACTCGCAAGTTTGGCTCTTCAATTTATTTATCCAGACGACAGTACAGCCACAAAAAAAAACATTTTTGTTGTATGGAGTTCAATCGCATACGACCCACCTCTACCTTCTATTCGCCTACTGCGCCAAACAATACATGTGATTACTTGTGCTTACTTGCAGTCTATGCGCAGTTATGTTTGTAGCGAAATGGAGGCACCAATCTGTCTCCGATATCCAATTGTCCCGCCAATGAAATGTCAGGCACACAGAGATAGCAATTCTTATGCAGTGTACAGTAAGTTAGAAAGTAAAAGCCTGTTAAAGCGTAATTTAGAAATTTCTTTCACATTCATGCAACAATTATACCCGACTGAAATGGGTTAAATGAAACGCATCTGCATATTATCATTATATTCATGACCATTATAGAAGGAATCTTCATTGAAAGCAAAAGAAAACTTGCAAAGCAACCTGGAATCTATTAGAGGAGTCATTCCAGTGGTGACTAGTGAAATAAGTCCATCAAAGCGAAACATGCCGACAGATAATTCGGAGCCGCTAGGTCTTAATGAGGGGTTATTTACGCAACATAAAGTTGGTAATAGATCTCAACAAAATGAACAACATGCGCTGTGAGAACCCATCAAAAAATCTGTTCTTGCATTGAAGTTGATATGTTGCCTTAGCCGAGTGCCGAACGGATGTATTACCTTTCAGGCCAAGTGGATTCAAAAGAGGAGGGAAACACCTTTCATGGCATGAGACAATGGTTCACAATCAATGCTGTTAAGTCGGCTTCGGAGGCTCAGCTAATTTTTGTTAGAAGCTAAAAGTACTCACTAACATTAATTGATAAAGAAACACACACAATGAGTGCACCAACCAAAAGAGATTCTAAAAGTTGATGTGTTACAAGTGTAGTGAAAGTGGCCCTTCTTTTTGCCTATAAATTGTGCAATACTTCTTAAGTAATAAAATAAATGCAGCTGATCGTAGAGAAAAAGACAGTAATTGCATATAAAACTGCAAACAGTCAGCTGAAACTATTCCCTTTGCCGATAGTTTGCTAAATTTGAAATGAAACGAAATCAAACTAAATTAAAAGAATTTTTGGTGTTACTCCAGTTTCTTTGCATATTGTTCTTAATGGAGTAGGGAAGAATTGTAAAAATATGCCTTACACTCTTTGCCACGTGATGGGAGGTTTTTTATTAGGGGATGAGAGGAGTAAGGACTGAGTAGATAACTTTAGTTAGAGAAATGCGGGAATAATTTGCCACTTCAGGCAGTTGCAACGTCGTAAGACTTACCACTGAAGCAACAAGTTTTATAGTGCATTGCCAAGCATAAAAATGACTGAACAATACAAGAGCACAAATCCCTTATCCAATCGTGTTGATTCGAATGGTTCTTGCATAAAATCGTCAATGATGAACTATGCTCTACAGCGCAATATGTTAGCTGCAAGCTTGGACCGAGTGCAAAAATTTAGTTTATCAATAAATTTCTTTTAGAAGAAAAAAAAATGATGCATTATTTTATATAAACATCGGATGTGATTTGGGAAAAATCAGAATTGATTTATTGCTTCAGTGTTTCGTATTCCACCAAAAAACTTCTCACTTATTGTCGATAAAATTTGTCGCATATAGATATGGGGCGATTTTTTGATCGCAACAGTAAATAGAACAAATGAGCCAAGTGAGTTGCTTAGAACGAGTCGCATCAAGAAATTCTCTTCAGATAGGAATTCTCGAGTCCATATGCATAACCGATTCTAATGTTTATTGATGAATAGCTATATATCGGAAAACGTAGGCCACGAGCTCAATCTTCACATAAGCCTCTCGCCTTCATAATGCGCCATTTCTGAGAGCTTTTATGACTTATATGATTTTTCTGCAATGCAGAGCTTCGTTATCAATTATTTTCCAAGAGTATCAATATGAGCCTCAGAAGGTTGATGTTGAAAATCCGGAATAAAGCGGCTTTAATGTGAGATGACAAAATTTATAAACTCCTTTTTTAATATGATCACCGCCATTGATAATAGGAAATTTTTCTAAACTGCAATAAATTAAGTGAAAATCAGAGCAAGGAGGTTTTAATTTTTATGTTCTACAAAATTGTAAGCACTTATATAGCATTTTTCGATCAAGGGAGGACAGAATTTTTGCCTCAATGGCCCAAGGAAAAGCGCTGATGAGAAACGAATCAAAAACCTCGACGTAAATCAAAAATGTTTAATTAATAGAGGAAACCATTGGTAAGGAGATTTTCTGCACTTTATGCCACATTTTTTTTTTTGCTTAAAATGTATATATCCTGGAGAATTCGATTAGAAAAACGATTTAATCATTTGTAACCAAGATAATGTTACTTTCCAATCCTTATCTCAACAGGAGCCGATGAACCAAAATTCTGTTGATTTTTTCAAAGCTATAAAATATTAGCACCGCCTAAGTCAATTTGTCAATTTCAGCGCTTATAATTTTATAAACGTTTAGATAGATGAACAATACACTAAATACAAATGTATCTAATTTCTACTTTTATGCAATAAAACGTTACATGAAAGTTCACAGAAATTATTAATTATAAACGGTTTCTTTCATCCGCAAAATTAAAAATCTAAAGCATAATAAACACGAAAATATGCCCACTGAAAAGAAAAAGGAAAACGAATTATTCGTTTAAAAGTTCTTCAAGTGGAAATAAATAAAACGATTCGAATATAACACTCGTTGTAATGTTAATTGTCTCGTCTCACATATGTTTTGCGTTTCGTTTTCAACTCTTTCATAACGAAAAAAAATCATTTATCAAAAAGCGGCAATGATCTATGTAACTGCTCATTAGTTTCTCATATGCGTCTGCAATAAAGTATGAAGTATTTACCGAGAATGAAGGAATTTTTCAAGCTTTAGCTAAATGAAATATTATAGTATTGGTTATGCTCTCATAAGAACTACAGTCAATTATTCAATGAGTCTTTCAAGTTGTCAATGAGTTATACACAAATTTTGAGTGCAACAATCAACGTCAAATGATCGCACAGATGTTTAACTTTATTAGTTCATCTCGGTGACGTTTCTCTAATTATTACGTTATTCCATTAGCGATTCATCAACACTTCACGACCTTTGATGATTATAACAACTACATGTTATTGCTATGTTGCAATGAAGTCTGATGATAAAAGCTTTGCCGACATAAAGACGTATTATATCTAAACCATATGTATTGTATCTAAATGCAATCTAAATCGTAGAGAGGTTTTAAAAAAACCTCAAATTCGAACTAAAAAACAAAATTTCGAGAAATAAATTCGCGAAAACTGAAACTACCAATTAGTTAGACAGAGAAAAGTTTGCCACGACACTTTAAAATCGGTTGTTTGTTACAACATTTCGAGCTATATCATCAATCATATGGCAAAATCGAGACTTGAAAATAGCCATTTGTCTACTTTAGCAACAAAATTATACGAAATTATCCGGCATAGAGGCTTCGGAAAAATTTTTTCACTTTTAAGACCCCCAGAAAATAATGACTTCAAGATTGCAAAATTAGCAAATTTCTTCCCTGGATATTAGTGGAATGTTTCAGAGAAATCTTCTCATCATCCTACTTTCGCCCACTTAAAAGAAGAGCTATGCATGAATTGGCGGATTCATGCAATTTTCGAATATATTCTTACCGAAAAAGGTATTCTACATCAATCTGCTAAAATTTATTGCTAGTCACCATTAAAACTATACGATGGATGAAAGTTATTCCATGATAGATCACGAGTAGTCCTTTCTGTGTGATAAACAGTTATGTGATATTCTGTTACTCCTCCACCTAGGTTTCCTTCACAAGGGACTTTTAGATGCCATATCTTGGGAACAAAAAAATTTGAGAATAAAATTAAGCGCGATATGAGTGCATCGGTGCAACTTTAAGGGAAAGTTTGCAATCATGCTCGAAAACAAGAGGCGTAAATTTCGGGCCTCATGCTCAATGCATAAATTTCCCAGAAAATTTTAAAACGTTATTGAGAACATGCAGGAAATCATCTCCCCAATAATTTTAGCTAGAATATATATAGTGTTCTATTCTTTCGATAAATATGATTATCTTCATAGGCATGTGCAAATACAGAGTGTGAAGATGAAAGCGGATGAAGAAATCTCTTTTTTCGTTTCAAACGGAGGATTGCTATCTCTTCTTTCCATATGACTATGCGTATAATTGTGTAGCCATTATTTGTTAATATTTTACGTCCTTTTTTATAGTGTAGTTTTAGCGTTTAATCATGCGCTCGCGATTGAACAATTTCGAGAGCAAAAATTTCCATGAAAACATCAGCGATATATAAACTGATGAAAAAAATGCCGAGCACGAGTCGTTTGTTCTTTTTTTAATGGAATTGTACTATGGCTTCATAAAAGTTGACCTTCTCTGAAAAATTAAATACTTTCAATTTTTCCATTAGATTTACGATTATAAACCTGATAATAAGTATACGAAAAGTCTCATTAATAAGACGCAAAAGAAGATAAAATAGGCAAATTAGAAAGAGCTGCGCATTTCTGTCGGCTTTCTTTTTCATGTATAAACTTTTTGCAGGAAATTTTTTGTTTCATTAAGTCCACGAAAATAACAAAATAAAAATCCACAAATTTTCACATGTAGTCGATTATCGGCATCTAGAATCAGCAAATGCTAAATATATCGAGCAAATGGAAACTAGGTGTTTACGTTTATATTTCTATAAGGCAAAGGTGAAGAAAATTTTTGGAGATGATTTCTTATGCTTGAAAACAGATTTTTCAAAGGTCTAAGTGAACAAACGGCTGCGTGGATGGATTTGAATCCGCTTAGTCTTTGTCGATTATCTCAAAAGCTTTGGCTAAGCGTCTTTCGATACAGAAAAGACATTCTCGTCAGAGTGGAAATTTTTTAGACGTTTTCGCGATATTGCTGGAAATAGGGAGTGAACGCGCAGCGCTCATTTGTTGAAGTTGTTTTGCCATAAAAGGTGCATACGGAATTTTCTCAATGGAGTTGTTTCACCTTCTCCGCCACCTCCCTTCATCCACAGTAGAGTTTTCGGAGGGATTTTTTTTCCGTCAGGGCTTTCTTATCTCCAGATAGAACCACTAAAAATGGTCAGTACTCTCCGGTTGAAAACTCATACTCAGAGAGGATAAAGGAGTTTGCCAAAGGACACCAGCACTTTAGATGAGAAGATGTTTTATGAGAGTTGGTGGGCCTGAGCAATCCTTCATTTTTATCCAAGGTTCCATGGAGAAAATTTCAACATTGACTTTGGGTGCCTTTTATACAAGAGGATTTCAGTGGACTCCGCTGTGATTCTCTTAAATCACAAGTTGTGAAAACTATTCAGGTTTTTCACTCTCGACAATATTCTGCCGATTGTGCTAAAAATTAGGAATTTTTCTCTGCAAATTTCTATAGCTTCTAATATTTTTGCTTCTCATGAGAAATTATTGCTTGATTAGTGATGTCTTAAAAAACGAAAAAATCCTAGAAGAATTTACTTTAATGATGCCTTGCAACGTTCCTGACAATTTCTTAATCTGTTGCTGGCGAAATATTCATCTTTCACAACTGACTTTATTTCAGAGTAAGTGATCGCAACGTTTCCCTTTGGAAACATCCAGATAGTGGTGACAAAGATAGCGCGTCAAAGATATGCGACCAAAACCGATCAGCACTGCTCAATGATGGACAGACGACAACTTGTATCAGCAAATAGGTTTTCAGCGCTTTCCGAGAATATTTTGCGGTGAGACACAACAGCAAAAGCAGCAGCATCCCTCCTAGCCGAAAGTAGTGTTGAGGAATGCGACGCTGTTGAGCGAAGGCCCCGTTGTACGAATCAAAACGATGCCGCTGCAGCCCTCGAGCAAGAGGCCACATTGGGGCACATATTGCGCATCGACCGGCACTCCTCTTATTCACTCATTGTTATCACTTTATGAACTTGTCTTATTTTATTCACACAGCCGTTGTTTGTGTGTTGATTTTTGTTTCGATTTGTAAATCACTTTCGATTCGCCGCTCTGTGTAACGCAGTAATATTTGAGTTTTACGATACGGAGGAAATATCATTGAAAAGTCGTACTTTTCATTGTCTCATAGTCGTTTTCGATGTTCCCAAGTTCGTAGCACTAACAAAGAGAATTCTCAAAGATCACAGCTTTGAGAGAGCTCAAAGTTGCGCGATGGCGTCCACATGGCGAGATCGCATTTCCACGAAGCGTTTTGTGCTTCCATTTGTTTGGTTTGTCTTGCTACGCAATGCTGTTTGTGTCCTTTGCGTGTGTATGTGTGTGTAAGTATGTGACCATGCATGCATGTATGTATGAATATATGTTAAAGAGATCTATGTACATAAACTTATGCCTAAATTCCGATTGCCTCGAGTGGAAGTTGTAGGTTTTGCATCTTTCAAGAGAACTGAAGTAATTTGTAAACTAGCAAATCTGACGCATTCTCGGCTATACCCTTAATTTTGCTCAACTTTATTCCATTTCGTGACCCAAATTGGACAGCTGCACACTGTGGGTTGGTGCCATGGCGGAAGTGTCATTTGGCGGAAATGGCCATCACGTAACATGTCGTCTTAGCGGAAGTAAACTTGAAAGATGCAAAAAAAAAGAAATCCCATTAAAAGAGCGTGGTGATAGCTTAATGAACGTTGAATGCGGATTGCATTGATTTCTACAGGTTCATTTAAGAGATTGAGTTTTTCGATGTGTATAATTTTGAGAGAGAGCAGCTTTTAAATTTTTGAAGAGAAGCCGGCAAATTATGGAGTACCAAATTAAGTGAACGTTGTTAAGTAGTGCCACTCAAATTCCGAATAAATTTTGCAAATGAGATCAACGCTTCGTATTACCAGCGAAGATTTGCATTCTTCAAAAGAAATAAACACAATATCCTAAGGAGTATCGCAATTCCTTATCACTACAAACATTTGAAATAGTTCAAGTAGGGATGGTACTTAATTTTTCACCTATCGAGTTTCGTATTTCCGCTCAACTGTTTGTGCCATGTCCTTCCTTTCTTACGTAGTTCATAAATCATGTGCTTTTTTGAGTTGGGGGGGGGGGGGAGGGAGGAGATAAGGTTTTTTAGTTGTTCTATGCAAGTCGGACTTATTTAAATAAAATGGCATTCGAACAAAAGCTTCATTTATACTTACGTTATACAAATTTTCATATAAGCAAAGAGTTCAGCAGCGCTGCATGTCACTTTTAAATTATACTTCACTTGCAATTTCAGGAGGAAATTTTTCTGTTATTTTCACGGAGCTACAAAACTTTCTAATGGCCAAATTACTCTGATCAAAATTAGCATGTACTCTAGCATATACACCACCCCCCCCCCCCCACCATTCAAAGAAACAGCACATGTCAAAGGAATATGCGGCAATAATGATGATATGGGGGGAAGGCGAATGATGGGAGGCTTAAGACGTCGCTTGCCTGCCGGTGTGGAGTAGGGATTGGTGTTGAGGTTTGGTGATGCTCATATTGTCGCCTATTGTATAATGCTTAGTGATGCGTGTCATAAGCTATCGGCGTTGTGATTTGGGGCATATGCTGATGCCATGTGCTTGCTAGCCGAAGCAACGTTAGGTTGCATCATCATAATCGCAATTGCAACTCCTCCCCAACCCCCCCCCCTTCTCCTTTTCGTTGAAGTAACCATTCACAGATGAGCGCCTCCTTCCGGCTAGCCAAACGCATAGCATACGTTGCTCTTTCTTCATCATTGTGCCGCGCTTAATTTAGCTAGTTACGAGCGCTTGATTCTCCCTTAAGAGTTGTCCGCCTTAGTGTTTAACACATGTCACTGATGCACATACTATGCACCACATCACATTTTCGTCCCTAATTAACCTCTTCGCTTTCAACAAACGAAATACTATTTTAAAAAATCGAATTTTCCATTCATCGCGCTATTTGCATAACTAATGTGTCACAAATTTGTCAATCATTTTCATATAATTTTAAAAATTTTGAATAATGGCTCGAAAGCTTTTTTTTTTACGTATCAATCTTTCCCGACTTCATTTTAAAAAACGGGCAAGACCGTATCTTCGAAGCAAAATCGGTCGCTAATTTCCATGCGATTAGATGCGTTAGGCAACGATTTGTTCTAATTGGGACTGCAAAATAATTAACACGCGTGTGCTAATATGACTTGTGCTTAAATGTTACACGCTTATAAGTATACACGAGTATATACGTATATACTTGAAATACTCTTATAATAAACTCTAAGTGTTTTCTAAAATACTATTCACTTTTTTTTGAGTTTCCAAGCAAGCATTTGAGAAAATAGCCTAATTCTAATAAATTCGCCAAGACGAAACTAAGAGGATGTATTTTTTAGATGTTTTTATTTATTTGTCGTTTGTTTAGCAATTAGTTCACATCGTTTCGAAAGTGTTTCTGAATTTAAACACCAAAAAAAAGCTACAACAACGAACGCACAATTAAAATGCCTTTGTTCGTAACGCAAAGCATTACGTTACCGTTTCACTAGAAAGTGTCCCATATGTTTATTTGCCATACAAAGAGAAAATGCAGTGTTCAAATCACAACATATATCTTTGTTCATAACATATTTGATTTGTAATATTCACTTACGACGCATATTTGTCGTTCTCATTGAAACTCATTCTGCTTATAATGTAATAAATGAGGGGAATACTATTGAAATGAATGTTGACCAGTGTTGTTTAGAGGTGAAATTCACCAATTTACGACCATAATATCGAAATATTTGAATAAAACCATCGTTGTAGGTTAATACGTAATTTCTCATTTCTGAAATCTTTTATAGTTGTCTTTTTCTATAAACGTCGCAATCATCTTCATGTAAATTTTTCTTATGTATATTCATGTAAATTTCTCTTATATAAACTTGTATTTAATTTCTCTCAGAAATTCACATGCATACGCTTTATGTATATTCAAAATGGGGCAAATAAGTGTTCCTATCTCTTTCAAAATTTTCTGCATCGTTCAGCACGAAACACACCTTATGTTGTTTGTGATCGAGGCTGTTTGTATGCCAGTGATGTTCTTGCAGACATTGTCAGTAAAATTCAGTCAGCTTATTTGTTTCGTCTATTGGCGTTCTTTATCGGTTTCCTTAAGTTTAGAAAGAATTAATCAAAGAACTCAGAATTTCAACTTGGAACACATCTTATTTATTTGTCATACCACTTCCCCATATCCGCATAAAAATCTCTCTGAAAGCATCAAAGTATGCGTATCTGTAAACCTTATCAACGCTTGCTTCACTAGCTAATTGTTTCTCTTTAGCAGTCGTACACTGAAGAGACGAATTTTTTATATCAGTTTTTGACTTAAAAAAGTGGAAAAATAGCAAGGATCTTTTGCAAGGAGAGAGCATCCAGACAACAACTATATCATCTATCTTATACTAAAATTTTCTATGTACTTCACTTTATTCAACCTTTTTTTTTCAGATCTTTTGTCCCATGAGTACTAGCTTCCGTTACGACGTATAACAAGAAATTTTTTGTTGACGATGTTTGCCAAAAATTGCTTTTGGTAGTTAGTATATATATGGATAATTATTACTTAGTCGTTTATTCCTATTGGCTTGCTGCAACAAATGCTTTCTTTTCCTTATGGCATGCCTATAAAAATAAGGCAACGATGTAGAATCTGGTTGAAGAAGGTAAGGAGGACAACATTCGTGAGTTGTGCGCTGATCGGGGACAGAATGCTGAAGGCTAGCAAAGACAAGCTGGTTCTCGATCTGCTTATAAGCTCGCGTCGATTAGCACTTGAAACGGGAATTAATCGCCGTCCAACATGGCTAATGCTATTTGTCGGCACAGCCCACTCGGGCGCGTTACCCATTTGTGGCTTAGGCTAGCTAACGCTTACCCGCGGCCCGCTCCAACAGTTCCGCCGTGCCCAATCAACGACGCCTCAAATCCGCCTCCTCCTCCCTAATTTCGCGCAATTTGTATGCTCGTAGTGCAACTCGACACCTAACCGATGACTGATTACTGCCCATTTATTAACTGCTTCTCACTTCACTTCATTTCCTCCCCCTCTCCACTCTCCGCCTCCTTGCCCGCCTAATCGGCTTTGTCATTTATTGCTTAATCCGCAACCACTCCGTCTACCTGCCAACAACTTCTATTGGCTGCCTTCTTTTCAACTGCAACGCCGCTTCAATTCTTGAACTTTTGCGATCATGTGGTTAAGTGACCATGATCGCTTGAGTGAGAAACAAGTCTATCGGAAGTTCTTGGCTGCGTAAGATGTGTACCGCTTTTATCTTCCCTTTTTAGGAACATATATACACACATAAGCAAGGCTTTTAATAATTTCTTTCTGTCGCAAACTTAGCAGCACCTTTGCGCACAGATTCGAGCTTTGCCAGTAGATGGAAGGCAATAAATTGATGAAAATCTGTGTTGTAAGATTGTCACTCTGTTGATAAGCTTTCACATGTATGCGATCACTTCAACATAAACCGCTCTGCATGTGAGAGTGGGACGCTGGACAGAAAGAGAGGAGTGTTTCTTCAGCCCCGTCTCCAATTCTGCTTACCAAACACAAATTACTCTTTGCAGTCTGCACATTTTATATTGTCCCCACAAGTTCTAGATCATGCTCTTCGAATGCCTACAACGTACTGTGAATTGCAACCTGCAATTATTTATCGATAGCATAACCTAGTGACAGACTTTATTAGAGTCTTTCATATGTGTACATTTTTCCTTGTTCAATTTTCGTTTCACTTCTTTCGTAGTGCTTCATTGTCGTTTTGTTTGCGCATTGCAGTCGTCCAGCTATGTATGAACGTTGTGTGAATTACATCTTTAGCCCATTGCATTTTCTATTGATTTTAGAAACCTTTTTTCGCATGCATTTTTTGGCAGTATTATATAATAAAGAGAATTAGCTGTGTGCGCTAACGAATGAGTGTGTCTTCTTGTCTCTCCGCTTCATGAGCTCATTGCGCAAACAACGATTATGAGATTTGGTGTGTGGACGACATTTTGGCCTATCGTACGCTCATCAGTTCAACTTGATCCATTCTAGAATTTTCACATTTGTTGATTTGTCGAATTTCTCGGTCACTATCAGAAAAACTCCCATCAACGATATTTCTGTAAGTTCGTTTATGTTTAGCATAAATAATGCTTCATTACAACTACTTCAAGTTATCCTCAATTCCCTCACATCAAATATCGTAAATTTCGTTTGCATCTCTTCATTGCACTTATTTATAAAATTGTTGTTAACAATATGTTTACAATGAATATAATAATGAATACTACTCAACGTACTATTTCAAAGAATACTCTTCAACGTATTTGTTTTCAGTATCGAAATTCCACTTTTCAAATGAAATAAAGAGGGTTTCAAGGATGCTATTTGAACAGTTTTCTCCATGTTTTGAGCAGCTAACGAAACAATTAAAAGTAATATAGATGAAAAAAGTGGAGAAGAGTGCCAATAGAGCTAATAAGATATGTGTCTGTGGATTCCGCCTACCTGATCAACCGATTTAATACGCAAAATAGCGCTTTCCATTTAAGATTACCAACGTTTAATAAATACGCAAAATAGAAGCGCTTTCACATTTCAAACCGATCGCTTGCACAACAGTTCGACAAGATTTGTTCTATGGTAATTGATCGGCATGTAATATGGGAAGCAATTCAGTGCAAAATACATGCAATTTTTGATAACCTCCTTCGAAACTGATAAATCAACATGAAATATAAGTGTGCATTATATGCATAAGATTTTCTCACTCTAGCTTTAGCGATACGGGGCAAAACAGAAAGACCTACACGCAAGCATATGCACAAGGATAATATTACTACATTATGCTTTGTTGTTGTGCAAATTTGCAAAAGCGCATAAAATGCATTGATATAGCGCATAATTCATATCCAGCGAAAAAAGTCAATTCGTTTTTTTATGAATTGCTATCGCTGTTCAGCTAATCAACGCATTTTCAATAACCTTACAATTAGCGACGTTTTGGCTACTAAATCTTTGGTCAGATATGACTTCTATGCTAATGAGAAGTGTATATGAGCCATTTTATTTGATGTACTTGGAGGAAATATGAAGATATTACCTAAATTTTCCTAACGATTGTTCATAGCCGAAACGTCGAGCAATGAATTCTATTCTGCAATCGAGAATGTCTACACGATACGTCGCCCATCACTGTCAACACCTGTTACTAAAAAACCATTAAATGTGTTTGATATTGAAGACACTGTTGAGTAAGAAATAGGAACATTTGATATTTCCAGTATAAAAAAAAGTATTAAATGTAATTTACTAGATATCTTATTGGAAAAAAAGAAATATGCTATATGCACCGCATTCGTTGATTGCTTTTGTAATCTTAGAGCCGATATAACGTGAACCAATGACGCTAAACAATGGGTCGAATAACTTTTTATGCCCATAAGGCGAAAAGCCTCTCTCTAAGCATGCCTTAAGGCAATCAGTGAACAAAAGAATAGATCGAGGCCCGACTTAATCCTTCGTTTGCTGGCTACGTGAAGCTTCTCCTTCAGATTTTCCGGAGTGGTTTGTTTATATCAAGTTAAAAAATTGATGGCTTCATGCAGCAAAATCAGTTAATAATTTTTATTCATGACGGCAATGGCTGTTCAGCGGGAACCTCCTATGAAGACAATTACTAATTTCATAAAACATCGGAAGCCTAATTTTCATTAAAAAAATCGGAAGTAATTTATAAGCATAGTAAATGCAGATAGGTACACAGGTATGAACTGTTGCTAACCGTGTTTAATACTATAATTTCATTAAGTATTAGGCTGAGCAACAATAAGACTATTAGATGTAGTAATAGTTCAGATTTAACAACGTAATAAGTAACTGCGATCAAGAAAACTTTCCACCCAAAAGTGCATAACGGAAGTAAAAGATATCGCAGAGGAGGAGGTGAATCGAAAGTGCCTCACGACAATATTGTAAAAAGCTTTCTCTATAGAGGCTTTTATCTGGTAGCTTGCTTAGTGACGGTGCAAATAAATGCGTAGGACAAATAAAAGATGGCTGTTGTGTGATACAAAAATCGTTGAACTTTAGCTAATTTCCCACAACACAAGAAATCGGTGCATTCTCTGCTAAAAATCTTTATTTCAGAGTGGGTGAAACGGCGTCGAGAGTAGTGATGCGTATGCGCGTCGGTAATTGCATAGGTGAATAGCGATGAGGATAAAAGCACGGTGATTGGTTGGCCCCAAAGGCGATCTAGGCTCTCGGTTGAATAGATAGAGCAGCTGTTGCGCTTGGAATTGAGATAGATGATAAGCACTTGTTCTTTAGGTTCTGCGTCGCCTTACGTTTAACGAAGTTCTTATTTGCGTTTATTGTCTCACTATGAGCGTTCCTCCAAATCACCTTTATAAAACGCTTTTCATTTTTATGTCTGTGTTTAGTTGGCCGACCCCTAGGTGAATGAGCTTTTTAAGCTGGCTTTGCTTTGATAATAAACGCAATGTTGGCGTGATTCGCCTTTTCAAACATTCAGGTTTTCAGCGCTGTTTTGCACCGATTATTCGAATATTTCAGTACTTTTCGCACCTATATATAGAGGACTTTTAAATCCTTGCATTATTTTATTATATTCCTCCTTTAATTGGTGATATTTTTACGCTTAGTAATGCAAGTTTCTTTGAATGTCTAGTATCTTTATACGTCATTTCCAGCGATACGGCTCTTGCACCATCTATTATTTCATTCCATAGGATGGCTGTTAAGTGGATCCACATTCCCATAATACGCTCGAATACTAAAAAGTCTACGAAACCGCGCAAAGCTCTAATGCTGTTATATAAGGAACGAAAGTTTGTTGTTGCATGGTCCATTTTGCAAATGCCTCTAATTTCTAGGGAGATGAGTTAATCGAAGTGAAGGGGACGCACTTTTTCAAAATTTAACATTCGGACTGTTATTAGAACCCTTTTTAAGGAGACAAAGAAATGGAAGAATTCCTCTAAACTGAGGTAATTTTTCTTTCAGAACTTAAGAGGGTGTCTTATTCAAGGTGATATCGTGGCTTTTCAACGGCAACCAGTGAATTTTTTTTGTAATCTTTTCAAAGCAAACAATGCAAAGATGCCATCGGGCTTTTCTGGGATCACATCACAAACCATTTTGATATCTAATTAATAATAGATTTTTTTTAATTGATAAAATACAAAGAAGAAGTTTCAGCAAAAGTATTCAAGTGAGCTGGCGCTAATGAAAGAAGCATTTTGTGGTTAATGGCCTCGAAATGAGGCTGGAGATGAAACTCATCGGTTGATTATCATTCACTATGCCATAAAATGTTTCGTATGCGCCTAAATGACTCTAATGAATACTTCGAAGTCAGACTCCGGAGCTGAACAAATCTTTAAGTTAGTTGAATAACGGAGTCACAGATTTACAATTCAGCATCTAAGAATAGCATAGAAAGGCTGAATGGTGTGAAGTGCATGTGTGAATGTGGTGGTGTAATGTGTGCGTGATGTTTTTGTGCGATTACAGACGATCATATCAGAAGATTTTGTGTGTTACGATGTGGGCGCAATGTTCGCTTGCTTACATATCGGCTTTCGTTTAGATGCGCACTCAACAACACTTAGCGGCGTTGTTTTGCTTGACGAGAAAATATTTTTCGTATTCTACGTGATCATTTCTAGGAAATGCATTTGCGATACGGGGCGGGTTTATGATATCTAGTATGTCTTAATATCACGTTCCTAATATCATCTTTTCTTTTATAGGGAAGAGGACGATTCACGTGAGGGCTTGGGTAAATTTAGGTTCTATGGAGTGGGGGGGAGGGGAGTTTTAGAACAGATTAATCTTTAAGGCAGGCCATTAAACTTCCGAGCTAAATTTCAACTGTTACTATGCGCTTCTATAGCCCCGCCAACTTCGAGGGTTTTCCTCTTTGCGCTGCATTTTGTATTAAAATGTCAAACAATAGATGCGATGTGAAACATTTTCATGGTTTAGCCCTAAAATGCTCATCACTGCTTCTCTCAAGTACTGCCATCCCCTCGTTTTTTTGCATACTATCGAAGCGCTTTTCAAATTCAAGCGCAATTATCTTTGGCAAATTTCCATAAGAGTAGTGCAAGAGTAAAATCTGGTTTTTGCAAAGTGGTTTTCAATTTTCACTGTCATCATGAGTGGAGCGGAAAGTTTTAGAAAAAAAAAACAAAAACTACGCATGTTTTATGCGCTTTAATTTGAAATCAGTGAAATGGAGCAACATTTTTTTTGGAAGGTTTCCAGTGCTTCATCGTGCTCAACGAAAGTGATTGGGCCAAACTTTCGGCAGCAATCATTCATAAATGTTTAATTGCCCATGAACATTTGTTGAAACTGTAGTACATTTAAATCTTCTAGTTTTTTTTTTCTTAATTTCTTATTATTATTGTTTTTTCCAATAATATTTCAAAAATTTTGCAGACATCGGTCGTTAATACGTTGAAGGGCGACCTGAAATTTACATCAGAATTAGCGATAATCTCTTACGCTCAGAAACAGTTGAACAGTATAGATTCAACATGTATTTCCATTGCTTTAGTCAAAATTTCCATTGCTTTATTCAAAAAAAAAGCAAAAATTTTTTATTTGCTAGAATGAGAGACACAATTTGCATTTCTTGTTAGCTGAATGAGGCTTCGTCATGTCGAACGTACTGATTGAATACGTAATAAAATATGGCTGAAATTGCAGCTAAACGTTCGAACGAGTGAATAGTGCTGCTCCTCATTACATGTGGCGCACCTATCAAAAGATTCGGCATCAATAAGCTCATAGATGCAATATGTGCTAATGCAACATCTCTCCACATCTCTAACATTGCATCAGTTCGTTGTTTTTTCCTGTTGACAATTATTTTGGCTCATGTTTGATTAATATTTACTCAGACGCGTCTACGCTTTATTAATTTCAGACGGGAGAAAGGTGGGACGTTATAACACATCGCTACGATATACGGGCCATAATTTTTGACAAAAATTCCTACGTTTCAATGTATCTTGGGAGTTCAGCATGTTTTTTTTTGGCGATTACGTATAAATGGTGCAATTTGCAAGTTTTGAATATTGCCATAAATTTCTTTTTCTCTCTTTTTTTCTTGATTTACATTTGATATTATTTAAATTTTCATCATAAGCTCTAGAGTTTCGCATGGAATTTGTTCTTTTCTTCGTTAAAGAAACTGCTCAATTTTATATGTACGGCTTGAGGCGTTTTTCTTTTCAACAGCTTGTTAGATTCAAATCATTTTTAGATTCTCTTTAATCTATAACGATCTCTTCAATAATTTAGTCGACGTACATATTAATATGAAAGACGAAAGCATTTTCTTTTTTCAATGAAATGAAATTTATGACAAAATGCGTTTTAATTGGGCGTTCAAATTTATCTCTATTAAAAAATGATCTGTTTCCTGAGCATTTGCTTTGGCGTTATTATTGTAAGGGACGGAAAGATTTTGAATCTTCAGAAAAGAAGGCTAATTTCTCAGAGTTCATTTCGTCGACGTTCTCATTCGTTGAGCCTAAAACGCCTATAAGCGAGAAACAAGACTACGGCTAATGCCCAAGTTTTTTTTAAAAATATATAGAGTGATTCTTTTCAGAGGGCGGTCATTTATTCCACTTATCCTTTGCCTTCGTGCAGTGATAAAGCGAATAAAAAACGCCCTAAGGTCACTCAGCTATTGTATTGCTATTATGAGACATTATGAATAGCTTCTTTTATTTACTGATTTCAGTTAGCGTTTTCCTAACCTCGGTGAAAAAAAAAGTGAAATTGATAAAGATTGCTTTATGTAGAAAATTTGATTTCATTAGCAGAACTTCATTACGTATTTTGATCTGTCAAATCTATGCTTGTTCTCGGCAACCATTTGTGGCCAAGAAATTCGCCACTGAGATTTATGACCGCTTATAAATCAGTCATTCCCTCATCATATTAGCTGTTGATTGATCAGCAAGCATATTGTCATAAAATCATCGTTTGCATTTATCGTTTTTCTTAGTCCTATTTTCCAAACACTATAATAGATAGCGCAGCAGTTCTTCTACAAATGTATCAAATTGCCCTCGTTTATGTTGTCGTCTAGTCCTCTCATTGGCATTATTTCTGCTAGATACGCAATACAGCAGTTATTCTGTGAATAACTTTTCAACTAAGTCATTAAGGCTGTCTTGAAATGGAACTAAAACGACCGCAATCTTGTCAGATACGGCAATAGAGGGAGGGGGTGAATAAACGCGGCTAATCTGCTGAAATTTTGAAGTGTCTAAGCTTCTAGGCTAGCATATGCTATAAGAGTACGAAGTTGAAAAAATGCTGATGTAGATGAGCATGCGTGAAAAGGCGTAAATAAGGCATAGTGCAACACACTTGCCGTAGAGCATTCTTGACGAACAAGCAGCTTCACGGATGTAGCTGATGAGCTAAGCAGCGCCCCTCACAAGTGTCCTTATTCGCGTCGATGCTTCGGCAACGCTTTGGCAATGCGCTTCTGGCTGAAAATGATTGATATAGAAGTATAGGCATTGATTTTTGGTTGCTAAATTGAACACGCTTGTGAAGTTGTGTTGGATGCTAAGGGTGGCTAATTCTGGCGATTCGTTGGTCGTCTTCTCCCCCTTTTTCCTCTTGTTGCTTTTTCCATTCATCTGCCGCCTATTTGACCTATCTCATGTCCTATTGGCCAGCTATTCTCACTTCACTGCTGCACTTATAGGGCATTTTTCCACGTCCACCGTTTCTTTAGAGCCCTTCTTCTTGATGCTGGCATTTCACTTAAACTTCAAAAAAGGAAGTATCTAATTATGAGATTTACACCTGTGGTGATCTCCTTCAGCTCTTCAAGCCATCGTCATCTTCGGTAACGCGCACATTGGGAGTCATCGTTTTTAGCTTCGCGAATAAGCTGAATTTCAAATTAATTCAAAATTTTTGATGAGTGTTTCAATTTGCTTTTTGCGTTTTCCATGGTTTGTTCAAAATTACGTATCAGCATCAGTTTTAGCTTGTAAAGTTTTCCTCCATTCACTGTGTTATTCGTTAAGCAGTCCAATTCTGATATCCCTATTTAATATTTTCATTTCATTTTTTTCGAACCAAAATGCTTTCTCGACTGAAAAATATATCCAACCAAGCTCACATTGGAGTTATCAGAAAATATGAGTGAAAACAATTTATTTGCAACTGGTGACTAATGCTACTTCGGGCAAATATTTTCACATCATTACCTAGTTTTCCCTCTTCTTTGGAAGCATTAAATTTAGTGCTCAGAAATAAAGCAACTGTAAGATGTATATAAATATACAAATATATATATATATATATATATATATATATATATATATATATATATATATATATATATATATATATATATATATATATATATATATATATATATATATATATATATATATATATATATATAGAATGGACGTGCCATATATTAGAGGAGTGGAAGTGAAATTCCTATATTCTTAATGGCTAATTTGATTGCGCTTCTTATTCCAGCTCAATTAGATTTACATAAATTTTCAAATATATGCGCATTCATGTATATTTACGCTTACTACACAAAAATACATTGACTTATGCTTAAACATAGTTGTTTGCTATGTCACTAGTCTTAAATACTTTTCCCATGATGTTTACTATCCTAAAAGATTTTCTTTAATTCTTTTTCCGGCTTGTTTCAATGCTTGCAACCAAGCTCAAGATAATCTGTCATATTTTATTTTTGCGCAGAAGTTTTTTCATTTAGTTCTTTTTTTTTTGCTGTATTCAATGAAATATTTTCGCAAATGTCGTACCAAAGTGCGCTAGCTTAAAAAACTCTCGATTATGACGGTCTTTCAA
This sequence comes from Ascaris suum, assembly GCA_013433145.1. NCBI lineage: Eukaryota > Metazoa > Nematoda > Chromadorea > Rhabditida > Ascarididae > Ascaris > Ascaris suum. Next base: position 6,980,075 of record CM024189.1, read on the forward strand.
CAAAACACAGATAAAACTTTAATGTTTGCAAGGAAAAAGAGGCGAAAAAAAGGAGAACAAAGAAAGACAGGCAATCGCTTCCAACTTTATATGTGTGGCTCAAATTTGCTGCAGTTCGGCGATCGAAACGCCGTTTGGTTAGCGTTGTAATGCAATTTTGACAAGACGATGTAATCACGAAATTTTTATTCCTTCAAAGGAAACATTGAACATATTTCCCAATAGATTTGTTAGACTTCAAATTCAACAGTGCTTTCGACTATATGTAGTTTACTTCATTATTTCTAAGTCTATTTGACACGTTCGCATTACTTCAAATTTCTCCTGTTCCTTAACTGTAACGTTTCATTCTCGTATACTATTCTATCTCAGACATTTAATAAAATCTTTTACTATGTTTTCTATGGTTGTCGATTCTCATTTTGATTTTCATTTGGTGATTATTTTCTGCAAAATTTATTTATTGCTTTGGTTTTCAAATTAATCTACTAAATATTCTAATTAGCATACATTCGAGTCACTTTTTCTAAGGAGTAAATATTTTTACTAAAGCCATCAAAAATATGAAAATGAACACTCAAGAAAGTCTAAATTTATACAATGAACATTGCAACTCTGATGAAGTAGATCGAATCGCATCTCATTCATGAACTCAGGCTTACTTTGATTTTTTTTTTTCAATCGTAATGGCAATGCGGCGGAGGTCATATGAAAAAAAAAATTATTACGCATCGGTTATAACATACTCGCTAGTGCACTTCGAGAGTTGATTTAGTTCGCATAAAGAGCGTAGTACTTCGTTTCTTACTTCATCAAGCGATATTTAGGTGAATCTCCTTTACATTAGATCATTCTCATTTTATTAAAGACGTTTGAGAACGTGAATTTCTAATATATTGTTGTATTTCCTCTATGTACAATAATGAGAATGTCACTTCGAAGCGTTTGCTAACATACAAAAGATAAATGACTATTTTTCCTTATTTCATAATTGTAAATGCCATTACATTAAATCTATCTGTTGAGCATCTTGATCAAGAGATATTAGCTGAAAACTGTTTTGAGTGTCTGTCTTAAGCTAAGCGCACACAATAAAACGTTTAGTCGTTTCACACGTAATGGTTAATCCGTCGTTCCCATAAATAGAGAAAACATCAGAAATGCTATAGCTTAGTGCTATAGGATATTCTTTGTGTTGGATCGAGACAAGAAGTATTAGCGCTTTCTTGTTAATTATTTTTATTGCGTTCGAGGGTTCATGCGTTTCTGGCTTTCCTTAAGACGTCCGAAAGGTGATTGTCGTAACTGTTTGATGGTTGACTGCTATAGCGCTTGATTGCAATTTCATATCGCAAGACGTAATAATGACAATAAAATTATACAATGTGAATTGAAAGTAACTCGTAGAACAGATTCGGTATTGCTTCACGACAGTGTCACTCCCCACATGCTAAATGAAATGGTATAGAAACTAAATGAAATGGGTGTGGAAATTCTGCCCTCACTTAACTCTCCATGTAAGGGTTTCGGGCTCTCTTTTTGCTCCTCTATCCTTGATTTGCCTCTGAAGGATCCGCAAATCCCTTCTCTTTCAAGGCTCGGGCAGATGCTGTGCAACCTGGCAACAAGGCAAGAGGTTGAGTTTTTTATTAGGTCTTAAAAAGTCAATACTAGTAACCGCTGAGGGGTGATACGACGGCAGGGGGAGGGGGGGGGGGAAGTGGGGGTCGTCGATCGCACACAGCCTTGGCACGAATTCACGAATAGTACCACCTACGCATCAACCAGCGCCAAGCATTCCTCAAGCCTGAGTCACCACTCCACGGTTCGACTGCGAACCGATAAGGTCTGAACTGACCCTCGCTAAGACGACACCTCACGTAGACAGCCAGAAACACGCTGATTCCTGTAAGAATACCTTTTACTTATAAGCGCACTGATCCTTACCTCAAAGCATTCGCAGAGAATTTGCTCTATCTTATTGTCATTGCTTCTCTGCCGTGCCAGAAAACTGTTGATCTAGAGTTTATTGGTCACCCGTCACATGCAGACCTCTCTTCGAAAACTTGCATTTCCTGCGCACTCTTTGATGTTTCCTTCGAGAAGAGCACTTCGATAACGATGAGGGTTGAAATCGCTATCACGTTAGTTCACTGCACCTATAGACCTTATTTTTCATATAAATATACGTATTGTTTTCTCCTCATTAGCTATGATTTGAAACGAATGATATTTGCTTTGAATAAAATATTGCCACTCTTCTGAGTTATGCATCTTCAACGTTCGCGCACCCGTTACGCCCAATAAATAGAGTGGAAGTTTTCGACTGAAAAGAGGAATGCCATTCGTCAATTTTCGAAAAATTTTGCCAACTCGCCTACCACTTTTCATTATTGTACTTTTCACCTCCTTAAATGGAGAGATACTATAGACCATTCCTATATTTCAATATAAACAGCGTTATACATATATTATCTTATATATTTGTGTCCCAACTTTTATCCACTGTTACAAGTAAACTTTTTTTTTGAATTGTTATATGCTGCTTTAAAGTTAAGTTCATTATTTTATTAGGGTAAAGAGTAGTATTACCTCAATTCATTGATTTATTACTGCCGAAATATTCTATAGTAGCTTCCTTTTTAAAATTATCTTACAAATGTATTTCATTTATTATTAATTTTATTCTCTCATAATCTTACATTGCTACTTTATTAGAATGGCTTGAATTGTGTTTAGTATATTGAAATGATTCTATATAGGCGATTATTTTCATGAAAGTTCAAATTTTATGACTACTTTATCTTCTTATTTTTACACTCTTTTATCACTTCAAATTATCATTCTTATGTTATAAATTGTTGCGTTACGTATGTCGATAAATTCAATGGCATATTCAGATGCGCTATATGCTATTCCTTGATGTTAAAAACGTTCCCCATTAGTTTTTATTGGTATTCAACAAATATGACAATGTCTTAGCACAAATGCTAAAATTGTCTCACTCTGCTTGAACTGATCACGTTAAAGCCTTTTTTGAAACAGTTGCGTTCATTCCCAACCTAACGTGAGGTCGCATTAATCGTATAATGCCCGTAATCGCAAAGCTTACTAAAATTTGAAATTTTTTTTACAACGTTGCGTTATTATTTCGAGTAGTCAGCCTTATAATCGCTTTCGAAATCAAAGTGTCGTATCTTCAGGTAAGCCTTGTTTTATGAAATAGCCTATGCTTTTACGCTCAAGTCTCCGATAACACTAGTTCGGCGTATTCTCGCCTGGCTAATATCGTAAGAGTTAAATTTTTTGGTGCTATTATTTTTTGTCTGAATAAGTCACTTTCGAAGACAATCAGCAGCAAAGCAACCGAAATAACCGGCCATAGCAACGATCCGGAGTGGCCGAGTGGCCCTCTTCTTGGAGGCAGTTGTTCAGCGACTGCGGCCTCGGTATGCTTTGCGTACTCAGCATATTTCCTCGCCACCTAGCTTGGTTGTTGGCTAGACCAAGTGCAATGTGAGTCTTGCTTTTGGGGCACATTAAAAATCTGAGAAAAGAGCAACCACCTTGGAAACTTGTGAGTGCATTTAGTTTGCATATTTTTCTTTGTAGACTTGGAAAAGTGGATTCGTACCTGCAGCGACTGTTTTAATATTTGCCTTTAGCAACGCTCTCCAAATTGAGTGTTTATTTGCTTATAAAACTTTCCACTACTGGCTTATTTCTTTTTCAAATGAATTCATTAAATATACATTAACCTGAACTATTCAGCACTCCGTTTCAAAACTGCTGGATTGACTTCGTATCGGTTTCTGAAACGCTAATTTAACCGATCACAGTGGAGTTGCATAAATTCTTCAAAAGTATCATTAAAGGGGATTGTTCATCGTGAAAACAACAGAAATAGTCTTTTTTTTCTCAAACGCAATAAATTTGCCAATATCTTTTAGAATATTTTTATTCTCTGAATGTCTGAAAATTCAGAAACTTTTTTTTAAAATTTTGATACTCGGTTTCTCCGATGGAATCGTATAAATGAATTGTTCTATTTGTTTGCAAGTGCAACATTTGGCTTTGCTCATTGTTGGCGTTGTTGCTTTATGCATTTTTAAACCTCAACTCGAAAATCTTCATGAATTTATTTATATTTAATATATTATGTTGCATAGAAAATGCAATAGTGATTTCATTGTTGGTAGTCTGCCTTTACTGACTTTTTAACGGATGTTTGAGTGACAGCGCAAGTCGAAAAATTGGCGTCGAAAGAGCGGAAAACGTTCGCAACTGAGTTGTTTCGGAAGCAATTAAACACCTCTCCACTTACGAATGCATTGTTTTTCAATTGTGATGCGGCGGAAAAGTGACTCCATGTTAGACTTTTTTTCTAATTTTATTCGATGTTGTTATTATTGTAAACGAACTGATTTCCGTTGATATTTAATCTTAATCTTATTTCTCTGACAGTTTCTTCTTGATTCTCCGCCTCTTCTTATTGAGGAAAGAGGAGAAGCAACTTGCAGACAGATTTTCATTTCTGCTTTGAACATGGGCAATATGTATTTAGCTAAATAGTCATCATAATGAAGCTTATGTGCGCAAATGATTCATGCAACGATACGCTTATTTATATGTAAAATGCTGTACTTGAGCTAGTTGTTGCTCAATTTGGCAATGAAACAAACGAGTGTATCGAACTATGGACGAATCGGTGTGGGCAGCGCAACAACTCTCGAGGGATTGCTGACGTTCCGAGAGAGCGAACACATCCGGCGTCAATTCTTGACACTTGCTAGCTATATACTTTAGCATTGTTAAGCTTCAAAAATTTCTCATTTTCTTCGTTTAGTTTCTTTTTCATTGTCTTATAGACAATTATTGATTCGAAGTTTTCCGATTTCATCCGTTTGCTAAATTTCCGCATACACAATCAGCAATTGTTTTGCAAAATGTAACCGTAATAAAGAAAGGATTTGAAGAGTGAAACAGCAGGTATTGAAAGTTTTATTTGTATGTTCTATGTCAGTTTTTTTTTCCATCATAAGCTAATAAGTTTTGAAAGTAATGCTCCGTGCAATCTCATGGTAGAAATTATATTTATCACTCTTGCAAGCATTCATTCTCCAATGAAAACGCTAAGGATGAATGTGCTCTTATCGCGTATCATCTCAATTCTAAAGCGAGCTTTTGTCTTATATAAGCATTTCATACGGCAATACTTCCAACTAGTCGTATCAGTGCAGGCTCTTTCAAGTTGATTTTATCCTCTTCAAAACTTTTGCATCAATAAGCATATCGAATGCTTTCATTTTATTGATTAGAACTTCTACTATCTATGATAATCTGCATAAAATATCACTGATTTATATGGAGTCTGGAATATTCCACACGAAATTTGCAGCATAATTAAGTATTTTATAGTGTCATTACTAAAGAATATATGATAGTACCATAGATTAAGCTAGCGTTTCCGAAACTAAGTTTTGTAGCGAAGTGCCTAACAAATATAGAATAATGTTGTATCGACTTTCAAAGCGCATGTTTATTTGCATAACCCAAATGCGCGAATTGCACAGTTGCGTAGAAACTGCACAGTTCAGTCCAAACTTTCAACTTCTCTTCTTTTTCCGAGAAAACCAATTACAGAGGCAGCTTATGTAAATTAATCGATAACACTGCTTTTGCTGATAGAGTAGACAGAACTTCAATTGTGGGAATTTCTATTTTGTATGTGCTCTCAACCTGGCGAATTTATTTAAACAATGCATAGTATGAAGAAAGAAGATGAACTAAAAGTCAGAGCTAGTGCGTGTGAGCGATGTACATGCATAATTGTTCCACTCGATATACGTATATTCCCACGCTAAAGAAGGGTTCTCTTTTTTTTTCAGTGAAACACATTTTACCTATAAAGGCATCATTGTAGCTCACATCCGTTAGAAATAAATTGCTTTTGCTCATCATTTGATCATCTTTCCGAAAAAAAAAAGCAAAATGAGAGTTCACTATTATTTTTGGCGCTATGTCTTATTGTTGAACTGCGTGAGAGGGATCATTTCTTGAGGTTTTATAAAAGCTTGCACTTCATACTTTTCTCGGCGAATAGATATTGCGTTTGTTACTATATTTACTGAGATCATTGAGTTCCATTTGATGACTGAATTTTCAGTGCGCACGCAACAATGAGGTGGCTGTTGGTTTGGATGATAGTCGTTCTTAGGTGTAGCTATGCGCAACCACAACAACGTATCGTCGAAGGACCAAGCGATACGAGTGCTATGCTTGGCGAAACTGTAGTACTCAAATGTCGAGTTGAAGCACAGGTGAACTTTTTCAGCTTCGTTTGAATATTAGCGTTTAGTAGTTATTAGGCTTAATGAAAAATATTTCCGTATTACTTCTTTTGTTATCAATCGTGAAACATGCAGCTGTTATCAAAGAAGTATATTATATCAGCACATTCATTTGTTAAGCCAAACACTCATTATAAGCTTTAGTGTGAACATTTTCGCTCGGAAAATAAAAAAGCGATGTATTTTAGCAAGGTGCCGTGCAATGGGTGAAAAATGGATTTGGTCTCGGAAATGATAGACAGCTGTCAGCTTTCAAGCGGTACAGCATGGAGGGCAGTGCCAGTAAAGGCGAGTACAACTTGCGTATAACGGAAGTGGATATTGAGGATGACGACGTATACGAATGTCAAATTCAAGCCGCTGGCAATAATCCATCACGCATTTCGAATCCTGCAAAGTTGACAGTTCTAGGTTTGTCTCAGTGCTTTTAATCAGTCAAATAAGAATACTATAAAATCCAGCATTACTGAAACTAGCTTATTTGTTTTAGTTCATTTTTCAACGTTGAGTTTTGTGGAATATAGTTTTCAATTTGTAACGACAGATGCATTCTAAATTGCTTCCGTTCTTCAACTTTCTTTATGCTCGTCAACGTTAAATAGGACTAATTGCAAAATGTTACTTAGCGGATCCACATATTTCGGCTTGTTTGGTCAAGAGTGAAACTCTTTAGTGCGCTTATTTGGAGGAGGGGAAGGGAAGGAGGATTGACGAATGGAATCTGAGAGGAGATGATGCAAAGGCGATGTCCAAAGGATAGCATCTAGTCAAAGATCATCATTATTTGACACGATCAACGAAATGAATCAGTGGTAGATGTGTGTAATGTGTGAAGGCAAACATCCTCAAGCTTCCGTGTTTCAACACAATGCACTGGGCAATATCTGGGCATTTTCTTTGATTTCGATACCTGAGATACACAAATGTCTTAAGATTGCCATTTTTTTCAGTTCTTAAGCCCCAAAAAATTTTCCTTTCTGGCTTGTTCGCCTTTTAGTTGCGGTGCTTGAACATATTGAAAAGAAAATAATGCAGGAGAGATTAATGTAGCGGAAACGCTGAAAGAAAAAAAAAGGAAAGGCTGATGATTTTTGACCATATGTTACGAATAAGATGTAATGCAAAAGAAAAAAAATCGCTTCATAATTCACGGGAGACGAGAGAGCACATGTTTTTCCTCCATTTTCGATACCGAAAATGCCATCCTCTATAGTTCGTCATGTGATACGATACCTTTCGTCAGCCACTGATTCAATGCTATCTCCACTTTTCCCTAAGTTTTTCCTGATATGGACAATGTCCACCTTAAAATTCTAGGCCTTTTTTTCCTCCGCAGAAATTAACTATGGACTGATGTGTTCTGTTGACTTCATGTATCGGAATCTATTGTAATCAGTCAATTTAGGCGATTTTATTCAAATAGTGCTGTATCTATCACATCTTAAATTATTTCATTCAGTTGAGCCACAGCCACCGAAATTGCAATCTGCCGGATCAGTATTGAAGGCGACGGCTGGTCAACGTGTACAGCACTCCTGTGTAAGCAAACGGGGAAAACCACCAGCCAGCATTCGTTGGGCAATAGCGGATGATTCTAACGCAGTGAACGTACTCACATGGCTGGAAGATGCTCTCAACAAATTGACTGGTCTGGTTGACTATTCTAATTGTATAGGATTCTCTTTGGCAAAACTGGTCTCTTTTGTTCTGTAAAACTGTGACAGTCTCAGACCTTTTAAAGTGGTGATCGGTAGCAAAAATAATCTCAATTGATCTTTGAAAACATCCAGAAAATGCATTAAAATAATATATGCCTATCGGTTTTCTCATTTATCGTTTTTGAAGTCATTGTTTAGTCGATCGAAGCAGCACTGAAATATTTTCATGGAAAAATTCGCAAAATACATTCAACTTGTTTTCAGTGCTTTCTTATAAACTTTTCATCTTCCATTGTTAATCGATCGCCTTTCTTGAAATATTGACCATTAGAGAGCTGTTCCTAGCGCAGCAAATGAGATTGTACTTTAGACATCGATAGTTTTATTTCTATGCTAGCAGTAATAAGTAAATGTTTTTGCTCTTAAAGGTCAACAGTATGATGCACGTGATCCTCATAAAGTTCACATAACCGAAGACGTGCATCGAACGGATGAACGTACCTATACAGTTTTCAGTAATATCAGGTTCGTTTCATATATGCTTCTATGAAACGTTCTTCCCTAATTTATTCGTTAAGATGTCTGAATTGTATACGTATAAAGGTATTGTAAATTGAAATCGAGTCGTATATTCGTTATTTTATTGCGTATATTGCATTTGCAGTTTCTAACTGGCTTTCACACGTAGTTCTATTAACAGCTGAATATTTCTCACACGAAAGGTTTTATTTCATTTAATATTACAGAAATATTTTGATGTGTAGTCCATTTCTTTATTTGAACGCTATCAAAATTTTTATTTCATCGCTTAAGCGTTCTTAATGTTGACTTTTGCTGTTTCTTGCAGCATTATTTATCATCGATGCCGAGAATGATATGTTAGAGTGATAGCGATAGAGCATTCTGAAAAGAATTGACAGCAGTGTAGATTATAATTTTTAAAAAAATATACTTTTCATTTCAAGCTATATCACATTTACTTTATTTGAGAAACTCATCGTGTAAAAAAAGGAAAACAAAGTAGCCGCTTTATAAAAATTGACCCCTTCTTATCATCATTTTTTTACTAGTTATTAGCTTAAACAGTTTGCGTTGCAAATGTCATTTGTTCTTCTTAAACACTGAATCAATGTCAAATATCGCAAAAACTTCATATAACTCATTGCGTGCTTTATATGCTTCTAGATTTGCATCTTGCACAAATTTATTATTTTCGATTTGCAATTATAATTCTTGAATTTCCGGTCTTTTTTTTTGCGGAGAACCTACCTAAGACGCTTTGTTAGCATTTTGAATTTCAAAACTCTAGCAGAGGTCTCCAATCTGAAGTTTTAAATTGCGGCTAGGGATCTGAAATGATAAATCTAACAAAGAAATATGTTTATATGCGTTTTTGTTTCACTAGCACATTTGTGTTTCATATCTCTCTTTTTGGTGCGATCTTCGTTGCTAGCGGAAGATTTGACGTCGGCTTTGTTTTTGCTCGCACTTTCTTTAACTGTTACGTTGTTCATTTGCCCTCTCTTTGTCTTAAATGAGAATTTTTTGCAGTTTTACACCACGAGCTGAAGACGACGAGAAATATTTGGCATGTGTCGTTTCTCATGAAACATATCCTTCGATTAAATCACAAGGTGTTTTTCTTGACTTGAACTATGCACCGAAAGTCGAACTGAAATTGGACAACAATTCGGTATTGCGTGAACATGGCTCGGCACAACTCTCTTGCAACGTCAAAGCAAAACCATTCGAAAACGTCGAAATAATTTGGTATCGCAACGGGAAAGCGATTAGTTCAGCAACAACTGATGTAAGCTGATCTATGATTCTTTTTAAAAATTATTGAAAACAAAAGAATATCTCACATAATGAGCAAATGCTATAAAAATGCCCCAAAAAATTGTTTATCAGGGGTTTTCAAAATGGAAGGAAGATTGCCAACGCATCAGGTAGTTTTATTCGAATGGTGAGCTTGCATATTACTCATGAACGAAGATATCGAGTAAAATTCTCCTGTGCATTTTCTAATGAGCAATTTTTAGACCAATGATTGCAATCAACGTCGAAAAATTGAAATGTCCTCTGAAATTTAAAAAAAAACTGTCGAAAGGATAGGTTAATCGCTGAAATATTACAGACACTTTCATTCTCTGAATTGCGAATCGACCATCATCAGTCGCAATACGTCTGCCTTGCGAGAAATTCGATCGGCGAATCTTCTGCTTCTTATGTGCTCAATATTTCATGTATGTATTTCATTACTTTGTGTGTTATATCGTATGCGGTCAATTTTTTCTTCCTCTATAAAGTGACAATTTTTTGCGGGTTTTTTCTTCAAAACCTTGGCTTCACCGATAGGTATGTTATGATCTTTTCGCATAATAACAGTAATCACCACTTCTAGTTATCCGATATTTTGACTAATCGATATGGTTCTTAGAATTTATTTATTTGACAGAAATCGTTACTAGTGAGGTACAAAAAGAAGTATGGAGCATTATAAGATTGAAACATCTTTCTCCTTCAGTTAAATTAAATAGTTTTTTTTTTTTTGTTTCAAACTTCCATAAATTCTATCCGAAAAGTTCTTTCTTTTTACTGAGATGAATTGGAATGCATTTTTCAGTCCTTAAAAACGCATGGGAAAATCCGCTCAAACTTGAAAATTTTTTCGCACTAGGATCATAAAGAAGAACAGATCACGTCACATCATCAATCACTCACCATTTTCTATTGTTTAGGATCAATACAGGTGAAATGAACTTTTTCAACTCTGTCGGTCAGTTGCCACTGCTTTCAAAGAAGCGGTTACACCCACTTCCCGCCCCCCCCCCTCCTCCCACCTCCACCTCCACCTCCACCTTTCACCACGTAATGTTCGTCCACTAAAATTGCAAGCGAGATCATGTGTGGTGGTGATTATTTATTTGAAAATGTATGCTTTCATTATCTGACAGAGGTTGTTTTGGATGAAGTCTCAGTGTTTTACGTTGGAAAAATATAAAGAACACCACCGCTGATCTCGTCGTATTGTTTGCACTGCTAACAGCCGAGTTTATACTTGTTGATTAATGTTAAATTTGTTAATTAGCTATATAGTGAGAAGCAATGTCGTGGACATTTAAGAGAAGTAATGTTTAATTTTTTGTATCGAATGGATAAAGTTAAGTAAATAGGCCTAAAGTCATTAGCGATATTAAAAAAGCACCAGATACCCGACTTGTTCAGGCGAACGTTTGAAAAATGTCCAATTTCTTACTCAAACCATTTTTCAGCACCGTTTTTATGGCCATTTATTTTGAAAGTCTTTTTACGGTCATACTTTACTGGAAAATTGACAATGTTACTGTTATATCGCCAAGACGCAACATTGGTCGTGGAAAGTAACAAAATAGGTAGATGCATAATTACTATCCGAATGGAATCATTCTAACACTTAAGTAGACATTGTAAGGAATTTTCGAATGACTCAGTCGACAAGAGATCCTTTAAGAGTTTCGAAAGGAAATCTTTTCGACAAAGGAAATAAACGGCGATCTTCTCTTCTATGCTTCATATTTATCATCGCGGAAATTTGAATTTCGATGTAGTGCTAAGTAAGCTTGTTTTATTTTGTAGGAAATTCAACATTTCCCACTACTTGATATCGTTTAGAATGCACCATTCTAAAATACAATGCGATAAAATTTGAGCCACTCGAAAAGGATAAATGCTGCAAAACTCGTGCGTAATCCTATCTTCAGATTTGTACACATTTCTGTTCTTCAGAAATATTCCTAAACTGATATACTGGAAGAGACGCAAAAATTATTCATCGTATTGCAGACGGGGCGCATATCATGTCAAGTGAGCAACATCAAGCTGTTAGTCCTGGTGAGGATGCGTTCTTTCATTGCGAGGCTATCGGAAATCCCAAGCCAACAATACGGTGGATGAAGGCGGGTGACAATCAAACTATTGCGCGAGGCAACAAGTTATTCTTCAAATATTTTTCCATTGTATCATTTAAGAGTTTAAATTGTTGCCGTTGTAAAGTTTTCTCTATTATGTATACAATGCGCAGCAAAATATTCCTCATATAAAAGTGACAAATTTTATTCCAACCATTTTTTTTCTTTTTATATGCAATCTATTTTAGATTCTAATTGAATTTCCTGGTTTGGTGCCGTTAAAGCGCATCTTATTAACTTGTGTTTGGAACATTATGCGCTTAAATGCGAAAAAAAAGTAGAATCAATATTTTTTTTTCTGCATTTTTCTGCTAAAACGAGCACAAATGTGCATTCTTTCACATTGCAACATGCTCATGTTTTTTCTTTCTTTAGCCAAATTTTTTCGGATTTTACATATTACCACTTTTTCAGTCTTCTTTTAGAGTAAGTGATGCAACGAAGTGATAGGGTGCAAAGTGTGCAGCATTAGCTTCACACGACTCCCTACGGTGAAACATTTGAATAAATTTCTTTTGAATCATGCACAAACACCTTTGCTTGGCATCGAGTCGCCCTATATGCTGCAGCTTCACAATACGATCAGTGCAAAGCTGGCAACGAGGTGAATACGAATGCGTTGCGAGTGTAGAGGGCTTCCCTGCAGCAAAGTTGACGAATTACCTACATATCCGTGGTCCGCCGTCGGTAAGCCTCACCGAGGAAACAGTCGCAGCAGTGGGCGAAAGTGTCGAAATCATTTGCGAGGTATACGCTACGCATTCTTTCGTTAGCATTCTCATTATATATATATATATATATATATATATATATATATATATATATATATATATATATATATATATATATATATATATATATATATATATATATATATTCTCTAACAAATTTTACCTCGGAAGTGCCTGGGATTCTCTAACAAAAAGTACTTGGGAAGTCTCTAGCTGTGGTTAAGTAGCAGCAAATGAAAGCATATGCCCACTGTTTAAGAGTTCGTTACAGCTCCAACTTAAGGGACTATTTTAAGCCTTTTTTGGGTGAAGATGTTTTCATCCATATTTCAACAAACACTCCCTTAAACACAGTGCACGACAAAAGTGTTGCATTTTATGCAGATCGGTTAGCTTGGCTAGAATGCTCGATGGTTTTCTATATTGTTGAAGCCATAACTGCAGGTACGTGGTCGGCCACAGCCTAAAGACGTGATATGGTCACTCGATGGGCTACCTCTAGAATATGGCCGCCCTAGAGGACGAATACAGGTCAGAATTTGAAATTTTTTTATGAAGTAAAAAGTAGCATTCAGATGAGAGTATGCGTTAAATGCTTGTGGTGACACGCATATACAAGAAATATGCTGAAATTTTTATTCTTTAGTCGATTCTCCTCTGTTTTTATGTCACAGATATATGAGGATGGGAAAGTTTAGGCAACAGAATGTGAGGTTATTGATCTCCATCGCCTCGTTCTGCATCTTAACCAGTATTAGAAGTCATGAATAGGCCACTGTAATCAAGTCGCTTCTCTGAAGCGGTAATTTATCTACTTACTTTAATCGACAAAGAATTCATTCGAATAAATGTCTCTTCATATCGTTTGCACTTCCGCTTAAATGAAGTCGTAAGGGGCGTGAAGGTTAGGTCTCACGCGCATCTCCTTCCCATTGGATACTGACGAGTCGACTCATCGTTGTTCCATTCAAAAGGAGAGCTCTGACTTGCTGCACCATCTTCGTCCCGATGAGGCCCTTGGTTGGAGTGACTCGGTAGAAGAAGCCAAAGAGTCTGTTGGGAGCTGTCTTAAACCGACCGCGCAGTAAGCAATGAAGCGGTAAACTATAGAAAAAAAGATGCTGTGCGAGATAGATTATGACGCATTAAAACAGTAGGTGAAATCAATTGAAAGTTCGCATTAGGCTCTCTAGTTTCATTAGGCGTAAATTGTTAACACTGATTGCTTAACTAAATATACGTCCCTTCGATGCTGGATTGTGCTACTTTCTAGATGGTGATGCTTCTAATATAAATTTCGTAATTTTGTGATTTTTCAGTTGTTTGAAAAAACCCCCGATAGGAGTGAAATAATTCGTAATCTTTGATCTTATCCATGAAAAAGTTGGCACCTCCACGTTTCTGCTTACAGCTTAAGGTGTTTAACAGCACCACAAAAAATTACCATTTTGTAAAAAGTTCTTCATTTGTATAGAATGTAATGAATATCGCTGTTATTTATATAGGTGCACCAAGTACCAAGACAGTTTGGAGTGGAAAGTAAACTCGTCGTGCAAAATCTCAAAGACAGCGATTTCGGTATTTACAACTGCACCGCTATTAACGAGCTTGGCCACGACTTCCAGACGATGGAGCTGAGAAGGAAGAGTGTTGTTGACGTAGTTATTAGTAAGTAATGCTATATTTCATTGCCAAATTCTTGCCGAATAATGCCATTGGAAATGAAATAAACTTTGAGTAGGCAGCACTACTTATTTGCAATATCTAGGCAATTATATTAGTTTGTTATGGTTTTTTTCGTTTGACAGCGATTAACGATTTGTTTGGTGATTTCTTTTGAAATGGCTATGCCCGGAAATCCAAATGAAAGTTTCCAGTGGCGAAGGTTAAATTGCTGTTCCTTTTGTCCTTTTGACTTGCAGATACCGTTTTATGTGAAGGTTGAGTGTCCTTGGCCGAGTTAGTTTTCATGGTCCCTTCAAGATCTGAAATCCCTGTCGAGGTGTGATGAAGTTAACTGTTAACAGGCGCAGGTGTCATGAGCAAAGCATTTATCACACTTATGCAATAAGGTAACAGAGAAAAGCGCAATCTGACGACTCATCATTCTGAAGACTGTGGCGCAAGCGCAATCTCCTTTATCGCCTCTCGACTCTGCCTTACCGCTTCCCCCTCTCCACCCCTTCGGGGACCTTGCGTAGCCCCCACTTGTCCTCGCAAAACAATATGGAATGAATGTTTGAGCATAACAACCTCTTTTATGGGCAGTCACTTTTGTCCAAGTTTACTTGCTGAACATTTACTCCCTTTTCATGTAAGTATTAGGCTTTCCCAACAAGGCTATCGCATTTCTGTCATTTCCTCTTCAATCGACTGGTCTACCATGCAAAGTTTTTCAGAAATACTGCCATGGAGTTATGTCCTTCCACTTGCATTACTTGCGCTTATCGGCCTTCTTGTGCTTATTTGTTGTGGATTTTGGCAGTGCTGTCGGAAAAAGTACAGGAAAACGACACGTCTAAATGGTTAGTAATATTTAAACTTTAAGCTAATTTATGCTAATAGTGCACGTCGCATCTGCGAAGCGGTAAGAAAATACTGTTCAATTTTTTTTTGACATTGACGATTTCTACTTTCAGATGATCAATTAGAAGTGACGGTGAAATGCGAAGCGCTGGATGGTGGCCAGTTTTTCCCAGAAATGTACAGTTCATCACCTCTCGAGAACTCTGAACTTTTATGTTCTAAGGTAATAAGCATGATTTCAAGAAAAAAAATCAGTTTTAGAGCCACAATGCTTGAACACTAAAGGAAGTGCTCGGAAAGCTCTTCAGCGATGATCCATGAAAATGAGCATGTTCACACACATTTTGCATTTCTTTATATGGTTATATAAATGTGTGCATTTGAAACATGGGAATGCAATGTTTTCCAGGATTATGTGCCTATCCCACAAAGCAATCCCGACCTCGATTACCTTCCGCCACCGACATTTATTGGTAATCTTTATCATCCGTATATCAACCAGCCGGTTGAATATTCTGTAGATCCAAGCGTGCGTTTCGAACCATCGTACGGCAGTTTCACTTCTGGTATGAGCACTCCGGCTGGTGGTGCGCTCTCCGATGTGTATGCGTGCAACCCTTCACGAGTTGAGGTACCGTCGTTTTTCATTAAAATAATTCTAGGACCACTGAATAGTCCCAAAAGAATTGAAAAACTTCGAAGATGTTTTTTCCAGCAGTGCTCAAAAGTAGTAAAAATGAATGCACCTCTTAGACTTTGCACGGCATGTTGCATGAAATATTATGTGCTACATTGGAGCACTTTTCACATTGTAGTAACTGCGTCGATGTTTTACATCAGAACAACACAAAACGTCAATCAAAAAGAACATCTGTTTCCGGCAAAAAAAGCAATTCATTTCGATGGTAACTCTCATCAAAGAAGATGCCCACTCTATTACGCCAGTGAGTTCGTTGCATTGTAAAAACTAAGCTGATTGCGTCAATTGTTGTTGATGTACTTGAGAAAGTAGACCATATATCGTTTGCATTTTGATTGACGGAATCTTTTCGTAATAAGTTCTAACTATGTTCACATGCAATGTGTGAAAATATAAAGATTTCAGCATAGCTTTAACCGTTTCCAGTAAGAATTCACTCAAAAATCTCAGAATTAAGAAAAAAAAATTTTTTTCGACCATTTTTCATTTATATATTTAAAAAAATCTCTATAGTATATATTTTCCGAAAAGGTTTCTAAAGGTTTTATATCGAAAGCTTGAGGTTGACTCGTATTAAGCTTGATCAATTTTTCCTAAAATGTATAATATATTTCCATTTTCCTGTTGAGCGTTTTTCCTTTTGTTCTTTTATCTGAATTGGAAGCTGAAATCGCACTCATCCACACGTTTGAAAAGAAAATTTTTGCTTATATTTCTTGCTCGGAATTTATTAGATTTGTAATCCGTAAATGAAAAAAAAAAGATGTTACGAGCGATAATTATATTTGTGTTATTTGGCAAATTTTGCTGTCTTTAGTATAGAGTGCTATCCATAAATCTTATGACTCACACAACGCAAATGTTTTTTTTTCGGAGATAACGTTTATAAATCACTGGAACAGCTGACCGTATAAGTGCGCCAAACATTTCCTCTCTTTTTTTTACGTTCCTCGAATCTTTGTAAAATCCCAATAATTTTATCACAGAATCAAATTCTTCCACTTCTTTTGAACGTTTCTTTAAGTTTTTTTTTTTGTCATTTTTTCGTCAATTTTATTCTCCCCGACAGTGTGCAACGCTGTGGTACGTACCATCACTCAGAAGTCCATCTATACAGTACCAGACTCTTTATTAGTGTTTTTTCTACTTTCCAACTGCTATTAAAAATGTGCGGTAAGCAACAGGTTTGTAATTCTAATTGCGATATGTGGCGCATTTAGAGCCATTAGTAATTACGCTTCAGATGCTGTAGGTTTTGATATTCTGAGTTGGTTCTTGAAATCAAAAGTTACTTCTTACTTGCCAAACGTGGTGCAACAATGACGTATTAATTTCAGCTGATGAATTCGTTAACTTCAGTATAGTGCTACAAACCTTTCATCTCCACCATTTTTACTACATGATTTTTACAATTTACTGCTGTTTTTCTTGCTCAATTGCCAGCGTTATAGCGAGAAAGATACATGCAGAATTTTGAAGGGCACAACTCTGGAGACTTTAACAGAAGTCGCGACACCAGATATGGGGAGTGGCACACCGTTGTTGTTGAATGCGGCTCGCGTACATGAACGTCCTGTAAGTCGAACGTCAACACACGTCTAGATTGCATTCAAGTTTGTCAATTCTATGTAACGAAACAATGGGCCTCATCCGATTTGCCTGTCTTGATGTACGTGCTTCGCCAAGACATTTTCGACCAGGACGAAGCAATGGAACGAGGCGGGCGTTTGCAACTTTTTCTGTTGAACGTCTCATATTCCGGTTTATGATAGGCCACCCACGATGTGGCCTGCAGCACATTCTTTATTGGTCTCCGCTTGTTGTTTGCCATTTGGAGCACATCCGTGTTTGTTCACTTACGGCTGTCTCTTTGAGGTTGTTATCAACTAAACAGTCGAAAGCACTCCTCGATTTTGAGCAGTGCTTTTGTTTCGCATCAAATGCAACATGTTCACCTTTGTAGTATATCGAAGTAGTAAGGATAACTACCATAAACAGCCTAGATTAAAGCTATAAAACGTCTCAATGATCTCTCCGTTAAAAAAACGTTTGTGAACGATCGTGAAATAAGCTATTACGGACCTTTGTTTAGTCCTTAATTACAAATGCTTAAAGTTATGGGAAAGAACATTGTTTGTGAAGGGAAGGATTTTCTCATGAATTTTAGACCTTCATTCTTTCCTAAGAGAAATAAGCCATTAATCCTATGAATTCCACAGCTTTGTACAGTTGATCGTCACTTATTTTGCAGCGTTACCTGCAGCTGTAACCTATCGGAACTTTGAAATAGTTTTATTTTAGGCTTGTTGACTTGATCGTTCGAAACCGTTCTTGTTTCATTTTAACCATTATATTGAGAATTGAGATTATTGGGTAAATCAACAATAAACAGGGATATACTAGCAAAGGAAAGGGCCGTGAAATGTAAAAAGCTGCAGCGTCATCCGTTGGAACATACCTAGTCAAAAGTCGCCCTAATGGCTAAGAATTTATTTCGAGGATAATTTCTCTAAGAAATTGAATTTCATAATTTCTAAAAGTTTTATAAAGAAGGCTCATAAGGAGACTCCAGTTGCTTTGAGCAATAAAGGAAATATTCTCAATTGTCAATGTTTCTTCAGCTAATTTTCATCGATATTCTCTTTGTTCCGAAGTGCCATTTCAACGACGATTGTATATTGTAACGTTATTGCATTGTACATATTTAATAACCGAACATTTCCTCATGATTGTTTTGCATTGCAATTTTGCTGAAATGTAATGTCGGGAAATGTGTGCCATAATGATTGTCGTTGTTGTCGTATACAAAATTAGAGCTTCGTATTATTATCACTCAATTTTTTTCTCAGCAATAATCTTCTCTCAATGAAAAAAAAAGAATTAACTAAAGGTATTATGGATATAATTTTGTATTTGTAATTTTTTCGCGTTTTTACGATCCTTACTATTTGAGGTAATCGAGAAAAATAGCTTAGAAAAATTGAAAGACGATTAGAATCAATGGCATCGATGTCATGCACTTTATTTATTATTTGATTTCAAGCTCTTGACTAAACTTCAAATTTCATATCACGTTTAGTGTGGAATTTAAAGACATGCGGAATAATTAAAGACGAGCGGAAATAAGACTGGTGTAGCTGAAACTGCTTACATTCAGTACCATTGCTTTCAACTAAGCATATATTCCCACATCCACTTCCTTATTCATCAGATGAATGGACGCTGTCCTCCATTCTGCGTAATTTTCAAAATAACCATGTTAAAACAATTCATATTACACGATTTGGGGAGTATTTTGGGTAAAGTGGTTTGTAAACGCTTACCTAAAAGTTAGGCGGTGAAGGTAAAAAGCGGTACTCTGTGGAATTAACCAATTTATTTACCTCTTTTCAAAGAAATTTCCGCAATAACGAACTGCGATCATTTAACGTCAACAGCACTCGTCGTTTACGCGTGCGTTATATGTACCGATCAGATTCTATCAAATAAATGATAAATGCTTACTGATGGTTTGTGAGTTGTTAACTGTTTTTCTTTTTTTGAAGAACGAGATCAATTTACGACCAATTTTCTTCAAGCACATTTCAGTGTTCGTTTTAGGGATGAAATGGGGGAGAAGTTAAAGGGGGGTTGAAGCACAACCGCTGGTCCGAATATTTTCGCCTGCGAGGAAGAAAATGCAAGTACAATAACTCTTCTTGCAAATCAAGTGAAGCAAGCTCTTTCATGGCCAGCAGACGCAAAAATTCCAGGTGCAAGTTCATCTGTTCTCGTATCGCTTCATGAGTTTTTGTAAGTCTTTCAGTTTATCACCATTTTCAGACGAAATTTGCATTCTTCTTTTGCTAAACACGTTAAAGAACTACCTGTAACGCAATCATATTGTGATCATAGCGAATTCTATTGCATTCACAGAATCTTATCCCTTGGAAACCCAGCTAAAAAATCTCGTAAATTGTGTTCACCAGAAAAGGTTCAGGTTCTTCACGTCGCAGATTTATTTCACCTCGCAAACTCCATGCCGCTTCCAAGCCTTCTTTGCTGGGAAGAGGTAGCACATCGTTTACAAAGTCATCCGTTTTTGAAGCGAATTTTTGCGTGATCCTTCACTTCTGTACGGAGAGCGATAGAACGAATACCATACCTCATCAGCGTTGTTGAACGCCAGTGAATGTCATTATGCGCTCTATGTCACAACAACAGCACGATCACAAAGATTTTAAAAAACACTTAAAAACGATCATAATCAGCCAAAAACATGTGCAAAAATATGTGTCATGAAAGAAATACTGCCAACTTGTATGGTAGTTATTCTTTTTTACTTGGCATAAGTTCGATTCGATATAATAATATGGAAGCAAAAGGTAATAGAAAAAACAAACGTTCCTCTCATAAAGTATAGTCTGTTATTGTTAATGAAACAGCAAAAACGATCAATAATCGATTATTAAAAAAAAACAACATATTAAGAAGGCGTTAAAAAAGTGCACAAATATTTATAAACACAGTTAATGGTTGTTATATAGATGCATGAACCGCTGAACGACGAAGTGTTAAACACGTCTAAACAAATACACGTAATGTCATTCATACAAATAAAAGTAACATCATTGGTTTTGGTGGCAGTATCACAGCCTATTTCTATACAGATGCGTTTTGTTTTGTGTTCTATACACGGCGCCATTTCTCATATCCCAAACGATCGTCACTGATTCACGAGTAGGAAAACATATATGAAAATCCTAACAGTGATCCAATGAGCTGATATGATTGCGACGCAAATGGGCCAAGCTAAAGCTTTAGAAATAACGAATCCAATCTCGGCTAACCGTATTGCAAACAGCGTAGAAAGCATTGGATGCAGTGTTCGGTATTTCAATTTTGGTGTCAATTTTATATAATCCATGTATAAGCTGGGCAAATATTATTGTTCAAAAAGAGTATGCATATATAAATATGACTCGGAATGAGGTTATTTACAGAAAAATACAACAACTCAAGCATAAGTGATGAGCGAAATTGTTTGCAAAACATACACCTTATAGCAGAAAAAAGTGACGGTAAGCGATTGTATCTTCGTCACTTGTCGATTTCTTGCGTGGATTTAGTTGTTCGATAAACTGGAAGAAGTTTCAATGTGAGGGATGCAAAAAACCTCAAGCCTTAAATTAAAAAATATATGCGCTTTAAAGCACAGATGATATAGAGTATTTGGCAGCTTGTTTTACGTCCCGGCTAGCATTACGTCCCACACTGCCGATAGAAGACGATATTGTATTCGTCAAAACTACGTCCACGTTGAGATTCGCTCATATTGCACGACTCGGTGCTATAGCCAATACGAAATCGGTAAGCACTCTGCATATAATTACCCACCGATAGCTCATATACTTCATCAGTGATCTGCAATATTTCAAAGAAAATTAAATTACGAGTTTTCGAGCACTTAAGATAAAACAATACAACAATGACTGCAATATAATCAATAAAACATTTCAAGAAACTTAATGGAACTTTTCTAAACATTGCTGCTCTTTTTCGTAAGAATTTCGAACCTTCACCATATATATATATATATATATATATATATATATATATATATATATATATATATATATATATATATATATATATATATATATATATATATATATATATATATATATATATATAATGAATCTTTACTATGGCATCGAAATTTCCTCCGTGACGTTTTCATCCAATCAATTTCAGAAAAAAACACCCTGTGTACGAATTACCTTGCGCGAAATAGGTCGTTTGCTGACATCGGCCTTTATCGGATCTTGATCAAAACTGCACGCCTTCTGATCAAAATCACGTAGACTTCCACAATTGTCGACGTAATTGCCACTATCCTGCGTACTAAAAACCAAATAAATCACAACAACGACACAAAGCTACTCTCAATCCCCAGAAAGAACTCAAGGATAAAAGACTGTGCTCCAGGGTCAAGAGACTTGAAGTTGCTAAATATTTTGAAATTACAAGGTTGGATTTGTCCTCCGCTGGGTAGAAATTAAGCCTTGAAAGCAATTAAAAAATACACTATGGAACAGCTGGTCATCAATAGCTTCGTCGTCAGTGGATTGCTAATAATATATAATTGAGCAGATCGCTCAAAGTTATGTGGAATTAGTGCAAATAGAAGAGAACTGCGGAAGGAAACTCCTCACCAGGTGGTCACCGAATAAGGGCGAAAAATAAAGAAACCTTACTCTATGCGTATCTCAATCGGTATGGCAGGCATAAATGGAGAAATCGGTACGTATAATGTGTAAAGACCACGGCGCGGTTGGCAACTATTCTCGATGCAATAACGCTCGTCCAATGTCACATTCAGACTCAATATTTCGATGTTAACACCAGATGCTAACGGAGAACGAGAACTTAGCGTAGGACGTGTAGTTCGATCTCGAGGAAGTAGCGCTGTATGCTGTTGCGACAGCGAGAAGAATACATGTACCTAAAAAAGAGTATGAGTTTGACATAGGACACAACTGCGCTCCGTCATTCGCACAAGGACACAACTGTGCTCACAGACACTTCAAAATCACAATAAAGGCAACACATCAATCACAATTGGCTAATGAGAAAAAGCACATACCTCTTTATTGTCATCATGCACGTCGTACTTATGCCGATCCGCGCAACAGTACGTTTGACACTGTTTGCGCTCACAAACTCCCGCCAGCGGTGGTGCCTTCGGTTGTGAAGGTGGTATCCATAGATCTTTGTTAACTTGAATAATGTTACCGATATTTCCGGCTTTCTCAGGTGATGCGGTCGTTGCGATCACTGCAGTTTGTCGCCTGTGATAACCGAACGTCCTACTGTGCCAGTCCAACACGTATAACGTGGACATCGCAATTAAACTGAAAAGATTCAACAAATTTGCTCAAAACAAGCAAACATACACAACTGATTTAGACGCATGGAAACAATAGGAAAAAAATCCGACCACTAAGGGAAAACCTGGAAGATATTTTGGACAAAATCAAAACGTTTTACGATTCAATCACTTCAATCTCATCGCCCTATATAAAAACACTCAAAACTTACCAAATAGCCATAACGACGACAAGCGTGACAATGGTTCCTTGAGTGAGCTTGGAGCTACATAGCGGTGGCTCATTCCTATGACAGGATGGATTTCGACAATGCCGATGTCTATCACGCCTGTCTCTATCACGATCCTCTCTGAAAGGTAAAGCTCAAATTACTGAGAAAAAACTTAGGGCTAGGGTTTGCACCAGTGTTCCTTAACGTAACACAATAGATCACCAACAAAACAACGGAACGATGGCGATGCTAATACTGTAAACAAGAGCCCAATGGAAGGTCCAATCAATAAGCGTTCAGAGTTTCTGAATGAAAAGAAAACCCCCTTCAAACGATCCCTTAAACATGCAAATCAAAAACGAACGAAATAACTGACGGAAGAAGAAATAAGAAAAACAGCTCTGAGACCTGCATCGATACTTTTCGCGAGAAGTACATGAAGGAGTGCTTGAAGCGAGAGAGGTGCGCGAAGACATGAAGCTTGCTTTATCAGAGAACGCCAAATCACTAATTCCACTCGCCATACTACCGATATCCTTATTATGCCGTCGTCGATGCAATTTCGCCAATTTATTGGATAGCTTCTCTACCGCTTCGATCTTGTGCTCGAGATTACCCGTCAATCTGCATAGTTCAGTTGCTGCTGCGACCGTTTCGTAAAATATACGCGAATCATCAACCTAAATCGATTAAGCTGTTCAAATAAAACTTAATTACTTTGTACATTTATAAAATCCATAGAGCATTTCGTTTCGAAGTTGCAGAAACTGGAATGAATATACACGTGAAGGTGTATTCTTTTATATTATATAAACAAGGAATGAGCACACATCCCACAAACAGTAAACACTTCTGATAAGGTCGTACATGCCTCACAATTACTAAGGTAAGAACCGCAACTAGCAAGGTGATATTCCTTGGTGGTGAGCGAAGGATTCTTTCATAAACCAGTCTGAACCATTGGCCTTTCCCTTTCCAAGGAGATTCCCTGATCTTTCGGCTGAACAAATGGTGCACTTATCGTGACCACTAATTAAGTGGGATTTTACAGAACCCCTGGCCAAATAACATAAAGTAATGAAATACGACCAGAACATTGCAACAGGCTCCGATGATCGATATTAACAGACGTTGTGAAATTTCACAGTTCTCATAAAAAGAACATTCGAATCCCTGATGAAGCGAAATCAAACCTGTAAGAAATCGCCATTGTCTGTGACAGCATCAGGCAGTATTTCGGCTAATTCTTGAGCTATTACGCCAACACGATGACGATTCTCTTCGGAAAGGCCCCACTGAAGAGCTATTTCCGGCTTATAAGAATAACCGACTACGCGGATCTGCGCCAATCGTGACATGGCGTCCTTTGTGTCGACCTAAAATGAACGAAATCCCGCTGTTACATCACCAAATAAATGTTCGCACTACCTTAGCCAAGGTTTTTTGACAAGACAGGAGAGAAACACGTTGACTCACTGAGGCCTTACACGAATAATAAGCTTTTTCCCGATAACAATAAGAATATTCCAGAAAAAGTAACAAGTTCACCCGGCGAAAAAACAAACTTCTTGTAAAACTCGTTGACACTTGAGAAAGCTGTCTCCCTGTTGACGTGGAAGGAAAAGTTTCACCTTACAAAAACTCTCTACCTTCATCGAAAACTTACAAATGTTGCATCAAACTAATTGATGAAAGTGACCTCATGAATTTCTTCCTTAACACGACGATCCGATGGTCGGTGCACCACCCCAGAACAATAGATATCACCACCGACGGTGAGTGGCGCCATCGCGCGATCCATGCCTATTGCCACCGATCCACTGTTATAAAATAACGTCGAGCCATTCTTCTGCCAAGCCACATCTGAATCCGGTGGTTCGAACTGACCAGGGTTCGAAGCCTAGAACAATGTCCGATGAATTGCTCAAGCATAATGCAATAAGCTATGGATGACTGAAGGCAATTTGATGTTTACCTCACAAAACGATAAGTTATTTGGTCCTAAACAGCACTCATTTCTCATCAACAACCTCACATTTTGTTGTGGGAAAGTGCCGAAGTCATCCCATAATCAATGCGCACTTTTTTTTTGTCAATCCCATCGACTAGCACACAAAAAATCCCGTACTAATTGGTGCCAGTCAATGCGAGAAGCCACTGATTGGCAGAGAATGGAACGAATCGACCTGCTGCTGACCGGGACTGCTTGCACTTTTAACAGCAAATACACGTTGCAAGATGCGAATCAAAGAGCACATATATCGCCTGTGGCAACAGCTTATACACCAATGTATGTTTCGTAGCACTGTGCAATTAGTGCTCAAAAAGACGACAGACAACATGCCAAACAAAGAACAATATACGCGAAAATTCATGAGCTCCAAATCGTACTACTTCAGTATCCTATCATGCCATCGGCGCTAAGTACGGTTTCCGGCTTATAACGCTTTTACTTTCCAGTGAACACAAATTGACGCCAAACATTAGGTCACTTACCCTAACGATGACTTTCTCAGATTGATAGGCTTGTACAACTGGATCCAATCCATCGGCGGTGCATGCAATAAGGCGAACGACCAGTAAGAAGTATTTCTGATCCGGATTCGGTCGACCATTTTTGCGCTGATTATTCATCGTTGTTTCAGAGAAATGCAACCGTGGCACTGTAACTTTCGTCATCCGTCGCTCATGAATTTCGAGACTGCAAACATGCATATTTGTTAAGCTTTTGAATGAGATTTCATCGACAAATCATTGTTCATTTTTTTTAAAGGGCAGATGTTTACGCGATAAATTTAAATCCACAACGTTTCTCTACACTGGCTAGACCCACCTTCAAAAATATTTGCAATAAAAAATAGAAAAACCTTGAAGGGAACAAATAATGAACAACTTACGAGACAGGATCATGCGGTACTGGCCTTCGATCGGTAGTCGATTGTTTTATTTGAATTTCCGAAGACGGCATCTCACTTTTGACGCCACAAAATGCAAGCTTAAATTCAGTGATCAACTTCAGCTCGTTGCCCACTTTCACGAAACTTGGTGGATGATTATCGATTGCTTCGATATGAACGGAGATCTGTAATAGCGGATAGAATATACAACTGATGAAAACTCAAATGATGTAACTTTTCAAAGAATAACAGAAACTTTCAGATGTCATCACCTTATTCATTTGTTGCGAAACATTACCCGTTATTAGTAAGTTATTTATCAAGTTATTCAAAGCGTCCTTTACTAATCCATTGCTAACAACTCAATAAGATTTGGCTGAGCGCATTTTTGCTCGGTGGAATGCTTGGATCGAAATAGCTACGGCTACTTAGCTGCAAGGCTAGCTATGACAGACCATCATTTTGTACAAAAACATATTTGGCAACATAGGTTTCCTATAATCCGAGAAAAAAAACGAACTAAATATATAATAAGGCGACTGCAACTTCCAACAGACAAATAATAAGAGGTGTAATATATACCTGAAAATGGTTCTTCTTTTGATTGACAAAGCAGTTGTCCATATTGCTGTAATTGAATCCTTTATCTGCAACGACGTGCATTTCCAACTGATGCAAAGGGCGCTGATTCATATCGTAGAGTGGTGCCCATTGATCCTCATTGAAACGGGTGAATTTGATTGCCTGCTGGTGGAAACTATCTTCAAATTCATCGGCTGCTACAGGTGATGGCACTATTGACAGCTGGCT
Organism: Ascaris suum; assembly: GCA_013433145.1. Classification (NCBI taxonomy): domain Eukaryota; kingdom Metazoa; phylum Nematoda; class Chromadorea; order Rhabditida; family Ascarididae; genus Ascaris; species Ascaris suum. The sequence goes on from CM024189.1 coordinate 7,006,777, forward strand.
CGGTAGTGCGTAAATCTTTTGCGGTTCATTTTTGATATGAGGCGTTGGTGGATGTGCTTCAGTGCGCATTCGCTTCCTGCTTCCAGGTCCATCACTGGACTGCGACGCGATACTCCCCTCACTTGCACCAGAATTCATCATGTTGCTGTACGGGTCAACTTGATAGCCGTTATTCTGAAGAAGATAGCCACTGTTCACTTGACGCATATTTACTGATGACGGTGATGCCTGCAACAAACGCATCTATACTATAAAAGCTTGTGCATTTTTGAAGGCTGTGAATGGCGAAAGAGCCGCTTTTGGGTGTATCAGTGCATATAATTAGGCAATAAAGAGGAAAGTTTCGAACCTGAGGTAGAGGAGCTGGCGTTGACTGAGATGTGTAGCCACCCATGAAGTCGGACTGTGGTGATGGAAGTGTATTTTGTAGGATACGATTGCCCAACTGATGACTCTGATGGAGGAGTTCTTGTGGCACCAGCATCTGAGTGGCTATATCAGGAGGCACGCCCAAAATTAATCCGTTTCCATTTTGTGGATTGCCTTGAATCACTGAAACCTTATGCATTACGATTTACAACGTTCTCATTGCAAAGGTTACAACTTAACAATCACAGAGTTATAAAAACTATGGCTTATATTGTTCTTATATAAAGGAAGGGCTTATTGAGTGATACATTTAATCCATACCTAAAACGCCTCAAGAAATGAACTAATGAATACAGGCACTTTTCGAAATACTTATGAGCAACTGTGCTCTCTAAATAAACCTCCACATTGAGAATAAGCCAACTTTTGAAAGATACGGAAGACAAAAGCTCAAAGTCTTACGAATGAGGAAATATGTTGACTTGGCTAAACTGTTAGGAGTTCCAAAAATAATACCGTGCTTAAAAAATACGGCATGATCAAGCCAATACTATTACTCCATTAATAGCTGCACTCAAGAAACTTAAAGCAAAAATCAAGATTGCTTTACCTTGATAATTCTGATATGCATCTGGAGAATATGGTGAATCGGAAGCCGAACTAGGCGATCCCGATGAACCAGCGCCACTGATATCCGTTATCGGTGGGCTTTCCGGTAGCCTAAAACAACAGCAACATCATTTCCATCTTGTCACTAAATGATACGACCAAACTTTTACAAAAATTCGTTCCAGTGGATATGACTGATGAAGAAATTTTATCCTCCGACTTTTTTTTAAGCAAAGGGGAAGGTGGAAAAATAGAGCAAATAAGTTGATGGCACAATCAATCTAAATATGCAACAAAAAACCTCATTCATCAACCTTCGCAAACACAGCCATCTATTACGGCAGGTAGTGCTAAGTATACCATCATCCCGCTCAACTCATCAAACCTTCGCCGATATATGACATATGTACTGACAAACAGTTAAAGGATCCCACCCCAAATTCAATGGCAACTATCATAACCATCAGCATTATTTTCTACCTCCCTCATTCGTCCGACCAAAGAAGAAACACGAAGAACAACCTTGCAGGATTCTGGTACATCATTTCGTTGACTGGATCTGGGACGGCAATGTTGTTGCGACCCTGAATGTGACGCGACGGAAGACGAGTTGAATCGGCTGGACTATCGACGGGCGTGCTGAATCGTATAGGCTTAGTAAAGCACCCACTCGGAGTGAGACTACAACGGTGCCAGTCTGTGCCTCACCACTCTGACGCCATTTAAATTATCACTGCGAGCTCGCTCGTTAAAAGTGCTTTCATGGCATTTAACGCACTTCAAAGGCTTTACGATAAGCTTTTAAGTGACTGAAGTAAAGCAACATTGATGCGTCATGTTTCAGAGATTGCTCAGCAAATTCTATTTCTGCTGAAAGGCGCTATTTTAGCAATGCTATAAAGAGCGAAATAGCTAAGCGCGGGCGCCATTTTATCGAAATATCCCAATGATTACATCATTGCTGATAAGCTATTTTCTAAAAAAAAAAAAAAAAAAATTCTATTTGCTGAGACAATTCTGCCAAAAAAAAAGAAGCAATTCAACACCTTTCACATTCCACAAGTCGAATATTAAACTACACCAATAACGGCACAGTTCATGAACACTACTCTAATATTAGTAGAAGTAATAAATTTGAATAAAACAGAGAAAACGATTCACGATCACTGTCAACTTCTTTAGATTCTATTTACTCGGAGTGCAAAATGCCTCATTGGCATTTTAAATTTGAGTGGAACAATTCTGCAGATAAGGTGATTAAATATTTTGTGCATCACGAATTTCGAGTTTCAATAATAAAGAAACAGAAAGACAGACGTCTGTATGAAATATTTGTGGTTTTCTGAATGAAAAATTGAAAAGAACGAATTTCAATTGTGAAAATCTAAAATGCAAATTTTATTGTGCTGAATGATTTTTTTTTTTGCAGAAAAAAAAAACGGAAATGTGAGTGCTTCATATGGGAAGCTTGTTAGAGAAGAAATGAATCAACTAAAGGGGGGGGGGGGAAAAAAAAGAGGAAATTATGGCTTAATCTAGGAAATACTAAGTTTTAAAACTGAATATGCATGAAATACACTTAAATATGGTACTAGAATGATTGTAATTATGCTAAATACTACAATCAAATAGTAACTATTGGAATGAGATTTGCACTCTTAGGTGTTTAAAAAAAAAAAATTCTTACATTCTAAAATTTCAAAATAATGATTTCAAATTTTAATGTTCTAATTTTAGTACCCAAAAGATATCGATTAAAATCCGATGGAAATTTTCGTTTATTATTGCGATATCGTCTTATATAATAGCATTTAGCATGTGTATGATTGTGCTTCCTTTGAAAGCAACATAAAGCTATTTCATAGGAAACTGTACTTTCGATCATATATTATCAATGATAGCAGCCAAAGACGTATAATCAATAGAGCGATCGAAATGATTTCTAAAAATTGAAGTTCTTTAAAGTGAATTCAACTGAATTAACTGGTTGAAAATTCTCGCATACACAAAGCATCGCCTTAAAAGAACTCAATAGACGCTTTTCAAGTCGATAATGTCTTCTTGAACGAAATAAAAGAATAAACGCACTCGTTATCGTCGAGAAACTGTAGGATGTTGAAGTCTCCGGTACAGTCACTTAGAGGATCGCTATAAGCCGAGTCCTCTGCAAGAAAAAGAACGTTCAAATCAGACATTATGAAAAGCGAAACAGCAAGTATGGAAAAATAACAGGAGATAGTACAGATGATGGGGAAGGTGCAAATACGACTCTGAACGACACCTAGCATGCATTACTCACTTAAGCTATCCTCTCCCTCTCCTCCCTCCTCCCACCCTTTCCCTGTCTTACAAGCACTGACGACGGCTTCTGCCATCTACGAACCGAAATACCCCACATTCTTCAGATTAATGAGTGGTGCAATTGAAACCATGAAAAATGAACAGAAAGAACAAAGCAAAGCACACCTTCAGAATATGCAATTTTTCTCCTAGCCATGCAGTAACATTGGTGGACGGGAGTGGTTTAGTTCGGGACAACGGACACGAGGAGATTGCCGAAATCGCGGGTTTGCACACGCTCGTACGCAAATGCTCTCAACAATGGTTCGCGCTGCACACGGCCGCTCTCTCCGTACCAGGCCGTGTCCTCTCTCCGGCAATATCGATCTCTCGCCACCTCCTTAGTCGCCACTCTCTCTAGTTTACGATGTGCCTTGATCTAGTATGGTGTGGCATTGACGTCAGGTACGCTTGTGCCAACTAATTTCAGCATAACTGGCGTTATTTATGCTCATTTCGGCATTTAGGCATGGGCAGGTAGGTTCTCACCCACTAGCAATCGGCACTGTTTGCAGCGTTGCTTGTATTCATGTTTCACAAACATGCCCTTGTCAACCACTCCCAGTCTACTCAATGTGGACACAAAACTGGCTAATCAGCAGTCGTTTGTCACCGACTTTGTCTCATGCTCGTCGGCAAAGGTTCAGACAATATTCTCGCAGTCAATGAGCATGGAAGGTAGTTCTTCTGGTAGTCTCTGTGAAAATGGAACTTACCATGGGATCATCCGGTTCTGCAGAATATGGCGACCACCCAAAGCGATTTTTTTTCTTCGCAAACATAAATGGGGATTTGGGCCTTGGAATATTTTTTTTGCGATTACCGGCACTTTGCCTCGATGGGGCCTCGATAAATCGATTCCAATGCATTGAGAATTTAATTCTAGATGAAATTTTTGAGTCAAGAAAGTTGTACATGAACTTACCGGCGAACGGACGCATGCAGTGGACGTTCAAACAAGCGTTTGGTGAATGGCAATATTCGGGTGTGAAATCGGTCGGCAGGGGTGATTGGCAGAACCTTATCAAAAAAAGTGGGGGGCGTTTTTCGCAATGGCATACGAACAGTGCATTGAGGGATTCAAATTGAAGTGATGACAACTGACCTCATTTCACAGAGGAGCCGTCCGTGACACGTTACACTCACCGCACCCATTATCCACCACTTTCAAATCACGTTGAAGGCCACCAGCCACCCGGCTTGCTATTGAACTTTGCGCTAGTGCTCCTCTCAATATGTTTATGTATGAACGCTATGGAACGCCAATGCTCACTAACTAGTAAATGTACAAAACCGCAAATGCTTCTTTCCGTTATCCACACTATCGAGAGGATGTATTACCAGTCGTTTTCATCAGACAGTGAAAATGCGGCAGTCAGATCCTCAAAAATTTGTCAGCGACCACAAGTAAAAGAAACCGAGCACAAAAATGTAAGCGATTGTTGGAGGTGCTACGTTACCTTCAGGTGGTTCGAAGTTCAATAAAGGTAAAGCATTCGCATTGAGCACTTGTGGAAGGCGTTCATCCATGATCACGCATAATCACAGGCGACAACAACAACAACAGCGATGATGACGACGACGACAAGCGCCCCCGGAAGAACGTCTACGCCGAGCAGGCACACAGCAAAGACACGTTGCGGAAGGCCGACGCAGGTTCAGTGGGAAATATTTGTGGCGCGCGGCTGGTTGCCACTCACCTTCACACACCAGCTAGCCGTCTTGACCTCCGCACACGTGCAGCTCTCTCGACTACTTTTTAGCTCACTTCGCACAACAAACAAGACACAAAAACTCCGCCAATTCTCTTGTTTTGGCATACTATTTCAATGCGCTCGCGACACTTTATCGGCCATTTGTGAGGAGAAAAAACGATTTAACAGTGGTTATAAACTAATGCCTTCTAGTAGCGTTTTGAAAAAACTAATGGTCACCTGCACTGTCAAAGCGTAGATTAAGTTTATTAATGATGCCGAGACCTGCAAAGGTTATTACGAATGGAAGAGTGATTTTTTTTTTGATCACAACTTCCAGTAACTGTGAATTTTGCCATAAACTGGCAGCATACAAATGGATGCCATACTTTGTCTGACGATACATCTCCGGAGATTTCTCAGACGGTATAGCGTACAACCGAAGAAATTCAGGAAGCATTTCCAGGAAAAAAAATTGAAACTGTTGCGCATTTCGGACAAGAAGCATCCTATCAGTAATTTCTGTTGTGTCACTGTATAAGATTGTCGACTTTGTTTTGTGCACTATCGAGTCGAGCAAATAGGATCCGTTAGTTGCATAGAAACTCTAACAATCCTGCGATTAGTCAACAATTAATATATATGATGGGTTACTTTTAAAAACTTTCGATTATTCGCATTAGAAATCAATGGTCAAAATTCTGAAAAGCAGCTTCCAACATAATTAGTATAGTGCACTGGAAACAAGAAGAAGAGGAGGAAGCGAAGCGTGTCGTAAGGGCCTATGCACAGTATTTTTTTTTTTTGTAAAACGAGGTCAGAGGTCACGGAAGCTGGTTTTCGAAATAAAGTTTGAGAGATTGTTTGGGTATGTGCTTTGTGAATTTTATTTGATTCAATGTTGCGGATGTTATGTGCAAAAAAAAAATGCCATCGTGCGGGGTTGAACCTGTGACCTTCGAAAAAGATTGAATCGTCATAAACGTTGAAGTCAGCTGCTATGAGGATGATTTTTTGAAAAGAAACCGATTGGTTGGTTAAAACGGATGTTACGTTTACTACCTGATGCTATCAGACCATTTACTTCCAATTGAGAACAAATACTTACTAGAGTTTGGATTCATAGAATGGCAGAATTAATCTTTAGAAGTGATTTTTAGAACAGAAGCCGAAAGAAGGTTTAATTAATTGCTGTTTAAATTTTCAATTTCACACTGCAGACATCAAGTTGAAATTTTGAATAAAACGACAGTGGGGGAGGGGGGGGGGGAGGGGATAAACGGAATGTTTGCAAAATACGTTCTTGTCAAAATACTTCGAAATGCGCTTGAAAATATTTAGTCTTCTTAACGCTGAATGAATTTTACAGCCGAAATTTCGCTCTACAGGTGAATTGCATTGATAGACGATGAAGACATAGAGGAGGGTTTACATTTATGTATGCATTCATTCAATGATCTTGACTGATACAACGCGTTTCTCAATTCGAAAAAAAAAAACTGCAATAAAAACTTGAGAATGCAAAAACTATTTCCTCAAAGCGAAGTACTATGATTAATTGATGCACAGTTATATGCATTAGTCATTATAAAGCTTTATAAGTGCAAAGCCTTTTTAAAACAACGAAAACGCTGTAAAATTATACTTTGCACATCAAGTTGCATTCTGCATGTCAAATTACATTCTGCATGTCAAATTACATTCTGCACGTCAAAGTGCATTTTGCATTTAAGTGCCGTGCAAACACTGACTCTCTTTGTGTGTTATAATCATCTCAACGCAAGTAAAAAACATATGAGCCAAAATAATTACTTTATTGGAAAGAATTGACGATATCAGGCTGGGAATATTGTATACAATGAAGCGATTGAATTGAGAATATCTTTATCCTCACTGCAAACGACTAAGAAATCCTCTCTCGAAATCCATCCCTTTTTCGTTCGATCAAATTTCTGAAAATTTAAAAAGAATTGTTTTTTTTTTCTGAATTTGCTAGGCTTCATTTGCAAATATTCTCAATGAAAATGATTTCTTCTAGTGGATTGAATAGAATTTCATGCTGAAATCATGAGGTAAATTTTATTTTTATAGCCATAAAAAACGTCAAAAGTTATATCGACGTCGAAACCTATTATCGCTCGTGGAGGAAAAATACACTGAAAATACACTGAAAGCTCATTATAGCATCTTGAAGGAATAACAAGGAAGCAAAAAAAACGCATGTTGCGATTGCTATTTCCAACAAACTGAGCTCTAAAGCTGTCTCGAAAATGCATATGGTTGTGCGTTCAGAGAGGAAAAATTTATATTAGTCAAAGTACAAGGCTTCTGATTGTAAACTGCTATAACTCTAGTGTTAGAAAGCAAAAAAATTTATCCAGCTCATAGACATAGCTTGATGCATTGTCTGCTAACCGAGCTTCACCTAACTTTTCCCTCTATGGGATCAAAAATATAGTGCAGCTATGTAATAAACGAAATTTACCGCAAATACGTGCAAATATACCAATATTTTTAATGCGGTGCGTCTTTTGAGCAAAAAATTATAGATGTGATTTTTTTTTATTCGTCTGTAGTTGATTGACATAAGCGTTCGTCGAAAACATCATACGAAAATGAACAGAAAAAAGTGTATATTATTGTCGATCACCTGGCAAGGAAGTTCTTGATAATATTTTATCTATTTTCGAGTATTGCCTCGCACAAAAAAATATTGCTTCTAATAAGTTTATCATATTGTGTTCATCTAGATGATTCGAATTCCTTCAAGTGAATTCTACTCAATAATTTTGAAATATTATGCGTATACCTGGAAAACGTGGTTCGCATGTTCAATCCGTTCCTCATAAGTAATAACTGGTTTTACTTTGGTACCTGAAAATGTGTTATGTGTCTTAAATTGACATTTCACATTGTGACAACAGAAATTTTAGTGCACCTGAAATTCGACATGAAACATTCGTTGACTAAGAGGAGTTGCGTGGGAAAGAAGTTGATTTTGACGGAGTTGACGCTTTTGGAAGCGACTTCGACACCTAGAGGAGGGATTCAAGGACATACAGAACGAAATATTTAGATAATGGATTGCATCTTCTTCACATAAGCTCTAACTCAATTGTTAATCGATATTGGCATGAAGTTAAGGTTAATGAGTCGAATCACTCGTAAATTACTCCAATATAACATTAGTTGGCGTAATAATTTGTTGCTGTCTTTTGAAGTCATTCCTTCCTACTTGCAAAGCAAAAAACTCGCCTCGCTGATTCTGTGAAGAAACTAAACCGAAATAGTGGAAAACTTAGCTTAAGCCATTGCCTTTTGTCTGCATTTTTCCATTTCGGATCGTTTTTTTTTCTTTCAGAAAACATCGCGAATATTAATATACCTCTAATAGGAATAATATAATTGTTTTTGTCTTCGAAGTTGCATCATTTAAGCTTTTTGTATAGCATTCACATATATGCGGTTGCTATTCCAACAGCATACTGAACCGTCTATATCGACAGTGTTGTTTTATTAATTCAAAATTCTTTATTTTGCGATAAATTTTTCAATACTCTCTTCGTTTTTGAAATGCCCCTCAAATGAGCAATATACATTAGTATACACTGAAAAAAAGTAAGAAGAAATTCAAAATTGTTGATCATTTTCTTCTTCAAAAAAATGGGAATTGTTGCATTTGAATATCTTCTGCAATAGAATGATCACCATAAATTGTAATTATTTTCATGCAATGACACATTTTCAATGTAATTACTTCCAGAATTGATAAAAACTAGAAATGTACGGTGTTCGTATATTGATGTCCACTTATCCGGTTTGAAGTTTTCCATTCATCCATTATACTGTAGCCTCATACTTTGCGTTTTTCCACCTATGTCTCTTTGACACTCCTCTTATTCTTGTAAGCAGAAGACGATACTATCATATAGAGTCATAAACACATATATAGAAATATAACGAAGGGGAAATTTTTTGTATTGAAGCAGAAAAAATTAAGAACTTTTGCTGATTCTGCTGGTTAATTATTTTTCAATCATAAAAATTAGAAAACTCTTTCGACGAATACTTTATAATAAGTAACTTGGAAATAAACATGCATAAAATTAGCTTTTTCTCAGTTTTTGAAAGTATTTGAACGAAATAGGAAATCAGATATTACATTCATCGACTGTTCTCGCTAACAATAAAATAAGTTTAGGGTAACGGTTTATTTCGTGTCGATTATTTTTCACGAAAATATTAGATGATGACTTAAATGAGAAAAAGATGATAATATTTTTGAAATTCGTCTCCTAAAACATTAGCTGTCATAAAAATATAAGAGTTCTGTCTCAGAAAAGAAAAACAATTCATTTCATAAATGGGAAATTTCGTGAGAAAAAAAAAAGGAAGGAGGATTATATGAATATAAAAGCAAATCACCGATTAAATCATCGACAGCGGTAATGATGTAAAATATGCGATGCCATTCAATTTTGCCCGAATTTTTCGGATCGTATAGCCTATAGAGCCAATCCAACTTTTCCTCTAGAGTGCCTCGAGAGAGTGTTGAAAGTAGTTTGGCGAATTTCTGAAATACCCCCCCCCCCCGGCAATATCAATAAATCCTTATTTAATATTCACATTTCATAGCAAATAAAAATGGATCATTAATATAGTTGCTTTAATTTTCAATTATAATAATTTATTATTTCCTAAAAGTGGGTATTAGATCAACTCATAAAAGAATCTCATTATCTGCGACAAGTAGCAAACTAATTAACACACATTAGGTAAATGAATTTTTTTTGAGTCATTACAATATGATAAAAATTCGAATGTGTTGAAAAGAGTTTTATAATTATTTCTTCTATATTCTATTAAATAATTTTTGAAGAGGCCTTTAAGCCATTTATAAGAAGAAATGGCACAATTTTTTTTTTTTAATATTTCTCAGATCTTATGCAATAGTACAGAGGAAATATTGAGCGGAAAGAAAATAATGAAATATTTGGAAGAAAATAGATGAAATTAACTAATTGTCGTTTATTGGTTGCGATATAGAGCATGAATACCAACATGAAAATTTATAGCGCCATGAGTATCCAACTCAAAAGTTTCGAAAATTAAATCTGCATAATGCTCGGTATCACCGTGTGGAAAAAGTTCTGCAAACATCGCTCGAAAAATATCACGATGGATGAGAGCATTAGAAGATGTTTCCTTAAAGGCGCGATAGATAGCACGCAATTCTCGTCGTGTGAAATGGGTTTCAGCAAGAACCTGAACACTCGTTTTTTCTTTTTTTTTCAAAAGAAAAAAAAACATTAAAGAATAATTAACATACCTTTATGCTGATTGTGTGTAATATTTAGTATAGTATGCAAATTAGAGAGAACGATAGAATCCATTTTTGGCGCTTATCACACACTATTCGATAAATGAAGGCATTTAAAGTTGCTTCTTGTGCACTTTATGAGAAAATTTTTATTCATAAGTTTTAAGCAAAATTGCATTTATTGCGTTGATTTTTTTTAAAGCGCTTAATTATTATATTCCTCAATTACTTGCTAACCGCTAATATTGATCAAAAAAAAAAAGAAAAAATAGCTGGCAACTCTTCAACGTTGCAGACGAATATCGACAACGAGCAGATGCAAAAACGCTTTGTCTAAGTGAATAGTGAAGAAAAAAATTGAATTAAATCACTGTTTGCAATAAACCGATCCACAATTATACATAATTAGTTTTATCCACCAAATGAGAGAAAAATTTCCGCTCAAATTCTTTCAAATTTTACGGTGTGAATGCCAGCACTATCTATACAAACAAAATATAATAGGTTGTGTACTTCTTATTCATAAGAAGTTATGAATACTCTTATTTCAGACTGCAGAACTCGCTCGGTCACAATCGGCATTCAGTAGCCAAGGCAAAAGGAATCGTGCGCGATTGCATCTGGATGCTCGCGAGTGTTTTGATCATATGGGTGTCACTTTCCAGACTGCTAAGTGTGTATTATTGATTGCGTAGATGTTATCACGTTATCACGTTATCGGATTTTATAACGTTAGATTTATCAATGTAGATACTACCATGTTATTAGTTGTGGTTTTTTCAATGCTTTTATTACATAATTTCTCAGTGATTAATGCGTAGTGGGTGTGCCTCACAGGTGATCATGATGAATTTATGAAAGATAGATGAACACGGCTACCGGTACTATAGGGAAAGCAGTTCAACTATAAAGCCGTTACAAATTTACTCGACTGCTACTTTATATTACTCGATAACTGCAGAGAATTTTGCATTATTATTGAAGAATGCGGCATCGAAAATGCATCACGCTTATCCATAAGTTATTTTCCGTATATTTTATGGTCAACTTATATTTTATGATTAACTTCTTAGAGATCACCAGGGTCATATGCTAATAAAACACAATAAGAAGCTTATACGAGTAATGAAAAACGTTAAAAATTTCCAATTTAAAAATGCTTTCCCATATAAAAACGCTCATGACATCCCGTACTCAGATTACGCCATCGCTTAAAGTCATTTCGTTTCTATCATTTTCTGAACGAAAGTTTTCATGCTCAATCCTTCAACGCTACTTTATAGTGGCACTTTGAAATAACCCAGTCTTGATATTCATGTACAAATATGGGAAAATCTCCTGAGAAATTAAATTTTAAGCACAGTTATCTATTCAGAAAATTAAATCAAAATTATACCCGTTGAAGACTTTCCGGTCGATATGCGGAATATAAGAAGCTAGAACGATTTCCATCAGCTGCATCTGAAAAAAAAAAAAAAAAAAAACAAAACAAAAACAAACAGCTCTTCAGTTATGCAATGCAAATTATAGGATGAACTTTGAGAGGCGTTGAAAATCAATCAACGCTCCAAAATATGATCGTCCATATAAAAGACGTTAATCCTTATGCAAAGTTTATGATGAGGACGAGATTATTCGGGTCATCTTGTTGTGTGGGATCGTCAGAGTTTGCCATAATATATACAAATACCGAAGTGCATGTCGCTCATAAAATGCCTAAATTCAAGGCTTACATCTCAAAATCGATGGGAATTAAATATTCTTGAAGCGTTTTAGCGTTCCGAATTTGTTAAGCGAAGATAGCTCTTAACACCGATTTGGTGGAAATAATCTACAATGAATGGAGAAGAAAATTGTGGACAATAACCGGAAAATTGATTTATTTATGTAGGATTCACTGTAGAGACCACATTAGAACTTTTAATCAGTTTTAGAATAAAGTTTTGAATCAATGCAAATCGATCGTTTTAGAACGCTTTAAAGCATTCTTAACTTGATGGACAAATATGACTTTTAACTTCCAAATATATTTCGACAGGATATCGCCAATATATGAAGAATGCCGTATGAGGAAAAAGCACATCTCCTAGAAAAATATTTTTCATTTTCATCGCTGCAGATTCTACTCAAATAGTACTATTTTTGAGATCCAGTAGATCAATAGTCTTTCCATACCTAAAAAAAATCCTTCATATTACACAATGCTGCGGAAACGAGGACGAAATTTTATCCCACCGCTTTCATCATCAGCTCACGTACGCTTTTGTTATGTACTATATACCGTATTACGTATGTAAATGTTGATTGCATATTCTTAAATTTGCAATGAAGAACTTTGCTTTCCGCCTTCGCCACTTCCAATTCTCATTCGTTCCAATAAAAAGAGAAAATTTTTTCATCAGCGTAGTTAACAATTGTCTTAGTGAGTTGCGATTACTTAGTGAAGCATCGATATTTATCTATGACAAGCGTTTTCGTATTTTCATTTTCAAATAGCGCTTATATGAAATTAAAACTTTAAATGCGAAAGTTTTCTGCAAAAGAAAAACCTCATAGATCTTTGTCGTTAGCTTCTTTACTTCGTTTATTTATTTATTTATTTTTTTCTTTATTTATTTATTTATTTATTCATTTACTCAAATTTATGTAGAAAGAAAGCATTAACGTAAGTATATGTCAGAAGGCAGAAGATAGAATAAATACAATATGAAAGACAACAAAATAAGTGGCAAGAAGGCCTTGATGTAGCCCTCATATCCAGTGTCATGAGAATCTTTGGGTTGCAGTAGCCGATGTCGACCATAACATCCAATTCGACAGGGAAAGACAGCGATAATGTTCGTGTACTGACGGTGGGCCATAACCTCCGCTGTGAAGTGCTTCTCATAAAAGTGGAATATGGTCACCCACATCTGTGCGAAGCAATCCATGATCCCACTCCAATCTACTGTTCTTCGATCGTCGATCCAGTGACACCTATAGATCCCTCGGTTGACGATACAACGCATTACTGTAAGCGATATCTTTAGATTTCCTCAGCATCCATCCTTTTGAGCGGGATTCTTCTCCATTCTCTTCTTGACGATCCCTTTGTTGCATGAAGTCGTGACAGTGGGAGGCCGATCGGAAGGGATGCAGGCAGAAGTAGTGTTGAGAGCTTTGAAGCGGTTTAGAATGCGGTGGACGGTATGGCGAGTGATACGAAACTTTTTAGGGATAACGAAAGGAGGTGAACATCTCCATGAAGATTCACAATAATCTGTCTCTCTGGATGGAAGACACGATGGCAAGAAAAAGCATTGTTGAGAGACACAAAAACAAAATATACAATTCCGGACGATCCTCTCGCAATATTTTCTAACATTGACGAATATGATTTTTGTACGAGTGTGCCCGAAACTTACTTTATCGCTATACTCTTGGCACACCCTCTAAGTGCGGCCTGCTAACAAATTAAAAGCAACCAACTTCTAAAAACTTTTACGATCAATTTTGTGATATTATAAGTAACCATAATATGGCAAATGATATCATGGATGCCTAGATTCTCACTCTGTTTTTCTAGTTCTAAATATTCCTAGAAATCACTGTCGAGTGTGGTTTGAATATCAGAGTTTTTTGGTTCGACTTTTGTTGCTATTATCGTAGCAATTAAAGCCTCTGAACGTAAGAATTCATCGATTCATCATGGCTATGATCGAAACTGTTCAGAAAAGCAGGCTATGCGAGGCTGAGGAACATAGGTGTAACACTTTTTATGCAATCCAAAGTATTTTGTATAAATCAAGATAAAATTTAAAAGTACATAAGAAAGTAATTGAAAGATTCGATTAGTGCTGCCGAATACGGAATGCACTTGCTCGGAACTCATGAACTGATCGAATTCTCTTATCCAAAACCTCTCATAGCCAACTCATCCCTATCTCTTCCATATTTCCTCTGTTTTAGCATCGCTAAATTTGCCGATCCGATAGTAAATGGCGCTAAAGCAATTAAAGTTTTTTTCTTGGCGACAAAACCAATATCACCAAGAGAATCGATTTCAACAATTTTTGTCTTGTCAGTTTTTTGCCGTTGCTTTTCTCATTTGCTGCTATTAGTTTTGAAGTAATGAACTTCGCTGAGTGCAAACGTGAGAAAAAATCGCCCTTAATATAAATTTAAACGATTTTTTAAAAAAACTGTTGCAAAATTATTGTTCGGATATTATAGATTATATAGGTTTAACTATGATTGTGTCTATTACATCAAATCATTGCAAAAAAATTTTCTTTGGTGCATTCAAGTTTGAATTTCAAAGAGAAGTTTTTTTTCGGCGCTAATCTCATTCAAAAAACGAAGGGAGATGCAATAAAATCGTAAGAAAGAATTTGCGGAAGCAATGCAATATTTTGTTGTTGTCGTTGTCTTTGGAGGAGGTGGACGTATGAGAGAGAAAGAAGTGGAAAATGAAAAAGAGAAGGAAGTAAAGTTGAAGATATGAACACTCTAAAAATATCCACCTATCAGACGTGGTAATGATAATCTCAAAGACAAATTGGCGAAATTAAATCAGAAACTGCGCATATTTATAATCCTCATATAATGTGTCGCAGCTTTAGATAAACCATCTCGGTTGGCGTGTTTTCGGGATTTATCAACAGCAAAGCCAACTTATCACTGCCGTGAATCATATATGCTATACAAAAAGAACCGCCTATTTGCTACACAGCATCGAACTTTCACAATAGTATTAGACAATTTTTCGTTTATAGCAATCGCCAATAATGAAGGCCCTACAGTCATCTGCAGTACCATAAACTTTTTAGTAGATCAAGAAGCATTTCATGTTCCACGTGAACGGAGTCTTTGCTGAAAATATAAGTGAACTGTTTATTTTAGCCTTTAAACTATACTGATTTGTGTTCATTTACTAACGAAATGTTCATATGAAATGGTAGTTGTAAAAGGGAAAAATGTTGGTATATTTTGATATTGGCGAACGATACATTGATTGACTTAATAGGCCTAGATCTACTGGCCTGATTATTGAAGAACTGAATGACTTAAACGATGGATAGCAATATAATTTTACCTTTAACTGAATTTGCCAAATGTTGGTGATCCTCGAAAACAACCGCTTGACGGCGTCTAAAATTGCTCATCGTAGAGTAGTCTATGTGCTTTTCGTCGATGTGTTCCTATTGTTGACAGCTGTGTTCGATCCTTTACCAATCGTTTATTACAAATTTTGTTTCCAATCAAATGTTACGCTACATAGAGACAGCTGCTCAACACTCCTCAATCAATGCAATTATTTTCATCGCTTCAGTCAATGTCAATCAACTATGTGAAACCTCATGTGTATCGTGGAAAGCTTGGAAATTATAATGAAAACGCTGTAAGGACCTTGCCTAATCCAGAAATCATATTTTATACTAGAATACGATTTTATGAAGAAAGAGATCCCATATGGGAGCTTTTTGTTTTAAAAAAATATACTTCAATATTTTGCGACGTAAGGTAAATAAAGAATATCGAACAAACTTTATAAGAACTATACATTGAATTGTGTGCACTTATAGTTACCAATAAAAAAAATGCATACATATATTATGTATATTATTTAGAAAAAGCAAAAAAAAAACTCGTTTAATATAATTATACGAATAAATGATCGCTCAGAGAGAATATAAAATTTTAATATCAATGAGAAAATAGAATCCCAATTCATAATTAATTGATTCAATATTTCAAGTAGTTTAAGAAACTATTTCAAAGAGTTCTCTAAGCATAAAGCACATAGAAACTGCTCCACTTTCATCATTCTTTAGGAAGCAACACATCATGACATTATCAAACTATGTGCGTTCCTTGCTTGGCTATAAAAACATGAACGATGCAATTAGGTCTAGCAACATATCTTATAGGTAAGAGATGAATGATGCCGGCTGTCAATAAAAACGGACGAGAAAGGTGACCGATGAAATATTACCGAAAATAAAATAAAAAATCTATAGAATGTTAGGGGATTTGTGGGATGAAGTGAACCTACGATGAGAGATAATGATAAAGTGGTTAGCGTAAAGTTGTCGAGAGTAGCATCGATTGCAGTCAACTTGCCCTCAAGGTGTGTATTGATGAGTGAACACTGCAGCTTTATTCCGCCTGCACTAGCTGACAGATGACGCAAACTTTGTGGGGTGCTTATGCACTGACTTGCCTTCTCATTCATTCGCTTATTACGTACCGCACAATTTGTATATTTAAGGCTTATGCGCAGAGCAATAATGGCGCAACGCACTTTCATTCTCAACGCTTCACCGAATCTCATGTGATTGGGTTGCTTCGATAGCCTGCAACAAATTTTCCTCTTATTACCTTTAAGCTGCCGATCCGCAGTCTCCTCGAACAACCCGTCGGCTGAAAAAAAAACATAGTTTATGCAGAAATATTTTAGAAAAAGTTTATTGTGTAGTATTCATTGAAATACACTTCACCGTATACTCAATGAGCCTTTCTGTGGCCAATAAGTCTTTATGAGTGTTTTTTCCTAGAAGTGATTCAAATAATTTTATGATGGAAATCGATTTCCGTTTCAAATTTTGAATATCTCAAAGCAGTAAATAGAGCGGATCAATGGCATCGAATATTTCAACTCGAACTATGAATTCAGAAAAAGAGATAAAAACGATCCCTGATCGCGGTGCAGCATTTGCATTAGATATGGTGAATCTGAGAAAGATCTATCAAAAATACAGCACAGGTTGTTAAGGGCGTGAAATCCAAAATTATGCACTATTGTCAGATATTCTTTGAAAATATCAGTGCACTCTCACCTGGGTTCACAGTACGTAACTGACGGCAAGTGGTATGCAAGATCGGAGAGCGTCTGAGAGACCGGTCCAGAATTTATGAGCTTTAAAAATGCCTTTGAACAACCAGCTGGGTGAGAAGGGTTTGGCAGATAGGGTGAGACTATGAGCTGTGTGTTTCACTGAAATGTGGAATCCCATGAAAAAAGACTATTACTTTGTGGACAAACTAGACAGGGGATTCTTTTGGTAAAAGCAAAGGGTTTTAAGAACGCGACCATCAAGAATAGAATATAGCAGTAAACTTAGCTGTGGTAGAAATGCAGAGGTCGAGGATGTATGCGCCGTGAAGAAGCCTCAGAACCCAATCGGTGCAGCGACGAAGGCAAGTACACATTCATGCCTTCGCAGACGCAACTGCTGTATCCATACTCACCCTCTTCTTGGGTATACCGCTGAATGCCCGCCGTCTCCTCACATCACCACGTTCCATGTCACCACCGCCACCCGACGAGCCACTCAAACAGTGAATGTTGTGCTGCTTCGTCTCTCTTTATATACCACCCTTAGCAGGATTGCAGTGTTTACCGCGCAGGTCATTTCGACGCTTTTAAAGAATGTAGTGATATGCAAAAATAGACAGAGATTAGCACTCACACTTATTGAATGCATCAATGCAGACACATGCAGATGAAATGCCAATGTTCGTTGACTTTTCGCAACCGTCTTTTTCCCACAATTTCGGTAGTTGTCTGATGATCAGATGAAATGCAAGGATACTACAACCGAGAAGACTACACGCCTTTTCACTTGCTCCTTTTGTTCGGTTCTGCATGTGCTCGTTCGTTTGGGAATAGATAGTGGTGACTGTTAATTGTTGCTTAGGACATGGTTGGCATTGTAAGGCAAACTTTTAATCGCGCTGAGATTTAAATGACAGCCTAACACACTCGTTACAAGAAAAGCTTTGCGGAGCACATAGCAAACAAAACGCCTCAAAGGGTCGTGTCCTACAGGCACGGTGTCTTTGAACAAGGCTATCCAACATTCCCATGGGAAACATCTTTCCCATTTGCTAAGCTGAGAAAACACTACTTACACTGATACACTATCAAGCCGACTAAACGGTTTGTTCAAATGCTTTCAGTTCAGGATTTATCGAATTTGGCAGCAGCACAATTGCAGAGAAGCTGGACACACCCGATGCGAAAACAGCGAATCGAGTCCCTCTTATAGCCACATAAGAGTACGTAGTACTACCGTTGTTTGCACTTTGCGGCGAAGTATCCCAACTATACAGTAGTGAGTTGCAGAAACGTCTCAACTTCCAGCGGAAACTTGCAATTTTTTCCCATATTCGACTTAGAATACCGGGCCATACCACCATGCAAAAGTTCGGCCCAACTGGAGCACCGGAAGTACTTTTTCTGGACGTGCCCGACTTCTCTGCATCGTACCCTTCATGTCATCATTCTTCGTCATGTTTGATAACCTTCTTATCAGTTTTCCCTTTATTTCCGCCCGTTTCAGCTACCATGGATGATAGTTCATGGGGCCGCCTATCAACGTTGCAGTAGTAATAGTAGAACCTCGTTCACAGCAATAGTAAAACCTCAAAAACTTTGCGCCGACGGTGCTCATCCCGAATGCCAATTACTTCTCTGACCTCTCAGTATCAGCAGGTTACGGTCATGCAGCAATTTTACAAGCATGTCGAGGATCTTATGCCTGCAATAAACTTATATTCGTCACAAGAGTCGATACAGTTCAGTATTTTAGTCAGATACCGTCTAGAGCCAACAGCACCTCAAAGACCCCGCTCCTGCCTCTTTCTCTCTACGCAACGTGTCTCGCGTTATGGGAGCCGAACAGTACCGGAACACCTGGTGTCGACACTGTTGATTCATAGTTGCATGGGGAGGAAATCTGATTCATGTACCCATG
This sequence comes from Ascaris suum, assembly GCA_013433145.1. Taxonomy (NCBI): domain Eukaryota; kingdom Metazoa; phylum Nematoda; class Chromadorea; order Rhabditida; family Ascarididae; genus Ascaris; species Ascaris suum. Next base: position 7,025,847 of record CM024189.1, read on the forward strand.
CGCATTATATGGAAAAATGACACATATGTGAAAATCACCTGCGACAGGGAATGGTTTGCTTTTTTAAGAGAAAGAGAAAAACCACTTTGTTCATTTTACAGTCAAAGGAAACTTAAAATTATTCAAATGTTGTTCATACTATCAGCAATAATTTTTCTTTCACTCGATATTTTCCGATCTGTTCCACGCTGACCACACAAAATCTCATCTGTTCCAGGCACAAAAGAGAAGTATCTGCCAGAAAAACTCAGTAAACAATATTAAGAATTGTGATCTTTTCGCCGTTGCAGCAACAAGCATTCAGATAACCTTCATTCAATACAGGGGATCAAACTTTCGGACTTTAGATAAGATCCATTCGCAAAGGAAGCCTTCTAGTCGATCTGTTAGCAACGATTATTGACCTCTGTTGATGCTTCCTCTGCTCTGGTTTCGATAGTCCCAAGACTCTCTTCCTTCAAGCGGTCATTCTCGTGCACCGTTACTCACACCGCTCAACATGGCAAGCAGCGACACGCTGTCGATCGCACATAGCCAACTCTGTCTTATCTCTATTCCATTCCTCTATACACACAAATGATGTGAGCTGTAAAGCGCGCCTATCTCACTGGTGAAGTGATGCACCGTTCAGTGCCAAACTCATGTCTTGTCAGTGACCTAGTAGGGGACCGATATGCTCTCGTCTAATCCACTACTGATATTTGATCTACTACCTTTTGATCTGCCATTAATATTTGGTCTACTATGGTCTGATCTACCATTAATATTACCACATCACGTTTGTATCTAATATCACTCACTTATCGAATTCTCTGTCTATTTTTGCATATCACTGCATTCTTTAAAAGCGTCGAAATGATCTGCGCGGTAAACACTGCAATCCTGCTAAGGGTGCTATATAAAGAGAGACGAAGCAGCACAACATTCACTGTTTGAGTGGCTCGTCGGGTGGCGATGGTGACATGGAGCGTGGTGATGGGAGTGGACGGCGGGCGTTCAGCGGTATACGCAAGAAGAGGGCGAGTACGGAGACAGCAGTTGCGTCTGCGAAGGCATGAATGTGTACTTGCCTTCATCGCTGCACCGATTGGGTTCTGAGGCTTCTTCACGGCGCATACATCCTCGACCTCTGCATTTCTACCACAGCTAAGTTTACTGCTATATTCTATTCTTGATGGTCGCGTTCTTAAAACCCTTTGCTTTTACCAAAAGAATCCCCTGTCTAGTTTGTCCACAAAGTAATAGTCTTTTTTCATGGGATTCCACATTTCAGTGAAACACACAGCTCATAGTCTCATCCTATCTGCCAAACCCTTCCCACCCAGCTGGTTGTTCAAAGGCATTTTTAAAGCTCATAAATTCTGGACCGGTCTCTCAGACGCTCTCCGATCTTGCATACCACTTGCCGTCAGTTACGTACTGTGAACCCAGGTGAGAGTGCACTGATATTTTCAAAGAATATCTGACAACAGTGCATAATTTTGGATTTCACGCCCTTAACAACCTATGCTGTATTTTTGATGGTCGCATTCTTAAGGCCCTCTCATTACATCGGGGTAAATGCTAAGGTTAGATAAGGGTTTTAAATATATCCTTGAATGCAAGAATCTGCATTAGGTGGTCGTAGGCGGATAGGTGGCGAGTTTTCACTGAATACATGTTATGTGGTGCCTCAGCGACTGAGTGCTTTATCTGAAACGGGCTGGATGAAGGTCTAGTTCCTACACCATTCCATGAGTCATAGCTCTGCATTCTATTTGTACATAAAAAGAGGGTCTCGTTCGTGCTAGCTTTCTTAATCCTCTTTCAAAATTGCTGCTCAGCGGCGGGAGCAGCCCCTAGCATGGATGAGACCACTTTTTATTCCCGAAATTGTTCGTTGATTCCTCTCCAAAGAATAAATACATTTTCGCATCTGAATGACTTTTTATAGTCCTCAAAACAAGTTAAGCACATAAACACTCTATGACATTGTTTCTACCTCGTGTAGCGCATCCAGTGTTGATGAAGTGGTAGAGGATTATCGATGGGAAGTGGTATTGTGCAAGATAATTGCTCTCTCTACCCAAGCAAACATTTCTTATTTCATAGCAGTCCGATGAAGGCGTAGATGGTGCACGTGACCACCTGGAAATTACACCACTTAGAAGTGGTAGTATTTTTCAACCCATTAAGAACGCGACCATTTAATTTTTATTTACTAGAACTAGTTGAACAGGATAACTTCTATGAGTTGATACAGTTATGTGAACGAGCTGCAATACAAAAGAAAAAATAGACCATATCATTAGGTCGGTGGGATGCATAGTAAATGAGTTCAGCTCGAGCTGAAACTGAACAGAAAGCGGGGCATATATTTTAAATATTTTCGAAGTAGGCTGACACAAAATTGTGTCTTTCATTTCCTGTGACTACGATGCACATTGGAACGGCTATGGATTTCAGTCGAACTACCCACGATATAGACGGCAGGTGAGAATGGGGGAGGATGACGGGAAATGATCAGTGTCACTGATGTTTCTTTTACCTGGGGAACATTAGGCCGCCTGCTGTAGTCCGGTTTTTATTGGTATGCTATTCGTCCACGGATTTATAGTGGGTCGGAGGGACGTAGTACGTATTTGCCCTCCATTTTGACGTCTTTATGAAGCTGTTCCCTTTCATCACCAGTTGTTCTGGTGTTAATTCAGTTGTGCTGTTCAGCGGCGGGAACAGCATCTGGTATGAGCGGGGGCAGCTTCATCCATCCCCTTCTTATTCTTCTTAGCATTTCCAGTTAGGAAAGATGAAAGTTCCTGTCGAGTTCAGTGGTTCCTTTCACTGATATTGGGGACCTTTGGTAGATGCGGCTGACCGAATGGTTATGTAGCAGTGTAATGGATGAGCAAGGAACTTTGCAGCGCGTAGTATGTCGGTCTCTATATTATTGTGATCAGTTTCGCAATTGTAGGCAGTAAAGTAGTGATCGCGAACTGACTTGTGCAAGCTGAAAGCAGTGTTGCTAGGACTGTGGGAGAGGCAGTGTCGGTAGGGTTGCGGGAGAAGCAATGTGGTGCCAACATTCGGAGTTGACCCTTCCAGGACTGCACAAGACTCGAGGTGACGCCGAGGTTCGATTTCGACGTTCGGCGGGAGAAGCACTGTGCATACGACATTCGGGGTCGACGTGTCTGTGGGACTGCTAAAGACGAGATGTGACGTCGACATTAGCGGTCGGCTTACGAATAAAGCCAGTAAGTGTTCCTACTCTTATATGTTCACTTTTAAATTCCGGCGGCCGTTCAGAGATTTTGAATACTAAGAGCCTTCCATTTAAAAATTCTTCCTAACACATATTGGATCATTCGTATCACATGGCGAAGAAATTGTTCAGCAGACTTCGCGCCGTTCACTATTTTGGTAAAAATTTGATTGTTGATTCCCATATCGGGTTTGCTTCTAGGTTACGGATTCTTATTATTTCACCTTTGTCACTTGTACTTCCCGGGAAGCGCGTAAAGGACTGCATCAGGTAATTTCCACACAGAAAAAGACACGGGATATACCTCGCTCAGGGAATAGCTTTTGCAATCTTTTTTTAAGCCTTCTCAGTACATGTTGTTGAAATGTGACCACGTTTGTTGTCATTACCATCACCATAACAGTGGCGGGTATCGATCTAAACGATCGGGGAATTCATATTTAAGCCGTTAGTGAAATTTGAAATTTCCGAATAGGGAGGATGACTCGGAGAAATAAGTCATCACTGACGCTCGAAACATTGATGCTGATTTTGATGCGTGCACTGACTAGACCATTTCTTATATTATTGAACGAAACGTTCGAAGATTTTTTTTTGCAGGTTTCCGAAGTGGTCTCTTCCGTACCCTATAACGGAATGGGACGCCATCTAACGACTCACGGAAGAGGACCGGTTGTTCCACACGACGCCCCTGCAAAGGATTTCAGATACCGACGACAAACTTCAGGATTTCAGATACGACAAATTTCAGCGTTCGTTGTACTGTTCCTTTTTGTGAGACTTGCTGTGAATGGCGTTTTTGTATTCGTGGTTGATACAAGGTGGCGCAGCAGTCACAGCTGAGTGGACTCGGGAAGACGGCTTCAAGCTGACTGCAAAAATCTCCTTAATAATTGACAGTTTCAAAACTTCACTGAAAAATATGTGGCGCATTCTATTTTATTCGTTTTTCTGTACGTAGCAACCTTCGTTGGCCATTATTCTTCATTTTCCAACTTCTGAGGCGTCGTTGTCAAAAATCTTCACTCAGTAGTTATGGACTGCTTCCCACCACTGTATTATGTGACCAATGTCATCTATTGCAATTGTGGTATGTTGCATCGCAATTTATAAGTTTTGCATTGCAAGTGGACATACTTTGTCATTCGCTTGTGCTTTAAATATTCCGCCGCTATTTAAAGCACAGATGCTGTTGAACGCATTGTTGTTTATAGTTTGCTTTGTATAGGTAAATCTTCCCCTTCTAACCTTGCAGCTGCCACTTCCATTTGCATTTGTTTTAATCGAAGTGAACTTCTGCCACATCTAATTTTCTGCTGTACAGGAGTCTCGATTTAAAATTATTTCTATCTACTGTTTCATTGCTTTATTCGATGCTTATTCGTCTTTGCAATTACTTCTCTCTCAGCAGTGCGACGTGCGAGCTTTTGATGCTCAATCTTTTCATTACGGCTCCAATCATGGTAGTATTACGTTTCTCTCTTATAGTTATCAATGACACCTTGGAAACTGTAGAATGATAAATTAGGCAATCTATCATTCGGGCGCTCAAGTGGATCACATTTGTTTGTGTTTTAAATGAGCGGCCGCCACTTAAAACACAGCTTCTGTGCTCCGCTTTGAGAGTTGCTATGAATTTTCTGGGTGCATGCCTTTCATTGTTGGTATCAAGTGGTTTGAGTTTTTTCGGCAATTTTCCGTACGCCTTATTTTGTCTCATACGGCAAATACCTTATTTCGCATTTATGTGTTCTCGCCGTTAATACTTCTGAGGGAAATCTGTAATGTTGATTCTTTCTGGAATTTTGAAATTGTTTTATTTGATAGAAGTGTATCCTTTATCCCGGTACGCTGCAATTCTTGTCTTTTGCGATTAGTTCATTGACTTATCAGCGTCCGTGTAATATGGAATTTATTTACGTTCGTTTAGCGCTGACAGTCGCATGCATTTTAAACGACCGCCGCCGTTTAAATTGCACGTGCTGTGTTTTGCAGTTTAATTAACATGGAGATGATGTTTATAAGTTTCGAGGGTTTATTTGAGCTGTTTCCTGTATTTTTGAATATTCGACTGACCTTTTTGAGGTTGCAGTATCTTATCGTTGCTTGTTTTATTCTTTGTTTTTCATTGACTATATACTGTTGTTTTTCCACTAGAAAAATAGATTTTTAAGGGTTTTCGACTGATTTTTGCAATGTTTATCGTTGTTTATTCTTTGTTCCACAAAAAAAATGGCATTTCAGTTTCGATCAGCTTGGTATTCACAAAGATGCCTAATGAGTTTATCAAGGGCAAATAATTTTGCTCAATTTTGTAGAAGCCGATTGGCACCTTTAAAGTGAATGGCATCCTGTTTCCTCTCTAATTTTTTTCTTCCTACTTACAAAATAAAAGTTTCATGAAGAATGATTTAAAGGTGGGAAATCTGCAGTATTTATTTCTTCTCAGTGACGCCAATTGTTGCATCTCTTAAGGGCTGCTAAACCGATGAATCTTTTGTTGATTCCAAATAACTTTTCATTGACCGGCCATAAAGAAACTCGTACATCGTCTTCAGATACGAAATCTTGTATTTACATTTCAGCAAAAAACCCGAGCAGTGTGTCCTGAACAATTCATGGGAAGAAACTTAACATCAACATCAGGAACATCAAGGAACTGAACATAAACTAGTACTCGACTCGATACTTACAATGAAGCTTTGACGCAGTCTTTGCAACATCTATACACCGTGTGGCAGTGTTCTGAGAAAAGGTGAATTAGTTTGTTTGTACTTATGTGTATGTGCTTGCGTGATTATCCCTTCCTGTCTCACGGTCTGAATTTGCTTCTAAAAGAGCGAAAGTATATCCGCAAAATATCTGAAGCAATGGTGGTCTAAAATTTATCAGTCGATGTTTTCAGCTTGAGTGCAGATAATTAATAATTTTATCTCTCAGAGTTGTTTATGATCTCAATTCACTAAAAGAGTAATACGAAAATATATCGTTTTCATTTCGAAGCGTGAAATATATTACGATGAGAAGTAACAAATTCTGAAGAATACAACAGCACAACTCGGTTATATTTGAGTTTGTCAACACCTTGTCAAAATCATCCAGAAAAATAGCTCCAATGCTCTAGTTGAGGTGAAATTTTCCAAGTTGTTATTATTTCGCATTCTTGGGCCATTGAATTCAAAAAAAAAAACTGCAAAATTCTATTGCAAGCGTAGGCGTTTCTATGACCCACCACATGGGTGCCTAGCGCTAAATGGTGCACGTATGAGCGCAACCCGGTTTACCGTTAGTAGCGATTGTGCCCAGCGGCGTTGCTGCAATTGTGCGCTTTTTTAGACAGTGATTGCATTATACAAATCTGTTCGAATATTTTGTTCTTTGATTCTCACTCAGTTTTGTATAGAAACGCTATTTTTTTCATTAGTTTTTTTTATTGCTGTCTTTTAGCTTCCTCTCCTCTGTTGAGAGTAAAAACTAGGAAAATACAGGGGCTATAAGCGATTGGTCATGCACCACACAAATGGTGTAAAATTCCGTTCCTATATTGGTAAACAGGTTGTAGGTGGGGGGAGCAGTACGGGTACAAATATAAGACCTATGCAAACCAGAATAGACCGGGAAGTAACAGTCGGACAAGCTGCGCTTTAAAAAGTTCGTCACAGCTAAACAAAATCGGCAGCAACAGTGCTGTCGCACACCGGTTCGAGTGTGCGGAACCCTCGTGGGGAGAGGGGAAGGGGGCAATCATGTGGTGTGATGAATATCTTCTGCTGGGCCGGAGAAATGCTCACGCCCTGGTGGAATTGTATTCGGAATGTCTCCCGCGGGGGTGGCAAATATTCGGAACCCCCACGAAGGTCTTCGTGAGGGATATAGGGTTCCGAAACGCTTGATAACGTTCTCTGTATTGTTGCGTTGTATCGTGTTCGCTTAGAACTTGGGGTGGTTGCATTTTGAAAAGCTATGGATCTGGAGATGTTGGAAGTTCTTTAGAAACTGCATGCTGGTGGATGGGATTTGCTTCAGGGATGTGGGAAGTGACTATGGTAATGCTGAGCTGCTTTTAAGCAAGTATGGTGCCTTAGTGCGAAGGGTACCTACAAGTTGACAGCGTTTATAAAGAAATGATGAAAATTGAAGATACCAGCGAATCCAACGTTTGCGATCGAAATGCACACCTCTGGGTGACAACCCTACACAATATGTCACAGACTTACCTCTACTTGATCGTGATGAAAGAGAGTATTGGCTACGAATTTTATAAAGTAATAGGACATTACACGGCATACTCGAAGAAATTTTTTCTGGCTGCAAAGTATAGCATAATATAATTGACGGAGGTATTCTTCTCCACAAGGTGTATTAGTGCAATAATTTATGAAATTCTGATGCATCTTAATATAGTTCAATATTTCTAAATTAAAAAACGTGGTAGAGTACCTTAAATTGGAAGCATTTGTTCGTGAAGTTTATGCTAATTTCTTTGTTACTTCTTCTTGCCCTCACCTCTTCGAATTGAAAACATGTTGGTGGTCGATTGCGTACATGACTATTTGCCCAGTAAACGACATTTTTTTGTTTTCGAAAAGACAAAAAGCCAATAGAGGTGAGGACGGCACTTATTTAAGCCCCGACATCGATGGCTTTACCCTGAGTTAGTGTGTGTCTTATACAGATTTGCATTTTATGTCTCATCGATACCTCCTAATCAGTTAAAGGTGTTTTCGTTCATTCGAAATGTTTTTTCACTTACCTGAATAAGTTTGTGAGATTTGACGATGTTGCAGGTTTTCTTGATATCGGATTGAACAATTCTTTTTTTTTTCTTTTTTTCGAGATTCTTCTCGTCTATAATTTAAAATAAATAAGTTTGTATTAGGTTTTTACGAAAAGCTTCCTGAAAACATCATATTTTTGATTGCGCTGCAATATAAAGGTCGTAGGATTTCGACACATTAGGCATTCACAATATTGGCCTGTAATTTGGCGCATTTGTCGTGTCGCCATTCTTTTTCTATATAACGGTACGTTTTTGAGGAGATGACATAGTGCTGACATGATTTGATTTCTTCTCTTTTTTTTGCAATTTTTAAAACTCTTTTGGTAAATGATCCTCTCTGGAGCATCGTTTTATTCGTAATTCTTCGAGACTTTGTTGTTACCTTTTTTTTACTACGTATCGGTGAGTGTTAAGGTCGTTCAGCACCAGCCTATCCAGTTTTCCGATTATATCCGCCATATCCGTTTATCCCCTTTTACATTAAATTGTTGTTTCTCCATTAACATCTAGGCGACATGTTTCCCTGCATCGTGTCTTGTTTGAATACATAATCTCAGGGAATTAGTTTCCTCATGTCTTGGCGGCTGTAGAAATAATCTTTTTCAGCTCGTGAAGGTAAGATGCATTTTTCAAACATCTCTCATGGAGATGAGGAAACCTGCAGAGACTCTGGATGGCGTGGTTTTAGAAAATCCCTTGCGAGAGGCGTAATTTTTTTGAGCGTGTGGGAAGGGGAGGGGGGGGGGGGGGGGGGGGGGGGGAGGGAGGTTCTCCGCGGGAAGGGGATGACAGTGAGCTCCGAACATTAATCCGTTCACGCACGTGCGAGCGTCGATAGTTCGGCGTTTTTGTAAGCAATTATAGCCTGTAGTCTGGGGTCGGAGTGTATAGCGAAGTGCACTGATTGCACGTACACTGCACTTCTTGCTTAGTGCATCGCTATCTGTCGTAACTGATGGTTCATTCTTTTGTCTCGTTCGCAGTTCATTTAACAGCTTCCTATACTTTTGCAGGTGATACCCTAAGTGAGAAAGCATTGTAAACTAATATATTGATATGGAAAGTCGACAGGTGAATGGGAAATATTGCATGATGACCTCTAATCAGAGGGATATCATGATGTTGCTTGACGGGCGTTGTGAGTTATTACGCAGTAATGGCTGTATGACCTAGCCCTCATATTGCATTTGAAAATTCTTAGCGGATACTCCGATGTTGCATTTGATATGATGTTCTTTTATTCCACTCTAATTACTTCCGCTAGTTTCAACTTAAACTGAGTTAATAATTGCTATTAGATAGCATTTAAAAAAAACTATATAGAGTCGTTAGTAATTGTAAGTATTAAATCTCGTTGATTGTATTATTTTCTAGTGAATGTGTAATATTTTTACGATCAGTTTAGCTCATTTATTCTTTTGTCTATTGGAAATTAAAGAATTCTTTTTTTTTTCATATGATTTCAATAGCAAAGAAGAATTATTTTCGTAATAAAATTTGATGAGCCTTAGCTAAATTGTCGCATTATGAATATATAAAAATAGCAAAAAATTTTTAATAAAATTTGAAAATGAAATAAATTTTGCAGCGGAATTTCGTAAACGCGTTAAAATTCTCATCCATTTTTTAAAAGCGTTATTCAAGTTTTCAAAACGCTAAAGAATTTTCATTTAATTTTCATCTCATAACTTTTTGAGCATCGAAAAAAATAAGATTTTAGCCCGAGATTTTATATCTATTTTATGTGCCGATTATTTTGTCGAAAAACTAAGATGTATCGCTTTATGCCGACTTTGATAGACATTTATACTGGAGTATTTTAGATACATTTTTTTTTTTTAAATTCGTCGAACGAAAAACTTTTTTATTCATTCATCGCAGATAGGAGAAAAGGAAAAAAAAATTGCCACATAAAGAAAAATACCTCTATAGATGAAAATTCCACAATTTCCTTTCCCTTGTTTCTCGTGCATCTCTTTATCGATCACTATTTGTAATTGGGATTCGCATCAAAAAAATTAAATTTACTTGTTGCTATTTTTGAACAGTAGTAATGTTTTGGTGCACGGTTGCTCTTATGTATTCTTCTCCCTTCCCCCCTCCCACCCTTGAAAGTAACCACTGCAGTTTCGTAAGCGAAATTTCACCCTTCTAAGAGCGTAGACCACCCGCATGGCCAAACTTTTCGCTTCCTCCATATGGCGCCATCTTTGAACGTGCGCTACGGTGTGACTCGCGATTTACCTTAGCTGGCCGAACGCACATATTAAAGGAACTTTCGACTACAGCCGAGAACTCATCAACACTACTTTGGTTCATACTTATGCAGTAGCTTGTCAGACAAAATTAGGCAATAAATCATGGCCACACCGTCCATGTATTGTTGGACCTGACCGGATGGACTGCAATAAAACATCGTTTGAGCTAATGATTTGACATTCTTCCCTCTCAATATCCAGTTATTCGCCATTATAAAAGCCGACCATTCACGGGAAAAATTTTCGCATACATTGCAATATGAGGTTTAGCTTTATGTCCTTACTTGTCCGAGCTGAGAGCCGCATAATATTTGTTGCGATCTCGCGCGTGGGTTACTGTTATTGATAATAAGCACTCGTAATTTGCGCTACTTTTTTGATATACTTGTTTCTGTTATGAGAGCAGTAATAGGTAATGGTGGAATCAAGCTTGAACCGGAAATTAATTCAACTCACCATGTATTTTGTTTTGCGGCAATGAACACGTTTGATGAATCCGTTTCTACTGACGACAAATTTCATCGTCTAATTCGAAACGTTTTAAACTTTTTACAACTCTCGAAAGAATCGAACCATTTGAAATATCTTTTTTCTTAAATGGAAAATTTCAACTTGTGCAAAACTTCTTGATTTAACAAAACTGCTCGAATTATTTAAGTCGTCGATAGCTCTAATCGAAGAAGTATTTGAATTGCTTTCAAAGGCATCTTTTGAACAAAAGAGTCGTTCAAACAGCTCAGGAACATCTGAAACAGACATCCGGTCACTGAAACTTCTAACTTCGTTAGCGATGTGGAGTTTTACTGGTCTCCTTTAGTTTTATTAGTTTACATTATGTTAACGCTCAAAGTGCTTTAGTTGTGAAGCCGGCTGCAGCTGCAGCACTTCTGAAACCTCTTCGACGACAAAACTAGAAGCATTCTCTCCTCTTCATTATGAAAGAACCACTTTCATTATCCTCTTAATTCAAAACTCTTTCCTGTAAAATTTATCAATCTATTCCCTAGCTGTTCTCAGCTGCGTTCTCAAAAGTTCAATCATAAAACGATGGATTCAAGAGATACCGTTTGTGTCTATTTTGATGAGTCGAAGCCCAAAATCAGTCACGCCACTAACACCATAAGATCGGTTGTAATCGGCGCACTCATTCATATTCCCATACTTATTTTATAAAGCAAAAACACATCAAATATGAATGTCAAATAATATGTTCGGCAGCAATGAGTTCACAGAAGAAACCTGGGTGTTCATTTTCACCCGCTCACAAATATACTCAGAAGAAATTGGGTGGGGGAGGGAGAGGGGGAGGGGGTAATAAGCGAGATGCTGGCTTAGTTCTATTTAAATGCGTTGAAGCGGTTCAACTATTGGAATTTTAGTGATAAAAACAACCTGAAAGAACACCTATGGGAAAGACGTGAACTACCCTTAAACAGAGTATAACAAAAGTTCCGAAAAAAAGTGCCCTCAACAAAGAATACAAAAAAAAAAGCTAAAATATGATTATACAAATAAAAAAAAAACCACAGAAAGAAAAACAATCTTATAAAAAATGCGACTAATAAAATAAATCCACGAATACTTCAGCAACATAGAAACACAACTCGAATATCTATGCAATAATACGTTTATCTTTTTATTTGCAACAAATATCGTATCGCATCAAATGCGATCGACAATATTTGATTAAAAAAAAATTCATTTCAAAACTTTTTCCAAAAGAATAAAACTTGAAATGAACCTTATATAAAAATGTGAACGTGTAAATTTATTTTAAAATGAATTTTTTTCTCTCTCTTTCGGCTATTTTAGTGAAAATTCATTTGCAATTTTCGAATCAAAAACTCAATAAGTGCATTGTTTTTTTTTTTTTTTTTTTTTTTCAGCTACAACTATATAAATCTATATAATACAGAAATATGAGTATAAAAAAAATAAGTGAACTGCAAAACAAAAAAAAAAAGAACAGAAATGTCTATTACTTTCGCAATCGTTTCATTTAAATTATCGATTTATAGAAATCAATAATGCATTAAAATGCTAAATTAATTAATCAATTGATCAATTATTCAAATCCGAATTCCCTCATAAAATTTCATATCGATCTACTCGTATGCTGGACATTTCCTTTAAAAAAAAAAAACCTCTCTTACGCACATTTCCTCTCATTATATAACTTAGTTTTTTTTTTCCGGCGTAAATTAATACACCAACAGCTTCATGCCATAAAATTGAAAAAAAAACGCCCAATTTTCATAGATTTGAATGATTTATTTTCTATTATTTATCGATCGTATTGCTTCTTTTGAATAATATCAGCAAAAAATAAAAATAAAATAAAAAAATAAAAAAATAAAAATTTAACAAAACAAGTGCAATCATCCATTCGAAAACATTTCAAGATTACTTAAGAATGACGTCACTTATAGAGTATTATATCACATCACAATCATATCATAATGAAAACAACATAAAAAGTACTCATCGGGAAAAATTTCACATTTGTAAAAAAATTGGATGAAATTTAATAATTTTGAAATTTGAAGTTTTTTTTTTTTTGAATTAAAACTTTTTTAATGCGTTATTTTTTTTCCTAAGAAATATCTCAGTAGAGCTGTATTAGTGAAAATCGTAACGATTTTGGTGGATTTGTAATTTATAAATTGCTATGAGCATCAAAGAGGATTATTTAGAAGGAAGAATAAGAAAGGGTATTAGTTATACGATAGGAAATCAATGAACGAAGATCCAATCTCAATGAAGCAATCGAAAATTGTGTGAAATTAACGAAAGAAATATCGAAGTGAATATGCAACAATCGCAACTGTGCAGAGATAAACAAATATAAAGGTATAAATTAAGATATCAATATACACGAATTATCAACGAATACAGAAACGGTGGGCAATCGCTGGTACCATAGTCGACGATTGAGGCAATTAAAGTGTGCTATATCACGGTGCTAAATTAGTTTATTGTTTACTTCTCGTTGATTCATATCTTCCGTTCGACAACCCCATCATATATCGAGGCGGCTGCACATTCAATCCCGCTTTTCTGTCATTTCCACCCGCTCCCAATTGGTTTTTTTCGAGACTATCGTTCCTCGTTTACCTTCCGGGTACCATACGTGCTCGCCTTTCCATCCTCTCCCCCATACTCCTTCCTCTATTTGGCTCTCTTCGGTGTTCGCGATAACTTGTACATATGCGCGTCGCACCGTTCATTTATAGCTTTTAAAAACAACTTAAGATTTCGTTAAAAAAAGGAGGAGTTGAGGTAGAGAACACGGTATAACTTACATAAGTAAATACGGTACAACTTCCACTTGTGTATAACACCTCAATACAGAGACGAATCATGACTGACAAAGAAACAGAATAATCCGTTGTCGAGGTGAGGACAATGCGTTTTACTATTAGATGAACACCTGTATAATCTTTGCAAGACTAGGAAAGGATAGAGGACATACGATCAATAGATATCAGCGATTCCAACTTTTTATAATCGGATTATGCGATAGCAAACTGATATTAAATTTGAGACACTTATTTGAGGATCATAAAAAACAGCGATGAGATCCCATTTTATATCTGTTGTGCCGCTATAAATTATAAAACTAACACAAAAAAATGATACATTATGCTATTTTAGTATTCAAATTTCAAATGACTAAGTTAATTGAAGAGAACTCATTTATTCTCCCATATCATGACTATGTCATCATTAAAACTCCACCCTTCCTCTCTTCCCCACCCCAATTACTAATGAATGTCGTTTTTTTGAAACCAGCTGAGGAATAAAAAAGTAATGAACAACAGGAATGTTCCACTCAGATCGCCCAAAGCCGTCAAATATGGAATCGCAGCGTTATCTGGATCCACTTCCAACCACCACATTAGCGCGACCAGCCATTGACATACGTACAATATCAACATTACCTGCAGCAGATTACCTGTTTACGTAGTGATATTTCTTTTGTAACGCGTATATCTAAAGTTAGCTTCTTGCAATAATGAAACGAATGAATTCACCGCGAAATACTTAACTGATTGCTATTTAAAAAATACAAATAAAACATAATTTACTAGTTACTTCAAAATGTTACAAATTTGTTGCGAATGTTTCAGGAAATGCCCATATTTGAGAAAACAACCTGCAGAAGTGCAGCGAGAAGATAGAGACTCGTGAACAATGCTCCAGAAGGCGGCGTTTCACCACTGTACAAAGCTCGAATAAGCCAATTAAAGATAATATGCCCAGGTACAACTAACATTAACAACACACGAGCCGACCGAGAATCCCATTCTAAAAAAAAAGATCTCGCAATTCTGCCCTAAGCTTCATACTAGTATTCCAACCACAAGCTTAGAAGCAAGTGAGAGCGCACCTCGCGCCCCCTCCCCTATATCTGATGGCAGCAAAAATGCACGAACAACAGCTGTTCACGTTCCCATTGGGCAGTTTTCTTTGCGTCTATTTAATCAAATAAAACAAAACAAAATTTTATATATATATATATATATATATATATATATATATATATATATATATATATATATTCTAGTTCCAGATGTCTCACAATCAACGCTTGAATACTTGAATGTCAGTTCTGCAAGGAATGCATCGATTTCAAGTTGTTGAACGCTACCGGCAAAGAATAGCCTATTACCTCATTTAGTTACGTTTTTTATTGTCGAACGAAATTTTCTGAATCAAGCGTGAGAACAAAACTATACAAAATCGATGATTACCTGACGAGAAGAAGGCGCGTTTGAAGCTATAAAATCTTTGTACAGACCAGTCATATGGCAGTACTCCGATAGTAGAGGTCCGATGGAAAAACGTTGCTAAACGGCTCGCGTGGACAGCAGCTAGGTTACCGCCAACACCTAAAATCCTTGTCTCAAAGGGACATAAAATAATACAGCAATGCAAGATTTTAGATAAGAAGTTTGGATGCGTCAATTTCAAGCATGTTTTACTGGGCCGTCACGACGACTTATCACGCTGATAGAAATGTCTCTACTCCCAGTGAAGCAAAAATTCACGCACCTACAAAATTTTCACTCCTATTTTCAGAGGATTTCTCTGCTGCGCTCGTAACACGATAACTTAACAGCTCATTTTCCAATCTGAAAATACTACTATATATTATATATTCAAATCCGATTTCTTTTCATATATCAGGTTCTTTAAGAAACTGTAGCAGTTGAAGTAAAATACCACGCTTTCAACTTGCACTAAATTAATGATAATTAGGAACATTAAATTCGCTTCAATAAAATGCTTCCATAATGAAGCAACATAAGAATTTAATCGGAAAATTTAAAGTACCGTTTATAACAGGCTGGAACACAGCGATTTTTGGAAACCTTTTGATAGCACCTTCCAGAATAAATCCACCAGTACTGCTAATAAGCATGCTAAAGATAATTGGTGACCAGCCATTTTCGAGAACATCTTTTGCACCATCGTCACGACGAGCTGCCATAGCCCAAAGAGGTGCGGCCAACAAGAATATCACCACGACCGCTACGTTGAGCCATGATTCCGTCAGATGGGCTCGAAGAAATGCCGACCCTTCAACACATGTAGGTAAATTAAAGCAGTCGGAAATTCATGCATTCGAAGCTCCACCTGATACGTTGTCTGATGTGGCAGCTATACCGATAATAGAAAGAATACGACGAGTGATCCAATGTATCATATCTCGTCACCAGTCCATCATGTTCTCTGGACTGGATATAACAGGCGCAGAATTTCAAGAAGTTGCTTAACTGATTATTTTCTACTAATATAGCCTATTCAGTTAGTATTCGATTGGCAGCTGCCTTCAATTAAACAACTTACATAAGTGGAGAAGGGGTGGGACACACGCCACAACGGCTTCAAAGAACATTACGGGAGCGAGGGAGAGGGAAGGAAGGAGTTGGCAGAAACAAAAATACCGCAGATGGCAACTGACGCATTTGGTTCGGAGAAGCATTTCCGGGTAAATGAAAACTAACATAATTAACGGTGGAGAAACGAACCAAAAAGGGACAAAACAGCAAGAGTGGTGAGGTCGCCGAGCGATGCGGCGATAGGCGTCGCCACGTTATCCGGATTGATATGAAGGCATCGAGAGATAAGCACAACGGTGATCATCACAAAGCTCAACAACAACGACGCAACCGACGCCGTTGTCAGACTACTCGCACACAGCAAAGTCACATGAGCCCAATCAATCTGCAACAATTTACACCAACTTGAAGCAAATTTACAGCGAACACTCTTTTAGAATCTATTGAAATCGAGAAGGAATCAAAATGAAGATCAATCAACAGCTTCATATTGGAAATGGATCATTCAAACAGAGATGTAGCACCATTAATCACTGTCAGCGTGGCAATAGACGCGTTAAGTTTTTCATCTATCCGTGCGCATATTTCGAATAGTCGCCATAGGATTAAAAAAACGAGAAATTATAAACACAACAAGAACCTAAGGACCACAAAGTAGACAATCAAAAACGGAGGCATCATTGGACCCGACAGCTGAAAGTGGAGAGGTAAGGGAGAAGGAAGCTAGCCCAGAGTGGAAGACGAAACGAACCCTTCCTTAAAAATAATCAGTTTTACAACTACTTCAATAAGAGCTTAAAAAAGACAACCTACTTGTCCTTTGGGTATCCAAGCGAGAACAACTGCAAATGAAGAGGCCAGGAAAGCGACAACAATCGCCTGCACTTGAATCAGTGCCAAGTTCGTTGTTATTACCGCCCATCGACCTTCCGAGGTATCCATACGACCCATATTTGCCTGCAATTATGCACAATATAAATAAATTCACCTTTGGATTACTTGCAGCAGGGTGGCTCAAGGACATTAAATTTTGCCTATTCCACAAATGAATACCAAAGAAGGCAAAAACAGTCCAGTGGAACGCCTACACAAACCCAGATAAATAACATAGGTAATGCGAAATAAGACTACCAACCAGAGTGGAGAGTCGTGAGGCAAGTGTCATTTCGAGGTTACCTTTGAGACCGAGCAGTGCTGGCACCAGTATGAACGTCTCGGGAACCTCAAATGTTAAATACTTCGATAGTCTCTGTAAGTTCGAAATAAAACTCGAAAAAGCTGCCAAACTCACAAACCTCTTCAAAGTATTCAAAACATTTTGTCAGTTGGAAAGAACGCTATTTTGCTGTTTGAACGAAAACATTCATAAGCGTGTCGGAAATATATCGAAAAATGGAAATAACTCCCCCCCCCCCCTCCTTCCTCTCTTCGAATCCAACTATCATCCCACTCACTAACATTTATTACTAGTAAGTCTCATAAGCCTCAAAAACCTGTGATGCGTTCTATGTGTACTGCTTCGATTTGCGATTGAATTCAAGTAATATAACTGGTAGTTTAAACCTGTACGAAGAGCTCCCAGTGTTGAACGGCATCAAGAACAAGGCCAGCCAAAACCATGCCAAAACCAGCGATAAGGAATGGAAAGAGAACCTTAAAGAAATACACATTCAAAAAAATTCACGTAAACTATGAGAACCAGACAAATAACGATTGAAAGGAGTATTGTAGACAGTGAGATAGAAAGACTGTTCAAGAACGATGTGCACAATTATTTACTGTAATAACTCTGTACTCTATTACTATACTCGACACATTGTCGTGTGCAATGCCGGAATCCAGTTCTCAACCTAAACTCTTCAGCAAAATTTTTTCCGGAAGCAGTACCTCCGCTCCAATAGGGCATTCAGATAAATCAATAACAAGGGCACTCCACACAGTGAAGTCCAAGAAGGGGACTGATCTAGCTCCATTAGTGAAAAAAAAACCTCTCCTCCCCAAGTTGCCTCACTGCTCAATGGCACGGTAAAGTCCCAGTAAGTTTCAACAACCGTATATTACGTAAACATCTATCCTGCCCAAGGCCGCTATAAAAAGTTCACCAGTGGAGGATGTGATGTCGAAATTCTTGAAGCATGGACGAGCTTAGCCTTCTCTCAATACCTGTAACTAATTGTGACTATCAGTGACACGAACATGGGAGCGGAGTTTAGTGCGAAAAAATTTTCGTCTACTTTTTGTTGTCTTTCTGCTCCTCTGCGCTTTCATAGCAATTCTTATACGGCTATGACAGCTTGAAATCGATTTGCGAGATCCAGGTATCACTACCGCCCACGAGAACAGATAAGCTCATGTATGTTCTGTAAGATTACTTAAAAGAACACCTCGAAGAATAAAACATAAGAGGATTCAGCTGGCAGATCGCGCTCATCCATAACGTTCGTCTCAGCAAGCTCATCCGCATCCCGCGTATAAGAGCTCGAAGTTTTCCTGAATTTAGAAAACACTTAAAACACCAAATTTTAATAGCAGTTTCGCATCTAACGGTTATACTTATTAAACATTCCCTGCCAACTATGATCGATACGACGCTCTCTCCGAATCATTTATAAACTATTATCAAAACTCTGATAGCGTTATGACAGAAAACATGTTGAACGAAAAAAACTGACTAAAAAATTTTTAAAATCGTAATTACGAATATCACTGAAATCGGGAGCTCGAGCAAAGAGAGGAGGGGAGAGATGGGGCGCTGTACCGATCTGTGTTAAACAGCGACTGATAAATAATTTATTGCTTCCAATTACACCAAGCCTTCTTTTTTCAGCTGAACTACTTATCAGGGATCCGCTCGTTCACTTATCTATAAGGCATACAACAGTGGCGAAGCAAGGCAACTTTGACAACTCATATCGCAAATCTTGGACCTTCACCTCCTTCAAAAACGGATAGGGCGCACTTATTAAGAGCTTGACAGTTAGGCCATTTACCGCTTATCGGTACACTCGCAATGATCCAAAAAAAAAACAACCGTAAGTTCACTTCAAATGTGACCATGCGTGGGAAGAAGGGCGAGTGGGACAACCAGACAAACTCAACGACCCACATTACCGGTCTGATTAACGCATGTCGATTAACTGTTTGATAACGCTTATCTAAAACTATATGCCAAATGAGTGGGCTCTGAATTTTCCCTCACCTCGAGTCATGTGTTAAATTGTATCTGTTTAAATGCATCCGAGTACACAAACATACAGCAACAACTAGTGATGCTCTAGATGGAAAGACAGTACGTTTCTGTCATATTTTAGCACCTCTTAGCGCATTCTAAAAGCAAAAGTCGATTAAATAGATTAGAGAAATGCGTACAGCGATCGGCGATGACCGAAAAGCGTTTCAAAATGAGGAAATAACAAACCCATCTTTAACTGAGATTTCTCTATTGCTTTTCGAATATAGCACGTCGCCCATTTGTGCGAGGACATCTATCGAATTGGCTACGACATCTCTCGTTGTCTTCTCACCGATTTCATGATCGGATCCACTACGAGTCTCTTTCGATGAGCAATGAATTGTTTCACATTCCGCTTTCTTAAATAGTATCGACGATGTTTGCATATTTTAGCAAATGCTCAGATTAACTCGCACTTGTAAATCAGACTAGCCAATCGTGTAAAACTCAGAAAATGTTTCTAAATGGCCAAAAAATCATCTTCTGAAGCGAAATGTCTAATCAAAATTCAAATACTTAAGCATACTTTTATCCTGATGTACGCCTAATGAAACTCTGCAATGGCTCGCAAAAATCACACAAATTTTATAGCCAGTGTTGACAAACAAATTCGTCCCCTACGTCCCCCCCCCCTCGCAAAAAATGTCTGAAAATTTACTGATATTCATTTCATATGATTGGAAATTTCTAAAATTGACGAAAATGCACCTTTTTTATTTTCTTTATTTATTTTTAGGCAATTGACGCTCTTTTGAGCACCTCAAAAAAAAAAACAATGAAACGTAAGACGTCCCTGTTAGTACCACTTTCGAAATTCGACCGACGTCCTCAAAAAAAAAAAAATCATTTAGCTTTTAGCAGGAAAAGATGCGATGTTATTCCTATTGCTACGATTTGGAAATCCACTAAAACGACAAATGGAAATGAAAAATATTTAACACTTTTTGCATATACTTGCAAAAACCAAAAAATTCCCATTGATTCACAAGGCTGATAAAAATGCTTCTAAAAATATCATAACATAATAAAGCCTAAAAGGTATGGATAAAACGGAAGTGAAAGCCTTTTAATTTCTAGTTCAGTGATCAAATTACAAGAAGAAATCCTTGGGGGGAGATCGATTTAAAAAATCATTCGACAGGACGATTAATAAAGTTGTTCTTATGATGGAAAAAAATTTTGTACGCGACAATCATAGAAAGAAAATAAAATCTATGCATCAGAGGAAATATTTCTATGATGGCATTTAACGTATATTAAATGAACAATTATAAATTGAAATATTTTTTAGTGATCGGATGTATTTTCCTGAAGATGGGCCCACCTACGATTGGGCTTAAAAACGTTAACGCTCAACACAAGGATATTTTTACATATTCGTTTATTTATATTTATACCTCGCAATTTCACCTCAATATCTCACTTTCTGATCTCTAATTCTCTCTTATCAATTAACTTTCAATAAACTTTACGTTGTTGCGTAATCAGTTGAGGTTGTTAATTCAACCTTTGATAACGGTACTTATAATTCCATAAATTTAATGAACTTCCTCCTATTTCTGCAATATGCTACAATCTGAAGGGATGAAAGCGGCGTTATCAGACGTTGAGACGAATCGGAGCGGAGGATAGGGGAAAATGAGAGAGAAAAAAAACAAGGTGCCAGCCATCTCTAAGCCTCGAAGTATTGAGCTTAGCATTAATACGCTCTTCTTACTTCCGGCAACAAATTTACTGCAAATATCTGACAAAATTTTGCTCATCAAAGCACTAAAAACTGAGAGAAACGATTAAAAAAAAGACACACATCGTTTCTAACTTCTGCTTTGTCCATTTTCGTGCAGGAAGCTTGCCACGTTCGTTATCGCTAAATCACTAAAGTGAAGCACAAAAGCAGAAGGCAAGCCTTCTATGGACGCATATGAGTGTCCTTCTTTTCGTTCCTCAAATGCCACTCGTTGGCGCAATTGTCTGAAAGCTTAAAAGTTGTTTCGTCGGAATGTTTCTGTCAAACGATAATATCCGTTCGTTATACAGACAACATATGCACCTGTAAAATCGCATAGTTAAATCTACCTAATTAAACGTAAATCAAAGAATGTAGAAGTGAGAAAGGCGAACGTTCTGATAGCATTAAAAAATTTTCCTGGTGTTTGCTAACTTCCCAAAAAATTTCCCCATTGTCTCGTGTAAAAACAAAGGAAACTATGTTATTTTCTGCATAAAATATTTCTTTCATTCTTCTGCTTCCTTCCATAATACTCAATCGATGAAGATCGCATTTTCAAAGCAACTTTCATAAACTCTGTATTTTCAAATGCAAATTGCACTAGCGTTAACAACATTTTAGCATCAATTCTAAATATAGGAGAAAACTTAATGAGGACTTAAAAGCATCCAAAGTGCAACACAAATCCGATCCCTTATTTCTGGATATACCACGACACTCGACGCTCAAACATTTATTCTAACAGAGGAAAGATTCTGAGAAATGCATTAGCGGCACCATCGAAATCTAATTGATGGCCATATATTGTTCGCGATCAAAATATAATTGCACACAAATTTTATCGCCTTGAAGCACTCAGACACAACGATTATTGAACGTATGATAAGTTCAGCATATCTGAAAACGCTAGACGAACACCTGTCTTATATCAATAAGGTAAGTCGTCTGCAGACCTTCGCATTCTCTTAACTAGCACAGTCCTGAATTTAGATGAACTGATTTTTATTTACTACAGTATATGACGTCATATATGAACACATCGATTTCAACTGCAAGGATCATTAGGTTGGCAGTTATAAGGAGTTCATTATGTTGGCAATATTAGAGGAAATAAGGTTCAGCAAGCTGCATCAGCAGTGATGAAGCGCAGACTTCGATGGATAAACTGCTATTTGAAAATATCTTTTGAACATTATCAACGTATAGGTTGAACAGTAAATAACAAATGTAGTGCTGCAAGAAACGAAGAAAGGAAGACAAGGAATCTAGTGATCGTGAAGCGCATCTCCACAACGTTCTAACACGAGGCGCAATTGTCGGGAGACACGCATTTGTGCACCTGTCGGAAGCGTATTCACCGAAGGCGTTTTTCACACGTAAACGACGACAGGCAGTGTGAAATAGAAAATAGAGGAGAACTAGAGGGCCAAAACAGGTCTGTATTAAAAGCGGGTCCCGCCCAGCTCAGATAAAGCTGGTCGTCCGAACGACTTCTTCACGTAGTCATCGATTAAACCTGGCTTGTCTCCTCATTTCCACCGGGATCAGCTTTAATCCTGGGTCGACGAAAACAGAAATAAGAAAACAAACAAAATCTAATACCACATAAATTATTGGCAACATTTTGAGGGTGGAAAACTAAGTAAGACTCATGGCTATTATTTCAAAAAAATGTCGTTGTAAATTCGCCGAAAAATTATGTATTGAAAATTTCAAATAATAGAGCGGTGATCGAGATGATCGGCAAGAAACAACGAGATTTAACAACGCATTTGCGCACATCTATCCTGACATTTGCGTCGCTCAAGTGCGCAGCTTTGTGGCTGCGATGCGCATAAGAGAAGAACACGCCTAGCGTTGCGCACATATAATCACACTGCAATCGAGTCTGCGTTGTCTAAATTCAGCCTTTCTTGATTGAAGTTTTATTCCTCTAATGAAGTCTACAAAATGCTTTATACGACGATTAATAAAATCAATTCACACATCGATATAACTCCCTCCCACTTTGTCCCCAGCAATAAAGAAAAATCCAAGCATATTTGGCAAAAATTTTCGATTGTTTATTTTTGAATGATGGTGATTTTATGCGTCGGGCAAAATAATGCTTTTGCGCTATAAATTGTAATTTCTTCAACAGATTATTTCATTTAGGTATTAACTTACCTCTTTGCATGAATTATCTCGGAGATATTCCAATGCTAAAAAATATTCCTTTAGTTGAGCAATTATCAATGAGGTGGCAAAAAAAGAAAAAACTTTTTCAATGCTGAAAAAAATTTTAATAGACAATATATGGAGGAAATTTGTTGAAGTGCATTGAATTGAATTAAAATGAATTAAATTGAAATGAAACGAATTTAACACGAATAATGAAAACTACATATAGCAATGAGCGGATATATCGCTGTTCTAATTCATTCATATGATACGTGAAGTGGTCGCATTCTTGATTTTGCGAAATTTTTCATCAACGTTTACCTGTTATCGATTGCTGAACATTTGAGAGTTTATATTCTTGTTTATGAATATTATAGAAATGCGTTCGATAAGATTGCTAGGAATGAGTTTGTATCATTAATCCACAAAGGATTATCGCCTTGAGGAGTTACTTAATGCGTTCAAGAGAGAGAATGGGTGGTACAGGTAATCAGAAATCATCGATAATTCTTTCTCAAGTTCGATTTAAATTGAGATAAATGAGAGTAACGTTCATCACAAATATTTGTAAATATCCGAAATAAATAAAAAAATACAGATAAATTTAAAATATTGTATTTGTTGAAATTATAGATTAATAAAAAGTTGCAAGCAAACGTTTGAATTTAGCGCCATTTGAAGCGCTTCGAAATTTCGTTGCATATTGTCTGATGTGATTCAAAAAAAATTTTCTTTCACTCCTCACATATCATTGCTGTTCCACTTATTTTCTTTTCCTCTTTTTTCTCTCACATTATTTGTTGTCTTTAATTTCTAGTGCTATGTCGTTGAGAAACGATCAAAACACGATCGAGACGATTCTCGAATACTCGAGAAAATTGCACAATTCTTTTCATCACTAATTTTACGACCTCATACCTGAAAATGTAAACAATCAACGTTTACTATGCTTAATAATTGAAGCGATATCTGTCAATGTGTTACGTCCCCAACAATCGGGTGAAACTTTCCCACCTCAAGACGTTTTTTTTTTGCCTCTTGAGTGTACTTATGCACTCATGAATGAAACATCTACGAGTAATGGCGAGCTAGGGAGTTTATGCTGTAATCTGCCATAGGGGTGTTTTACGCTTATACACCAACTTTTAGAGAATGTCCTGAGACTCTACCGACAATGAGCTCTGAACTTGGCTCTTTTTCGTTTTTTTTGAACAGATAATTTTTATATGCATATCTCATGAGTGCAGTGCATAGGTGAATTCGGATCTCATTTCAAATGAACGCGACCTTTACGCCATGAAATTGTTGCGAACATGTTGGTGGGTCGGTGATGGAGAGTTTTAAGGTCGATCTTTATTGAAGCATTTTTGTCTGTCAGCGAGACCGGTCGGTTGGTGAAGAGTTGACGATTTACATTTCGACACGTGTACTCATCAATATCACTAATCAAGTAGGGTTCTTTAAAATTTAATTCAATGCAAGTTTTTTTTTCGTCCTTTATTCTTCCATGTTTTGTTTCACACCCTCATTGTTGTCAATGTGTTCGTGTTGCGCGGTGATAAGAACGCCTCCGGCGATTGCACCTTCCAAAAATGCGGCTCGTTTTTTAGTGTTGCTGAATCGCGTTACCTATTTCTACGAATGAACACATAAGGAGGTACTCATTGAATAAGCAAAAATTGTCCGGTGAAAAAAAAACCTTCAAACATCGAACATCAACATACCTGGGACCAACATAAGAGGGCATTTTGATCAGAATTATGCGAAAAATTAATCAAGGTAATAAAATCACCTGTATAATTATCTTGTCATGTGCATGGTGATGTGATATCCACAGCGAGACAGTGAACAATATTTGTTTCAGTTTCAATACGCTTTGAACAGATAGAAGGAGGCACTTAAATACACAAGTGGGGCGTTTTGGGGGCTGTTGTAAGCTAAGAACATTTGCGGGAAAAATTACCAAATGTGAAATGTTTATGAAAAAAGATGTGGATGAGTTTATTGGTTGACAACCTCACCTGCTAGCCAACGTTTGCATCTCGTAGATAGAGTTGTTGACGCGGCTATACCGTGGCAAGTTGTGAGTCCGTAACACATTGACGAAAGGAAGTCGCTGAGTAGCGCTTATAAGATTTAGTTATAAAACTGATATAACACATAACAAGTCCCACAATTTGAAGCTCGAGCAACTCGAGTTCTTTGACAGAAGGATTGAATCTGAGGTGAAACATTTGGAACGAACGGTTAGCCGCACTTGCATGAATTCGTTACTTGAGCACAACTATCAGAGGCAAATTTTTGGGGGGAAGGGTCTCGTGGTGTATCTACCGGAGGCACTCTAATTGCTTAATCATTCGCACATGAATTATAAAACATATCTAAGTTTTTTAAAACCTCCAAAATGAAATCACTGTAACATGGTCGTTCCGGTTTGAAATTTTGACTAGTCCTGAAGATAGGGCTGGCAGGAAAGAATCTGGAATAGCCGGTCCCGGTCGCAGTGGCAACGGAGCTGGTCCGGCAGCAAATTTAATTAAGACGAACCATAACTGTGGAGGAGAGGGAGGAGGAGGAGAAGGGAAGAGAGGCGGCATCATGTTGTTTGCTTCCTGGTGGACGTCGTTCGCCCAATGCAACACAATAGACTGCTTTCTTAACTGGGTTTTCGTCGCCACACAATGGTAAATAGTTCCCAAATGCATTCTAGTTAACGGCGATATATATATATATATATATATATATATATATATATATATATATATATATATATATATATATATATATATATAATTAAATAAACCTTTTATGGTACTATGCTGGCTTTTCATTTTCGTGATAATAATGTCATATCCGTGTTTCTGTTTAATCCAAAACTTTATCAGTTGCTTGAATTGGAGTGATGTCAAGGACTGTCTCACGAACAGCCATAATTCCTTCCTTATCATGATGTGTCGCAGTGTTGTTGCGGGATCTTATTTTCACATGGGCTGATTGGTAACTTCGAATCGAATTTATTTCGGCCCATCGAATGGATAGTTTTGAGGAGGCATTTATTTTTGCAGGTGATTCATGCAACTATTCTAAAGTCTTCGAAATTAAACTTACTAGCGTGGACGGGCGGCGACAAATTTTTGCAGCATTTGGAGAAGTGAGCAATATTCGATAGTTTGCATGCATATTTTCAGTAAACTGGTACATCAATAAACTTCATTGCAATGTTTATTTGCAGTAATGAAGTTGCGTGGTTATTCAAAGGATACTGAAGATGAAGCGTCGACATCAACACCTACATCATCAGTAGTATCGCATAAAGGTGCTCATTGTGTGTTGATTCTGTGATATAGGGCTTCTTAAGAGGTGGGGAGGGGTTAGAGTTGTTTCGTTTGATATGAGCAGTGCTAATATTTTTTCTTTATTGGACAAAACTTCACGTTTCTTCGATGATCGTCGTTGCAGCGATGTTGCTGTGTTGTTCTCTAAAGACATTACCTAGCGTTGGTCATTCATACCTCTATGATTTAAGTTCGATTTGTTATCTAGACTGAAGATGTGCAAGTGTACTGTGAGACTTTGCTTCCGAGAGCTTTTTAACGGGGCGTAGCTAATATTCGTACCGATCGTTCGGCTGTGATTATAATGTTTTCCGCGAAATGCAAAAATATTATATAACAGTCGAGTATGAGTCGTTCACTTATTTCTCTGTACTTTTTGTGCATTTCAAATCTTTCATATTTTCCCGAATTGTTAAGGTTTTATTGAAATTCTGTGGATTTCGATGGTCTGAGTGATTTGTTGGCTGATTGATTCGCACTGAGAGGGAGGCAACGCTGATGGTGGAATGATACAGATGCCTCTTTGGCTAATAGTTTAACTATGGAGAGGAAGCTCGCTCATATCACGTAGAGGCTGTTTTCTGCTTGAAGATTTAATGTTGTCTGTAGAGGTGCTAGTGAAACTGTGCTCCGCTTCTTCGAATCTCTCGCCTTTGAGTTATTCTCCTCATCCCAAGGCATGTATTTGCATTTCTATCCGACTTTGAAGCTCCATTTACCCTATAAATTCCTTTAATAGAGCCACACTGCTCTAGTCTTTGGCTAGTAATTTTTTGGCGTCGTCTTTGCTGGCTTACCTTGTAAATGCTCGTAGGATAAAAGATCCATTTAGGATTTAATTAATCTTAATTAAAAGCTTGCCTTTGCCATCGTCTGTGGTGTTGCAGGGTCTCTGCCTCCTCAGCTGCTCTTTAATCCATGAAGAACCGTACCTTTGCCGCTTCCTTACACCTTCACTGTTGAGTAGTTGAATGAGGATTTTTTGTAGGAGAGTATGTATTTCCTGAACGACTAGCAAAGGTGGGCGATTGGCGAAAGGCGGCATTATCGAATAAATGCAACGGAGAGCCGTCGACGTCGTTGAATCTTGCATTGGTGTTCGACTTCTTCAATAAATTTTGCAGTGCATTCAATTTGTCTAAAGTGACAGAAGATGAGCTCTACGAAGCCGTTCATGCCAATGTTAGTTATCTCACTGGCGAGCATTTCGAAATGAAATGGGAGCTTCATTCGGTTTTGTTTGTTTTGCGTTGACAATGTGCGATGAAATGACTGATTTTATTAAGAGGGGGGGGGGGGGTGCTAGAGGGGAAATAGAAAAGCAAGCTTTTAACTGGTTCCCCACAACCAGTTACAATTGCGGGGAAAAAGAGGGAACCACCATCCTGTAAAAAGCCGTCTTATGGATTTTGATTGTTGTAGAGTGTTCTCAATGAACTGAATCCATCAG
The DNA here is from genome assembly GCA_013433145.1 of Ascaris suum. Taxonomy (NCBI): domain Eukaryota; kingdom Metazoa; phylum Nematoda; class Chromadorea; order Rhabditida; family Ascarididae; genus Ascaris; species Ascaris suum. Next base: position 7,053,878 of record CM024189.1, read on the forward strand.
CACGAAAAAAACGCGAAATGTTTTTTCTCTTAGTTTTTGGCTTAGGAAGGTTTTTTCTCTCTCTCAACGCTTCCATTTTGTCTCTCTGTTTTATCTCTTGCCGTATGGCGGCAATTGTAAGAAGGCGACTCATTGTGAGGAACCAATTAAAAATCGTTTTATCTATCGTCTGTGATAATTTAAGTCTTCGCCCTCATATATTAAATTCCTCCTTCTGATGCTCACTTTTGCTTTAATAACTCTAAATAGCTGTAATAGTAGGCTAAACTATTAAAGTTTTAGCATTTTACTTGCAGTGGCGGTACTTCTTTTATTGTGTCAAATTGCGGTAAAATTTGTTTGTGGAAATTTGCATATATATATATATATATATATATATATATATATATATATATATATATATATATATATATATATATTTGAAATGTTTATACATATCATAGGGGATTGTGAAATATGTTAGATCTTTTGTGCACTTACTTCGTACTATTTATCTTTAATCAACAAAGCGTTTATTACGAATGTCTCTTTATATCGCTTCCATTTCCGTTTAAGAGGAGTTGTGAGGTCGTGTGAAGGTTACGGCTTACGTTTATCTCCTGCTTGTCGAGTATTGAGAATCTGATTCACTATTGTCCCGTTTGAGAGAAGGATGAGGACAGACTCCAGCTCCTCTGTCCCGATGACGGTGGTGAGCGGAGTGGCTAGACAAGACAGAACGAAGGAGTCTGTTTGGGGTTCACTTCATCCCGCCGCGCAATAACTTTTACGAAACGATAGATGCTGAATTGAATAATATGGCTAGCAAATTATAAAACAGCATAGTTTTTACGTGTTAAATTGGATACTGCGCACCGGTCTTAACCTTTTTTGTGGGGTTCGTTATGATAACGCTGATTACTGCTCAAACCGAAGGGGTGGGAGGCAGAGTTCAACAGCTGATAACACAAAGGCACGCTGCGCACATAGACTTCATCAAGCAGGCGTTTGCTTTGCTACAATTATTCGTCGTCGTATCACAATATTGGGGCCAGTTAGTGGTAGCTGCTTCGGGCTTCTCTTTATAATTGAAACAAGTAACAGTCATGCTTAAATGTACTGACGGCTAAGTGTGTATGTTTTTTGATTTGCGAAATCCCGTCCGCTTTACTCTGGAAACGTTTCGTCAATTCTCTAGCAATCTGTTACAGGGGCACAAACCTTTCAATATTCATTCATTTGTTACTTCATTAAATTCCTTTACACTTATGCGCAGTTGTCGTTGATCTGAGCTGTTGTCCAAAAAGCCACCTAAATCCTTCCACGGTTGCTGTTATGCTGTGTTCCATTAGCCGTGGATTTAGCTTAGTTGTCGATGGTTTGGGATCGATCTCTGAAGTGAATACTTTCAGACAGCTTCGTTGGGATCGCGTGTTCTCATTCGTATGTGTGTGGAACTGTTGAGTGGCTTCAGCTCGATTGACTGCACTCATCAAATGCGAATGTATCATAGAAATCGAGTCTACAGGGAGACGAAGTTCGTTTTGCTGATCTATAAGCCGTCGTTTTAGAGTACAATAATGCTGAGTGATAGATATCTTTTGCTTGGTAATGATTATTACTCTTGTTCATTGCTAAAACTATTTTCATGACAGGAATTTTCTAAACAGTTAGTTGCTATGGGGCTGAAGATAAGGTCAAAGACTTTTCGTGAAAATATGCATGAAGGTTATCTAGGTTACTCTTCTTTTCAAATTCATCAACATATAGACCTCTAATTTTGCACAGCTCATTCAGTCGATAAACGGCAGTGATGGTCTCTTTGGGAGTGTCTCTTTCGAAAGTTTATTTATCCTTATTGGCTAGAAATATTCGAACAATTTTATCTGTAAATAAAAATTTGGTAATTTAATAGTTTGATATTGCGTATCTTTTTTTTCAGTGAGGAAAATTATAATATATCTCTGTGGGAGTTTTTCGAGCATGACTGGAAACTTATGCGTAATAAAATCGGTTTCAAGAATCTCTTCACTTCCTCGAAGGGTAACACTTTTCGTCGGAAATAGTTTTCCTTTATTTGGTATAATTTGCGTCATTACAGTGGGACATTTATAAAATTCGTCGTGCTGTAAATCATTTCGTAGTTGTCGGCTGCCGTTGGTTTAGGTGAAGTGATTGTTTTGTTATTTGAGTTTGGTCGGTGTAGTTTATTTCCCTCCCACATTGCAGATTGCATTGCGATTGCAAATCGTCGCAGATATGATTGGCACAGCTCTTATTATTCTTTTTGCGACTGAAACATTTGATCTCTTTCAGTAACCGTGCTCTAAGTAAATAGATTTATAAATAGATTTACTGAACTTTCGCATCACGTGTGACCTTTACCGTCATTGCGTTCTCCTCTTTTTTCCTCCCAAGTCAGTTTTTTGTTTATTTTCATCGCAGTATATAATTGTAGGTCTAATATTTATTGCAATATTTTGATGTAAGTTAGTCGTTAGACCCTAATGAAGGTGATCATTTTAGAAAGTGCTGATCTCTTTAAATTCGAACCTCGCGTACGTGCTGCGATACTGTACGACTTATGTCAGTATCGGTTGACTTGTATGGATGCACAAGACATCATAGATTCGGTATATTCATTTCGAGTTTTTATTTTTCTTTGGTTTTTTTAATTCACTAATTTTTGCAGCATTCACTGTCATTGCATAATATCGGAACCTGTTTGGAGATCCTTTTTACTTATTTATTTAATTGTAGCGTCATTGATAGATGCCTTGATATATATGGCGTTAACTATAACATAGCTTTGATAGGTCAATTACTATTAGTAGGTTAGTAGTTACACCTGAGTTATTTATTTATTGATTTTAATGTTAACTTTTATCTGTCAAATTTCAGTATGTATTCACTACAGATGGGGCATGTGGGCAATGTAGGTGGTCTTTTGCGCAGAGATGGGACCTATGATCATTGTTGATAATGAAATTAATATTCAATCCTTTTTGGAAGCCGTTTTCGAGTACACAACAGTTCTTCTCACTGGTAGCTCACTGGAACATAATAAATGGGTGCAGTGGTTACCGAAGTGGTTGGTGGCAAGTACCTGATAGGTATTACAGGTAATAGACGAAAGTGATTCACCTATAGGGGATCAGTTACGTACTCTGCCAATTGGCACATCCGGCGACGAGCAATATTACTATTTGGGAGGAATATGGGTCTATCGATCGAAACCATTTACGCGCAGAACGATCAGGTTTTTGCTTCTTATACACTTGTTTCAAATTTTCTTTCGAAATTCATCTTTGTTTAGACGATAGAAAGTATTGATTGATTAGGAATAGAGATCTAAATTACTGCAGCATGCCGGTTGCAGAAGTTAAGTTCCCCAATGTATCTTTGATCTCTTCTGTATCGATCCTCACTCATAAATGCAATGATTTGGCATGTTTTTAGAGATGTGAATTAGGTTGAATGAGTTGTGCTAATCGCACATGACGATTCTGAATCACGCCGTTTTATTAGCGTTCTCAGCTCATTACCTTTTCTGATGCACGTTTACCTGTGGCGATGATCAGAGCATTAAGTTTATGGTTTTAAAAGTATAGCGCATGTGGTGATGTTAAAAAATCATATTTTTCACGATTGATTGAGGTCCGTTTGTGTTTTTTATGTTGGGTAGTGAAGCTGATTGCATTTTACATCCTCGTCTTCGATATATTCTATCCCTATTCCCCCCCCCCCCCAACCCTCCTCTTATTCCCAAACACATTTCTGTATAACAGCTATTTGCCTGATGCATTTAGGCTTTGCTATTGCCTCGTGGATTTCTTATCGAGCAATGAGAATTCACACCCTATATTTTACATCTAATTGAGTGGTTGTGCGCTTCCATTTGGTTGCCGATCTCTGCAAATGTTTAAGCAAGAAATAATTTATTGCCCTCATAAGACGTCATGGTAATTTGTTTAGCAGTACGATTAGTGCAATGCAGCTTTAAAGTGGCAGTGTAAAGGATTGGCGATATTCAAATGCTGTTCTCTGAATGGATCTGTTGCCAGTGCGGCGTATTATCTCATGCACTGTTGTTGTTGGGAAAGTCTGTCGATTTGTAAATGTTTTCTCAAACTATAGACTTTTAGTCTGTTTTCTCGGGTAGAGTTTTGCAAAATTCTTTATATATTTGCAGACAAATGATGAAAACTTCATATGGAGATGACTTTGAAATTGCTGCGAAAAGGGTACGCAAAAAATCAGCGGATCGATGTACACAAGAACAGAGGTATCTTGAGCAAAAAAGAGGCAGTCGTGAAGGATTTCTTATGGAGAAAGAGTTTGTTTTTTTTTTTTTTTTGGTCATATCTTTTCGATGCTAAATTTAACGATACACGAAGCTGCATTTATCAATTTTTATTGCTTACTTTTTCATTCGGTTCCCTCCACTTCTCCCCATTTGCATATAAATCTTCTGAGAAAAGAGCCTTTCGCTTTTACCGCACATGCTCGTGCTTATCTAAGCTACTTCCTGCAGTTATACTTCTTTATATATCTACGTGTGCCAAGTAGGGCAATTTTTCATTCCCACTTCTGCAGTGCATAACCATTTTTCGGTGCCGCCTATGTGATGTTTATTTTATGCTTGCATTTAATAATACTTGATAATAGTTTCTAGTTGGAGGATGGGGGTGGGGGGGGGGGACGTAATATATGAGATGGATTCTAGCAAAGGGCAAAAAATAGGTTATGTTTGAATAACATTCTTTCACTATATGAGGGACGTTAAAAGTGCTATTGATTTCAAGCAAATTAGAGAGCGTCGAATTCCTGTTTAGTCCACATTAGAGAAATAGAGAAGGCTGCTAATTTTCAGAAGTAGATTTATGCGGTACAGGGAATCCATGTGGTAGGAATGCCTTGAAAATAATCGATATCGCCAAATTTCTATAATTTTATCTACAGGACGGAAATTCCACATATTTACAATGCATTTTTGTTTTTTTTGTGTGTGTTTTTTAATAAACTGCTGCAGTAAGCGTAGCTGATGGTTAATAGATTTAAGCCGTATTTGTTGGGTTAATAAGTTCGACAGTAACTGACTCGTTTTCTGTTTAGTATGTCCTTCCATCACAGTTCTGTTTAGTGCTCGGTTATATATTTTTGCGCATATATTTTCATATTGCTGCATCGTTGTTGTTGTGACTCCATTGTTTTGAGTAGTCGGGTATATGGGATATATTTATAGAACGGAAAATGGCGTTGTGAGGATGGATGACTCTGTTGAAGGAAATGAGCTAAAAGGAGCTGAAGGTGATGCGATGGATAGTTGCTTTGAAGGAGCTTATCCAAAGGCATCTGATAATAGCGCTACGACGTTGAATGTTTTTAAAAAAGAGGATGGTATTCTGGAATCTCGTCCTGTGCTCACTGACAAGGTACATCCTTATTTTATACTTACATCCGATGAGGATTGTTGTCGTTGTAATTGAATCATTTATCCTTCTTGGCCATAATGTTTTAATGTTGTGCTGACCTTTGACCTTCACAGTATATGTTTAATATTTCAAATTGCATTAAGTGGCCATCATTGCCGATTTTTTATCCATGCTTTTCAAAGGTTTCGAATTTTTCCTCTATTATGATGCGCTCTGCTCTCTTTGTAGTACCATATACTCCGGACGGAGGGGGGTGGGGAGGGGTATACGCACACGCGGCAACTACCTGTCTGGCATGCGTCATTTTGCTCTCCTTTACTTTCTCATCCTTCTTTTAACTCCCCCTTCTCATTTTCCCATTCCTCCCTCGCCACATCTTCAACCTCTACATCCACCTCACCACTCTTAACATTTCCATTTGCAAAGTTACAGCTAATACACCTCCTTTTGAACTAGATAAGCACCGAATTCGCGATGACGTCATTTGCCATGCCAGCCATTATGACGGCTCCTATCCATCAGCAGTTGTGAGCAACGCGGTCGTGTTCGTATGTAACATGTTGCTAGAGTGGGAATAGAAATAATCTCGATCAACCGACGGTATATAGCAGTAACACTATTAGCCGACAAGAAGCAGTAGTCGATGTCTCAAAGGTGTTTTAAACCACATTGAAGATTGCGGTCATCGCGATATTTCACTTTATTCACCTTTTCAGCGATTGTATGTGGAAGCTGAGGTGGATTGCTTGTAAGTTTTTTATTTCAGATGAACGGATTTATGGATGTGAAAAAAGAAACTATGGAAGGCATCAACGAAAATCTGAAGGAAGTTCCCGCTATCGATAGCAATGCTGTTTGCGATACTGCCGAAAAGTTTGATGAAGAGGTTGTACTTTTTTCCCAGCCTTGCTGTTGTTTTGTTGTTAAGTGCGAATGGAATGGAAATTAACTTTTTACCTGTTATTGGCTTGCCAGCGAACGTCAACTTTTTCTTTTGATCTTGAAGGAGCATCCCCATGGAGTAATATATCACCAGAAATCATTTCCTGCTAATAGCAAAGGACAAAATTTTGCAAGCTTTAATCTCAGAAACAGTCGATAGATGTTTCCATATGGATTTAGTTCATACTGGTTCCCATGGATGTTGTATTAACTATTAAAAGCACTCCTAATTGGGCTCTTGGTCAGTTGCTAGGTTGTATACAGAGTGAATGGTGCACCAAATAGCACAGCATTTACAGTAACACCAAATTAAAGTGCGATTATGAATGTAGTTGATGGTAGTGATGTGGCATAATGCGTAATGTCCAATTTTGAAGAAATATCTGTGAAATGGTCATTTTGAAGAAAGAAATTGCCATTTGTTTGCATGTTTTTATAAGCACATGTGTTGTGGAGTTTTTGCTTTGGAAAGTTTGCGTAATGCTTGCCCAAGATTTTATGTTAGTCTTTTCCTTCTTTCGTCCAATGGGATTATTTTAAAGGTGCGGAAGCAGTTTTGAAATTCAGAGAGCGAACGTAAATTCACAATCAGATTAAAATGCGGAAGTAACTTCGCACCTTCACACTTGAGACGCGTTGATCTGTGATAAAATGGTTGGCCGATGAGAGCATGATGCGATATCGCAGCGAAGCGCTGTGGTCTGTCATTGCAGCTGCGGCAAGGAGAGATGGAAGTATATCGTTATTGGTGATTGGAAGAATAGGCTCACCGATAGATTTACTAGTTGAAATAAAATAATGGCTTTATGTTCTCGATCGGTTGTTGCAGGAGTATTTCGAGAGTCTACGAGAGCAGGACATTAAATGGGAAGTGGTGTGCAAGAACGAAGATGACATTCATTTTCTTATCGAATACCTCCGAGGAAGTCACAAGGCTGGACATAGCGCTTTGTCTAAAGCAATGATCGATGTTGTGTTGCCATCAGTGCAAAAGACGTTACATACGGTAACTATTGAAATCTGCTTATTCTGGTTTCTAAGCTAAAGCTGAAATATAGTCGATGTGCCATTTGTCTTTTTTCCGGTGTTTCTAAGTGCTCAATGATGACTAGATGCGTCTATGTTTGTCTGTTGTTGTCAGCTGTGAGTTAAGAAAGAAGCTAGGATCGTTGAAGTTTAGCTCATCGAGAATATGCCATAGAATAGCTTACAGGTAATATCTCACTGAAAATGTGCTCTGCAGTACACAAATACAACTTACCGTCAATTTCTGAATATTTAAATTTTGCGTTCGAAGTGTTTGTTCAGATTGGCGCATCGTCAACGAAAAAGTTTCCCGAAATATCTATTGCGTCGGATTACTGTAGGGAAGGCTGCTTTGATGAAGTAATTGGTCGTAACGATTTAGTTGCGTTTCTTTCAGAGTCGTAACGATCTTTTTTGTTTGCGATCTTCGTTGTTTATGTTTGTCGAGTGAAGTATATAGTTTGTAGATTATAAGCATTTCTTTTATGCTGCCTACTGTTCTGATGTATTTTTGTTGATAGTTCGTTTTTTGCAGCAGAGGGCCTTTATGAAGAAAAAGAGTCGTTTCATGCCAGTTGAAGCAGATGCCAACTCTGCGGGCACTTATCAACTGCGACATAGTCGTCGTTTGGAGGAAAAGAGAATTGAACGTGAAAAACGGATGGAGGTGCCCAATTATATTTGTTGATATTACCTTTTCGTTGTTCATTTTGGCCAGGAGGGAAGGAAGGGATCTGAGTTGTGATAACTATATTCTATTGCGGCATCGTTTAATCTCTATGATCATTGTTGCCCTCAGTCCATCCGCATTTATTTGGTCTGTGCGATTTCTACAGGTTCATACCATTACTGAGACAAACTGCTTCTCTTCGAGTGGGCGGAAAAGGAAAAGCAAAAAAGAAATCAGAGCACTCGAGGCGTGTTCAGAATTGCTTTGCTTCTCGAGAACCGTCTCTTGAGAAAGTAGCGCTAATGCGTGTGTGAGCAACATTTTCCACAGCGTGCTGTGATTTTTGAGGCAGTGGGATGCACCCCATCAAGGAGCACTTAGGATTTGCAGGAAAATCGGGAAGCAGTTTACAGAAAAGCGGTTGTGGAGAGGGGGAGGGGCTGTGAGTTGGGCTGGGGAGCAGATGTCATTACAAGGCGAAACAGTTTTCTGGTATGGAGGCCGCGATCGGGGAGCAGTTTCAAGGGCGAAAAGGCTATAACGAAAATTAGAAAGGCGTTGGAAGTGAAAGGAAAGAGATTCTGACCGAAAACTTAAGAATTGTTGCTTTTTGTGGAATGGCAACATATGAACCTGATGTTATCTTAAGCGATAATTTGCGTATGCTTTATTATATTCGTTTATTTGATCTGCGATCAATTTATTCACCTCAAATTCTTTAGGAGGAAAGAAAATTGCAAATTGAAATGGAGAACACTCTTCGAGAGAGGAAATGGATGCGATCTGTTTTGGGTGGAAAAGCTGTGGAATTTGAAACGCCCAAACAATTGGTTTGTTTTGTTTCATTTTGCTCTTAACGCACTGGCGCGATTGGTATCTGTGAGGTATGGATTTTATTGTCATTAATGCGGTCGTGATTTTCGAATGTTTAGGGGAGGGGACGTTGACCATTCCATCTCGAATAGTGGACGTGGTTGTAGTGGATTATAGTGGTACATGCAAGTGGATGTTTTTACCAATAGGAAAGACATTCTAGCAGTGGAATTTTCTCCCATAATTTTAATTGCTTATAATAAATTTTCCACATTTTTTTTCGATGGAAGAATTCTTTTAGCGTTGTCAGTGTCTGCGATATAAAGAGTTTTAGTCGACTGTTCATGGAGGAAACTTATGTGCTACAGATTTCCCCATATTTTTGGCCGTTGTCAAGACGGACAGCAATTTTTAAATTTTATTTGTGGTGCTTCAAAGAAAATTATCAAGTTTGTTTGCGATATCCTTTACTCATTTAAATCTCCTCAGAAAAGTCATAGCTGAAAGAAAATATTTAGGGAAGTATTCTCATTGCTTTAAATCCGCCCTACGAATATATTTCATATTCCTTTTTGGGGGAAGGAAGGGTAGGTGAGCTTGGAAATACTCACTGTTGCTTGCTTGATGGTGCTCATGTATTGTTTGTAGAGCCGAGAAGAGAGGGCTAAGCAGCGCGAGCAGCGCATCGAGCAATACAATCTTACAAGACGCATGCAAATGGGTACTTTTTCAAACGTTATACTTACTTGTTTTCGTAGTACTTATCTGTGATAAATGTGGAAAAAATGTGCAGACGAACATGTTCAGTGGAACAACTAATTCCGTAGATGAGCGTATTTAACGGAAGGAGTAGCGAGTGTGTGTGTGTGTGGGGGGGGGGGGGGGGGGGGGAAGGGATAGGGGAAGAAGTTACCCATAAATCATAGTTGCCGAATTTAGTCTGCTCAAGCAATTGGCACTCTCCACAAATTGTTGCGATAAAGTTTCCTACAAATGTTCGTGAATTTCTGTTGAAAAGTCTTAAAAAAGTGTCTGTGGGGTGTCTAGGCAGTTTATTTCTCGCCACCTGACTTTTGGGAAAACAATGGCCTCGTAGAGTGAAACTTTTTGAAATCCTTTGAATGCTCGAACTTGTTTGCAATTTTAGAATTCGACGTGTACTCACAAGCACTCCATGAAAACTTATTTGTAAATATTATAGCACGCACGTCGAGGTTACAAATGTTCCCTTTATAATGTGCAGAAATTATTGAGTTGATTGGCCAAGCAGCCGACGCACTTTGTCACCGTCCCCCTCCCTCCTCTCCTTCATCCTTTCGTACTCTTCACTATCTACTGCTAGGTTTGAAAAAAGTCATCTACAATATGATCGAGTCATCATTTGTGTGAATTTAATAGTTTGACGCATTTTGAATCCTACTACTGCGTAAGGGGGGGGGGGGGGATTTTGCTGGAATGTGCTCCAGTTTCGGGGCTCTTTTTCTAAGCGACTAAGTGAACCGAGAATATTGTACTTTCGTTGGCAGCTTCAATGATTTCGTGAGGAGGGTCAGTATGTGTATAAGTTGATTGATCTTTGGTCGGCTGTAGACGATAACGTCTAGGAACAACGGGCTGATGAGGACCGCTGTAGCGATAGCTATCTGTAGTTTTAGTTCACTTACTGAGAGAGGAGGAAGGAGTTACGAATGAATTGGCTTCTCCTCTCTCCTGTGACCAAAAGTACTGCAACCAGTTAATGAATTTAATATTTTCAGAACATATAGGAGCATTCAGCAGAGAGGAAAGTGGAGTGCAAGAAATCAAGACGGAGTTCGATTCAACTATGATGAACAGTATGAATGATGACCAAACCTTCACGGAAATCGGACCAAATACACGAGGAATACCAAGCAGATTAGCCGAAGAACACAATCGTGTGGCCAACTCGAACATTGTGGAACTCCAGTCTATGAATGTTTCAGAGCATCCAGGGTTGAGAATCGGCAACGAAATGCTAGTATCTGATAGTGAATCGAAAAGCCAGATTACTATGATGGTTTCTTCCCTGATTCCGCAACAACTATGTAACCTCTCAGTTGCAGCAGAAAATGAAACGCTAGCAAGGTATCGTTGCCTGGTGTTCCTACCTTACAGCCAACTAATAAGCAGCACCTTAGCAGTATTTGCACTTCGTTTCAGCAGGCTGATAACAATAAGTATCAGTATCAGTCAAGAGAACAGTGGCCGAGTTCTGCGTATAATGGCACTGGAAATGGTCCAGTTTCTTGTCGAGACGCTCCTGCTGAGAGACTTACATTGGCAGAGCATGACACTTCGTTTGTGGGGAACTCTTCGCTGAACATTTATGACGATGGTGCTGGAGCATTGAACGAGGGAAGTTATAGCCAGCCGACTTGTTCACGGAATGGCGTGAGTGACGACAGTTGGAGTGACAGCGATTTTCCAATTGACGTGTGTTGCTCTGAAGAAGATTCGTGTTTGGGGAGTTCGGCAAGAACTCGTCCCTTGGCTGACGTTTATGGCAGAGCGCATAATCCTCAGCCAGTTGCTTCGAACAGTTTACCAGCAAGTTCGTCATCGCGTTCAATGCAGCCTTCATTTGATGGAGAGACGGGAGATGGAAGCGGCATGGTTCTTTTGCAAGAAGAGCGGCCTGCTTCTGCGGATTTCTATAAGACTTCAAGAGTTCTTTCACGTGTTTACGACAACGTTTCGCCATCAGTGGTTTATGATGTTGACTCATATGAGGTGCATATTAAGTTCATATCATATGTTCACTTTGTGCTGAACTGTTATTAGTTTTGCATTGATTAGACAGTTTCATGAAGGAAGGAAGTTTGCTTTTGCACAGCCAAGTGTGAATTCATTCTCCCCAGATGTAATCTTTATTGGTGTTGCGGTTTGAAGAGTGTGGAAAACCTTGGTGATATAGCTAGGGGCATAACCAGGTTGTGAAGATACTCTTGATGGATACTGTTTTTGCTCCCATCGTCGTTAATTTATAGCTTCGAGTGTTCACTTTATGCCTCAGTTTGCTTTTCGCTGCAATTTTATTGCAAAGTCGATTTTCATATATCGCTGAATAAATTTGTTTCAGGAACAATCGGCAGTGGAAAGAGGGTATGTGGATTATCCCTCTTTGAAGGATGGACAGTTACGTTGGTTTCGGATTATGGAGCCTTTGGGCACTCGTGTCGTACTCAAACAAGAGGGACCATTGAGAGAGCATGATTATTACAGTAAGCCGCTTATATCTATTTTGTAACGAATCCCCATCAAAGTAGCATTTGGGCTGAAAAGCTCAGATTGAGAAGCTAATCCGTGAAGCATTTGTATGTAGCTAAGTGCTAACTGATATCTTATTGAATGGCAAATTGACGCTTGATAAAGGAATGGGTAACGCAATGGCGTGGAGCAGCGATAACAAACCCACGTAACTAAGGATCACATAAAGGAGCAGTGGCGAACTTGTGAACTGGCGTTTTTGTCATCGCACATTTCCGGCGATTTATTTGAATATTAAAAGTAAATTAATGCATATCATTGATGTGGGAGAAAGTCATCGGTGTTTTTAAAGTAAACTGTTGTAAACGTTTAGTAAGAAAAAAATCTAGTCTTACAGGTTACCCTACCGATATGATACTAAAGAATTGCATAAACAAGTCATTACTTTTGTGGACTATATTTTTGAGCGTTTATGTTGAAAGATTATTTCTTTGTTTACTAAGTTATATCAAATTCTTCGCCATATACTCTTCTTGGAAGACACAGCTTTGACTGAATTCTTTCTTTAAAATTATTCAGTTGAGCACTTTTGTCGTTCCGCTTTATGTTGAGATAATCTAGTTAATGTTTACTTTCAAAGCTTTAGATTTTCATGAAGGGATTTTAAAACATTATAGCTGTTCACATAATGAGCAGGACTTTATGTCCACGAAAAAATTAATCAAATACCCAGTGCACGCAATTCTTGATGAAATTTTTTTGTGTTGCCGAACTTTCTTTTTATATTTTTATTTTATAGCTTTGTTGTTGTAAATGAATATTTTCAGTGCCGACTGTGGAGCAAATAGTAACGAATGGATGGTTCGTTTTCTTTGGATTATTTTGATCAATTTTACAAGATTATTGGATTTAGGTTTAGATTTTAATCAATACAAGATGGATTTTTGGAGGTAATCAATTTACAATTTTAAAAGACTAATCAATCTTTGGATTGTTTAATATTTTTCATTCCAAAAGTTTTTTGCAGTGGAGATGGCAAAGCATTAATAAGCGTTTATTATCTCGGCCATATATAATCGCTTTTGCAGTTTATCTTGTCCCATGTGTTACAGCGTTCAAGTCTCACCCGTTTAGAATTTCGTACGAGAGATAACTTTTTTAATTCCTACAAGTGGACGGCTCTCCAATCCCCTCCCTTACCTAAAGAGCGAATAAAAGCCCGCTTAGCATTAAGACTTCTCCCACTTTATTGGGAAGATTCTCCACAATCCTGTTTTTTCCTACTTTCCGCCTAATTGTACAGCTCGTCATTTTCAGCTGTACTTCATTTTTCCTACCCATCCTTTTACAATAAACATTCTGCGCATGCAATGTCGTGCACGCAGCCTCTAAGGGAAAAGGCGACCGGCGCTATTTTTTGGCTTCCGGGGACAGGCTGTGTGATCCGTCTTGAAGCTTAGCGGTGTTGTGAGGGATGTGTAAGATTTGAGGGGTCTGTCTGAATGTACCGATTAAAATATTGCGAATAGCTTTTATTTCTTTGCTCACTTTGAGGCAGTTTTTGTGGGATCGTTCGGCTTTGTAATAAGTACTCTTCTATCGGGTCATTCTATATCGGATACGATATTTATGCGCTGCCTGCGATCATCCTTGAAGCTGCGTCTATATTTTTCATTATTATATGGGATGCGTAAGCTTTAACCAAAATATAACCATTCATTGCGTATTTTCCCTGGAAGCGCAATTATTCTGCGCAATATCTGTGGGCGTTATTATAGTTTAAACAAAGGAAGCTCACTTTTTGCACCACTTAAGATACTCCAGAACCTACACAATCAGCATCGAGTCCACAATATTCCATGGCCTTTAGACTGTATTTGTTAGATGACATCTTCGTTAAGAGAAAAAGGAAAATGAACGAGCATAGAATCCATGGCTACGCTGGATCTCTCCTTCTTTCTATGCATCCATCCATCCTTTGCTTTCATCTCATTTTTTTTCCGCTCACAGCCCGCTTTCTCTCATACTGCTTTATCGTTGGAGCGGTATCTTTGAATTAGAAGATCAAATGACATTAAACTTGCTCTCAAATCCTTGATCTTCGTTAAAGAGAGCATGCCAGGCTCATCCATTTGACAGCTGCTTTCCTTTGCCTCTGCTGCCTTAAGCAAAAGATGAGAAAAGTGAAGAACGTTGTGCTGAAATAGAAAATCATTGCATTTATTTGCCATCTGAGTTTTTTTGGCACACGCAATAAATGAAGTGTCTTTCTTGTTTAGGAGATTTTCGGTGGAGCCGCAAGTTGTTGATTCATCCTACGAAGTAACGAATTTGCACTTCAATTCGGTGAGTTCATTGTGGTTTTTTTTTGAAATGAATTTTCATTGAGGCCAACAATGAAATGGGTTGATAATTGTTAAGTTGGATTAGGTCAATAAACAATACACTTCATGCGGATCGGAAATACATGAGCGAGCAGCGCAGGCAGCACATGGCATCCGCGTGGCATGTGCTGCTTGATATTAAAAGTTTCCTGTGCAGATAGCAGATATGCCTCCATCTAAGAATCCTCTATGATTTCGAATTTTCTGCATTTATGGTCGTTATAAATTTTAAACAAATATAACGTGAGGGCAAATACGTTCTATTGTAAGTTACAGTGTATCATACTATGTATCGTAGTACTCTAGCATAATAAATGTAAATATATAGATGTAATGTAGTGCCATAATGTTGTAGTAGGAGGTTACCATTGGGAATTGGGTATGGTTTTCATTACAGCGCTTGTTTTCTAACCGTTGAGTTTGCCCGTTTTTAGCAAAAAAATTTCCCCTTTGATGTGGATTGCTAAGTACTAGTTGAGGGCAGCGTTTTGAGCGGTTTGCTAAAGTGCACGTTTAGAAGAGACTGGATGCTTTTGAATTCATCAGAAAGAGTGTTGAATTGTGTATACATTCGTATACTTTTGCGTTTTGCTGTCAATTTCCGTTGCAGAAGTAGTATTCGGTCTTAGTAGTCCTTTATATTTCATAAATTTTGATAAATTCCAGAAGAAATGGGACTGCCAAAGGCTGATGACGCAGAGCTGGAAACACCGCTGATCGAAAGCGATGCTTGGCAGGATGGAAATGAGCAGCTTTGAGGAATACGATGGAGGCCGGTTTTGAATTTGCATTTCACATATGTTGTGTTTGGAAATTTTAGCTTTTTCCTTTATTCACTCTTTCAAAAGGCCTTCCTGTCGTCTGAGAGTAGATTCGACTGTGGACGTTGGTGCAGTTAGTTAACAAGCTTCATTAACCGCTTTATTGTTGGAGAATAGCTCTATGAACAAATCTCTTCTAAAAAAATAGTATGGGAACTGGATAAATAGCATCCAGAGAGCGGTCAGGTTTCCAATTGTTCACTATTAGTCCATAAACCTAAGCGTCACTGTTGCAGCTTAGTCCACAGGCAAACCATTTTTTTTGAGGGGATAAACAATACAGGCTCCACTATGACCGTCACGAAGTAATCTTTCTCGGTTTAAAATATGTGCTGTTCTTTTTTCTCACTCCCTCCCCCATCTTATTACTTCTATTATCAGGAGAAATAGTAGATCTGCCTCTGAATTTTTCTGAAAAGGGAAATGTTAAATCGTATTTTGACATCTATAAAACGAGGTCGTCGTATGACTCATCCTAAGTTGATGTACTTAAATCAGTACAAAGATTGATGCTTAGTGTGCGATTAAAAGAAATATGTGTAATTTGCCTTCATTTCCAGTTTAAAAACAGGGAGACAGGGAAATGTGGAACTGACATTGGCAAACGAAAAACATTTGCTTTCGCTTTGAGCTTTGTGACCGCTTCAAAAAGAAACCCAACTTGTTCGTCATGGCTGACTTGTACTTGTGGGCTGACTGGTGGTTCAGGATAGCGGATTATATTCGGCAGATGGATGCCTCAATGTAAGCGTCATTTTACGGACAGTCTTTGGTGACCGGAATTATTCCGGTCGGACCTTTAAAAACCCGATTATTTGGTCTCCGAAATCAACAGCTGGAATCGCAAATCGGCCGTAACATTGTTTTCAAGAATCGTTTAGTGATCAACTATGGAATGTATATTGTTGATTTGTCTTATGTTGTCATGTGTTCAGCGATCTCTTTTGTAATTTTTTTTATATTCCTTTATAACGGCCGTCAGTGCTTCTCACTTGACCATCATATGGAATGAGTAGTTTAACGCATATTTGTTTATGTTTAGCTTAAAAGTGAAGCATTCATTGAAATTGAATGCCAATTTGATATGTTGAAGTGAAAGGCATCGGGCAAATATTTCTGTCGGCATTTTGTTATAACTTCGCCTGTTATTCGTTTCGGGTGCCACTGAAGTGGCTTTATTATTATTATTATTTTTTTTTTTTTTTGTTAAGATCATCCTCGATTACGACGTTTATTGTTTTTTTCTTCGTTCTCATTTTGTCTTGCTATCCGGTGCATTCGGGTTGTTTATTATGTGTTGTTGGGTCGTGATTTCATTATTTTTGAAAAGTTGATTGCGGTTGATGAAGTAGAGCTTTGCTTTTCCCAATTATATTTGCAAAGCAGGTGATAGCTTTACCGTACTCTTCCCCACTACCACCCACCCCCCTCCCTTTCCTTTTTCGCCTCTCCCGCTATTGCCTGACAATAATAGTAATTAACTTGCCTTCTCTTTTTTCTTCCTGTTTGGTTTTTCAGTAAAGTGACCAATTTTCCCTTCGCAATCTGTTGGCTTTTAGCGAAATTTTTGAAGAAAAAATGCACTAGAAATTTTCGAAGAAAAAGGTTTTGGAATTTTAAGGTCGTTACTCTTCCATTCGACCAGGCTTCCTATGTAACATAAGGCCCTAAAGTGATGGCCTTCCCCTTTTCTAAAAGCAGTCCTGTAAAGAGCCTTATATCTCATATGGCTGATTTTTCATGTTATGTATTTAAACAGGTCGGTTTAAGTGAAGCATTATGAAGATATGTTTTATGTGTTATGGTTATCTCGTTTTTTGTTATGGTTATCGCATTTATTTGCTTAATAATATAGCACAGTTTACAAATATTTTTAGTAGTACAGCAGTTTAACGTGTCTGTGTATTTCATTGTTTTTAGAGGTGAAGTGGTGGGGAACGAGGAGGAATCATCTGGCGTTTTAGTGACAATATTGTGGCGTATCATCGTTATTATAGCGCTCAATTTCATCGTTGTTGATGTGTTGATGCCAGTACTGTGGCTTATTAATGCCACTGTGCTATCGATATCATTTTTTTTAGAGCTTTAAGTGGTGTGTTGTTTCATATTGACGACCCTGTTTATATGTTATGTGATTCAGAATGGGTTACTAATCGAATATTCAATGCTAGATACATAAACGTTTTTTAATATAAGACACTCGTTCGACGTGAATTGCTCGCTGTTGTGGAAGTGTTACGTCTTTGGTTGATGTTAGCTGGTTGGGCTGATATTGGCTTGCGTTTACTTATTGGGACTTTTTTCCTTACGAAGCCGGTTGTCTTGTTCGACGGCGTTGAGAACTGAACTTCAATGGTGTTGAACAACATGCTGTCACAGTATAAGACGTCAGGTGTAATGGTGTTGAACAACAGACTCGAAAAGTTAGTTTTTAGTGGTACGATAAGTAGATATATTTGAGTAGAATTTAGGGAAATTTTCACTGATTTGAGCAATTTATATGCAACCTGTTTTATGCTAGTTATGGCCGCCCGTGAGTTAGCACAAAGCACAGATTATTAGTGCTGCGGTGATGGTATCGTACGGATGATTTTTTCGCCACAGCCAGCGAATATATCTGAATGGCAGGGCATTTTTGATCATTGGGCCGTTCGAACGTGTTGAACCTCCATCGGAACGCCAGACAGTACTGGAGAAAATGTTCGCTTTTTCCTGGCTAATAGGCTGAATTTATTAGCAGTGTTACAACTGCGCAGGATCTGATGGGAACTTGAGGCCGTTTTACCTAAGTGCAAAATTCAAGTGCAGAGGTCGAGTAATAAAGGATGTTGCCTATATCATTTTTAAGCGCCGTATGTACTGTTGGAAGCTTGATATTTTTCGAATCTAATTTGTTTAGATTTTATTGATTCTTTTGCCAAGTGTCTAATTTTTCTCGGAAATATTCTACGACATTAGAGGAGGTAGGGGGAGTTCTTTTTGGTGGAGGGTAATCTTCTCGATTAAAAGTCAACTTCAGGCTGGAATAGGGAGATGTTGTTGTATTCAGCTAACGCTGTAACTGTGACGAACTGACCGACACTTTCACATCACCGAAACTCAGATTATTCCGACGAGTGCGCAAAGTGCGGATTCCGAGTAAGTCCACAGTGGTATCGTTGCGGCCAATCAGAACGTTCGGAGCACTTAAAGCTTAACGGAGTAAAGAGAGACTGATATTGATATAGTTACTGGACTTAGGGAAGGGTAGCATGCACCTCATGCAATGTGTTTAGGATGAAAAAAAAGGTACAAAATAAAGGACGAAAGAATAATAAAATAAGAGTGCGAAGCAAATAAAGTCATACATTTTGATGTGATTTTAGGGACTACTTATCAGGAAAGGACTTGAAGTTGATGCCCCAAAATCTTAGGTGCATTTCGACCTAAAGGTAGTGGACAACGGTAGTGGACAATGGTTACTGATCAGCACACAAAAGAAAGGAATGTTCCTATTAATTCAGCTTCAAAAATGATTGAATTAGAAAGAAAGTAGTGTATATTTCTGTGTAAAGAAAGTGTATACTTCTCCATTAGTGGTTATTTTTATGGAGAGTCCGCTGTAAGAAAAAACAACAGCTGAAATTTGATTTGAGAGGAACCACTTAATTGAGTTGTGGAGAGTAGAAAGAGATAAGGAAGGGGTCCTATGGGCATACTTTTTTTGCATTTGCGAGGAAAGCTAACGGCGAGTAGGATGAGGAAATTGTTCGGCAAAAATTCAACCTCATCTGGACAAGCATACAGGATGCAAGAGGAATGGTGTTGAAGAATCATTCAAGGATACTGTCTGCTGTGAACATTCAAATGACCGCTCGAATAGCCAGAAATTAGCGTCAAGGTCCAGTTTGTAAAGTGTTTCGAAAGAGTCTAATTCAAAGTGCCAGTTAAGTATTAGAGAGAACAGCGCATCAGGTATATCGTCGTTGCGATTAACAACAGTTCGTCTAATTGTTCGAACTTATTTGATAGTACTCGAATCGCATTTTCCCACTATTCCTTTTGGAAAGAATAAGCATTTCCGAGTAAAATGGTCTCTAGTAATTCTCATTCGCTTTTTTGGGCCCACGGCTTGATTTTCTCAGATAGCGAAATGTGAATTTCTAGTATTTCCATGAGTATCTCCATGTCATATTAAGTTATATCTTAGGCACAAAATTGGATGGGACGCATTATATGCAACGTTGCTTTCTGTAATTATTAGAATCGAATTTAATCTCTTCTAATATTATCATCATCGTCAACATTATTGTTATTGATGTTAGTATTTGTATTATTATGGTTACTGCTAATTAGTAGTAGTGATACTAGAAATAACGATAGTACCATATTTACTTATATGAGAAGAGAGGGGATTTTTGCTTAATTGAATAAAATCCGTGCATTCATCAACTAAACTATTCGATTAGGTGTTTCATTTGGTGAAGTAAATAATAGTCAAAAAAAAGCATTGAAATCGCAGTGGAAGATTATTAACATCTTTTTGCATTACTTCAAGTAGCAAAAGCTGAGCTGATTGTCACTTCAAAGTTACTTTGTCGTTCATTTAAAATGCGAATTTAATTTTAAAATTTAAATCCTTTCATCTTACTAGATTAATAGAAACTTTTGCTATTCGACTGATCGCATATATTTCAGTTCGATTTCAAGCAGTACGTGCTGGCCGTTTTGCGAAAACGCACTTTTGAGTTGTTTCCGCGTTGGTTTTCAAATTCCAATAGTCTCAATCTCTTCAAGTCGAAATCTCTTTTCTCAATTACTTCATTATTTTTGTTGTTCCTAATGTAATTGTTCTGATTCTAACAAGTTTCTATTACGGTGCGCATTTATGCTGGTGATTTTCGTTGATTCGAGTTTATTTCCCACATCTCTAGTTTTGAGATTCGACGCTGGTGATGACTGATGAAGCTACTGATGCGGAAAGGGCAAATTTAGTAATTGCTCGCCGGAAATCGGTTCGACTTGAGGGAAGAAATTATCATTGGCAGCGAAACACAAAATTCGACGTTTATAAAATGTGTCGTTTTTGAAGTGACAGCAATATGGAGCCACAAGACTATCTCTTGCATACCGATTCGCTGCGGTTTGACGCAAATTGCTGCTGAATATTCAGTAAGAATGCACTGAGAAAGAGAGGAAGTCGTCGAACTTCACTCAGAAATTCCCGCAAAAACATATGCCAAGAAAAATTCACGATCGTGTCGCAATGCCCAAGAGGTTTTGATGCTTTCGAGCAATTGCAATAGGACCCTCAAGAATGTATAACTTGGACTGGGCAACTCGAAAGAGATTAATTACAGCGCAGCTCTTTCATGTCGAATTGTGTCTGGTAACTTTGAAGTCGCAAAGCGTTTGATGACTTTAAAGACAAAAAATGTCTGATTTTTTTTTCCTCCGAGAACAGTTGTTTTTTGTTGACTGAACGATCTTAACAGAGTCAAAAAGTTTGTTCCATAGAGGGATGAGAAGATGAGAGGGCGGGATCGTGTTGTTAACAAAACT
Organism: Ascaris suum; assembly: GCA_013433145.1. Lineage (NCBI taxonomy): Eukaryota > Metazoa > Nematoda > Chromadorea > Rhabditida > Ascarididae > Ascaris > Ascaris suum. Next base: position 7,074,717 of record CM024189.1, read on the forward strand.
GTCTCATACACAACTTCGAAAGTTCGTCGTCCATTTTTTCGTGATTAATTTCAAAGGACTCGCTTACGGCATTAGATTTGAGTGCATAACGCATTAGGCCATCTCCAGAGAAAACACATCGACTGCCCAATCGTTCATCCTAGGATTCCTCACCCTTGTAGATGCAGCTCACTTAACAATCCACGGTATTTAAGTGGCTTGAAAGATACACTATTTTCACTGTTCCTCTAAAAGAAACTTCTTAACGCACTATATTTTATACATTTTTTTGTGTTTATATACGATGTACGATGAAGTGTTATTAATATATAGAAATGACACAATTTCGCATGCTATATTGTGGACTTTCTTTCGCTTCAAAAAAGTTTTTCTATGTGGGGAATTGTTTCTGGGTTTCGATTTTTGGCTATCATTTGCAAGACGTCTACGCATTGCTAGACAAAGTTTTATTAGGAGAATTTCGATTTATTACGATTAGCTAAATGAATTTTATCGTCTTCAAATTTATAGTTGTATTTTTTTAAAATATTCGTCGTTGATGGAATGTACAAGATGAAAAGAAATCGCTGAACTGAAAAATTGCTAAGTTATGATTGACGAAAAAATTGAAATTGATCAGTCAATCTGGAGGAAAAGTATTTCGATTTGCAATGGTTGATTTCCTCTTGTATACTTTCGTTAAACTCGATGTTATACTTTTTGCTCAGTACAATAAAACGTTTCTTTTCAGTCGCAGATTGTAAGATTTCGTTCTATCTACTCTGAAGACGTCAACGCATTCTCATTGAAAAGTATTTCATAAAATTGAACACCATAAGTGGACAACTATGAATCATTTGCAAGTATACCTCTATTAGCGACATCAACAAAAACTGCCTTTCCTTAAAACATAGTCGGAGGTAGTATATTTGTAATACGTAAGAGCCTCCACTTCTCGAGTCTGATGCTGATGGTATACGATCAGTTAGCATGAAATTTATTGTCACAAGATAAAGCAATCGTTTCTCAGCGCACATTTACATAGTCGTGACGATGGGCATGTTGCAATATCTGCACGATAACGCTGTTTTGTTTTGGTGTTCGGAATAATTTATACCTGTGCACAGAAGGCAACTTTTCAATGCTTGAGGTATGAAAAGCGATTCAATATTTCCTCGGGCAAAAAGCTTTTGCATATTTCAGATATGCATTATGCAATGGGTATCAAATTTATGCGAAAACAACGGTCGCAATGGAAGAGGATTTAATAAAGAAATATTATCTATGTGGTTGGCGAAGCTTTTAGCTTTATCAATTTCGACGTTCTTTCTAATGCATTTTTTTTTCAGTCATTCTCAATACTTATTGCCTCTCCGTTTTATTCTCGAGTAATTTTCTTCGGCTACATTTATACAGTTTTCCGGTGGTGCTATTTTTGATCGCTTAACATTCCATCACAGCAGTCGTTTTTTTTTTCGTTTGTCAAATTGCATCAGTTTGTATATTTCTAAACAATGAGTTTTTTTTCCCTCGATTTGCATTCATTAGCTACGTCAACCGACCTTCTACCCTTTCAGCCATTTATCAAACCAAATAACTTTTATCAATTGACCTACCAAATGATCGACATGCATAACAATGAACGGTACATATATACATACGTAGAAAGCACAACCATCATTCGATGATTGTGAAATGCTTATGTCTTGTATCACTGATGACGGTTAGTTGTTTATTCAGAATGATTCGTCTCGACAACTTTTTTAATAGTTTCTAAGTAGTGCCGAGAAGTGTTCGCTTCCTCTAGGCTAGAATTTCTTGAAAAATTTTGAAACATTTACTCATGAATTCATGTTATCGACTGTAGAAATGCTTTTCCATGCAATTAATATCCAGTTATGTAATATAAGTCCTGAACGACTTCAAACTTTCGATAGGATATCAGAATGAGCATGAAATGCTAGATATGGAATTTTATTTGTGTAAATGAAGTATATTTGCTAATATCGACGAAAGCCAATTGGTGAATAAATTTGAAAATTTGCGAAAGTTAAAGTTTCATATCCCCAGAGAGCGCATTCGTGGCATCGCTTGGTTAATCCAGTTGCTGTGGAGCAAATTGAACAGCGCATAGAGAAAGCAAACTCAACTCATAGGAAGGTAGTTATCTTCTTTTTTTTTCTTCCGTTTTTGAATATTCCCGTAGTAAGAAAAAAACTCTGCACATAGCTGGCAGCTATAGATGGAATCAATTTAAGAAAGCACCTCACAAGGTTGTTGATTTGAGATAGCTGTTTCTGACAATTTGATAGACTGTTAAAGGACGGATGAATGGTTATGAAAAGGGCTCATTAAGTAAAGCTGAAAATTTGAATTTCTATTCCACAGGAAATTTTTGACAGCTGTAAATTGAATCGGCAATAGTTGTGCATCTAAATTTGATGAAAGTGTTGCAATTTCTTCCGCGTTATAATAAAATATATATATATATATATATATATATTATATATATATATATATATATATATATATATATATATATATATATATATATATATATATATATATATATATATATATATATATATATATATATATATATATATCTGTAGAATTAAGCAGAAAAAATTTCTCCATTCGCTTTTATAGAGTGGTATAATATTTCAATGAATGTAAAATATTCGACGTTAAAATTCGGTATTCAATTTGAAGATATCGTTTTATTGAATGAGATAAATGATGAGAGTGTTTGGACTTCCTTTAAAATCTCAAACCTAATTTTATAAACACTTCAGCTTCAATCTTAATTGCTTCGAATCTTATTGACAAAAAAATAATGCTACTAATATCAGTAATGAAAACACTCAGACTCTTCTGTTCTGATTTCTCTTTCTTGAAGTGCAAAAAAAAACTTCCAAAAATCATTTTTTAAATCAGATTCTAGAAAAACATTTAATCGGAGTTTTTACCTTGTCTAGCTTGATTAAATTTTCTTCAACGGAAAATGTATGAAATTGTAGTATCATTTTCACGGTTGTATTCATCTATTCCGATGAGGATCAGTGAATATCAGACAAGTTGTTAGCATTTCTGAAATTTCGAGTTCTAGACGAAAGAAGACCGACCACAACCAACAATAGCAGAACGTTTTCCACCGATAATTCACATTTCAAATCCATATTATCACGGCATTTAGCATAATACGAAAATAACTGGCATTTGATCGACGAAATAATTGTTATAATATGTCTTACTATTACTATAATATAGTTGAATGCGTAACCAAATTATTGCGCTATCGATATGAGCTATAAAGCTCAAATTATGGCAATTAACGAATTTAACTATTCGTATGTAAATTTTTAATAAATATACAATGCGTTTTAGTGGAGCGATATGTGGAGAATATTATTATTGGTGTGCATTTCGGCATATTCCTTCGTATCGACTACTGATGCCGCCTTTCAATTGCACTATGACGATGACAGGTTAATTGGAATTTCTTATTTTTAGATGCATAATAGTTTCACAGCGTTTTCACCCATATTTATAGGAATCAGAAAACAAAAGCTTGAGGTAAGCATTCGGGGTAGCAATTTGTGACAATTCGTGCACTAAAAAATCTTCTAAAATCAAGCATTGATGAAATGTGCATTAATTGATTCACTAACTGCAGAAACCGGACCTTTTTTTTTACTGGAACAGAGTACATGATGCGAAATTTTGCAATATTGATTCGAGTTCTATTTTCTTGACCGAATTTGATGGAACCTGAAGCAAAGCACGATTTTGCAAGATGTAGTAAGATATTGCTGCAAAGCGACGAAAAAAAAAGCATTAATTAGGAAGCATCTGAGCTTTGAGCAAGCTTCTGTCGGGCAAAGAAAGCTAGCCATCCAAGAAAAACATCAAGTCAACATTGAGTTGGCTTAATGATTTAAGCTCCGGTTTAGGTAAGAGGCACTTCTTTTTGCCAACGTTTCTAGTTGCAGGCAACCTTCTGACAGGCTTTTTATTTCGACTGCCTGGTTTCATGCTGGTTCAATTCAAATGGAATTTTTGAGCGGAAAACTGTGTCATTGAAGGCGATTTTGAACGTAGTAGTGTATAACTGAAGATTATGGTTAGCGCTGGACTAGTACAAAAATAGCCAGAGTTTAGGATACTGTAGAGTCGCCTGAGAAGTGGGACTTCACAAACCTCTCACATTAACCGCATAGTGCAGAGATTTTGAGGTAGACGTGTGAAGAATGGAGGAGGCGGGGTGACTATGCTATTAAATGGGCTTAGAAAACCGGTTGGAGTCGATGCTACGTCGGAATTGCTTTGTCTTGATGTCATTGCAACCAAAATCATTCGTTGATATCTGTCTGACGAACACCTTGTAATTGTGCAACTGAAGCTAAAAAATTTCTCAACATAATTTCTAAGCAGCGTATGGTGGACCATGCCACCGTACTAGTCTGTGGCTTGAGCGAAATTTTATAGACACAAAGAGCCTGATTTGCTGGAACTTGCCAGAAGCTTTCCTCAGAAGCTCTGCTGTTGTCAACCTCGTGCAGTATCCTATTCTTGGGTATAAAACTGTTGACGTATTTTTAAGAAAACAACATATCTTCTTCCAGTAATATTTCTGTGGCACCGAATTCCTCAACTAGTGATCATGTAAGGATCCATTCTGGAACCGAAATTCTCTTTGCATTGTCGTAGACGAAACAACGACAAACATGTCACGAAGAGCAATTAGAAAGAACGTGGTACTATGTTGACTAAGTGCAACTGCGATGAATGCCTGCTAAATTCATCCACCCTTGAGGAAATGTACGAGCATTTTCTAGGCCTATGCGTAATGTTGCTGAAGTATGTGAACTGAAGAAAAGGATCACCAAGAACGCAACCACTATCGGCACTGCTTGAATGCCTGAGGTGTTTAATTGGGGTTCTGAGCAATCCTGAATTCGCTGAACATAATTTACTGGAGTTTGTACATGAGGGTCAACGATATGTTGAAAAGGCTCTATATACTAGGCACATTAAAGAAGGACGGTTTTAACTGTCTGCCTACGGATGACCGTGTGAAATATAACGTTTTAGAGAGCACTTATGAACTGTTTACGTCGAAAACAATGGCGTTCCGCTTGATCATAGTGCAGCATGTTATAATGCATTTAGGTTTTGTTGATGTTTGTGTTCGCTCAGTTCCCAAGGATGTTCATAAACTCAGTAACAAGGCGTCAATCACGCCTTAGGGTATTCCGGTCTTTTTTCTCAGGAAACCACAGAAGCAATCTCGCGCCCCGCTAAGTATCTTTCTCTACGCTCTTTGTCCTGTTCATGTTTCTTCTTTTCTTGGAAGTGTACGTTCGTTTCACTTTTGTTAAAAAAAAACCTCTCACCACCTCAGTAAAAAGCTACGAATCTATCGTCCGATGAGTCTGACCTGCTCCGTCTGTAAGCCTTTTGAGATAGTCGTCAGAGATGTGCCTTTCTAGAATGTGCACAGTTCGGGTTTTTTTTTCTTTTTTTTGCTGATCGGTCTATGATCTCGCAACTTGGTTTTTCTCCAAGCTGTAAGAAGTCTGTGCTGAACATGAGAGTTTAGACCAAAATTATTTGTACTGATTACACTGGTGAATAATTCATTCAGAGATCTGGCATTCGTATGCCGATATGTCTACGAACACCACAACAATCACTCCAACTGAGCGGCTCAGACCCAAGCGTTGTTAATGTACCTCGTCAACGCTCATGTGACACTGGAATGAACGAAACGCTAAATCGATTCGGCAGATGAGATGAAGAGAAGCAAAGAGATGCACTTCTCTTTCACCACATAAAACAATGCGAGTTATGCTCATGTGCGAGAAAATATTGCCAGAGAATGCGTGGTGACATTCACACGACACGTCTCCATGCTGCACCAAAATAAAGCAGAATGAAATTCGAGAGTAAAGTCACATCTGAGGTGGTGTCGAAAAAATGAGGAAGTCGTTTAACGGCATGAACGAAATCTATTCCCGACGTATGCCTAGACAAAAAAAGTTTCAAAATCTTCATTATGTGGCAAAAAAAACGAAATTTTTGGAATCACTCACGAACGTTGGGATGTTTTTTTGTTTTTTCTTTGCACTTCAACTGCAAACTCATAATGACATATTCAGTGTTCATATGGACATTGTTTCAAACCGTTCATGTCGACATGTCATTTCATAGGGCGAACACCGATCGAGCTGCTCAAATAGAGTGGAAAATTTCAAGCCATATATTTCAAGCGGATTCTATTGAACATTATTTATGATTTAGATCGAGCCCACATAGGTATCTCACTTACTCCATTGTAGTAATGCCTTATACCGCGAGCTTATTGAATGAAATTAAACTGCGAAGTAAGTAGACCAATGCCTTTCTGTACGCTGTTAGACAGCAGCTCGATTCTAAAATGTTGCCCTTAATTTCAAAAGTACATAGCTTTAATGTTGTTGTCACCGCAAAATTTGGTACTATGAGTCAAGTTATGAAGGAATTCTGTTTGTAGATTCAGAACACGCCTCAGTTTCCTACTGGCAAGAAATTGATAGATTTTGTTCCCATATAATTGAAGTCTTGAATCCTTTTATTAGGAGCTAGTTCCGAAATTAGGTTCCGTTCATGGAGTCAAACGACTTCCTCGTTTTTGAACAGTAGCTCACAGGTGATTTCATCCGGCATTCTCTCGTATATTTTGGCATTTTTCTCAGTTTTATTTCGGCACAGCATAGAGACCAGTCGTCTAAATGTTATTTAGCTTCTGTGGTGATATTTTCTCGCGCACGCGCACAACTCGTATTTGTTGTTTTACGTGGGAGAAATGCATTTCTTTGTTTCTCTGCATCCCACCAACCAGACCACTTTGGCGTTTTGTTCAATTCGGAATGACGGAGGCGCTGACGACAAGTGCGTTTGGTGTTACTGTGTTTGTAGGTCGGGGAGATGGGCGAGGAATTGGTACAGGTGGGGGTATGTGGTTCTTGAGGCTCCAGTGGAAAAGCTGCTTTTCAACATGACATCAATAATCATTTTCCACAAATAATATGCAAATTTTCGGTCTCAAACCTCATATTCAACGCAAACACCCTGTCACTTAAAGAAAAGTTGCGATATCGTAGAAAAAACCGATCGGTGTAGAGTCCAGAAAGCCGTTTCGTACAAAATCAACTGTTAGCACATCTCTGACTGCTATCTTGAAAGTTTTGCAAATCATTAAATTTCCATACACCGTTAATTTTTACGCCTCGGGGCGGACAAAACCAAAATTTTTCTCCGTTCCTTTCAGCACGCCAAATTTGTTGTAAAAGTTCGCTATGTCACAGTGGTCGAACAATAAAAATTGCTCGCATGAAATGACGACCACACAAACAGCTGTTAGAATATGTTGCATTATATATGTCACAAACTTCATAAGATGCTTGGAAAAGATAAATTTAAGTGAAACTTTCCGTGCGACGCGAACTCACTTGTTGATTTTTTTTCAATAGTTTAACACTGTCGAAATGGAGATATTTATGAGGAGCAACTTGTTGTGTCTTTCCGGGCTGATAAGAAACGTTTCAAGATTGAATAAAAGCCAATGAGCGATCATTTGGATCATTAGAGCCAATATCTCAGTGACCCTCGCATATGATAAAATATTCGAAGGGCAGCACTGAACGTATCCCAAAATAATGTTAACTGCACATCCTAGATTTGTTTTTGCAGAATTCGATTCAAGCGGCCTTTGTTCGATCCGATGTACTCAGATTTCGGCTCCGGCACACTGACGAACAGAGTGTACCGCAGTCGTGCAAGAGTAAGTCACACTGACACTCCCATTGATATTTTAAGGCTAACTGGCATTTTAGCTATGAACGCAATCGTGATGTTGGAATGGACATATTTACCGTTCAAAATACGGTATTTGGTAGAATGCAAGCCTCCCGCTGAGCAAAAACTTTTCAGTGTGGCGTTATGAAAAGAGGAGCATCTTACGAATACAACTGCCCTCCCACTTTCGCATGTAACTCCTCTGTTTGAAACGGCTTCTACTGTATTTCTAAATATCACATGACAACGTGTGGCATTATACTGCTTGAGTCTACTGCTTGATTATAGGCAAGAAAAATGCTCAGATACTTACATAAGTATATGCTGAAGTTTGGAAGGTGCTTTGTGAAAAAATTGAAGTCTTCTCATCACCAGAAGCACCTTCTTGAACGGAATATTCTCCTCGAGGCTCTTGCGAAACAGAGAAATTTTAAAAAAAGATAAATGAAGGGTATCGGCGCCAACTGATAAATGGCACAAATACATCCGCTGGATGGTCTCCTAATTACTGTGTCATGATTTCACCACTAATCTTAACGGCATGACTTTCGACTGTTATGGCGAACAAGACAAGGAGGAACATTACAGTTTTCTGACATTATCTCATCAGTAACATCGAGTTTCATTAACGTGTTCCAGCATGTACACATTCGATCGCCGATAGTCACTTGACGTTTTTAAAAATGAGAAGTAATATGAATGGTTTTGTTGCAAAATTTTCTATAACTGGGGTCGATTTTTCGCACAGGTATTGTTCATTATTTGCAGATTCATCCTCCTTACGCCTATGGTACCAGTCCATATTATCGGGCATTTTTCGGGACGGCGCCGCTGTTCGTTTGAAGATCACCTCGTTTCTCGTATAGCGATCCACTACTTGGGTCGGATGATATGTTTCTTCGCTATGAGAGTCACTGCTTTCAATCAAACAAATCAACACTCTCGACTTAAATTGCCTCTTAATCGAAATTGTTAAAGACTTGTTGAACTCTCACTGCCGTCACATACTGCAAATATACATGCCACTGGCACAGTGAACCCATGATGACTTATATTAAATTGCGATTGAAATGAAACGCTCTGTGCTGAAAAAAGATTCAGCGACAAGACCAAACGAAAAGTTCTATATAATATACCTCAAAGCAACTTTTCTGAATTCAAACAAAAATAGTTGCAGAAATCAACTCGCTATAAATTGAAGTACCATAAACTGTGGGTTTTCACATGCCTGTTCAGCGGGTCAACTAGTGCTATAACTTACCAACTAATAAGAATTATGCAAAATAATGTCTTCGTATGTTAATTAATCCGATCGGTTGTATTATATAAAGGGTGCATTCTTGTTGTGCCTCGATCTGTGTAGGCGAAAATCGACAGACATATAAATGCACTCAAATCTTTCCACATTTACATGTCTATAATCCTCTTCATTGGTAATGAATGCGACTGAAGAATGATATAGATGATCTCGCTACGTACCCATAATTGTAACTTCATGGGTACTTAAATACAAACTACCGAAAAAGAAGACACAGGCACATACGTATATGTGATACTTTTTAGCATTTGTTCTAAGATTTTATTGTAGCGCCATGCTTAAAATGCTATTTGTTACTGTAAATTTGAAAGGCTTTTTAGCTAAAGGGGAAAATGTTTATTGTTCAACCGCTCTGACATATTCATTATTTACTCCTGAATCGGGCATGCTGAACGGAACGGCCCAAAATTTTGCATTTATTTGCCCTGAACTGTAAAACTTAACGGATGTAAGAGAAACTGAGGATTCTGTCTGTGCAGCTTTCGTGGTAATCGTCAGGGATGTCGGCAGAGCCACCCGAACCTCTTTCACAAGCTCCAGAGCAGAGCTCATGTTTGTGTCAAAAACGCGGGATGTTAGTAGTAATGCTATGAAACCGATTTGGCGTTCCAACTGAGAAATAGATGTGGCGTTTGATCCCTCTAGGAGTGGCAGCGACGTACAACCCATTTTGCCATATGTATGCATATCCTTTCATTTATTTGTTTATTTATTTTTTTTTTCATTTTTATAAGGAGGTTTATGTCGGAGCGAAGTAGTCTATAGATATGTGGGTATGTCAGTTAAAATATTAATGCATAGATATATAAATATGCACTTCTATCAACAAACGAAATAATAAAGCGAGTTATGCTGTGTGGGCGAGGAAATATCGCCAAAAAAAAGTGTTTCCCATTTTTTGGAAAGTCCAAATTAATTCAGTAAGCAATAATGGAGAGCGAATTACATATGTTAGTTTGCTCTAAACCAAAAGTAATGTCTCTTCGAACTTCTGCGAAATACAGTGTTTGAAATTTTGTAACCTTATTTGAGCAGTTTCGTACGCGTTAGCAAAGTGAGGCGACATGTAGAGATGAACGATGTGGAACAATCGCCATATCGACACTAACCGCATCGCTGTGAATTTGTAATTATCAAATTTCAATTTGCAATGTGCAATTAACAAGCCGCGAAAAATGACCCCCCCCCCCCCCCAACTTTCGTTAGCTCTCCCAAAAATTCATAAGTTTTGTTGTCATATAACGGAAGTCTCGGACCTTTTCGCCACGAAAGATGTCAGGAAAGAGTTCCGTTCACGAAGTCGAACGAATTCCTGCAGACGAAGCCAGTCATCTTCCTGGAGGCACGGCATGGTGACGTGTTGCGCGGATGTTACGATGCATTCCCTGATGACACTGTCTCACACACGCACAACTCGCGTTTTCAATTTCACGAGTTGATAGAAGTGCATTTCTATGCTTCTTTCCATTCCACCTGCTAAACCGACTTGACGTTTTGTTCGGTTATGAGTGACAGCGGCACTGACGAGTATTATTCGTTATTTCACTAGGAGGTTTCGGGTATGTCGAACGGGTTGGGGTATTAGGATGTTAGTGGTAGGTACGGAATCGGGGTACGGGTAATTATGTCGGAGGAGAATAGTGTGTACGAACGTGCAAATATATGAGTTAAATATAAATGCATAAATATGTAGTTAAATGAGCAAATTATTATGTATGGATATGGTAAAGAAGGTTGTGCTCCCTCTTACTCGTGAAAGAACGAAACGCCGAGTTGGTTTCGCTAAATCGCTATGTGATTTGGCGCATTCCGAGGTTATAATATGAACATGACCTCTGATGTGCAGCTTGTGAAAGTCGTTGAGGTAGTTCTTTCGAGGTCGGGTTCCGGGTCTGGATGCAAGGTCTTTGATATACTCTTAGAGTTGGGAAAAACGGCCCAGTCGACTCTTTGCTGAAGTGGAGCTTTTTTCTATGTCGACGAACCTACCAAGTGAGATTCAGGGACAGGTGCTCCTCCTCCAATCCATTTCGTGTTGGTGTCCCATAAAATGATTTAGATTCCATTTTTCTCTCTGTAAACATACATAGCAATATTTCCGACAAGAATCAGAGTAGTATCGTATTCTTTGCTAAGGATCTCAAAAATTATCGCTTATTGCATGACACTGCCTGATGTTCTCACAATCTGAAAAGTGACCTTGTTGCGTTCGCCGGCTGGTCAAGATTTTAGCACTTGAATGTCTTATGAAAAGCGGATTGTACTTCACATTAACATTAGACATGGGTATTTTCTTACGTCAGGAGCTGGGTTCTTTCATCCACAGATTTCTCCCATAACTTTAGTGATTCGATTGTGCAAGGGTTTCGGGCCCCGTTTTGCCCCTCTACCCTTCATTTGTCCCTGAAGGATTCGCAAATTCCTTCTCTGTCGAGGCTCGACCAAATGCTGTCTAATCTGACAACAAGACAAGAGGTCAACCTTTTCTTTAAAATAAACCCTTAAAAAAATCAACAACAATAATGCGGAGGGGATAACACGATGGCAAGGGTATTTTGTAAAAGACGATTTGCGTTTCTTATACTTTGTTCTTTTTCTTTAAAAAAAACATCAAAAAGATTGTGGTGTTGCACTGTCGCTGAAAAGAGCCCAAGATTGTAAAATGGACAGCCCGTGTCTTGCAGGATAGTTGCAATTCGCCAACGCTTTCATCACTTGCTGCCAACCACTTCTAGAGGATCACACTTCTAGTGAGTGTTCGAAAATGCTTCATCCTTGCTGCTTTATGCAAATTTAACCATTATCCATAGAAGGCAAGTTGTAGTACCACTTCAAGAGTCTCTAACTTGGGATCATTGAATTATCACACGCTTGAAGTTGATTTGATTTTTAACAAAGAATTATGCCCAACTTTTCCTGCATTACGTAATCGACAAGGTCATCATTTCCTGCTCACTAAGAATGGTCGCACTGCAGACAGCGTTCTACATAGTCCCTGTTTTCGTCTTCTAAACATTTGCTTCCTGCCGATACTATAAATGTGCTCATTCCTTCAGAATTTAATGGCGGTTAAGTCATTTTCCTTATCACAGTCTTACTGCTCCTGCGCATTGAATTGCGAGTAATTTGACGTCCGTTCTCGCAGACGCGTCGCAAACGTTTTTACGAGCCATTGGTCATCATTGTATACATGATGCATTTAAGGGAAATTTACAGTTAGTAGCTCAACGCAGTTAATCACAGCAATAATTTCCATCCTCCCGTTTTCTGAAAAATTAGAGAGCATTTGTTTATATGAATTCCGAATCCATAATTTCCTATTGCTTGCTCTCTTGGCGTTCGTGGTTTTCAACTGTGGTGTTGAAATTGCCCACTACCTCGGTGAAAGTAAAGCGCTCTGCATAGACTACAGCAGTCACAACATCCAGTAATCGAGCACATTCTTAATTATTTTGGCCGTTATGTGGGGCGTACGTCTGGATTAGTCGCGTGCTTGTTTTTTTACTGATCATAATTTCGACTTGAGCAATTCTGGGAAAGTGGGAAGGAAATGACGTTATTAAAGTCGTCCATTCTTTTGAAACAAAATCAATCTTCGCTCGATCATGTCTCATCTTATCGCCGGTAATTTACCTAGTCACTCTATTGTCAGTCGATGGTCTATTTACCTGTTCTCCTCACTTCTGCAAGGCCAACCACATCGGATTCGTCTTTTCACGCCTCCTCGAATTCCTCCAAACGATTATTGGATAGCGGCGTTTTGCGATTGCATGCCATAAGCAAAACATAGCCGCATGAACCAGAGTTCAGCTTCGGCTCTTATCCGTCTGTTCCCGACGACGTGATCCACCGCTATCCCTTGCATGAGACGCTTGTAGACTCCACCCTTATACGCCTCACTCCTCCCTTGACTTCCCGACATAACAGAATCGACTCAGATATGTCAGTGCTTCTGTCAGTCCTAAACGAACGAAACGCCAAGTCATTTCACCACGTGGGATGCAGAGAAACAAAGAAATGCACTTTTATCGGAATAAGAAACATCCAGAGCCACTTACGCATAAAAATTTCATCGGAAAATGCGTCGTAAAATTAGCACAACGGGTCTCCATGCCGTGCAAGAATAAAAGTTTCATAAGCGTCTTATATAGTGTGTTTTCGTAATGAAGCAATTCAATGCGTACAATTAATTGCTGTGAAAATCACCTCTTAGCTGGTGGGGGAGCAGGCGGGATGAGAGGGGGGGGGGCGTGGACAATATGTGTAACTCGCTTTCTCCATTGTAATAATACCCAGCACCTTTAGCTTACTGCACAAAATTATACTGAAAACTATGTATTGCAATGTTTTTGTTCGTAGTGTTAAATAGCACCTCGGTTTTAGAGCGGTTGCTGAAAATTTCAAAAAAAAAAAAACTTTTTTAGCGCTAATGTGGTTACCACCTCAAAATTTCATGCTAGGGGCCAAGTTCAGAAGGGATTCTGTTTGCTAATTCAGAATACATCCCACTTTCATGAGTGTTGGCAAAAATTTCGTCAATTTAGTTGTCATGTGTCGAAGCCTTGAATCCAGCACTACATAGAGGTGTGAAATTTGATAGGGTCATTCGCATTTCTATTCAACTTTGTCATTTGATTACTTAATTGGATATAGTAATGAACTATGCATAGATGTCTAAGAATTCTCGGCTCCACTTTATTAAATAGAAAATTTCGAAATTTTCATTGTGGATGCTCCTGTGAAGAGTTGAAGTCAGATCCCATCTGACAGCTGTGAGCATTGATGACATACTCAAGGCCGCTTTTCTACTAACTGCCAATAAATCTTGTGCTACCGGACGAATGTTGTCATTCCAACTTATTATTGCCATATACGCTAATTATATGTCTTCACCCATTTCAGCTGTCACTGTAGAAGACCGTTTGCATAGCAATGCTCAAATCCAATCACGATTTGATCGCTGCGCCGTAATTTGCCTACCAGCAGGAGGCATTAATGATACGTTCGCGCTTACAACTTTTTTTTTCTGGCCCTTATTTCTTTCCTTTCCTCTCTCAAAAATTGTTTTAAATCACCCCGATAGTGAAAAGTTTTTGACGCTTACGTTTTGAGGAGAAGGAACCTATGGTTTTACAAAATATCTGTTGGTTCAGTACTGACCTAGCTATAAAGAATGTCGTTTAGTCGTTCTCCTTTCATCAGTTTGTAATGTTGTTTTGAGAGAAAAAAAAATGATGCGGAAATACTGTTAGAAATCAATTGCGCTCATTGCTAACTGCTATATAATTCTGTATTTGTTGCCTTATATGAAAATGAAGGGGCCCAAGCCTACTGCAGTTGGCTTGTATAATGCGTCACTTCATAGATGTTAAATCACTTTTCGGCATTGTTAATATACAACTGTCGATAACGAGTACGCTTCTAATCCCGAAACAATTTCCATTCACCGACATTTTCGGATTGGCGAATTTTTCGTCTACTCGAATATTCGACGTCACATCGTAGTTTGCGCTCCTTTTAAGTCTATTGTTTGAGCGTGTTGGCACTTTCAGAGACCAGTTCCTCGGCAACAACTTATTTTCTTATTTTCCCAGTCGTGCAACATTTCGGATATAGCCTCGTTCGATTTATTAGCAGTGGTTAGCAAAAAACTCTTTTCTGATCCTTGTTTCTTTCCTTTCCTCTCCTCAAAATTGTTTTAGATCACCCCGACAGTGAAAAGTTTTTGACGCTTACACATATTTTTATCTAGCACTTGTTTTGATGTTTACTTATAGCGTCATGTTCAGAATGCTTTTGATGCTCCAACTTTTTTTCCTGTCACATCGAGCAAAAAGCATATTTAAGGAATGTGAGCAAGTTTAGTAATAGCCGAAATCAGATTCTGTTTTAACCATGTTATGTCCCGTCTTTGTTTATTTTGCTGAACAACCTGCCGTATTCTACCGATAGCTGTCTTCAATGAAAATTTGCCCACATTTCAATAATTCTTTTCCATCTAATATTGCCTTCAATTTTTGTACGTCATTCGACATAAGAAACGGTATTCTCTTCGATGGTCTTCGTTGACCCTCATGTTATTTTTGCCTTTTTCATTTATTGATATTCAAAAGTGTCTGTTTAGTTTTTTCTCCATGAATTCTTCCAAAATCGAAAGCTGGACTTACTTTCCAGTAGAACGCTCTTAAAGTTTACAATAGACAGAAAATATTATATTTGCATATGAATTATTTTGCCTGTCAGCTTTGCTATTTCTGAATGGTATGCAAATACTTCCAGGAACGCTAAAGATTCGGGGTAGAGGTTAGGAATTCGAGCGAGCGCTAGCACTATGTAACACTTTTTGGGAGGATTCATCGACCATCTCATTTTTTCTAGGTGATTCCATATGCCAGTTCAACATAAAGATTCCTATGAAATCCGTGTGATTGAGCCGTCCAGCATGAAGTGTGCATACTGCACTTTCTAGCTGCTAAACTTTCAAGACTTCAACTTTAGCCTCGAAGCACAATTGTATTTAGAAAATGAGAAGTTCGAATAAATGTAACACTAAATCGAACGATTGACTAGCTCAAGATCAATGAGCCATAATGGAGCAAAGATGGTGAATCATTAGGGAAACCTTTTGATGATTTAACCTGAAATCCACTCAATTACTTGAGGTTCTCAGACAGAGAGAGCGATGTGTTGACACTGTTAAAAGACGATGTAATGAAGACCGCCCACATCGTAGAGGGACAAAAACGGCACCACTGTTCGGATGGATGGTCACTAGACTACAAGACACTTGAAAGGGAGAAGCCACTCGTCTTAGCGAATAACGCTGAGGGAGCATCAGCGACATTTGCAAAGGGTGGTTCACCTTTAAGAGACGGCCTCAGATCGTCGCATATCTAGCTGTCGTTATTTATACCACTCAATCGCGTCTGACTTCACGGCTTTGTGCACAACTGCTTCATCTGATCTGTCTAGCTTAGCAGAGCGTTAATTCATGCTTTTATGTAAATCTTTTCTCAGAGTCCATATTAATACTAGAAAATTTTGATACATCTAGGATATTATACAGTGTTCGCTTTAAAAAACCGTTTTGAAATAGTCAGAATTGCTAGCTTAGCCAAGCCATCTAAATGAGAAAAGCAAAGTGAACGAGTCACATAGATGAATGGAGAGTTGTATAATAAGACTTGTAGGTGTGCGAGAAAGTAAAAGAATTAATTGAAATGAATATAATATCATTGCAATATTCGCAACAACTTAAAAAAAGCGTCACTTTTTCTAAAGAAAAAGTCAAGCCCAACAGGCGTGGACAGACAGCCTTATGCGCCGATCCACTGTTAGGTGATACAAGCGCAACCATGTACTTTTACTTATATGCAAAGTTGTTTGTTAATATGCAAAGTTGTTTGTTACATTCAAATGCTCGTTCGTAGGCAGCATTGCAATTAAACCGATGCAATTGATGCATGCCAATGACGCGATGAATAATAATCTAAATGGGTTGCTAAAAAAAGTTAAATATCAAGTTTTATATAACGGCACATAGCCGATTCTCAAGAGGAATTGAGGCAAGTTAGATTTTCTACACCCAGAGTGATATTTGTAACGCCTTTACACCAAATTGTAAGTAGCATAAAGCTTTTGCTCTTGACCGTAAGGAATGGTCTAGTGTTCGTAACGTAACATTTTTACAGCACCAGCTTGAGCATGGTACATTGAGTCGATGAGTGTGCCACTTCATGACGATCGTTGCGATGTGCTGTTTCGCTTTCGCCTTCTTTTGATGCCAGCCGCTGCAAAGTGCTATCTCTTCGCATCTTTACTGCGGAAGCATTTCAAAAATTACAGTTTCCTTCACTTTTGCAATGCTTCACCCCTTGAGCTCAAAAAGGGTGAGCGTCCTCTGTATGGCAGTTGTCGCATTTGCTTGGCGAAATGAAAGAAGACCAGCATGTTAGCTTTGGCTAAGATGCATGGTGTCCTACTTCACGCAATGTGGTCCTTTAATTCTTGTAATGTTCAACTCCCATTGGCTCGTCTAGCTGTCCAGGCCTCTCACACTGCAACTGCCACGCGTATGCTCAGTCTGCCACTACACCAGTCTAGAACTTTGAATGAATACATGAGCAAATCAACCTCTTTTATAACTTCCAGTTTTGCCTCGTGCTAACCTCACGTCACATGCTGGGTGACGTTTGACCTGCCTGTATGTTCTTGACCTTTTTTGACTTACCCTGCACCGCACACTATTCCCGCTTGATCTATAGGCGACTGGTCTACCTTACATTCTCTTAGGTAAAATTCATTACAAGAACGATGTACCACGTTATTTTGTTCTTTTCACATTTGCTGTTTAGTGTGCTGTGACACTTTGTTTATTGTTTTACTGACGTTCCCTTCAAAGTTGTCAGTTGTCGTATTTTAAATTCATCTTTCGGTCCTTCTCTCACCTCTCACGCAATAAACAACTTGAAAACGTCTACTGGTTGCAGCATCCAGAAAACCTGAGTGGTTTTTTCTTGGGGGGGGGGGGGTCGGGCGTTGTACTATTGAGATGTTAAAATTTCCTAGCGAAAGCTGCTGATGTGAAGATTTGTGCAGCATTCTCTACGACCCTCTTACTTCCCCTTCGATGTGTCATTTGATGGTACACTTCCGTTTTGAAAGTTCCCATGCCCATAGTGTGAGTGGAATTTTTTCATTTTTAATTGGTATGACAATCGTATAGTAAAACTTTTTCGATGTATTCATTGGTTAGGATGCTTGAAAAGTTAATCCATAGAAAAACTCATCATAATCGTTTTCCTTATTTTTTAGTTTATAGATGACGAAACGAACCCTTAAGGTATTTCCTGATTGGTTATTCGATCTCTTGTGTGTATTGCTATTGTATGAGTGGTTGCGAGGTTATTGACAAGAGTTCTCAATATATTTTTGAAAACGCTCAACACTCAATTTTAAGAACAAGTTTCTCGTTTTACACTTGCTTAAATTTTACTGCAATAAAAATGGTTGCACTCTACACATGAATCAATCAATAAATATAAACAATTCTAAATTCTAACAGTAGTGTCGAAATTTGCATCGGCTAATCCACACACGTTAGAGGAAACTCTGCTATTATTTCGATGAAAAAGAAAATTATTCCAATAATCACCATGAATGCTATAAATTGTGATTTTTCATTATTTGTGGAACATTTACTCGACATATGAAAAAAATTTCTTACGGTCAACTCTTCACCCAGGATAGATATCATTTCTTTCACTTAATTCCATAATTGCAGCTCTGATTTTCTTGGGTGGTCTTTCATCCCTCTTTTGTTATACCTACACGCTCACCTCGGCAACCATACAAAATAAAATAATATCTTCTACTCGTGCATTTTTCTCTGCAAATTTAGTGTCCAACAAGGATAAATATGATATTATAGTTCATTAAGTGCGATAAAGGGGCATCAACAATCACTTTACGTTGGTCTGAAATAAGACGAATGGTCATCATTCAAGTCCATTATAATGATCGCAATTTAGGTCCAATAATATCAGTGTGAACAAGATAGTGAAAAGCATACAAGTATATTCTATGGAATTATTGCACTACCGATGAATACCTATCACAAGCCACTCTATCCCGTAATCGTTGAACGCATCTCGTTGATGCTTTAAAGGTTGTGCAAGAAATTTAAGTCGTATTGGTGCGGCAATCGAATTCTTCATTATGACAATTTTGTTGCAACTGTTCTTTCCCAGAGAATCCTATTATGTCCATTTTTCTCGAAATTATTTAACCAAAACTATCTACAAATAGCAAAATTTTATATTTAATTTTTTTTTGGGTATGACAGAAAATATGTTGTTGAAGCGCATATGTTTTTTCTTATCTTGCTCGTAACTGATTACAATAATATAGTGGTGCAGATTTAAGCCTTAAAAGGATAAAAGCAATTCTTGCATGGTTAGAAGATTTTACTGTACGCTTATTCCGCTAGTGTTGGGTTTGTGCGTTCCATTGCAGCCGTGTTGCCCACAAACAAATACGCACCTCGTTCATTCCACTCGTAACTCACCTTCTCAAGTGGTGTCGTCTTTTTTGTTTTGCACAAGAAATATTCATCGTTTTTGTATCTATCTCAACAGTCTTAGTGTAGATATATTAATTCTACAAAATATTAGTAATTATAACGATAGGTTATAGCAAAGACGCATGTTATTGTAACACATTTTTGCCACTTCTAATCCATGCTACCGGGTTTGGATTGGCACCGTCAAAAACTTATTGCCTTTGCCATGATTTTAAATCAACATCATTCTTTTTTTTTTCTGAAATCATCATATAAGAAAGTTATATAGAGACGCTTCCTATTAAAAAAATATTTCATCCAGTTTCTTCCATAATCTTCGATGAGAGAAATTTATGCGAACAAAATCCACTGCCATTTATATATCTGCTTGTTGTAATTGTGCCTCATTTATGCTTTGATTGTGGAGATATGAGTTCGAAATCGCGAATTTTTTGAGGCCATATATAATTGCTTATATAATGTGCAATTATTAATTTATAAGTAATTCGCTACATGCAATATGCCAATAGTAGTGATATTTGATAAACTCAAGGAATCACACTCACAAATGCACCATATTCTTAATGCCTCACTTGCTTCAATTAAGTGTAATGTTACAGCATGCATCGAGAATCGGCTTCTTAAAAATCATTCGCGAGCAAAATAAATAAACATTCGATTGCCGTTTATATTGTCATCAATCTAGAGCACAGCCTTATGCTGGCATACTTCATTTGTTAGTTTTCATGGAAAAAAAACTGCTGAATGCATTGTTTCAAGGAAATTTATATAGAATAATGTGGAACCTTTGAAGCGTCATCGATGCACACATAATTATGAAACCCATCTAGGAGTTATTATATGCTAATTACAAGCTAATTTTGAGTCAATTACTTAATTACATTTTAATGAATTCAACTTTAATATATGAAATAAACCAGCGGTGATTGTTGTGTATTAACATCTGAGGTGTAGAAGAGACGAAACATTAGGTGAGGCGGCACTTGTCGATACGATTCGGTGATCGAATTCTCCCCTTTCCACGAATCTTTTGTTGTGCCGCATTCCACGTGTTACGCATACGATCGTCTTTCTTTAAGTATGGCGAACGTATGTGCTTCCCATTCTTAGCGATCGTATCAGATTTTCTACGGTTGTGATGCGGCAGTTTTTAGCACCGCTTTTGGCGATGAACCCTCCTCATAAATAGGTATGTTATCAAGTCAACACTATCTGCATTGTGCCACGTGCTGTATAACAGAAACAAACCCTCCTCCCTAAACTCACACGTTCTTACACATAGATCATCTCATTTATTCGAACGTAGTTGCCATTATCCATGCCTATTTTATTACTCATCTGACTAGGACAACGTCGGTCACTGATATCTATACGATCCTTTTCTTTGTCACGGTTCAGGAGCGATGCATAATAGGACTACCTTTCATAGAATAGAACAGATAATAACCGAAATTGAGTATCTATCTGCAGACACAGTCGCTCAGACAACAATAATGCCAGTCCTGGTTTGGTTTCCTCTCAATCTGTTCATTTAATAGCAGCTAATCTGTATTTCTTATATGAATTGCATAGGATTTATTAGTAAAGGCGTGACAAGCGTTTTAAATAGCACTGGATGTAAAATTGAGGCTAATTTTTGAACTGAGAGAGAATAGAAGCCGAAAGTAGCATGAAGATGAAAAAGCTTTTTCCCTGCTTCACTTCTGAAATCAGAAACTATACGACGTAGTAACCAACAAAATAATAGGATAGGATTTTAAAAATAGTTTTTCGAATGTTTTAGAGGAAATTGGCATGCGTTGAAGAATTATGCTGTCTCTGCTTTCGCTGATCCTTGCATCTGGTACAGTTCTACGTGCCGATACTGAACAATGGTCTGCTAGCACATATCCAGATCCTCGAACGAATTCAACACAATGTAATACGTGGCCGAATTCGACACTTTGCGATCCCGATCATATTCTTACCGATCAATGGCGATTGAATATTCACGAAAACATCAATCGACAGATTGAGAATACGTTTTTCTTCAAAGAGTTACGAAAAATCGCAAAGTAAAGCTTGTAGAAGTAGTGAATTTTCAAATATCTACTGTTCAACAATTTACTCTTCATAAGCTTGGGCAGATCTCACCTTTAAAGCAGCAGTAAGTAGTAACTTCTGTCTTCAGTCGATCTTTTCTTTTATTATATAAATCAAAGCGTCTTTATATTTAAATATCTGAAGCAGCATAGAATTATGTTATACTTTACGAAAATTTTTGAAAAGGAAAGTAATGTTCACCTGAATGAAACGATTTTCTTCAGTGAAAAGCTCTTGAAATCTTTGAAAATTGTATTCCTTAGAAGTTTATTCAAAATGATAGTAGTTTTTCTTAGAGATTTTTTTTAATGCAACCTGAAAACTGTATCCTGGTGTTTCAAAAACTAGGTTATTCATGATCCAACTTTTGTAGCGTTTCATTACTTTTATGCTATAAGCGCTCGTGCATACCTAAATGCTCTTTAGTATTTTCTTTTTTTTAACGCAAAATAACTAAGAGGTTGCTTATATTGTAGTGTATTCAATTTCAGGATTGCGTGACGCCGATATACTTTATAGTGAAAATGCACCGACTGAATGTCATGAAAACAGAACAGAAGGAGTAAAAATTTATGTTATTCTTGCAAAAAGAATTCAAACGGCTTCAAATCACTCAACGACAGATACCGATTTGGTAACATTTAGCCAACTATGTACTCGCCAATTATTAAAATCCACCTAGCTTGAGAAAAGTTCGGATAATTTTATAGCTATTCCTAAGCTATGATTTATTGAAATATATAGCTGATTTCTTATGAAAACCCGTATTTTTCAGTCCTGTAATACGATTTTGATACTGATTTTTCGTTTAGAAGTGAAACTTTATTCTGATAACTGTTGCATTCACCAACTGGAGAACTGAACGTGGAACGTGGAAGTCAAATTAGCGCATACAAGGAGAGAGGGAGGATATGGGGTAGAAGGGTCACCCCATGAATCCATCTGCGAAAAGGGAACCTGATTAGAACATAATTTGACAGTGGGAGCGTACTGTTGTGGTTAGAAAACGTTGAAACAGAAGGTTGTATTTTATGCGATTTGCAAGGTTTTTTTAATGAGCGTCAGGGTTACAGGCGAGTCCTGTGCTGCTTGCAAAATTCTGAACTTCTGAATTTCAGACCGAATTTGGCAACGAGGTGGCCGAACAATATGGCCTTAATTCGCTACCATGTAAAAACTTTTTGATTATCGTTGGCGTTGAAGCAGCTAAACTCGCATATGTTAGGGTAAGTGCTGCTTCATTTGTGAAATTTTTTATGGTCAAGTGACATTGGAATGGAAAGCGGGAAATATCTGCAGCCTTTAAAAGCTTGTGAAATAAATCCGAGAATCTCATCTACCCACAATCATTATTAGACGATAAGTGTGTCTGCAAATGCTGATCGTTGAGCATAAACTCTCATAAAGGATGTTTGTTTTCTCATTCTTTTTTTCAGTCTTTTTTTGTGGTCACTTTCTGGCCATTTTTTTGAGTATTTTGGTCATTTGGTCAACATAAACTTTATCCGTAACGGTTATTGTTCGAACATATGCATTGCATAGTTATATACGATTGGACAGTTGAAGTATCATAATTTCTTTTGTTAAATTCGAGTTTGTTCCTTGTGTACAGCACATAAAAAATATGAAGAGTCCCGCAAAACGTCAATTAAAATTTCTTTCGTCGTTCATTTGATGGCTGTCGGTCACATTATCATATTCGGCACGTCTAGAAGGAATCTGCTGCAACTTTCCAAAGAATAACGTACAAGAAAAAAAAAAAAAGAAAAATTAATAATTTCTTAATCTATTTTCTCAGACAGGAAGAGATTTGAAGTTACCAGCCAATTTGATGGAGCACGTGTTCAACCAATACACTGCTTTATTCAACGCAAAAAACTACATGGAAGGACTGAATAATATCATTAATGAAATTGGTGAGCAAATGATCAACCCATTCAAGGTAGGTTCACGTGTTTAACAATCCTTAATCAGAGCTGTATCTATGCAAATAGCTTTTCTTGCAAGCTCTGAAGCTTGCTGCTGGCCAAACATCCGCAATTATTCATTGGATATTTTTAGCACAGTATCAGTACAAAAGTACAAATCAACGTGGTTAATCGTTTACTTCAAAAATTTTATGAGTGTTGAAATGTGCTTAAAATGAAGAAAAAAAGTTTACGACTCGGTCTGCTTAGTGATGTTCCCTTTCTAATGGCGCCCAAGACATATGAAATACCTGTTGCATCTTAGTTATGCGACTGCCTTCAATGTACAGACGCAAGGTTTCATCGAGATGTTAAGAAAGGCATTGTATTTCAAGCTTCTGAACTATCAGATCTTTCGGAAATGGTGTTAGCATGGGTGTACGTTGTATAGGAGCTGTTTTGGAAGGAGGGGGGGGGGGGGGGGGGGGGGAGAAGGAGGAAGTGGTACTGTTCAATCGAATTTACAATCACGAACGATTTCCATAACAAATAACAGAAGTCCAATTATGACGGAACTCGAAGTGATCACTTTACAAAATGTTGCTCTAATGCTTCAGCTTAAAATTGCCTGATTCAAAATGATCTTAGTGGGAAAAAAATGTGCTTAAATGATACAATTCTGAGATGTTATGGTGAATATCTGGCAGAGTATCTCGATGGTTTAAGTGCATCAAAAGTGCTGCAACTTGTGCTAACTTATTTCAAAAATTTATATGAGGAAATTTAAAAACACCTAAGAAAAAAAATTGGCGCTTTATTCTTATATACTTACTGCGAGCGATTTGCTCATTCACGAGCGATAATGCACTAAAGAAATTTTCGTTAATTATTGTGATAGAACTCTACGAGTATTTAGGCTCAAGCTAGCAGCAATTCAGCAGAAGCGCCAGATGAGGCGACGACAACATCCATTGTTATTGATGAATCGACAACACCTGAAATTGTGCTAGAAGTGTTTTCATCTACGGACTCAAGAACGAATGGACAACTTGCCCATGGTAATTTAATTTCGAATATTTTTAGTAATCTGTTTTTTGTGCTTAATTTTGTTTGAAAATTTTTGTGCATTGATTTACATGAAAACTCGCCAACATAATTTCAGGTGGATGTACGTTGTGATGATCGTTGCGATAGTGCTTGCCATTGTTGCACTTTCTTTATTGTTTTTTACACGATATCAAGCCAGAAAGCGAACTCAAACACTCATGCAAACAATTATATCGACAAATATTAACGATAACGACAATTGCAACAGCACTAAAATGTGCAAAAATATTTTGAGGAAGCATGAGTTGGAAGCGAAATGTATGAGAGGTGGTTATTTATAATGCTATCCAAATTTATCATTTATGCAGTTATTTGAGCTTAAATTGTTCAAAAGTTTATTAAGCAATACAACGTGCGAAAAAAAACGTTTTAAGCTATGTTGAGCTATTTTTTGAAAGCCGGCAAATTGTCTGTTCATGTTCCTACTAGATCAATGAACCATTTCTGCTCTCCAGTTCATTTTGAAATGTATATATTTTGAGACGGAAATATTCATGTGAGTTAACGATTATGCGAAAATTTTAGATGGTGCAATGAGCGTTAGTGTTGCCGATTCGGAAAAAAAGAACGGAAACTCGAATGGAAATGATATGAACAACACATCACTGCAGACAAGTGTCGTCACCTTAGGCACCGAAGAAGGCCTTAAATATATGCACAATGGTGCAGTGGGTGACACATCAATGAAACGATGGGGAAGTACAATTCCAAAAATCGAAATTTCTTGCAAAGAAAATGTTGGCGAGAATGTCCAAAGTATTGAGCATTCACCATATGCTTTACAAGTAAGTAGCGTTTGTGCCGCCGATGAACATGAAATGGAAAGCGGCGATGAGGGAAAATCAACTTTTTCGTCCTCTGCAATATCAGATATCGGCGTATACTCTATCGAAGAAGACAATCTTTTGAACAAACAACCACGAGAAAAGTTGCCGTCCACAAATCAGGAAGTTACATTAACGCCTCATGAAAATATCAATGCGTCTCAGCCGAATGCTTCTTCCACAATGCGAACAAACTCGTGTAATGAGGTCGAGGCTCGAGTAGTGCTGAAAGATGATGACCAGTTCATCGTAGACGAGGTTTGCTTGCATATACAGTTTATTTCATACCTGTGATCGTTCCGCATATGGTAGACCTGACTGCCTCAAGAAAATACTTTCATGAGGAGTTTATGTCCGAACAGTCGTCGCTTATAGCTAAACTTAAGTTTGTTTCTTCACTATCAATCAATGTTAACAAATCCCCATAATTTTATTTCAAACGAAATTGGGCAACTCCAAAAGGCGAAAAGAATAAACTTTAATTTCAGACATTGTCTTCCGCTGATTCGGACGATTTGGAGCATCATTGCGAGGTTATGCGACCAACTACACCACCGAAAATTGCAACCAAAGTATGAAATTACTTTTTTTTTTGTTTGAAAAATATTCGACAATTTGTCGTTGCGTGTATGAAACGCATTTTTTTTCTCTTCGTACACATAAAATAATCAATTTAACAGCATCAATGAAAACATTTTTTTTTTCAGTAGTTCATGAAATAATTCAACTTCAAATGATATTTATGTAGGAGTTGTGAAAGTATTATACATTTACCTATAGACTTCTTAAAGATTGATTTCATTTTATTCACATATGAATGCAAATAGTTCATAAAGCTCAGAAAAAAATTGTATCAGAATTTTCCTCTGTTTGAGTTAAAGTTCATAATATTTACATTATGACCGATACGAAATTCCAAATTCAGTGGGAAAATTCGATAAAAATTTTCGATTTCTTTAATTGATTATTTAAATTTTCACCTACTTCGCAATCATTGGATAGATCGATTTTGCATTGTTTCGATATTTTGTTGATAATTTTTAAATGCTTTTGATTTTGCTCGAAGACGCAAATTGCTTCCTACAGAAAATTTTGAGAACAAAAATAAATAAAACATTAGTAGGCCGTTTTATATTTCTTTTTGATGTTTTTTTTTCTATTTTCTCGGATATATTTTCTGTGCTATTTTCGTGATATGAGTGAGACCAAACTAGCTTATACCTCATATTTGAAGCAGCTAGTACCTCTTCTAAATCTCACAGTATGACATGCCAAAGATGAATAAATTATCCACAGTATTGCATCATTTCACTAAAATCTAACAAAGGCAACCAATGAGTATTCAAATGAAATGAGCCCTTTCAAATGCACATAATTACGATGATTTTTAATTTTAAGCTAAACGCGTAACCACCCTATATCTACATATTTATTATTATATTGTGCGTGTTAACATCAACCAATACAGCCATCATTATGTGTCATAAGCAAACGTTTTGGTGCTAGAGTTTCATCCACGATACTAAACTTATTTATAAATTTATTTAGGTTCATTTGGATGCAAGCGCTCTCTCAACAGATTTCATAACGAAGAAAAGTGTGACGTAAAAAGTGGCGAATTCGATTTTGCTTGAACAACTTCAACGAGATGTTGGGCGGAGAAATGGTTTTTAGGCCGAAGTCGTCGACTATCGGAAATGATTTTATGGATGTAACGTAATGGAGATAAAATGAGAGTGAAATTTTTCACAGATTCTTGAGGATAGATGTAACATGAATTTGTGCTCTTTGCCCAGCCTTTTGCTGTAAATGAAATGTGCTAGCAATAACATTTTGTTTGGAAATGCTTAGGGGGAAGTAGTACCTAATAGTGTAGAGAAATCAATCGCATTTTTATATGATATTTTTCTTTTAAAACAAAGAAATATTCAAAAATCTTGAAAAATATGAGTCATTAATTCATTTTCATTGCATATTTTGAATATTTTGCATATTGCAATTTATCGTCAATTAGACTCCGAAAAATGTTCACTACGAAGAGGGCTAAATAACACTTCATTTGACACCTAAACGAATCGTTTCTATGTGAGATTCTTTATTTTCATAGAAATGTGTCGAAATTCTTGATCTGAAGAAAACAACAAGGTTGAAAAGCTATCGAACAGCAATAATAAGCGATTTTCGGCGTTTCATTGATGCAATTTTGCTGCTTATGATAGGAAATAACTCATAACTTGATATGACACTTTGGTTTTTTTTGTAAGTATTTTGCCGTATTTGTCTTTCATCTATTCACGGACTAATGTCTTATAATATTTCCTTTGATTATTTATGCATATTATTTATCACTGTATGATAGGTTTCTATGCTTTCTATTTAGAAGTTCTGAAAGGTCCTTGTTTTATTTTTGTATACATCTATATTTGCAAAGTTGAGAGAAGTCAGCATCGTGGCACCCGTCTTTTAGGTATATGTATTTGTAGGTTTGTGCCCATTTGTTCATTTGCATCAGTTCACTGCTTAGAAAACAGTTATAGTGGGTATGCTATCTTTTTCGCGGGGAGTTTTCCAAGCCAATATATCCAAGGTTTTCAGCTCGACTCGTCAAGTTCTGGGTCGTTTCAGAGCACGTGATACTTTCTCTTTTGGGTAGCTACCATAACTGGCAGTAGTGTTGTGCTATAAACCGCGTAGAACTAAAGAAACTCGAGTTTTGTGTCTCAGCTCCTAGCAAATTTCTGTTGGGAAAATGGCGTGCACATTTGTGCAAAAAAAGGGCACACTATGTTTTTTCTTGGGGGAGGGGGGAGGGGGGAGGTGGGGAGCAAACGCGCACCGAGCTGTAGCGTCCTGTGATAATATGCAAATAGTAAGCAGCTCGGCAGTTATCATGCTTCTTCTTCAACGCTTCTTTGGTATCAAAGGTTATGCGCATGTGGCATTAGCATAACCGATGCACTCATTTAACGCCCATGCGGATATCGCATAGCGGCTTCGAGTTCTTGTGCATTTCCCAATCCCACATTTCTCACGTCACTAGGATAAAATGGGCCAACAAGAATAAAATGAGACGTTCAATTCGATGAAGCGAGTGAGTCTAATTACCTTGCAGTTAGTCTCACGTTTCAATTTTTGAGAAGCGCTACCATGCGATCACAAATTACTCTAAATAGATGCCTTCATAAGGCTAGTGAACTAAAAATTGATGCAAATTTTTTCAACTTATAGGAAGTTAGTACATACTGGAACGACTCAGTTTTCACTAATGCTATCCAGTCGAGAATGACGCGAATATGGCAATACAATATTCCAACAAACTTTTTTACTCATATAAAACAAACAGCATCCACCAGTATTTCACACAGAAGAGATGAGATGGTGAATACGATTGGCGAATGAATTTCACAATGATCTAAGGCATGCTGCTATATACACCTTGGTGTTCGATCACCGAATTGTTGCAGCGTTACCACAGGCCACGGAATTTCTTTCCACCGGCACCACACAGCTTCCACCGACAACGTCTTTCGCGATACAATACAGCTAAAGTGTACTCAGAATTAGAAAAAAATTACTGTCGTTGTGTTGAGCCATTCACTTAAAAAAAAAAAGTTATTTCGCCATTCCATGGAAAATTTGCTACTCGTTTTGGCACTATTGTATATAATTCTATGAAAACGAAGAAAACCCAACGGAATCAAGAAAATAATACGATTATTCCACTAAAAAGCTTTGTAAAGAAATTCATCTAACCCGATTGATTTCGTTGTTCAAAAGTATCAATTGCTACCTGAGGTAATAATTTGCGAAATGTGGCTACGGACGGAAATTGTATCTCAATTATATCCACGATAAATATTTTACATGATCATCTATCGCAGTTCTAATATAAAGACACAGTATAAGTAATCCTATGATTTTTTTTTTTCATCGAGCATTGTATCAGTGTGTTTCGTCTGTATCCAAATTTCCACATAATACGGCTTTATGAACAAAAATTCGTTCTACAGATAGCGCTCACTTTTTTTTTGCGTCAGCAATTCCTTTAAAGTAAGCTCTCAGTTGCCAAAAGTTCCCGTGACATCACTTCAGCAAGGCTTATAGAAAAACTCAAGTAAGCTAAATCTTGCGAAATCTTAAGTGTGCGGATAACAGAATTGATCAAACGATGCTCAATCACTAGTACGGAGTACTTCCATGAAAAGAAATCTTGTGTTTTCTACTTTTCGAGGCGCCTCGAGGACCCCACTCAAGAAGAGGGTCGCGAAATTTTCCTATTCTCAGTTTACCTTTCCTTTAGGCAGGTATTTATGCTTAATTTATCCATGCAAAAATGAGTTTAACTAAACGGCCTTGATGCCGTATGGCACTCTATGTCAGCTTGGTTGTTCAAGCGGGAACAGGTAGGAGCTCCGGAGTCTTTGCGGAGTGGCTTTGGTTTTATCTAAGGATGAGTTCTCTTCAATGTGATTTCCATTCAGGTGAAAGTGGTCTCATTTTTTGCGAATTTCCAACAGAGATTCTCTATTCGACGTTTTCAAACAAGTGCGGTAAGATGGATTGGATAAAATAGATAGTAGTGGAGAGTTAGTTCGCTCATTTGTTTATAGGCGATAGGATATCAGTCGTTCAGTAAACAAATCTAACGTATAAAAATTTCCGTTCTGCTAATTAAGTGCAAAGAATATAGCAGTTCAGTCTAAAAAAAACGTACGATCATCGTCGGTAGTAAGTTGCTGATCAAATGGCGTCAATAAAACATTCTCGTCCATTCCGTCTGGTGATAAGCTTTCCCTATAGAAGTGCAATCTGCCTAATGCGTTGTTCTGAAAATGAGAGGAATAATATTAAAAGGTGCTCTATTCTCGGAAAGTTTATGAGAAATTCTTCATTGTCTTATTTTTCTCAATAAACGAAAAAAAAAAACCCAACTTGTCATCTTATTGTTCATTAATTCTATTATGCATGAATATTATCCTGAAAAACTATTGATCGCTTTAAAATTGTTGCTTGTGAATATTTCAAAACACAAGAAATAAATTAGAGTTATAATCTACTGCGATTGAAGAAGACGATAAAGCATCAACCGGATAAATTTGAAGGCGTCAATCCTAGTTGGTTCAGAATATTTTTCATTGGAAAAGATGCGCCTAGTCGTAAGACATTTGCGCTTTTCTGATAGATATATGTAAATGACTTAGCTAAGCGTTTTTTTTTTTTTCACTACGGGCTCTCTGAAACATCAAAGCAACAATAGTATTTGAAATGAGAGTCTCCAAGATTAATAGACAAAGACAACGGTAGACAAAAGATTAGACAAAGACTGTAGTTATAATAAACCAAGACTACGGTTATTTCCTCTCGTGAAGCAAGCAGTGGTTTCGAAGGGAAAGCGGATAAAATGGTGGAATTGCATGCTTTTGTTTTGCGTTGGTCAGGCTTCGAGAAAAGTGGATGGTGTAGTTGATTTTAATTTCTAGTTTTGTCTGGTACTGAGATGTGGAATCAACCTTTTTCGCCGTTACTTTCATAAAAAATAGTGGAAACATTTTTCTGCAAAGATAGAAAAATCAGATTAAGAAGAGTTAATTTCTAGATCCCGTAAGGCTCAAACTCAAATCTTTCCTTCTATCACGAAGCAGATTCCAAATGTTTCGAATCAAATCTCATGCTTTCCATTGACTTCATTAAGATGGGAGTTATCTATAATTTTTGGATAGGTCTCAAAGTTATGACAACAACGAAATAGTTTTTTTTTCAGCGATTTAAATTCCGAAGTCTACAATTTTTAATCCCATTTGAAAGACCCAAACGGAATTGATAACCCCCTCATCTTTGCGTGCAAAATGCTCTTTCGTCCCCCTATCCACAAATTTTGGAATTTAATTATGTCGTTGAACGTTAATGGTGAAATGTTTCATATTGTCATCTTCAACTGTTCATTAGTTCAGAAAGATTATGTGGATTTCTGCTGTCATATGTATTTTTCCTAATGGCCAAAATCTAAATCAATTGGTGACGATTTGATGAACATCACATAGATCTCTTCATGAGAATAATTGCTGAAAACTTTATTGAAAAAGCTCAATCGAAAATAAAAATTATCTGACTTCAATTATGGAAGAAATTTCAACGAAATTCATTCATTGAGCACTATTTTCGACTTACAAATCACTTTAAGAAGTGATGAAAATGAGATTTGAGAAGATTTTTTAAACACTAAGCGAAAAAAAAAAATTTTTTTTTCACCAACATTTTAGCAAAAGCACAAAATTAAGCTGTTGTTTAATTTCGTTTATTGTAAGTCCATCTGATTGAACGTTTTCGAATCAAACATCGGAATTCTGGAGAAGTATTCTTTTGGACATCCGGTATGTTACCCGGAAGAAATCTAGCGACATTAACTTCACGAGATCGGTTGGAGAGGTTTTATCCACAATGATCGTGATGATCAGCAAAATGCGTGATTAGGCACGCCAAAGAAACAAGAGAGCATGGAACGAGGAGACGAGAAAAGAAAGTTGAGGGATATTCATCGCTTCCCGATCCCCTCAATCGTTTTAAAGTGGTAGAAATACGATTCCCAATCACTTTCATCATTTCAAAAATGTAATTTCAAATAAAAATCAAATGGAATTTGAGAGAACCCACAAATAAATGCGGAATGCAAAACACTTCAAAAAGAACTTTGCAAAAATAAGCTAAAATTTCGCCTTTCTTATGGTTTCACCCAATTAATGGGAATTTTCTAAACAGTTTATTCTTTAAATGTGACATTTTTTTGTCTTTCTCTTTTTGTTACTTCTATGTTCAAATATCTTCCAATTCCATCCTCTATATTTTAGAGCCTTCCAGTGCTCATTTTTACTGACGCAAACGATACATTAAGAACTAATTTTAGGCCTTTTTTTTAGATAGAGAGAGAGAGGGAGGGAGGGAGGGAGGGAGGGAGGGAGGGAGAGAGAGGTCTTAAAGGATTCAACGAGTAAACAGCATCCACCTCAGCATTTGAATGATGAGGAAAGGCGTACCAGTTAACAAAGATGTACAGTATATCGTTTGAGAGAGATTTCCAATGTTTTAGTGTATAGTATCGTAAGAGAAATAGATTTCAATAAGTATTCCACAGATATAATTAATTCATCTACTCATTTATTAGACTGTAAATGAATTGAATATTGATCCCATAGAAGGAAGGCAATTAAATGACTGCAGTAAGATGCTTAATATTTTTCCTAGTTGGGTTCTGGTATAAACTGATAGCTGCAGTGAACTCTTCGACGATGCTTCTGTAAGCACCATCTTTGCCCTCTTGTTGTAATAAAGGTGTGTTTTGAAGGAAAACAAATAGTCATAGCCGGATTCGACAACCTGCAGAATGTGATTGACTTGTTGAAGTAGTTTCTCCCGGCTTATTTTTGGCCATGAACTTCCACAATCGGGCGGTTTATGGTCAAAGTATCATGCAATGAAACTCTCGTCTATCCACCATCCAACGGTTAAATTAAACGGTGGAGAGAAAATGGTTTGGTTGAACCTTTTGGACAGGTTGAATCTTCCGGTGTGCAACAACATTCAGCTCATCGCAATAACTGCAGTAGACAAGCAAAATAATAGCTAAATTTTAAAACGTGTGTGCTATACATGTAGATCTGTTTTGTGAGCCTGAAGCATCGACACGTAGGGCATATTTGTCTCTCGAAGGTCCCAATAACCAGAGCATGATGTGGGGCTAATACAAGGCCAATGCGGAAACGTAGAAATATTAATAGTAGTCCGTGGAAGAGATGATAAATTTATATTTTTCTCCACAGAGAACCATAGATAAGTTTTTTGTCACCAAGTGAGTGAATAGCAATCTTGACTCGCCCATATTTACAACATCGGCATATTTAATTTCAAACTTGGCATAGAGGAAACAGGTGTTGAGCGATGCTTGTAGAGGATATGAATAAGGCGAAATGATGTATGACGCGAAAATACAAAATAATGAGGTGGTATGAGATGAAGTAAGTGGAATAGGTATTGATAAGGTGGCGTAGCGTACCTGTGCACAGAGGACGACGACTACAATCGAGAGGACCGCAAACAGCATATTGGAGGACGTAGTGATTAGCAACGAGTATAATATGAAGGTGATGGACGGTGATCGTCGTCTTGGGCGATCTTCCGCACAACAACAACAATGCACGTACAACACGCACCTAAACGCCTCAAAATAATGGAGTTTTCATCAGGTACATCAATGAGCTTATAAACGAAGCTTATTTCCGTTGCAGTTCATCACCCCGTCAACAGTGTTGTGTTTACGCTTCAAAAAAATACGAGAAGCACCCAGAAAATGCATCCTAATTTGCTTGGTTGACAAATTGATTTCTGAAGTCACCGTTGGTGGTTTTCAGGCGATGATGCGACATGATCACTGAACCATTAAATCCTCTGTAAAGAACCGACCGTTGTTGGCGAAAAACAACAACGTGTTGCGTTGGCACCATGCACTGAAATCTTTTAGCCAGTCCACCGAGAATTAGATCAGCAGTGTCTTCTGTTTTCCTCTCTCATCCCCCCCCCCCCCCCCCCTCAAACGCCTACAGTACCTCCCGTAGCTGTGCAGACGAGCTTAAGTTGCTATGGTCTGTCGGTGTCCTTCATATGGGGCATACAAACCCATCCGTTAATTTGGAGTTAGAAGGTTGTTTCCTTTAATAACGGACCTCTAAATGATATTGCTTGAAAATTGCTGCATTCAAATTGAGCTGCAAGCATCGAAGGCAACAATTCAGAAGTTTTCATATGTCTACCTATATATTCCTAACGACACACCCGATGAAATGTGAGGGATATTGATTTCTTATATTGCAAAATTTGCATATGCAAAATTTCTCGTGACTCGCAAGTGAGAGCAAAGCAAAATTTTTCGATGTAGATATGTGCAATTGACAACTTCATGCGAAACTAAGCAAGGAAACATACCTTGAACGTACTCAACATTCTAGTATATCATTCTTAAAACATCATTCTAATTTCCTTTGCTTTCTTTCACGCTTACTCTTGATCACTGAGTTTCTATTTTCTTATTCTACTTTCATTTTTCCTACTTTCTGAATCTCTTGAAAATTACATGCTAGTCGTTCCTTTTGCTAATACTTCGGTCTTCAGACGATTCTTGCTGCGAGTGGTTGCTACAGATGCTTGAATTCTGAAATATGCAGGGAATGGTGGAGTAGAGCATTCGTTATCTCAATACTTTTTTTCGAATAATTTAGTGCCAGCCGGTCTAGTTGATGAAGCAAGCGCACGACATTGCAGCCTCTCATACAGCTTTTCCATCTCTTAATATTTTGAATAATGTTACAAGTTGATTTCAGTGCTTGCAAATATTTCATTTTGCATTTATAACACAATCTTCATTTACCTAAAGAAAAAAAACTCGCTTTTTACTTCAAAACCATAATAAAGAATCCATGAAATGATGAAATATTATTTGAAATTTCGAAAGAAAGCAACAACGATATCACATAAACCTAATAAAAATGAAAGAATCTTTGCGATGAACATTCACGATGAGTGAGCTATTATCGGTCGTGACTAAACTTCGCTATTCACATAGGCGTATTGCGTAGCGATGATGGATTTGATAGAGTAAAAGTAATTCTCTCTCGGTGGGGTTGGTGTAGCTCGAGATGGGTGCTTTATAAGAGAACAAACTGCGAATTTCACGCTTCGCTCCATCTATTTAATGCTGCACTCAGCAAATGAGTGTAATTAATTTGATGCGGGTGACGTTGTCGCCCGACCTTTGTTGTTGGATGGATTTTGGATACCCCCCACATCAAACTCCTCATCTCAAGCCCCCTTTCTTGTACATAATTCCTTCGCCGACAACGTTAATAACCCTTCTAAAATATCTTTATCATGATATTCTTTGACGGATTTCCACGCCTCCTTTCTCGAGCGAAAATTCTCGTTTTGTACCATGTTAGGTGCTATTGTTGCAATGAGCAGACCTATTACGCCTGCTTGAAATATGTTTAAATATTAAGTCATCGAAAACATGTGGTCCTTTAAATATAAACTATAGTATAAACAGATCATCATGTAGCATCTAATGAAAATTACTTTATATTTAATAAAGCATAAATAACACATTTTATTAATAAATACATTCAAGTAAAAAATTTACAGAGGAGTTCCAACACGTTGTTACCATATGGAATGATTCGACAATAAAAAGTTCTAACAGAAACTAGAGCATTAAAAGGCTTTGCAGTAGCAATAAGTGTTGAATATGTAATAAGATAATGAAACGAACAACTACCAGATATGATCATTCATGTATCATTCGTATAGAAATAAGGAGAAAGAAAAAGAAAGAGAGCATGACTTTACGAATTTTTTGTATTTCTTATGTCATCTATTATTAAAGAAAAAGAGATAAATTATATTATAATTTATAAGGAATTTAGTTGCATTCGTGAGTAACAGTACGGAAAAGTAGTGATGAAGAGCGACTTTTATATGGTGCAAATGAAGTGGGCGGGTGACATCAACAAGCCGAGGATATTCTGATGTGATCGACACAAGGTTAGTTGAAATAACAAATTTCTACATCATCATTGACTTCGTTGCGTTATTTTTTTTTCTTTTATGCCAAATGGAGAATACTGGTCTTCATCGGATATTGGACTTAAGGGGAAGATTTTTTTTGTCACATGACGTTATAATGCTATATACTGTTCAATGCATCTATCTCCAAAGGCTTAATGAACGAAAAAAAAAGGGTTGGCCTGGCTTAGCGCGGTTTTCATACTCATTGCGAAAGGCAAATACTCCATTCACAAGTGGGAATGACTTTCGTTAGGTGGGAGAACCAAGTCGAAGATATTCGCTTATTATATAGTAAATTTCACTTATTGAAAACTACTGCATATCTATGGAAAGACTGCAGCGTATATGACATCTATGGTAATTTTATTTACGTATTTCTATTGTATTTCAAGATATCACTAATAGTTTTGTGTACTAATAGTAAATAATAATATGCTTGGTGATTAGTAATCAAAGGTGTATAACAACCAATTAATAGTACCATTAATAGGTGCTAATGTGACCGGCATTTCTTCGTTTATTCGTTTCCTTCGTTTCGTGAGCCATGCTTTTCATAGCAATGGTTGATTATTAGTGCCTGGTTTATAATTATAGACAAGTATACAACTGTATCCAGATAATTACAAATAGTTGATAGGCTTGACGCTCAAGTAATGAAAATCCTACTGGTGACTTTTATAGCTCGATCGATGAGAGACGTTCGACCTCTGTATTTGCATCTGGAATTCTGAGCAAAATGATCAAAATTTTCGGCTTTTCGTGCAATCCATTAAGTTGGGATATGCAGTCCGTTTTATAGGTTAGACAAGAATCCAAAACCACATCTCATTTCGCTTAGCTTGACAAATTCAAATCTAAGAGTTGGGCTTATTCGATCGATCGAACAATCAAAGTTGCCTCTTCCGGTAATCGAACAAGCAAGTTTGAAGTGAGATCAATGTGGTCGTGGCTGATGCACAATTTGAGCAGTTTTCGAAACGGACAATAACTCAGGCTGATTCAATTATAACAAAAGTTTATTGAGGCGAATATTTTGAAAATATGACGAAAAATGCAAAATTAAGCAAAGGGGATAGAGTGAGATGAATTCTGTGATTTTGCACTGTTCATAAACAATGCTATACTTCGTCCATAGTGAGGAATTGTATGCTTTAAGAGGAAATGTAATGCAAACGATTGCTCTCTCGAAGTTTTAAAATATTGGTCATCAAAATTTTGTGAATATTTAACGCATATGTAATTTTGTTAGAAACTCCCTCTCCCCCCTCCCCTCCCCCCCCCCCTCCCCATTATTTATAATTTAGCATATTATAGCAAATGTTCATCTCAACAATAAATACTGCAACCATAGTGCTTTAGAAAAAAAAAACGTTATGAATTTATTGAATTTCTCGAAATTAACTTGTATAAACGTTGAATTATCACTCAAATTAATCGTAGACCATATATTATATCGCTTTTGAAAACGATTATCCGCACTTTCAATGACAATTGTACTATTCCGAGATTTATAAAACGTTATCGCTATAAATATCACAAAAGTTATATAGGTGAATATAAAACTATCCGATATATTATATTATCATTATTAAATATAAGTAAATATATCACATGAGTTATGAAAACAATAATTTTTTCAAATAAGGTGACTAAAACACTTTTGTCGGGAAGTATGACTACTTGAAAGGTAAGTAAGGCGCTCTCAAGCCGTTAGCTGAGAATGGTATATCAACATAGCTTTATCAACTACAGCTTGATCAAGCTGTTTGAATTCATCTATTCACCGAATTTTTCCTATTGGATATTTTTTTAAAAAATTTTATCACTTTCATTTGCATAATTCTTTTGTGTAATATTTTGAAAATGTTAAACTCTTCGGTTCGCCGCTTCTTTCAATTTCAATTAATTATATTAGTGAAAAAAAAGAGTTTATTCCATCTTCAAAATTTATTCGAATATTTCGAGAAAACTTTTCCACAAATTTCAAAAATTTTTACAATTTTTCTCATTATCGATAAAATATATGATGAGCAAATAACAAGAAATCGAAAAAGTAACCGTGAATTGTTTAACAAAACTTTTGTTATTTTTCGAGACGATTAGCACTTATTGATGTCGTTGATTTTTTTTTTCATTGTACACGTCTATTTTCAATGAATGTTTCTCTCGTTTACAATAGCAGAAATTTATTATGAATGGAATTTTATTCATGATTATCTCATACTCCATAAATATCTATATTTCATGCCTTGTTTGAATCATACAACTATTGATACTATGTTACTATATCATTCACAAAATTGTTGATAAAATAATTCGTAAAATTGTTTACACAACATATTCATAAATACGTTATAAGCGTTTATACCAACAATATACAACAACTTGCCTACATCATGCAAATTACATTAAATTAGTACATATTAGTAAAAGGATCTGCTATTCAAATATGATAGAATATTGCGTATAGAGAGATGAAATATAGACAATCACAAAAATTTATTGAATTCTGAGATTATTTCCGAGGAAATCTATAGGCAACAACTTTCATCGTTATCATTTAAAAAAAAGTGTTTCATTGCATAAATGGTTTACAATTCTCTAAGTGAGAAATTAACTATTTGAGGTGAAAATAGTTGTGAGCAGTTCATGTAGCCAAAGTGATACTTACTCCCAATAGGGAAGATGCTGAAACAGAGCGATCACGATACGAGGTTGCCACTTCGATTATTCAAAAATAGCAAAATTCGAACCGAATGAACTGAAAGAATTATGGTGTTCGTGTGTGGAAAACGACTAGAGATGATGATGTTATTCTTTTTATATGGTTGCATGCATAACATTATAAATGCAATTTCCTCAACGCATGAATTAAGAGCGACGCTTTTGACTTGACGCAATTCTATTCGTTAGAATTTTGTAGACGTTTTGTTAGCATACTTCATTCATGCACATTAATTAGAGCCTTCGGCCTTCCGTTACGCACCTTTCAGATCTCATCGATATCCATACTCCTTATCGTTTTCTTCCCTTGCAGAAATTATTTCTTCTACGTATAAAACTGCCTTACTGCCAGCGGGATCAGCTATGATGTATTCCAGTATGCCCAAGGTGCAGAACAAAACAGACTTGTTCCAGAACACTAGGTCCCGATGACTGAAAGCCATCATTGCAGTAGTTCCAAAATAGGAAGACCCGATCCTATCCGTCAGCTCCTGCACCTATCCTCGACGAACGCGTCTGAAATTTACAAATGGAAATAGCAAATCCACAAAGACCGGATCTCTTTATTATCTACAAACGCAGACGGATCGGACATAACCAGCCGACTGGACAACGAAAACTGACAAAGCATACGCAACGTTTCATTAATCGACCACCTAGCAATTCTTAAAACAGGCCTGTCGAATAAATTTCACCTGTAATTTCGCTGTACCTTAACTCGTCGGAAGTGCTCTATAGCCACAATTCGCGGTCGAATTTCGTTTCTCTTGTATACCAGCATGTTCAATTAGCCGTCCAATAAGAAGTGCCAAGGAGTAGTTGCAAAAAATTGTCTGATGATCCAATGACGAATGAAAAGACTGCTCACCAGCGGAAAATGTTTATTTCCGCTGGTCATGAAACAACGGTTGCCATGATAAGTTTTCATCATTAGGCTTAAAAGGTTGGTCTCAACATAAAACTTCAACTTTGCACGACGGCAACGTTTAACCAAAGCAAACCTTTATTGCATAGTTCCAATAAAGCACTACAAAACGACGGCAAACTTATTTTGTTCTTATCACAGTCAATAATCGAGAGGTGGCACATCGACGAGAACTATGGAAATAAGAGACCCATAAATAACGAGAAATTTTTAAAAACTCCGACAGCAAATGTTTACTTCAATACCTCAATGAAACTCCGGAAAAAAAAACTCCAGAAAAACAAAGAGAGAAGGCAAAGATAAGCTTTTTGTGATGAGCGAAGAAGAGACAAGAATAGCAAGTGAAATCTCGTTCCAATTTGTTGACATATGCAGCAAAAACTCTCAAACATTATATATATATATATATATATATATATATATATATATATATATATATATATATATATATATATATATATTTTCGCTGTTTGATATTATCCTCCCCAAAAAGTCTTTTTATCATCATCATCATTATTTATATATATATATATATATATATATATATATATATATATATATATATATATATAATGATGATGATAAAAGGACTTTTGGGGAGGATAATATCAAACAGCGAAAAATGAGTGCAAGATGGAATGGATACAAAGAATTATGCGTACAATAAAAAAGCTTTCCACAAGACTAAGTGCCAACCAACTGTTTTGCCGTAAGTCAATCAAATGTGCAAGTAGTCACCCTTCCCTCAAATTAATAAAAGCTAAACTTTATCAGCAAGTAATGTGAGTAAGTCCACATCCAACACAACAAAGCGCACCCATATCCTAAATCTAAATTCATATTGAAATAATTCCACAGCATACTTTGCACCACTTAACATATACCATAGTCATCTATAAGCGAAATAATTATAGCAAATAATAATGGAGAGAAACTCATAGTTCAAAAAGAAACGATACGTATGAATTACAGGAATTACAAAGGTTTTAAATAGGGATTATTTGAGACAAAGTTTCCGATGATTCCTATAACTTAATTAATATGAACTAAGAATGGTTAGAACTCTGTTATTCCCTATCGTTTATATTTTCCACCATTCTGCGAGTCCACTCGCTACCTTTGGTTAAAAATTCGCTACTGATCACCTTTCACCTAAACTCATCGCAAGCTGTTCTTGGATTTTCTCCTCGATATTTCAGTAAGAATTTGCGCCCACCAACTGGCATGCTACCAAAGACCCCCCAGTGTGAAAATGGAATTTGTTCATTAAAATCCTCAGCCTACCAATCGTTCATGAGCCTTAGGCAACAACTCGGGGATTCGTTAGGCGCTAATATTGCCGAAAATTGCCTAATTCTCTCCAAAATTTCTGCAGTAATTTTCGCTTTTCCTCAACACGTGCTCATAAAATCACTTTCTTCTTCCCTTGTTTACCTTCTAACTGCGACTCACTTTCGGAAATACCATGACCTGCATCATTCTTCTGATTTGGGAAGTGAGATGGATTGAGGGAGAGAGGGGCGGAGGGGAGTGGGGAGGGGGTTACTCATACGCAACGCAATTACACAGCAATAAAATTGTGATAATTAGATTTTTGCGCGGAAAACACTGGGAAACAACGTTCATGCATTTTTGATGGCATAGCAGAACTGCCCTAAATTTCGAGCAAGGCGAAAGTAGACCATCGGATCAGTGGAAAATCCGCTGCTTTCAGCAATAATTTTTTTTTTTTTTTTTTTGCATATTAAAGGAACCT
Organism: Ascaris suum; assembly: GCA_013433145.1. NCBI lineage: Eukaryota > Metazoa > Nematoda > Chromadorea > Rhabditida > Ascarididae > Ascaris > Ascaris suum. The sequence continues at coordinate 7,115,867 of CM024189.1, forward strand.
ATGCCTAAAATTAAAGAGGAATATAGTAATGAAAGTTAACATTAAGGAAACAATAAAGGCGTTTCTCTCTAAATTCGAGAAAAAGAGAACGCATTTTCCACCGACACGAACCAGGATATCCATGCGCCACCTTCTGAGTCATTTCTAATTGCGGCTAACGTACAGCGAAACAGATTCATATTAATATAGCAACTTCAGCTAAACGATAGCCGCAAGCATTCCAATTTTCAAGGCTTTCCTTTTCTTAGCAATCAGGTAAGGCAATCAACAAAATTCCACATGTTAGCCTTCTGCAAAACATCGAGGCGCTTTAGCGTTCAGCTATGTACACATTTCATCTCCATCAAATACCTCTTGAACGTTGCTGATTTTTCTTACGTATACAATCAAAAGCGATCCAAGCGGTGATCGCACCAATTGTGCTAAAAGCCATACAGTCATAATTAAAGACAAGAAACGAACATCCAATGCGTTGAAATTATTTGTTCGCCATCAATCACCCACTTAAAATACCTGTTGATAGCGAACAAAAAAAGGAAATTAGAACGGCTGCATACAACGTTCGATAACCTCCCATATATGCCTACATTTTAAAGGTATAAAATCGAAGGAAATAAACGTCAATTAATTAAGTAACACAACAACAATGAAATTAGAACGACAAAACACTGCATCAACTATGAGCCACCACAAACATGAGCATTTTTTCGAGCACCCGACCCCCCTCCCAAAACAAAAAAAAGTGAAGTAATGAACGATGAGCATGAGCAATACGCCCGCGCATTACTCGTAGTTATTACTGTTAAAAAATGATTTAATATTACTGTTAAATCAATGTTACTGTTAAACTATGAAATAACGCTATCTCTGCCCTTATATCAGCCGCACAATTAAATTACATAACAATATAAATGGAGTACAATAATATTTGCAAAGATTTGCATAATTCATTCGCCTGTCAAATCATTGACGTCTCAAAGTGGGCATAAAGAACTCATTGAACAGTAACATAAACAACAAATAAGCAAAAAACAATACTAAAAAACTGTGACACCTCAATTCCATAACTTCCCCCCCCCCCCCCCCATCAATTCTTTAGTAAAATTCGAAAAAGGCTTGATGCCGGGGAAAACGAATATTTCACTTCGATAAAAAACGAATTAAAGGACAAAAAAAGATGAAATTTCTCAATTTGCAAAATATTTGTGAAAGTAAACAAAGCGGATGAGAGAAAATAATAAATTAGATTAATCTAAATTAAATGGGATTATTTCTTCCGATTATTTCCAAATAAAATATGCCTAATTCTTATAGAGTAAACTTCTTTTTATCGTTGAGATGTACGAACGAACAAATCCCCCACAGTGAAACACTTCTACTTCAAAATAACACTGATAAACAATTCGATTTGCAAGAAATAAACGAAACTGCTCAGACAAAGCAATGATCTCATGCACATAAATGTCTAATGAGCAATAAAGGTGCGATGGGGCAAAAATAATTGACAAGTGTACATATGAACCCCCCCCCCCCAGCCTTTGGTTGGGGATTAGGGGAATTTTTCTCCTGAACAAAATTAGGACGACCTTTCCTACGAACAGCTCAATTGAAAAGTAGTTAAAGTCATCCGAATCAGCTGTCACCATCTTTGTAAACATATAAATTAATGACTCTGAACGTTTTCACAAGGTTAAAACTTAAACCTAATTTTGTAAAAGGGCACAATTCAAAACTTCAAATAAGAGTATGAAAGATCATTGACTTTCAGTGGGAAAGGAGTATATTACAATAGTCCAGCTCTCTCTCTCTCCGCAGTTCCATGACACTAAAATTTTTTCTCCACAAATAAGCATTAGCCATCCTTTCTCCCCCTCCTCCTCCTTTTCATCCCGAGAAAAATGAGTGCTTTTGGTAAAATGGAATATGGCACATGTGTTGTACGCATTGCCTGGCAGAAAATAAAAAAGCACTTGGAATGTGAACTGTGACAATGGTGAGCAGTGGGACACACGCACATACATCATACCTTGCCTAATACAAGTGAAGTTCGCAACTGCGAGATACCCCCGGACTGCACAAGTTCTAGGGCCAAAATTTGAGGAAAAAGTGTCATGCTGCAATTCGAGAGTCCGCCTGATCTTAAGCCATAGACCTAGACTTGTGACACAATCGGGGGGTCTTCATGGAATTTTGAAGCTCGCTGACTTCCGACCTCAACCAAAGCCATCCAGCGCATAATATCAACTTAACCAGAAGCAGTGAGAATGCATAAGAAGTTGCAACAGATGTGCGATGAGCCAGCCAGAACATTTTAGAGTTTAGCTTTCGCGTTCCTCTCCTCGATGAGTGTAATATTGAAATGCGTCCATACCCACTGTTGTGTGGGTTTGCCCTCATCGCATTTGTCCATAAAAATTTCCCCTCGTTCTGCGTCACAATCCATGCACTGATTGCTGACCGGGTGATACATCTGCTTCGAATTGGGTAGGTATTTGAATAGCTGGTTGCCTTGCATACCGTGACTGAAAACACTATTAACTGAAGAAAACCCTAATGCTATTACATGAAGGGACCCGAAAACAGAACATTGCCTGATGGTGTCTGCAGTGGTCTTTATTAGGATGTCACTCAATGCGATAGTACTTACTGTTGGCAGACTTATAATCAGGGTGGGATAAGAACAAATTTCTCCTGCAAAACAGCGAAAACTGGACAAAAATAGATGGGAGCCTTTCGTGAGCATCTGGAATACAAACAATTTACAGGACTCAATTTACTATGAAGTACCTAAAATATATCATTAATTCCCTCGATTTCATAAACGGCTAGTCGGCTACAATTGCTCAGGTTTTTTTCTACTTGCCTTCCTCATTTCAAAGCAAGTTATATGCCATAAGCAGCCCACTTATGCAACATGGCCAGTAAATTTTTAACCTTAACTCATCCTAAATCGATGAATGATTTATACCTCTTGAAAAACAACCTTAATTGAGTGTGCCTGTCTCCACTTCACAACATCTCTTTTTACCATCCAGTTTTAACAGAGAAAAGCAATGGAATTTGAAGATGGCGAATGTCGAGATCATGCGTTATCAACTTCAATCTATATGCTAGCAGCCTGAATCATATGCCTTCCTACTATAACGACTTACATAAAAACATCCGGTAAGACGCATAAGCTGGTCCCCCTTAATATCCCACTAGCTTAAGCCAACCAACAGGAGGATCTTCACAGACCTTCAAAAGATTCGTGCAAGGAAGCAGAAAAATTGAGGCTGTAGATGAAAATAATAGAAGAAAAAGCTGGGCAATGTGCAATTTCAAGACAAAAATTTCATAAAAGTGAGAAAAACAGAATAATAAAAACTATTGCTTCGAAGGTGAAACGAATTTTCTGCTGAAGAGATTGTGGAAAAATGGCGAGCAAGAATTTGACGGTTTAGAAATGGACAGAAATTTTTTTTGAGACCGAGAGGGATGGGGGGGGGGGGGGGAGAGATATTGTAATATGAACGAACTGATTAACGAAACTCACCATGAGAATAAAACGACCGGTGCTTTCCTTACCGAACTCGAAACATCAAAACACAATGTTCGCCCTTTTGGTCTCACATCGAATGAGAACGTAAGTCTCATATTCTAAAATAAAACCCTATAAGAGATCTAAATTCTGTGGGAAAAAAGAAAGAAATCCCGAGTATCCAGCGAAATTTGTATCCTTTATTTATATATATTATAAAGTCTTCATATTCGACAGCCTAAGTTCTTGCGAATAATCGGCAGCACTGCGAAGTAATAGCGAAGTTTTTAATACCTCTATTTGAGAAGGAAATTTGATCAACTATAATTAAGCAAAAATTTCCTGATTAATTAATAACAGGTTAAACTTTTCTTGATGCGGATAACTCACTTCTAGAATTCTACTCCAAATGACGCATGTAACATACAGGTAACAGGTAACACATGCGTATGCAAAAAATTTCAGGTCTCTGTTCTACCGTTATAATAACGCATGATATGCACTCTGCAACAGAATGCGTAAGAGAATGCAAGACAGAATAAGAAAAATGCACAACACATTCGTGAGACCTACGTAATGCGTATATCAATAGAGTGTTCTTTGAAGTGGACCCAACCATCTATAGGGCCACTAAATTGTTGATCGCTGATCGTGATCAAAATCATCGACTGATTCGTTTAGTGCTACAGGTCACTAGCCATATGCCTTGCAATTCGGCTTAACCACAAACAGTATTTAGGGTGAACATTATTTTGAGGCTCTTTTTAGACACAGCGCTTTCACGCATTTATATTAACTTATTTCTGCAAAATTCTTCCAGCAAGGATGCAATATACATACCTGTTCTCCACCTCCAGATGGATCGTCACTAATACATTTGCGGAGTCCAAAACGTTCACTGCCACCTCGGAACTGCGTATCTACACATGTCTGTGCCTTGACGTTACGCAATTCACCTGAACAGATAATGGTTGAAGTGGGACTAGAAAGTTCAACTCGTATCAAATCAAAAATGGCGATCCTACACATAGAAATCAAATAAACATGGCATGGCGATCCGCACCTTTTATGCCCCCTCTACTCCACCTCGTCGATTATCCCACTGATATGGCAACACGATCGCATTCAGCAAACAGTCCCCACAAATCATCACGCACTTTCTTCGATCAGATAACGTGAGACGACGATTGTCAGAGATTAGTGCATTCATGTGCACTCAAGCTTGCCACTTCCACATTCAAACCTCCATCATGTTTGCTTCTAATCTCGCCGGGTAAACATTTGAAAACTTCATCTCCTTTTAGGGCTCCTTCACCATCGTTATCCAATACCACACGTTTGGGAATCGAGACGACAATTGATCAACAATAACTTTCTAAGGCAGCATAATCTGTGTGTTTGATATATTGTAAACGTATATAAAGCATGTTCAATAAGTGCATATCACAAATTCGCTAATAAAAAAATGCGCATTTCCTCTCAGGCCCATAATTCCCAGCTGGAAAGTTGCTGAATACGAAATCGCCCGAGGCGACAAGTACGGTACACGCATAAAAATTACGTTGACCTTGAAAATACCACTTTTGAACGATTATTTCCGGTCGAACGACCTAACTGAGCAGTATGAATGATTCTCAGGAAAGTAAGACGAAAATTTTGTAATGAAAAATGAACGCACCGTTTGCACTATCTTCGGGTTCAACAGCTGGATAGAATTTATCTTGATCAAAGGCAATCTCTTTCATGAACCAGTCGAAAGACTTGCACTTCAGTCGTTCTCGAACTGCCTTTTGTTTCGTTAAATCACCTAAAATATATTCATATAATAATACTGCACCACTGTAGTGAATATTTATTACCGCAATACTTTTTTGCAATATGCATAAAACGCTAAAATTTTAGAGAAGGAAAACCATTAATTAACACTAAAGAATATCAACGTTACAACAAAGAAAAAATAAGAGGAAGTGAAATTGTTAGAAAAGATAGCTCCATTACTGGCTGTTTCAGCATACTCCTCTATGATTACACAATTTGTTCGCCTTCTTTCACTGCTCTGCAGCAACCTTTTCCAAATACTTCACAAATGCCGAAGGATGGTGTATGTATAAGACACTCAAAGAGTCTAAGAATCGCCGTGCTATTCCCGTTGAGGCAAGAATTTCTTTTGTAAATAATTCCCCTCCCTCTCCCTCCCTCTAAATAAATCGGTTCCAAATTGATCAGCCGGAAAAGAATACATGAAAACAAATTAGAGTACATATGTGTCGAATCTAGGAGAATGTACCAAGCTTGCCTCCCCTTTCCCTTCCTACAAGAACTGATGCGCTTGTAAGTCTTCAAAAATAAGACGAAATAAACACTATGCGATCACGAAACTATTCGGGTAATAATATATCTCGAATAAGCACAAATAAAATAGCCAAATTTGCATCAAAGTGCGAAATTTGAAAACTCAAAACATAAAAAATCGTTAGAAAGACTTATTATTTCTCGCAAAATTTTGCATATCGTCATACACGGTTGATTATGTAAATTATTTGAAACTATACAATCCATCTTTTGCGCAAACAAAATAAAACGTAAAAAGAGGAAATGAAAAAAAGAAGAGAAAAAGTAAATGAATGAAATTGAAAGAGAGTAAATTAGATGGACTATTAAAGATAACATTTGCGGTAATAAGATAGAAATATTAAGTCAGCGATATTTGTGAATTGACCACAATAAAAAGATTTCAAATCTAGTTAGAGATAAACAAATAATTCAAAAAAAAGAATTTTTCGGAATTTTTCACGCATATTTTGCACAAAAATGGAACGGCCGCATAACCAAATACTCTTTCAGAACCGTTTCAACAATCAATACATATATGAGGAAACAGTTCTGTTAATGGAGGCACTAAAGAAGAAGAAAGTTTGAAGTGAGCATAATCAAGCAAAAACGCCAAATGGACGCCAACTTCAAATGAAAAAAATTGGAGTCATGGGTCGGATCAAGATTGCCGGCAATCATACCGCTCCGCTAAGCGAATGAATCATCGCAACCTTCTTGAATCTCCCCTATTTATTATCAATGAGAATTCAAGATCTAGAAATGAGCCAAGCATCACCAACAGGAAGGCATTTCTGAGACGACAAATCGATTTGTTTTTCACATTAGAAAATAATTCTTGCGGACGATATTTTGAATAATTTCTAAAGACAAGCAAATATCTTTAAAGCCTATCGATTGAGACACATTTGCGATAAAAAAAATAATTATAAGAAATATAGCCGACCTTCATCCGCATTTTCCATGCCATGCCTCCTCTGATAGAGATATTTCTTATAATCGTCCATCCAAACTTCCGCAACCCTAAACAATTGGCAATCATAATGTCTGCAAATGATAATTAAAATCGTTCTATACGAAAATTTCGAATATATAATCATAGATGTTCATGCTTTCAAATTATGAAAGGAAGAAATTCCCACAATCGGCCTACAGAGTTTTTGAATGTGTTCTAGAAAGTACTAGCCGGTTCCCTTTGTACTGATTAGAACCCGAGATATTACGTTGCTTTCTTTTCCCGACAAAACTTTTCAAAGCTAACAAGAAATAAAAACGCTCTTCGATCCTTCTCCTCCCAAAGCAACAACTCCGAGACATATTTGTAAAGTGGGTCATAAAAAAACAGCCGATCATAAAGCAAATGGCAAACTTATGTTAGTCTTCTGATGTGAGTCAAACGCTTAAAGGCACAGCGAGCAGCTATCCAGCGAGTAACCTCGGATTCGCGAATGGGGAACCTGCTGGAAGCTACCTCCACTGACTGGAACCGTTTTGTATGACACTTTATATACAAGTATGATAAATGCTTTACTCTCGATACCTGTGCCGGGTAGCAAGTTGAATTGATCGCGCCTCGATAGAAGACCAAGATCCTTAAGGAGGCTTAAAAACTAGACTACCCATAATATCGAATCATCTCTTGTATGTCAACTACAACAGCGCAAGTAACAGTTTGCTATCCAACGCTGGATCGAGAAAAGATCGTCCCGAGTACCATTTTTAGAAACTTATAAATTGTGAATAGCAGAATGAACAAAAACAATCAATTCGAATCATCAAGCAGGAAGGACTCGAGCAGCGTCCAACAAAGTGTTCTGTCTGGCTCTAAAGTTTTACTCTCAACCCCACCGAAATTTCAATTAAGCCACTGCAAAGAGTGGTTTAAACAGTTCTTCACAGGATTATAAACTAAATAGAATCACTCACCTTTTATAGTTACGTGAGATGAAATCGCCCACTCCAGGATTGGGAAATGGAACATGTTTGCAACGATAGATGTGGCCAACACGTGAACACGGCGCATCGACCATATTCCCATGACATTGCCATACCTCAAAACATTCACATTCACACCACAACGAGGAAACTAATTGGCCAACTGAATTGGACCATGCATTCTTGTGAAGGATTTGTGTGGACATAAACTTATGTTATAACGCTATTGCTGCACGATGCAGTGTTAATCGTTAAGGTACACCATAAAAGGCAGAGATTAATTGGTGGAAACCGCCGAGAGATATGAGGCTATCGATGGCTAAAATCCGACCACTAATCGATTCTAGCGAATTTTGCATAGAGGGCTTACCAATCTGTACAACATTTCCAAGCAGCTTCTTCCATTTCCACAAAAAAGAGCACATCGAAATGTGTAGTATTACATATTACAACTGGTCAAATTAATAAATGCCACAGACTAAGTAAAATACTACAGTTCCTTAGTGTTTCAGGAAATAGTCGTGACTGAACATCAGGAAATATCGCTTGTAAATGAGGCGGAGGACGGATGCACAGAGGGAGCCTCGATCAGAACTCTATAAAATGACCTTCACTTCAAGATCAGCGGAACTAACATTACCTCTAGAATAAACCTAACCAACCTTAAAGGAAAGTTCATACTGCTCGCCACCCCAAATATCCAGTCCCTCATCGTAACCACCCAACTCCCAAAACCATTTCCTGCTGATGGCGAAATAACCGCCGGCCATTACAGGACTCTTGAAAGGTCGGGTTGGATGTTTCAAATCGTCTTCGGTTAATGGCAGCCGCTTGTAGTTGAACTCCCAATCGAAGGAACCTCAAATAACAAATAACGTTCAACCATACTCACCAATACCATTGAATGACTGTGCAGGTCTACATTCATCATGAAACGAGATGCTGTTGTCATTCGAAACCGAGCATTAGGTACTTCTAGATCTTGCATCCAAATCTTGATTTCTTGAAGGCATCTTTTACCCAACAGTTTACTTCTCAAAAACTAATTCAGCCTAAACAGTCTTTCCTCAGAACGTTTTTCATCGCTGACAGAATTAAGCAGATTATTCTTCGCAAAAACTGAAATTACCAAACGAATTCTGTCAATCGAAGACGTTTTTTTAGTGAGCCAACGATAAGGTTATAAGCCAACGAGTGCGAATCTTTACTCGTAAGCGAGATCTAAACTCACATCGTCCAAATCATCGGATCAGTTTTCCACTACTTCGACTACCCCAAGATGTCATCATCCACTCCATTAATAGAATGAACGCATGCCGTTTCTATATCACAGATAATCCATTCCGCCATAATATTATTTTCATTGTGGTGGATAATCTAGGAGGACATCAAAAATATGCCTTCTTCTACGTGAAAATAGAGATGCAACAATCGAGAAGAGTCAAGAGCTGCAGCTTAGCAACAAGCTTTCTATTCTGAAAGCATCTTGCAAAACATGGAAGGAGGTATACAAAACACTTCCAAAAAAGAGCAACTTCAATTGAGACATACTTCATCAAGGATACTTGAGCTAAGAAGACAATGGATGGATCTCTTTAGTGTTTATCCTCCCTCCCCCCCCCCCCCCCCCCTTATGTTAATTTGGTTCTGATAAGTGAATTCAATAAATGATGATGAAGATCGTAAAACATACCTCGTGCACCCTCATCTTGAGCCCTATATTCGAACGTGTCGCAGTCGATGACGTCCACAAATGGGCACACTACTGTTCTAAAATAAATTCAACCTCATCACCTCATAACATTATAGCGAGATGCTCATCAGTACAACAACAGTTTTCGAAACGAGGAAATATCAATGTGACTGCCAAAATATAAAGTTTTTATGACAACATGGAGATCCTTTTGACCCGATCCGACGATACACCCAAAAATGTTCTCCATTTCAGATTCTTTCAGAAGTGCGAAAAGGCTGAATAAAAAGTTTTCCTTAAAACGAAGCCATGACCTCTTTCTGGTCCTGTCCTTTTCCCTAATTTTCAAGCAGAACGACCTACTGCTTGCAAATGTTTTTTCTTTCGCAAATGACGACAAAATCTGTTTCACTGATGACCTCCAAATATTTCTGCCTTCACTGAGCATTGCTGTTACCCTTAGTCACAAAGAAGAAAATCTCATTTGATTAGAACAGAACAATCGAAAAAAAATTTGCTCCTGCTGAACGGGTCAACTCCTGTCAAAGCGTCCTCCATTAAAGATTTGGGTGTTACAGCAACTAACAACTCTAGTTCCATTATCATATTTGGAAGTTTCCAAAAAAAGGAGATACGCGAGTTTCCCATATTCTGGGTGCAATTTCATCCTAAGACATTCCTGTTGATTACTAATTTGTTCCTGTTCCAAGCTCAATCACTTCTTGAATTCGCCAGTCAAGTTTACTCCTTTTCTATCTCTGATTTGCATCATTACTTCATAACTACATATCGCCTCATCTTCAAGATATCTGCCACACGTTTTTCATTATTTCTTCGTATTTCTCGTTGTACATGCGTGCTTCATTGTTCCTCATTTCTAAGGGGTTTTGTATTCTGTTTCTGACCGGGCTTGCACCCCATCTTGAGTGGGAGGAGCGACGCTCGCAGTTACCTACACGAAAGGAGTTTCATTTATATTCCTGCCATATATGCGAATGAATATTTAATTCATTTCAATTTAAGATGTGGTAGGCTTATGGCCGGCGACCTCAGAATGAAGGCTCCGGTAGCATGTTGTTCCCTCTATTTCCTCCTCCCAAAGCAATAAGTAAATAATACCTATAGTCGAGTGTAATTGGCTCTATAAGCGGTGGCAACCAATTGTAGTTGGGCTCGGAATGTGCATCTAGGAAAACCATTATATCGGCGGTTGCGTGCTGTGCACCAATCTGCCGTGCGCGAATCAAACCCTCTCGCTTTCTGAAATCATCTTTTATTTGTTTATTCGTGAAAAAATTATTAATAATCATTTCAATTCATTTTAAACGATACTTCAAAAATTCATCTCAATAAAATCCTCTTCAGAGATCAATAATGAGCATAATTCTAGCACAAAGAAAAAGAATGCTTTAATGTCGGTAAGAAAAAATAGAAAAGAAAAAAAGCAGTAATATGAATATTTTTAAACAAACTTCCTCTAATGTGCTCATATATTTTTCAAAAGGGGAAATTCTCCACAACAAATTCACAAAAAATTTCAATTGCCGACTATTTAAAACGCATTAAAAAAATTAGTACGCCTTAATGAAAAACTTTTCATGAATGGTTACCAATAAAGAGTACGATAAGCGAATATGCAAAACAAAATACAATCTCTAAGAAAAATCTACGAATCAAAATTATATAAGTTTATCGCTAAAAACGCGAAAATAAGCGGTAAAAGATGAAAAACCTTTTCGACTCAACAAAATAATCGTATTTGATATTAACCCCAATGATTCCTCAAATCATCATCGATGACTGCGTGGAACAAATAAGGTAACCCATTATGTAATCATCTCAACACCACAAAACCTCCATTCATTTTTCAAGTCTCTTTTTTACTAGAGCATATCTATTCAAATTATTTCCACCTCCCTCCCTCTCCCTCCACAAACCATTTGTCGTCATCCTACAAGTGCACCTTTACAGGTAGTTGTGCTTGGGTGGATGGATGGAATACTCCTCGAGGCAACTGCTCTCCAAAGTTTTCATCTCGTTTCCTCCTCTCCTCTTAGACATATCTAAGCTCACTATAGAAACTATCTATAAATGATCATTGTTAACAAAATAAACATACATCAACTAAACATAAATAAACGACCATCTAACTTTGTTCGGACGACTTTAACGATGTGGTCGAGTTTGGCTGACTTGAGATATTCATCAAGAGGCTTCTTCAAAAACGGTTTTGTGCTCGCATCATCCACCAAAATAATCTCCTTTAAAATCTCTTTCGGGGTACGTGCGATCACCGAGTATGCACTTCGCAATAACGTCGAATTGTGCTGTAAATGAATACACTTGTGAAGTTGCAAAATTTAAATAGACATCATTTAAGCAACATTCTGAAGGTTTTTTTGCCCATTTGAATTAGCAAAAAAATTCTCGAAAATTTGCGCTCGTTCATGTCGTCAAAATGTTCTTCAAAGTTCTGGCAGATTTTTCTCCATACGAATGAATAAAAAATTCTTTGAATTTCACCAATCACTTCCATTGTGGTACGCCATAAATCACTAATATTTTATTAATGACACCTATGAGGCGTATTTGGCTCATTCCTCCGTCTATTCTAAACGATTGGAATGGAACCTGAAAATGGAGATTATTTTAAAAAAACAATTAATTCGTCCTAAAAAATTTATAGCAACAGTGAAGAGATTGAATGCCTAATGGGAAGATTGATTGTCATCGTCACAAAAAAAACTACTATAAGAAGATGAAAAAAAGAATGAGTAAATGAGATAAATAAAGAGTTTAGAAGCATAACTACTGGTTGAAAAAAAGATTAAAAAACTATCTCATAGCTTCCAAAACAATCGAAAATGAGCCGTTATTCTCTCAATATCTTCGTTCTTTTCCAATGGTCAGTTGTATGTGATAGATAACGTACCATTCCCTTTACAAGACGGCTGTTATGTCCCCTATACCCTTCGCCCTCCTACGGCCGTTACTCTTCTGTTACAAAATATACAATAACATACTCTCTAGGAATTTCTTAGACAATGGGTAATTCTATGTTAAATGCAGTAGCTGATTTGGCTCGAACGACTCGAGTCTCAAATTTTGAAAAAAGCATTTATAAAACGATCCAAGATCGGTTAATCTGTTCATGTGCATATGAACCTGAATTGTCGATCCCATCAATTAAACTAAAAAAAAGAAGGTTTCGAAAGGTCCTCGAGTTAAATTCCACACAAACTCATAACTTCTATGTTAGCTCAAGGACATTTTATTTCGACGATGAGAATCGCCGGTCCCCTTCTTGAAGAAAGAGTGCAAGAGCAAAAACTGAGAAACAAAAGCGCTGAACTCCGATTCAAAAACGATACGACAAAAAACGCACAAACAGTATGTTGGACTTGTATTCTTTAATAATCAAAGGAAGGAAGCCGTCTTTATTTGTGCAATCTTTATAATGCTGCAGCAATTATTATAAAGCATATGTTTTGATCGAAATAACGCAGTAGTGAAGTGTCGATCAAAAGTATTAAGTGAATGAAACGAGAAAGAAATAAGAAAACCTCATCGTGGAATGGGAAAATGACCGAAACTGAAGGAAGCGCTTCAAGATATCTCAGATTTTGACAGTCTTTATGACGTATATCCTTCACTGAGCGATTAAGTGGAATAAGATCGCTTACAAATGCATCGTACCCGTTCACTCGGTATAACTCCTCCTGAAGAACTCTTTGCTGCAGGTATCAAGCCAAAATAATTAGAAGTGAACAATCAGATCAATGCTGCACTCCTTCGATATATATATATATATATATATATATATATATATATATATATATATATATATATATATATATATATATATATATATATATATATATATATATATATATGCCGCAGGTCACTCAGTTTTCACATTTTAAGAGAAGCAGTGGTACAAAGAGGGCAAAATGTCCAAGAAAGCTTTTCGTTTGGTGTATGGAAAAAAGATGAAGAGTAAGGAAAGAGACAACTTTTACTGGCCGAAACTCCTCATCGGAGAAACAAAGCGGCGCAAAGAAAAATTCTACAAGATTCATACGCATTTTATCAAAAATGTATGCAAAAAATTTTTCGCCATTTCGACGACACTGATAGTTTCTCCCCTTCGCTCTGAGTTATAGATTTGGCCTCAGAACGAAATAGGAAAGAAGTAAAAACAAGAATCGTTAAGTCTACACGACTTACTTGTTTCTTCTTGATTTCCGGATCGGTCGGAATTGCCACCGGCTTGCCTCCTTCACCGGGACCGACACGTCGCTTGTCGTTTTCCATCGCAGCATAATCGTGCCAATCCTTCTTGGCGAGAGATTTGTACGCTGCGAAAGGATCTGCACCATCTTCGGCTGAAACCCAACTAGCACGCTTTTGTGGTACAAACCAAAAGAGAGGAAAAATAAACGAGAAAGGATTATAAATTAGAAGGAAATAAGACAGCACCAAACTACACAAATCAGGACTTGTTCATGTGACGCTTGGCACTACTGCTTATGCGTATGTATCATCAGTGCATTTAGAATCTATCAATTTCGAGATGGAAGGACGTTGACGATTATGTTATGTCATTCCATCTTGAAGACGATTACCGATCGCATCCAACAGATCCCAACTGAAGAGAGTAGTGTAACGTATGGTGCTTTGAAGGATGCACAATGAGGTCAGTACGAAACAACACAACGATTCGAAGCCATCCACTCACTTTCACTAGTATGTGGATGTTTTCAGCTAATATCATCTGATGGTGACAACTAGAAAAGGTGACTGCCAAAACGTCGCCTAGACAAGATGCAGATTTCCGCGCACTTCTTATGACATTAGCCTAGTGAAAGGTGCATTTAGCTTATAGGTGGTAACCGGTTAAGTATAGTGCAAATGGGAACAAAAAAAACTTTTTTCGACCAAAATTCGCTTTTCAATTTTCTCGTGTGTTGGTTCGAACCGAGGTTCAGTTTCTACCGAATGCCTTCGGTTGGAAGCCGAACGACATTTCTGAGTTGCATTCAGCTTCAACCGATATTCGGTTATGCGCCGATCCCTTTGGTGGGCTACTAATTCGAAAGAAATTTCGGTCGGTTACCCTCATTAACCTCAATAAAAACTTATAAAAGAGGTTGACAATCGACAAATGAAGGTACATAATAGGAACGACGCGGATATAGGGTAAATGAAGGTAAGGACCGTAACGTTTGTCCCTTCAGACTTAGACCCATCTTAATCCTCCTAAAAAATCATCTGCCACTCATACCTCTCAGTTTCTTAAAGCCAACTTCATATAGCAATCCCAATGAAGTAGAATTGAACCAGGTGCATCGAGTTCACTGGTCTTTATATTCATTCTTACTCACTGCATATATACATATATATATATATATATATATATATATATATATATATATATATATATATATATATATATATATATATATATATATATGTACCATATCATATCATATCATATCAGCAGCATGCGTCAAACAGCACGAAAGGGGCGAAGTCTTAGGCCTGAAAAGCTATAATTTTTAAGAAATTTGTAAGTAGATTAGTTAGACAATTTTGAAGTTTCAAATGCTATTGGTTTTTCACTAATATTTTTGCTGTCCTATAAATATTTTGCAAAGCAATTTGATTCTCTACTAAAGGACATAGCAATAACTAACCTTGCATCTCTTTGTTCTGATGACCAACGAACGCTCCAGCTAGCATTCCACGTTGATGTTCAAGATGAATGCGTTTTTTCTCAAATGAAGGCGATAAGAAGAAAAATATGCATAACATCGAGAAAACTAAAGCACCATATTGAAATATACGCAATAATCGTCTGCTTATAAAATATGGTGGAAAACGCATCGCTCGTCGATCGACAACTTTCACGCCTAAAAATTAAGAGATATTTTAGTACTTGAAAATAAAATTATTATACGATCAGTCAATCGTCAAATTGATGCTAAATCGGATAGCAAATTCTCAATGAAAATAATAACGAATGCTGAATGGTAATGAAAAGAAATATCATTTTTTTCTGCAGATAAACATACGAACTAATGTCAAACATATATTCGAAACGACGGACTTTACAGAGGTGCGGAAGCCTCTGCCACTAACAAATCTGAGGGAGTTGAAACTTCCTGCTGATTTTCCGACTTCAGTGGCCAATTCGCTAGACAATGAATTCAATGTGCGCCACTTCGAGGCGAGCTCTGAAACTTCAAGCACTGTGGAAAGTGAGGGGGGAGTGACGAGGAGGTAAAGCATGGGGAAGCTTGTAAACAGGAGAAGTTAGTATATGAATACTCAGCTACCGGGCTCAGAACATGCGGCGACAACGATCAACTCAAAAATATATGCCACCTTCCCGTTTTGGTTCATAACGAATTAAGCAAACGCTGCAAACAGGCCTCCGTTGTGTAAGGCAACAAATAAACACATACATATAGAGCAACAATTTGGACTAATTGCAATAAGCTTCCAATAAATACGAGTAGATTGATGTCGTTGCTTAATATTTGACTCAATTTTCCGAGCAACGGGATGAGAGGCCGATAAGATGATCGGGAGATGCTTGTTAAGCAGAAATGCTACCGGTAAGTGTAAAATTTTACAGCGGAATTGCGACCTGTTATATTACGCTTCAAAGGTGGCCTCAATTTTCACAATCGACAACAAGTCTGGAATATGCAGGAAGCGAGTTTTTTCGTCATTTTTCAAAATATAGCTAGAAATATTCGATAAAATTTATGCTGAAATGTTGAATTGGCGTTTCTCAATTAGCGAGTCATAAAAACTACAATGACAAGATTAGGTGCGGCATAAAATGCGCCATTACATAAATTCCCATTCTTAACTTTATTCGCACGAATGTCTTTTTAAACGAATTATTGATGTATAAATATGGCGTAAAATTCTGAGATAAAATTTAAAAATTAAAAGGATCGGGTTTTTTTCCCCTGTAACTAAGCTCCATTTAAAAACAATATACTTAAATAAGGGATGAAAGTAATTAATAAACATATTGGAAAAACAACATGAGGCATGAACTTTTTCTTTCCAATCGCCTTAACAATCGGCTTTAGAAGAAGCACTTATCATGCCAAGTCCCATGGCATGCATTCCCATTTATTTGATTGCTTTCGAAGAGAAGTCCATCCCTGATTGAAAACGCTTCCCTTGAGATCCGTGAAAGAAGAGACTTCTCTACTCCTTCTTTCAAGCCCCTCCCTCCCCCGTCCTGTATGAGTAGAAAACATAGGGCGTTTTAATTAAGGAAGTGCGGTAAAACAAGGCACATTCTGATATTAAAAAAAAAAAAATCTGATCAATTAGGGCACCATCGCTATAAACAATGAACAATGGGTGCGTAAAATCTGCACCCATATACGAAAATAAGGAAATAAGGTAGTTGTACCTTAGCTCGAACTGTCCAGCTATAAGCTCGAGATCAAAGCAGCAAGAACACGAGGACTTTGCTAGCACCACGAAATAATCAGCCAGCAATTGTGAATTTCCAATGCCACGTAGAGACGCAACGTCACGCGATCGGTTGGTCCCGCTTACGCTAAGCAATCATGCTTATGCACACGTATTGCGCGTCTCTCGCCATTGTTCAAAAGGATTTACGTAATAGTGCATGGCACCGGTAGCTTGCATCATAAGACTTCATTTCCAACGATCATATATGCAGACGCAAATGACGTCTAAGACTAGAATACTAGAATCCCCTTCATAAAGATATTGATGTAGCCAAATGGGAGGATTCAGTGAGAGTCCCAAGTGCTGGAAGTTGATATTCCATAGTTCCTCTACGTTGGCCGCAATTTTCGACGGGAATGACGCAAAACTAACGGAGGCAGTTTGGCATAAAGCCCAGCTTCAGTCCTACTCGACGACGGCCGAACACTATTCGGGCACAGCGAAAAGCTCAGTGCAATCAGTCGAACTTTACGATGGGAAGAAGCACGGGAACTCAAGAGTACTATCGGAATCCCATTCTCTTTTGGCACTTAAGTCCCAGTTTATATGATTCCATATTCGAATCGCGTACAGACGCTTTCATCTCTGAGTCACACCATCGCACAATTTGATTCGTTATGCACTTGCAGAATGAACGGATAGATTATCGAAACACAAAAAAACAAACAAATAAAATGTGATTCAAACGCATTAAAAGAAAAAACTTTTTTCGATCGTAACAAATCCATCAAGAACGGAACAATAGAGGACACCGCTCAGCCAATGAAGTGCAAGTATTACTATAGATGTGAGGATTTTAAATGAAGCGAGGCGATTGTAACTTATTCAACGTCCTCCGCCTTCCCTCGTTCCCTCTCCTCTTGTCTTCTCTCAATGAAAATGATTCAAAAACTTCAACTTTCAACACTTCAACAAAGGAATCATATAAAGCAAAAACAATGAATAAAAAAAAAAAGATGATGATTCAAAAAAAAAAAAAAATAGAATAAATGCACATAAACGAGAAAAAATAAGTGCTGAATAAGTATATGAAAGCAATAATGGAAAGATGATTGACGGGAAAAATATTCCATCTAGACTCTATAACATATAACAAATCGCCTCCCTCATCCTCCCACCCTTTCCTCTTCGCCTACTCTTTATTAAATTATTAGCCGCATTTCCGGCGTTGACACTTCAATATTAACGAAGAAACCGTTAAGAAATATCGTTCAAAACTTAACATCCAATACTGCATTATCTAAATTAATGAACTCATAAAACTATCAAATTTTATGACGCAAATTTTGTAACGTTCATTATTTTTCTCCATAGCGCAATAAACGTCTAAATAAATCACTCCTCTCCTATATACTTTCATATCTTCCTCTTTCAATAATACTTACATTACAGAAAATTACCCTTCATATAATTACAACAAAATGCATTTTTTTGTCCCAAATTATCTCTTAAATACGAATACCGTTCAATAGACGACTAATATTTCATATTATTGTGATAATTTCCCCGTCATAAAATCAATCTCATTCAAAAATTCATGCTTCCCAATATGCCAAAACCTTTGCCAATCATCACTTCTACTTCTCCTCAAATGCTAAAAGAAACAAACAGCACTCGAACTAAGAAAACACGTAAACCCGTGTTATATTTAGATTATAAAAACTCATCTGGTGAGCACAAAAAATAAATGAGCAAAAGTAAAGCAAAATAACCGCGAATGTTTTCTCAGCATAATGTTGCTATGGTTAAACATACCGAAAAACGTCGAGTAAACCGTCAGTGGATTACACGACGCTCGAAAAAATTCTGACTGAATTAAACAAAAATCCAACGTTTTTGATGTATAATAGCAAGTCTTTTTTAAAGAATCATGATGAAAGAAGAGGAGGAGAGGAGTGATACATACCTCCAATATGTTGGAAGGAAGATGAAGTGGGATGATGGTTCCTTTAATCTGTTACGAAAAAAAAACAAAATTTTTGAGAGTTGACAGACAATTTATATGTAGAAATTTACTGCACAGATTTGTGTAAATGTCGAGAATTTCACAAAACATGTGCCGTTTCTGCCTCTGATTTCTATTTCAGCTCATTTTCCTCGCCATTTGCCCTTCCTCACAAACAATAGTATAAAAGCCTTGACTACAGATGTGCTATTGATGAAAAAAAAAGCGATAAAAACGATGATAAATCTGTATTTCATGAGCCCAGCAATTTGCGATACACAGACGCTTCTTCACTCATATCCTTTTGGTCGCGTATTGGTCGTTTCGCATTTATATAATCATTTTCGGCAAGTTCATCGTAAAATCT
The DNA here is from genome assembly GCA_013433145.1 of Ascaris suum. Taxonomy (NCBI): domain Eukaryota; kingdom Metazoa; phylum Nematoda; class Chromadorea; order Rhabditida; family Ascarididae; genus Ascaris; species Ascaris suum. The sequence goes on from CM024189.1 coordinate 7,135,164, forward strand.
GTCCGGATTTCCACTAAAGTCACCGTGATGCCTCGGCACTATGTGCACGTGAACATGCTGAAAAATGAACACCTTCAATTTTAAGACACAAGCAGCAATATATCAAAACTCATTAGGAAAAACAGCTCTTCCACTGAATAATCAGAAGGAGATTTTAACAAAAGTTATTTCCCTTTCCTCCTTCTACTTCTTTTGCCCATTCCTTCATATCCCTAATTTTACAACGAAGTAACGGTCAAATAATCTATCTCTCATACATCCGAACAAATCGTATTAAAATACGCAATTTCAACTTGCAAAAATTGAAACCTCGAAAAGTTTTACTTTATTGCCTTAAGTGCGAGAGTACCTATATCAGAATCAAGGTGAACTGATAAAAAATGTTCGTGGAAATTACCGGTATGGTTTGGCCAGCGTCTCGACCATCCTGAACGCAGACAGTTGACGATTTGGTGTCATATTGAGACTCGATCATCGCTTGAACTTTCTTTGATACAACGAATAGATCGGCCGTCTCCTCATCCGTTAGATCCGTCAACTTTTCCGCTTTTCTTATTGAAGATACAAGAACGTCTGAAGTTAACGTCTTACACTGAGGGAATGAAAACTGCATCAAAACATCTCCCCCACCCCCCCCCCCCCTCCCTCCTTCCATCGACCTTCTCTTCAACGTGAAATTTAATCGCCGAGTGACAAATTCTTTTTCAGACATTTTAAGTTGCGCCATTGCCTTTGACGATGGTTAAACCTCCGCTCGTCAGAGGATAATTCATAGAGACGAGAGTCCAATATTCGTTAATTTCAAGCAGAATGAATTTTAGTAAATATCAAAACGTTTGAGATGATATGAAGTGATTATTGAGTGGATATTTCCGTATGAAATATCCACTCAGTAATCACGTCTAATCCACAAATAAGGATAAGAGAACATGTACTCGTATCTGATAATTTTTTATCATACTATAACCACTGCCTCTATTGAAATTTTGTTTAGAAATCGATCAAACGCTATGAAGGTATCCTCGTAAATGAACACCACAACTAATTCTAAAAAAATGACCTCAGATATGAACTAAACGCAAAGAAATATACGCCACCGATATTCGTACAACACAAATAACAATATCGCAGGCGCTTCTTCCCATATAATTAATTCATCTTATGTAATAATATAACGTCGATTGAGCTGATTAGGGTTTGTAAAATGCAAACAGCAATGAAAACTGGCAGTCTTTCTGACAGAAGTTTAGAAATACACATGAGCACGTATTTATATAAAAGCAATTAAGGCGCAATATTTTCTTATTTTAGCTCCTCTATGCCAAGCAATATTTTTATCCCCCCCCCCAAAAAAAAAAATTTTTTTTTCCTCCTTCCAAATTACCGAGAAATCATTTATGAATTTTAGATACGAGAATATTGAAATGCTCACTAAAATCATCACTCATAATTGAAGTGCACTAAATATATGGTATATTTATTATAACCGTGTGGTACAATGATCTAGGAAAGAATGTGGTTAAATAATGACAATAAGAGAAAGTCTAATCTAGATACGGGTCAAAGAGCAAAACTTACGGCCGGGCAATACGGGGCTCCTGTTCACGAACGCGAAACTATACTCACTTCTGTAGAAAACAACGCTGCTTTCAATCGACTGCTCACCGAACAAGAACGGTTCATCACCTGAGAGGAACATTTCGGCAATTCAAATTATCACCTCGTCAACGAATAAAATTCCAGTATTTACGGTGGAAATGAAAACACTAAATAAAGAAACATTTTTGAAATGATCTATAACGCGGCCAACTAGCTCTAACACCTTCGCACCTTTCCACTTATACTTCAAAGGAAAACGATAACCATAGATCTCACTCATCCATGCCATCTCCCTCTTCACCCTGTTAAGAATAATGTAAAGTTGTTATTCTACACTCAGACTAGAAATCTCTTTCACTTTTTGAAATTTATTTGCAAGAAAGTAAGACACATATCAGGCGGGTCCCCTAGTGGCAAATGTTTCCTGACTAGATTCGGATTCCGTCCACACGTGTGTCATCTTCCCATTCAATTAGAAATGAAGTACCTAAAAGTGAACATGAACAAAAATTCAAATTTCAATACAAATGAAGTGCTCCACTGTGTGACACTGCAATTTACTGTTTGAATCTCTGTGGGATAAATTAAAGAAATATGCATTTATGCCATTCAGTTCGAGAATTCACCGCTTTTTAAATTACAGGTGAAATCATCAAAACGCATTGCGGTGTTTTGCCCACTTTATTAAGCTATCGTCGACAATCGACTTATGAATCGATTACGGCTTTACTAATAAGCTTGAACTATAAGTTCTAAATATTTAGTCCTATCACTAAATAAACTATATTGCAAACTGAGCGCTGAGGAATAACATAAATATTTACCTTTCAACAAATTCACTAAACCGCTTAAACTGCCCGTAATGGAGAATTAGTGATAATATAGCTCAGAGATCATACCATTTCTAAATTAGTTAGCGGGATCTCGCCTTCATCCTGTCCCCTCGTCCCCTCCCTCTCCCTTCCTCCATTCCACTTACAAACTAAAAACAACGCTTTACAGAAGTATACAAACACCGGTGCTAAGAACGGCCTTACCTGCATGCACTTAAATAATTTAATGATTAACCAGAGAAACATTTGCATACACTCATGCTGATGGTCATAACGAACTTAGTATTAACCTTGAAATACGCACATTAAAAAACAAACAAACAAACAAAAAACACACAAACCGATAGGTGTTTTCTCATTGGTGATGATAGAATAGAGATCACTACGACGATGAGCAAAAATCGGTTGAGTAGTGCGCACTTTGTTCAAATATTCCAATGAAATCTCCGCAAAACACATTCCTGAATCAATAATGACCGTTCAATTAAACAAATCGAGCAATTACTTGTTTTAAAAAAATATTCAATTAGCGCATCGAAATAATCACTTCAATGCTACTTCTTTGATCCATCTAAACCGGCAAAAAGACAATTAAAATGAATTATACTAGAGATGAAATTTATCAATTCTTGCGCTACTTCGAGTCATCAATTTTTCATCTAAGGTTATTTCTCGATTTGCATCTTTCCACATTTTTCTTCCCTTTTCAGGCAATCTTTTAAGATTTCTTGTTGCTCCACCACAATCATTAAGGTGCATGAGAAGCATCGAAACTCGAGAGAGAGAGGAAGTTGAAAAGGAAAGGAGGGGATTGGCGTGAAGGAGTCGAATGAGTTACCCAAAGTGGATGGGATACTTCGAAATGAAAAATAAAAGCTAGATCTAACCAACTGTCTCAGAGCACTGTGCGATGACCGCTCCCCATGGATCGACCACCATTGCATGCCCGTATGAAAATCTTTTATCGTTATGTTTTCCGGTCTGTGCCGCCGCCACAACATAGCATTGCGTCTCAATTGCACGCGTTCGAAGTAACGTCTATAGAATATCAACATGAGATGACGGCAGCAGTTAGAAGAATATTTAACGTCTATGTCACTATAATTCTATGGTACAGGTACAGAGTTCCTCCTATGAAAGTCGATATCCTATCATCGTCATCGAGAACGCTGAGAATACTGTGCAACTTATTTATTTCAGCTGCCGGGTATTCTCTTGTTTCCGAAGAAAAAATGCATTCAGTGGCTAAAAATTTAGAGCAAAAAAAGGCCTCAAAAGACCGTTAAAATTTAAAAACTCAAAATGCTTAACTCTATGAATGTAACCGCATACAAAGTAATAAATACAAAATTAACTGCACGTGCATTGTTGAAAAGAAGTTATTGAGCTAAAAAAAAAGAAATAATGTGTGCAAAATGAAGAGGTCAGGGTGTTAGCCGGAGCTACGATTTAATAGAATCATATAAAATAGAACAATGTGACGAATGCTTTTTATCCTTCATTTCCTCGGTGACCTGTATTTTCCCGCAAAAGAAAAAAAAAACAGCTGGTGGTGTTTTCAATTTTCAATTTCTAACTGAATCATACAGTTGCTACTCAAATTAGATGGATAGACGCTCAACTTTTCAAACAGCCCTTTGTGGCCATTTTGTGACACTTAAAAAAAACGTAAAAACTTAAAACTTAAAAGTGGCCAGAAAACTTAAAAACTTAAAAACTAAAACTCGAATAAAACTTAAAAATGGCCATAAATCGAAATCTATGTTTCAAAACCAATAACAACATATTTCATTCCACAGAAAAAAAAAATCACAGCATAAATCCTTCAAGAGATACCACAGCACCATATTATCGCGAAGAAAAAAAAAACACATAATAGCTAGAAATCTCTCAGAATTTATGACGGCACTCGCCTACTGAGAACAGTTAACTAGTTTCCCCTAAAACATCGCTGGGCACAGCAACGTTTCAGACTTATTTCACTATCTTGTGACTACAGAAAGGTTCAGAATGGGTACAATTATTGACAACAGATAAGAAAAATGTGATCCACTCATGCCCATTGGAAATACAGAGTCGCAATAATAAAAACCCTTTGAAGAGAATAAACCAACGCTCTGCTTTAGGCATATCCAATACTCAACGTGTTTACCTCCCAATGAGCTTGTCCGGTGTTGACGGTGAATGCAGATGGATAGGTCAATATTTGCGCTCCTTTACGACGATTCCACAGTGCCAGTTCCGAGAATCGAAGATCATAGCAGATGCTCATGGCCATTACGCCAAATGGCGTCCAAATTGGCTTCACCAACTAAAATCCAAAAGCTAGCTGAATTTGCAAATAAACTGTATGTTAATTAACTATAAAACTCTCTTCTTGAGTTGTTTTCAACTAGACGACTCCCTTTATACTCTCTCAACAATAGTAAGTTGCAAGCCGTATAATTAGTTTTCCACGGTACGCGAGTGTTTTTGTTATAAGAGAATAAGAGATAATCGATCAGAGCAAAAAAAATGTGAGGAATTAGTTACGCATAGCTATTGACTTGATGTGCGCTGCTATCTGTTTCATTTCAAGCTTATTGACTATGAACAGCCTTCCGAAGTGTGTCTTTTGCTACTTTAGTCGCTGAGATATCAATTATACGCTTCCTTCCATCGACTACCTCTCAAATATTAAAAAAACCTTCGATAAGCATTACTCAATTTGGCACTCAATAGAGTTTGATTACACCATTAAATTGTGGAGTATTGCTATTGAGCACTATTCATATCAGTGAGCCTCATTATTCAACGAAAGTAAAAATCGATTCGATATTCCCGAGCTCGAGTCAAAAAGCACAATATTACCTCATGACCACCAGTCGAGAATTCGCTTTCCATGACGCGAACTCTTTCATGGATGTCCAAATCGAAAAGATGTAGCTTCTGATACTTGCCACGTACTACGCCTTTATCGTCGATTATCAAATGCGTATTATATGGCTTATAAACACCTTTTGGATCCTAAAATATATTACATGGTAAACGGAAACTTCAAATTATATATATATATATATATATATATATATATATATATATATATATATATATATATATATATATATATATATATATATAAGTTGTGAAAATAATAGCAACAATAAGAAAGCGATACGAAAGAAATCTCAGTGGTATAATCAACCCACCGAAATTTGCTTATTTATTTCAACATCATCAGAGTGCATATTTCGATTCCCGAGGTCGATCCAATGACAACAGTCTAAGCGACCTTTTATTAAAAAATGTCTACATATTTCCCTCCTACCAAAGTTTCTATATTGACTGGCTTTTGAAAAAAAAACTTTTTTTTTGCTTCAGTTGCATCTTTCAACTAAAAAAAAAAAAGAATTAAACGAGCAATTAAAAATTCTCGCCGTATCTATAAAAGATGGCAACTGCATATTTTTAAAAAGATAAATAAATTCTCCGATGGAACCAAAAACAAAAACATCTAAACTTAATTAAAGATATTCAGCACAAGCATAATCGATATATTTGCAGTTCCACTTAATAACTTCCTATATCCTCTAAATCACTCGGCATTTCATACGAGGGAATATGAGGAAAATTCTATAAGAAATCAAAAAAGCACTAATCAAACAAAAATATCCATTCTTCCGGTAAATGGATGCAGCTTAGACAAAACGTTGCCGTTGACGCCCTTCAACTACCATCTTTATGGAGAATGCTCATAAAAATTAACGCAGAAATTGATAACTCTCGAAAGATCCACACAGAAAACAAAACAGACAATCGCATTTTGCAGCAAAAATATTCGATAAACGATATGATTCAATATATTCGTAAACTTCTCTCACTAAAATATATAAACGTGACGAGAACCAATTAACTACATTTGAAAGAGATATCATATCTCCGATGTTTATTCAAAAACATCCCGAATATCAGCAACGATTAATAAAGGCTAATTAATGCTCAAGAAATACCTGCAAATTATTCAAACTCATCACTATTTATCGAAAAGAATTTCATTTAAAATAGCATTTTTGTCAAATTTCGAGACTCTGAAACTTTCATAAGGACAAAAAATATAACGAAAGCATTATTGGACTTAAACATGAATCATATCATAGACTTGTTTGTGATCAAAATGCGACCATTATAGAACCATAATTTAACGATTGTATAGGAGGAATGGGTAACTATTTCAAATGAAAGATCAGTAACAAGTGATCAGAAATGAATGCAAACCTTCTGATGGAAACCACCAAGCGAGAGCCAAAGGCCAAGTTCCTTAGCACATTGCTTGTAACGATTTATATATTCGCAATCCTCGTCCACCGCCATCGAAATACATTCCTCTCGAGTACGGCCAACAAAATCGAAGCATTCCGGAAAGAAAACCATCTAAAAACCAAACAACGGAATTAATATATAACCGCATTCAGCATCAAACGCTAAAATAATCAACAATCTCATCGCTGCAATAATTTCGTGAAACCAAAAACCTTTATAATAGCGCAACTGGCTAATGCACCACCTTTCCTTTATTAAACTCTTACCTTATATCGGAAAAATAATGTCGACTAGTGAACGCATCCGGTAATCCCTTATTTACTTCAATCTCTTCTCCTCATCCTCCTCGTCGTTTCCCCAATTCCATCAATTTATGCTAATTCAGAGTTGACAGACTCCATGTTAAATATGAGCGAGCAATGCTTGAACATCTTTACGAATCTATAGCTAAATACAAACAAATGTAAACGTTGATCACCTTAGCATCACGTTCCTTGGCTCTGTGCATCATTGAAAATGCTGTCTGGAAGTTCTCTTCCGGATCGTGTGTCGCCGTCATCTGACAAACGGCAATCAGCGAACGAATCGAAGAAGATTGTGAAGATGCCATTCTGCGAACGATGTTATACCCAATCGAAAACATTCAAAATGTTCTGAAAAGGTACAATTATACTGGATATATCGCATATGGATTGCTCCAAATTGACATATAAAATAAAGCGTTACACTTCGAACTTATCATGGGACGTCTCAACACTATACCTCATGAATGCTCCGTCGGTGGCGATGATCATTAGCATTGTACAAGCTCACAATGCTGCAAATACTTTTCCTTCTAAAGCGTACTTTTCATCTACGGAAATAGACGATACGGTGATGGGTCAAGCCACACGCATTGGTGAGAATGCCCCGATATTCGACAACCCCTTATAATGCTGCGCTATACGGAATAATCGGCCGAGTTTTTATTAATAGGAAGGCTCAATTTCACAAATAACGACCTAAGTCGAAATAATGAAACAACGGATGCAAACATAAACATTATGTTTCAAATATATTGTGCTAACGAGGAATATCCCGGTGCTTCACAGAGAATGAATCCATGCAACCAGGTGAAGCGAAGGGAATGCTAGACCTCCTCACAGTTCATAAAGCTCCCAAAGAGGGTCTCCTAATCGAAACATTCTCCACTTCCTTCCCTTTTGACGTCGGTTTATCCCCACTAATATACCCAAATCGAAAAGGATGGGCGCCGTGGTGAGAGCATTTTAGTGGAAGACAATGGCGCCACAGAACGATTCCAGCAGAGCATAATGAATGTGCTTCAATACGAGAAATTTATCTCTAAAGTGACTGATAGCCGAAGTGAATATGGATTAACGGTGATTCTCCATTATTGATACATCTCTAGCGAAAGAAAACTCTACCGTTAATTCATCATAATTCGTTGTATCAATCAAAATATCTCAAAAATATCAAAATATTTAAAAAGGATAAATAAACCTTTCATATAAACTTATAGGCAAATATTTCTTTTGCAACGTTCAAAGAAAATTCGTTTATTTACTCAACAACTAAACAATATTAAAGAATAGATATAAAGTCAGACAATAAGTAAACGTTCACACATGACCGATTGTTGATGATATCTCAACGATGAAAAAACATATATCAAAGCCATAGAAATAAATAACTCGCCTAAATGAGTTAAAAAACTCTAGTAAAACAGCTAACTTATTTTCGTATATGTTAATTGCCAAGCAACAATAATAACAATAGTTAAAACAACAACCATTGTCCTATATTTTATTGACACTTATATCGCGAACATACAACTTGAAGTACTTGTGGAATACGACTCATGAGCAGTTGCAAATCGAAACCGGCATATCGCGCTTCATAAATAATCACCTATACCGACAAAGAGAAATGCTTTAAAAACGATCAAACTTTGAGCAAATTTTCAACAACTATAGAACAACTTTCGGAAAAGGTGAGAAATTGAGAAAATATGTAGAAATTGGAAAAAAATTTCCACAGAATTTTTTCACGGGGGAAATTTTAGGAGCTAAATTTGCAAAAAGAGAAGGAAAAAAAAACATGCATCTGATTAGATGCGAGCTGTGATATTGAAAACGATCTGCTGCTTTCTTCGCTGTCAAGCAATCAGCACAGGCTATTGTTGAATATATATATATATATATATATATATATATATATATATATATATATATATATATATATATATATATATATATATATATATATATATATATATATATATATATATACGAAATAATCCACATGAAATAAATTTTTATTTCTTCTCAGAGTCTTTTTGAGAGAGACGATGAAAAAATAAATGAGTTTTTAACTTGGAGTATCAATAAAAGCATATTTTCCAGTCGAACTTGTAAACAAATTAGAAAGCTTAACGGGAAGGAAAAAACTTGCATAACTACATATATCCAAGTACATATATCAACATTGGCCAGCGACTAATATCAAATGCCATCTTTTTTTGGTGAGGAATTCACAAACTTATTAATGTAGGTTCGAACTAGTGCATGGTACCTATAAATGCATTCGTATAGCACCTATCAAGTATCACAAACTTTTGTACCTCTCTACTTTTAAGTGAAACTGATAAGCTACTAATTTCGGCTTTCTAGCGTCGCATTAATAACTGGCTGTGAGTTGTTGAAATTTAAAAATTACTAACTGACCTCTTCAGCTTTCCCCCCTCTCCCTCCCTCTCCCCCCCCCCCCTTTCCACAGCATTCTCCAAATGAGTCCTGTGAGAAGGCCGATACTGTGTAGCTGGAATACTGTGAAAAACACAATCACATTTGCCCCATTGTGTGAGATATCCTACGCGAATAACCTACTGGTGGGGAAGATGCTTGATATTCTCGGCAACATGCTGACGTACCGTCATTCGCCCAATTTTCGTACTCCCAAAGCAACCTAGGAAATAAACAAACAAATTAGTTAGTATACTACTGTTTAAGAAAATATGACTGAATGTGGAGAAAACAAGGTAACCATTCAGTCATGTTGCAGTAGCAATAAAGAGAAGGTAGGTTCGAAATTACGCTTCATCACAGCTGGAATTTTATTTTTTTTTAAAGGAACACCTAAAATACGCTTAAGTGGGAATCTGCCCGAAATTGAAGTTATTTCGCGCGTTCTCGATCCACAAGATTCGCAATGTCGACTCACTGCTTGTCGTCCGAACGACGCTTCATCGCTCTTACACCTGATTTACTGTATTTATGATAACGCCTTCCAATACGCTTCAATTCACTCTCATATTTTGAGCGAATTTGATATTCCACTTCTTTCGCGATCGGCAATTTACCCATTCGCTTTAATGTCGAAAAGACAATTTGTATGCCCGCTAATGTTGTCGCATATCGAAACGGTGAAGCAACCTATAAGATTTTCACTTATTGTAAAGAAAATAAAAAATAAAAAATATATGCAATTAATAAAATTTAGATTCAATATCAAGAGATCAAAATTGGGAGATAAGCTTTCAAAAAAAAAAATTTAGAGAGCAATAATTATTTGTTTTCATAAGACTCATATTTTTTGAAAATAAAAAACACTCGACAAAGAACATTTTCTAAGGGTGAAAATTTTCAGCACTTATAAATAAAAGTGAAACGTCAAAATTTTCACGAAATATTTGAAAATGTTCGCTTTAAGAAATTCGAATGTTGAATTCCACTACGCAAGACCGAATAAACTTATCCCCTGATGTTGCTCTAGAATTATAGTCCACCAATCTCAACTTAAAAAAAACTTGAGACCAATCAGTATGACTTCGACAAACACAATTCAAATACTCTTATTTTTGTTGATCGAAGAAAAAACGGCAAATTAATTGCTGACGACTAAAAATAATTGCTCAACTTAACAAGGCGTAGTCGACATCTATGCACTACTTCTATTATTTCATTTCAAAGCATCGTCCAACTGCAGCAAATTTGCATAATCATCATTTACTGGCTCACGCAATATTCCTGCAGTTTTGCTAGCAAATGTTATTCGTTGTTTTTGCCCGATTTGTATATCTTAGCGGTTTTTGTTATTTGACTGATATTGAACAGCTTTAGTACAAATCAGTAATCGCGGGCATCGGTACATATTTGATGGATCGCCTATATAAGGATCGACAACAAAAACCACTCGATAAAAGCACCGATCGGCATGACTGTCGCAATGCAATTTCTGGACTGAAAAAATGGCGATCGTTTAAGAAGAAACAATTAGGGTGCCACCGAGCAACGCTGACAACGCCATATAACACACTGCTCCAAAACAGAACAAAAATGAGCTCATCAAGCAGCGCAATTATCGGGTAGTACCAGTGTCATAGCAGTTCTAAGGTAACGGCTCATTCTCAGCCTATCTTGCCTACCGCTCTCTGTTGCTGCGCGTTAATCAGAAATAAAGTAAATAAAACACTTGCAAATAAAATCTCCAATGAGTACCTTCAATAAAATAAGTGTAAGCACAAAGACGCCAGCACTGGGTGGGGTGTTCTTCACTCGATCTATCAATGACTCCGGAAGATGCAAATGCTCTAGAAGGCTGATTATATCGATACCACTGAAAAAAATCCATTAAATAAAACCGCAACAAACGATAAATATTTAAACAACGTCGAAGCAATATCGCCAGATGCAGCCGCAACCGCCAACTTTTACTGAGATGATGCACTTCAAAAATTTGCACACATAAAACTCTTACGTTGGCCTGCTTCAAAAATTTTTTCCCTCTTATTTCTCCTTCCGATAAAACGAAAAGAAAACATTAATATTCTACTAGTCACATTTACACGAATTCACCCTCCTTCCCCTCTTTCACCCCACATGCGCGATAACGCTTTCATGGTTAGATGCGCAATTCTTACCAGCATTTTGCAAACGATGCAACGAAACGATGGGAAGAATCAGTGAAAAGAGCGGAGGAATAGAAGAATACTAGGTGGTCTGATCAAAATGAATTGGCAATCAAAAGCTCAGCGTAGCGAAAGAATGATTACTTACGATTGTACTTATATCAGTATAAAGGACCAAAATCAGCAACGGAAATGCAACCTTCTCACTGCAGCGTATAATCCGCCAAACCACATTAAACTGGTCACAATGTGCACAGGTATCGCGATATACCAATAGCGCTTCACATAATATTTCACCTTTGCAAATAATCCAACTGGTCGTTCCTCCTTAAAGCAATACAGTGCAATAAATATCAACATCTCGGATCATATTCTATCGACCAATTAGCCTTATTTCTTCGATACTAACAAATCAACTATTTTTTTTAATAAGTATGCACGCATACTGATAAGGATTTTACGCTAAGCCTCTCCCAAATAAGAAGTAAAATCAAGCTGGGAACCGTAAGTACCAAGGTGGTTCTTTGACATTAAGCCATACATCACCATCTCTATTCCCTCTCCATAACTCCCAACATATTCACACAAGTACCGGCAGTGGTGCCGATGGCGCAACTACCATATCAAAACGAATAAATTATACTACGATACCACACAGAAAACGCTACATGGTACTAAGGTGATATTATCGAACAGATTCAAAGCGATCCCTCCGTTTTGCTTTCAGAAAGTTTTTTCCTTTACACAGAAGAAAGTGGGGGGGGGGGGGTGGGAGGCGTGAAGAGGCTGCCTGGGATTGGAACTCGTTATCACTCACCTTAAAAGATTCGACGGGAGACCCTCTTTGAAGAGCCGGGAAGTAATAATGGCAAATTATGTTGAACTAACATGCGTAATACAGCTGGGAAACACTTGCTGAATAAACGGATATCACAAATAAATAACTTACTGCAGTTTAAAGAAATGCACCTTCTTCACTCTTGTGTTGAAAAAAAGAACTTTAATCAACTTGAAATGCACTTACGCCCACTCAACCCACATCGATGAAACTGCAATATGAGTGCACAGTTGTTGTTTATGAACCCGCATTTACTGCATACATCTAGGTGTACATGTGCCGATATGCACTAAACTCATGAAAAACGTACACATTTTGCAGTTCACTAAATAAAAGTCCCACCTATAAATTCGACTTATTAAGCATTATCAGTTAATTAAACAATTTTTGATATTATACGAATAACGGCAAAGAGATATCAAAAATTTCACTTCATCTGAGTATACAGAAGATAAAGAAGAGAAGAGAAATGAAAAAAAAAACAAACATCTCAAAAAAAAAAAAAGAAAAAAGAATATGAAACCTTTTTCAATCTTTCAATTTCAGCACGTTTCCTTTTCTTCTCTTCATCATCCATTGTAATTCGCCACATCCTTCGATTCTAAATTTTGATTGCTCTTACATTGAATGCATAGATCAATAGTGAACAACTATTCAATAATCACAACGATAACCAAAATGAATTAATCGATAAGAATTTAGCAGAAATTAATTGTTGGAATACGAGAATAATGTGAGGACTTCTCTTTTCCAATTCATCATAAATGGAAAGAGATTGTTAACGTAACCGCAAAAAAGTTTCGACGAGCTTGAACAACGAGGAAGCCGGAAATTAACCTGTAAAATGTGCATCCGACAATATCATTTCTGAAGGAAATTACATACTTATAAAGGTACACTGCAAAAGATTTCTAGGCAAAACGTTTCACGATATTCGAAACACGATAATTACTTCCACATCAATAAACATTAGCTGCTAGATATGAAAAATTTAGACGACAATAAATCAGGTTGTTGGTGAGACTTACGTGACTTGACAAGCACAGGTAGGACACCTGCTGGTTCTGAACGGCCATCGGAGTAAGCGGGAGGATTCGTGAGCATGGAAGCAACGAGTCTGACTGATTGTTGTGGCAACACAGCGAACGACATGAGCAGCGAATGCAGCTACGCCACAAATAAGCGTCGTATGCAAGGGAACACGCCGGCTTAACGAGGCCATATTCGAACCTGATCAGGTGAGCGCCCAACCTCAACCCCACTGACATCACCCTACACCTTCAACGGCAAAGCCTTTTCTAATTTACATGATTCGGCATATTAAACGCAAACCAATATGGAAATTAACGCGATTTGCGGTACTTTTCCCGTGCAGCAAATCCCACAAAGACGATTCATTAGAGACGAAAGGAAATTAAAGAACGGAGTGGAGGAGGAACGTGACTGAAGGGAGGAAGGAAAAGGTCTCATTCAAGATCAAAAGGACATACAGTTCAGGGCAAATTACGCCATCGAATCAGTGAGGTGTCCTGAAGAAGCTAAAGAACCTTACAGGTGAGATACAGGTGTAATCCTTCCAACACTAAATAATAGAGAATTCTCTTAAAAACAAAAACAAGAATAAAAATCCAGGATAAGAAACAATGAATAAAAATTGCCTTCCATACAAGTGAGAAAAAAAACCACTGAACAATCGCCCTAATCACAGTATACGTCTTGAAGTTCGTCATCGCGCATTACAGCAATAACGTCAATGAATGCTATACAGTTGCGCAACATCAACGTCCACCACTAATTGACGGGCAATGCAATGGGCTTATAGAATTTGCTTTGCTCTTCCCTTAAACGTCAATAATAGCTTTGTAGTGCTTCTCAAGGAGAACTCTCTTGAAGAAGTTCGTTCATTTGTTGCGGATTGTGCGTATTCTTGGAACGCGCCACTAAAGGTTCATGACTGAACGACTAGGCAATGCCCAAACAAGCTTAAATCTTCCACTATTGCAGCTGGCGGAATTAGCCAAAACACTGCGTGTTACAAGAAAATGGCGAGCTCTTTTGGTGGCGATGAGGAAGCACGTGGAAAGGAGGAAGATGGAGGGGGAAATGACAACACAACCTTGCAAGGAAGGAGGGATGGGAGAGAAAACGCAGCTTTACTAACTTTTTTGAGAAGGAACAAGTAGAGAGGGGAGTAAGTAGCACAACTTTGTCAACTTCCTTAGGAGAAAGCAGTTAGAGAGAAGACGGCAATACAATTTTGGAAGGATCATTTGCCTACAAAGAATATTTACTTTTTCTTAATGCGAGGACTTTCTGACTTTCTTGCAAACTCTCAATCTCATCAGGTAGAGGTCGGGGCTGAATCCGATGCCACTGTCGTTCACGACAAGGATCGGTTTAGCAAATCATGATATGGGTGTCAATTAAATCCTGTACCGACCCGGTCCTAGTTGAATTGGAACCAACTGAGTTAATTCGAATGATTCAGCCCGGTGGGAGCGAATCACTTACAGAGTAAGGTAAGAGTTTTTACCAAATTAGGCTTCGTCTACTCTCGGGTTTAACGAGATTTACTACGTCACATGAGTGACTCATCCCCACTATCCAACGCCGCATCAGTCATTAGCCATCAATCGTCACTACTATCCAGCGTGAAAACGACCGTATGCTATAACATACTGATGCGATGAATGCCGAATTTCTATAGAATAAAGTGAAGTAAAAATTAAACGGCCATAACCAAATACGATGCGCATTGAAGGTCAATTAATCAACGGAGAATTTATCGCATTATACAAAACAACAACTTCAAACAACGACACCGTAAATAAATTAGCAAAAAATCTGAAAGGCAAAAAATAATATAAGAAACAAATCAGGCGGTTGGCTGTACCATAGTTGAAGAAATAAACGATAATACTTTCATATGCAACAATTAATCGTGCTCAAATACCTCGCGTCGATAAGCTCACATCTAAGAGAAAACGGCCACCCACGATGCCTTTCAACATTTCATGACAAACAAGTGCTCCAAAGAAAAAACGCAACAATTTGCATGCTTAAAACCTCGCTTTAAAAATCAAATACACAAAATCCTGCAGTGATTCAAAGAACAAACCCCCGAAAAGTGAGAATTCTGCCAAAACTACGAATGCTTAATTAGTAGGATCCATAAATACCTCGGGTTTCGAAGGCACTAGAGGTTTAAAGAACTTCATCAAAAACGACACTTTAACACCTTCGCCTCAGCAAGATCAATACAAAAGCAACGCAACAACCATACGATCCGACACATCCTTCAACAACAACTACACATTAGCAGAAGATAGGAGCACAACTTAAACGAACTCTTCATGACATTAGCTGACTTTTAAAAGTATAGGCGACGTAGAGCCATGCCAGCGCCAACAAAGTCACCACTGTTTCAGAAGCCACTGGTGATGCCTTCGAAACACCCTGAAAGAAACTGTCTAGGCACTGTCGGCATCGTCCCTTCCGCTTTTTCAACAGAATTCAACACCTCATCTGCAGTCGAATTTGTTATCTCATACACACCTCATCCGCACAATGCAACCTCAAGATACTTGTCCTAGAACAACACAAAACCGACGGACCAACCAATCAGTAGCTCTTACCTGGATCTCGCTGCCTTGAAAAATAAAGAGCTGGAGGTCGTTTGCCAGGTAGCACGAACCTTCCCTATTTGAAAAAAGTGGGACCTGAGCTAAAGATTGCTGGAAATGAACGAGGACGCATTATCGCACAATTAAATACGTCCACTAAACGCAACTTCTATTCACCGCATTCAATTTAACTGTTGTCTTCAACTCTCCACAGAAGAAGGGAACTAACAAGCCAGAAATGGATACCCTTATCACTTATAAACCGATAAACGCCTGCCCATGAAATGCTTAATCGCACCAATAAATTATAAGAAAATACATCGTAAATGATGCAAGCAATCATCAGCGATAATCGAAAAAATACGTACCGGATGCTTCAAGTCTACGGTGAAAAGTGGCTTCACTTTGCTCGGGTCTTCGTTATGTCGTTCCGCCTGAAACATTTCGTAGAGTAAATGAAAATCCGCTGAGCTCCAACTGTTCGACAATTGCGATCAGTATGAAAAATACTACAATCAAAGATGGATTAATCATAATTGCAAACGATGCAAAAACAAAACGAGCACAGCTTCTTAAAAACAATAATGCTGTTGCACTGGACTGATAAGGCTGCGAGGATGTGCACACATAACAGAAATTCAAAAAAAAAAAACCTTGCGATAAGCGGCGTAACCATCTTCATCGTATATGTGCACATTGAATGTCTGTGCACCCGACTGCTCGTGGTCTAGCTGCCATGAAATCTGGTGCTTCGAGGTCTCCTCCAGGACAGCTGCTTGATATGCTTTCCCGTTCACGACACCATAAATTGCCATATCCTTAAAGCAATTCACGGGTGGTCAACTATGAACTAAAGAAAAACCAACAACTGACGCTCATTAGGAGCATTCTTGGGATGTAAAAGAAATACTTTCAAGGCATGAATGAATACGAAGATTATGCACTCCTTCAAATATATGCCCATCCACCCAATTCTATACAGTAGCCAATAATATAACCCCACCACCTTTACATGGCAACGTAATGAACTTGCGCAGAGCTGACCTAGCGCAACGATGGTCAGAGGAAATCAACTAGTGCTAAAAACAAGCTCCGACAAGACTCGCTTGGAAGCTGCAATTATATAATCCTCGTAAAATGGACGCATGTCATTAAAAACTTACTCCAGGGTAAAGAGAACGAATATAACAATTTACAGGCAGTTTAAAAATTGTCCTCTCCATCCTTATTCTTTTTAAAATCTTTTAACGTCAATCTAATATAATATGCTTATTTATGGACAAATATTGTCGCTCAACATCAACCTCTGTTGTAATCTTCAATCGCATTTGGGTGCCGGAAGTATAAACCTTTGTTTAATCTCGACAGAAGACTTTAGGCACGTTGCGCGATTGACTCATCATATCAATTTGCTCATACACAAACATTCATCCCGAATAAACATCCACAAAACTTCAAAAATTCATTCGTTTATCGAGGATTAAGTGTGCGAAACGCTGCTAACATATGCACCTCTCGTAGCAATCACTATTTTTCTAACAGTTTTCCTTATGTTGAACAAAGACTAATGAACTATTCAATTAATATAAATATACTTCAAAATCTATTCAAATAGTTCATAAAAACGAATAAGGTTGTATATTTCTTGAAACCTTAACCACAATCGCTTATTAATCCCCAACCAGCTAGAACGAAGCGAAGCGTGATTGTCGACGAATATATTACAGCGTCATATCATTCAAGTCAATCATAGCTACAACTTCCTCATCATCGGTAAAACATTCGATGATCGCAAAACTAATAAAACATCCGCTTAAATCAAGTTTCCAGCCATCGTCAAGGAACTAGTGATCATTTAAATGGAGCAAAGCATGAAAAGAAAAACCTTGGGATTATTTGCACATTGTAACGTGAATTCGACGATATACGTCGTGCTAAAGTGGAAAAATGCATCCGTTGTCGAAAATGTTGTCGACGAATACTTCGGAGATTCGCAATTTGCGGCTGAAAACAAGAAAAAATATACTTTAAATTTCAATAATACTTCAAATTCCCAGATAATTTTAGTAATATCTGACAAAGAAAATCCTCACCTATTCACGAATCGAAATAAATAAATAAATAAATAAGCATACATATAATCTTTCTTTCAGAAAGCATTGCAAATGAAACAAAGGAATACATGAGGGATTTCATTGCGATCCTTTATCCTCCTAGAAAAAGTAACTCCCACAATTTGCATGCCTACATTTCATAACAATTAATAACATCGAATTGAGGCCACTAAAACCACTATAGTCGCTCACTTTTCATATTTGGAAGTGGGGAGGAGTGAGGGGAGGGTAGCTCATTATTTAGACGTGCTCTTCATCAATAGCCTCGCTCTAACAACTCTGCATACTCAAGAATATTTTATTATTTGAGTTTCCGCTTTAAAATAATATTTTAAAATCGTTTCAACAAGCATTTTTCAATCTATAGAATTCTCACAGCATAGTCGCATTCTTGTTACGCATATAGCGTCCGCTAAATCCGGACCGGTTTTCACCTACGCCCACTGAGCTTATCTCCTTTTCTATCGTCTCCCTGAAGAGAAAATGATGAACTCCAACCAACAATGAATAAATATGCCGTCGCTTTTTACCGCATAAACAACTTTATTTTCAGGTCTAGTCGGCTCATCTTAAAATCAGTTGGGTCACATACCAGTAGAGTTTTTTTTTTTGGGGGGGGGGGGGGGGAAGCCGCACCTGAAAATCTCCGTATCTGCGAAGCGTGGTCACTCAAGCCTCGCTTCTATCATTTAAGCTTGATTCTATCGATCACCACAGTGAGATGCGAGCTAGTGCATTGGACGCCAAGTAGCACAACTTTAAATGCATAAATAACGAGTGCAAAAAGAAACACGAAGAAACAAACCAAGTGTTGAGCTGATTACAGCTGCAAAGATGAACCCGCTAATCATCATGCTGTCTGCACGAAGCTGGCACTGAAATGCTGAAAAATATATGATTGACCGACACCACTCCAAAC
The DNA here is from genome assembly GCA_013433145.1 of Ascaris suum. Classification (NCBI taxonomy): domain Eukaryota; kingdom Metazoa; phylum Nematoda; class Chromadorea; order Rhabditida; family Ascarididae; genus Ascaris; species Ascaris suum. The sequence goes on from CM024189.1 coordinate 7,154,298, forward strand.
TGCTCTGCGTTACATCTGATCTGGATGCTGTACGCTACGAGTAACGGATTCAGGACCGTACTTACATCATCACCATACCAAGCTAGGCAGATTAAATGCTAGCCATCTGAATCTCGCCTCAATCAGCTTCCACGCACCTAAACGTGGTCGTTGGTTCAACCTGATAGCAGCTCTAGCGGCCATCGAGATCCCATTAGTTCTCAACGGCTTGAAATCAAGTGGTATACAAGACCCGAAACCCAGTGAAAGCACCAAGCGTTTCTCCTATCTAAATCTGAGGAAAAAGCAGCGGTGTAAACTTCTCGGCAGTAAGGGGATAGCACAGTTATCAGAGCTGGAAAACGAAAAGCTGGAGTAATATTCACGAATGCACTCAAACCTCGGTCGTTTATTTTGTACCTACTTATGTCTAAATTTACACTTTGCAGCTTATGCTCATAAAGAAACTTAAATATCATAGCATTGTAAGGCATAGACTAGAAAAAAATAAGAGCAGTTATAAGAGCAAGAGACACCCCCCCCCCCCGGCTCCCCTCACGCTTCCCTCTCAAAACGATGGTGGAATTAAACACAGCAAACAATACAAACGAAAATCGCGTACCACCATCACTACAACAAAATTGACAGCGAATAAGTGAAGATAGCACACCGTGAAACATTTCATTCGCCAATCCGTAAATTGGCAAAACGCCATGTGCATACGGTGTGCAGTTCGAAAAGCGCAATAAGACCAACAACAAGACTACATCAACCATAAATCATTAGCCACCGTTTTAAAACTATTTGCAACCATATTGCAAGAAGCCTTGGCTTTTAGCCGGAGGAATATAAGTGATTCTGACTCGTTCTTTGCATAGATCTAGCTTCAGGATATTTTTCAACATGTAACTCCCTATTTATATTCAACTGCTCCAGCACTGTACACCGCGCAGTCCAAACTGCAGTATACGATTTCAGTGTTAACAGAACCATCAAAAATCTTTGGTGAGGTTAATTTTAGACTTGGCAGAACATACTTAAAAGCAATGAATATCCACCTTTAGGGACCATATCGACAGGTCCTACTTTGTTTCATCTTCAATATGGACAAAGTCTTCTTCGATGATTCCTTAACCTGAATATAAACCGGTAAATATTGCTGCGCAGATCGATTCAACCGTCAGCCTCATTGGTATATTTAGTGGTATCGCTCAAATAACTATGCAAGCATTTGCTCAATTCAAAGAAAACGTACGCAATTCTTACAGTGCCGGATTCACCAACGAAGAAAGCCATAAATCTGTCATTGCCTCGTTTGCCATCTTAGAAAGAAGCAAAACAGAATACTACCTGTTCCTTACTTTACGTTATGAATGACTCGATATAATCCTCTTTTCTCCGCAGTATCATATTACACCTTCAGATGTGACACATTTGAGAATGCGCTTCAATATTAACGAAAATGGTGAACGTTTCACAACAAAATTTAAAAATTTCAAAATTCTACAATGTTTTTTTTTTTGAATTTTATTTCGAACAGAATAAATTTGTAAAGAAGAAATCTGAGAGTAAGAACCTTGCCGAATTGCTAGCACATCGAAAAGTGCTACTATCTCTAAGTGATAATATTATGGCTCGATTGTATCTCTTCCACATAATTTTTTTTTTTATTAGAAAGGAATATCGATATGATATGCAAATGGTAAATATTAATCGCAATATTTCCATATACAAAATAATAAAATTATATAAATCAAATGCAAATGGCGAGTTTTATACAGTTTAAGTCTATAGCAGGAATAAAAACAACAAAAAACATTACAAGAATAATTCATCAATGAAGCATTTCGAAGTAAATAAACTGCAAAAAAAAAATACAAGCATGCATCCGCCTAACAAAAAGAAACCTAATAAGAAGAAAATAACAAAGTGCATCTTAAAAATACATACGATCTGAACTATAATAAAATTCACAGGTAATCAGTTGCCTAATTCACAATGGTATAGACACAATGAGAGGATTTAACGTGAAATTGCTATGAATACCGCAAATAAAACTGAATCACTTAGATAACATAAACAAAAAGATGTTATAATAAATAAACGATAACAAGTAAGAGAAAAAGTTGGAATAATCCGTCAACAAGCAGCAACATCGAGAAATTAATTTCCGACCCTCATCAACTGGTAAAACTAATAAACCCTACACGAAATTACTACCTCATTAGTAAACTGTACCTTAATTTATTAATTTCTCATAAGATCATTACCATATGCACAGTGTACCGATGTTAATATCGACTTATTGAAAAATCAATCAGAGCCAAGCAATCGACCACTAGTATTATGTAGTAATGATGAGGTTGTATGGTTTCATTGCAATCCCAAAATGGATGAGGATTATACCAGAGACGGGCAATCACCGTTTTCCCGAAAATATATAAAACTTATGCTTAAAATAACGAGCATTTTATAAACGAATACATAGGACGTAAATATATTCCCTTTTTAGAAGTTGTACTGAAAGATACCGAACGAAACCAACACTTGAAAAACACAACGACAACATCATTAACAATCCCTCCTCTCTATCCCTCCGCCATCTCCCCTTCATGCTGGCTCTTGCTCAGCCTAATAAGCCTAGTGAGCCTGCATGAGCTTAATAAGTCGGTCGGATATCCGGATGCCATCTGCCAATTCTTTTCCCTGTGAGTATTCTTATCTCTTTTAGTGGGAAATTCTGAAAATACATTAATAAATACATCATTATTCAACAGTTAACATCTCAAGAATAGAATTGAAACGTACGCCTTCGAGTAATCGTTTCCCGCAAAATAAACAGGTATTGATGTTAGTCGAAGTGCACAAAATGAAGTTGACTATCATCGTGTAATCGCTTCCGAGACAGATGATTCGTACCAACCGAATATTGTTGTGTATATCCGCTGATCACATTACCGGATGCATGCTCTGCACCCATTTGTGTGTACTGATGTCCACCTGCAAGTTGGGGTGATTGTCCACTCCGCTCCACATCTTCATTTCGTCCCTCCACTGATGTGATGCTTCCTGCAGTCTGAAACACAGACGATAAGAATTCATATAAAACGTACAACGATCTCCATAACAACCGCTACTATAAACACCTTGAACTTAGGATTTTACTCTGCCAATAATTGATGCAGCGGAAATTTTCGCACGTTTCTCTGGCAGCAAAAACTCTCAATAACTGTAATTCTTAATGGTTTTCGATGCCTGCACTTTTCGCTTCTTGGGAAGGGGAGGAAGAGGAGGTGGGAAAAGAGGCGTCTTCTTCCCCTACCTCTCTCCTCCCCTTCTCCATAGATAACTTCTTGTCAGTGCAGGACAGATAGATTTCCCCCCCCCCCAGGTCTTCCCTGCCCGGCAACTAAAGCAACGTATCTGTACCGGCCTGTGTGCTTGTAATTCATCACTGTTTTGTATGTAAAGCTAAAATTATAGAAGGAAGCGATAGGTTTCAAGAGGATGATAGAAAGGGAGTGGAATCGTTTTGGGTATAGAGCAGATCGACTTGATGAAATAGAGGGAGGGGATAAAAATGGCATCCTTCCGCCAATGGCGGTGATAGCGTTTCGAACCGAATAAAATGATCAACAACGGAACTAAGCACCAAACCGTTCACCCTTCAAATTGTCAATACCGCATTACCTGAAGAAATCCCTTAACCCTGCCCTCTTTCAGCCATCACACTCATAACGAATAAGATTACAGCGCAGGGATGAACATATTGAATTTAAGCCTTGTTTGTTGCGACTAAACATTTGACCGCAAGAACCCTTATAATATGGAGACTGGAAATTTGTTTAGCCTCTGATGCTGTTGAAGTATTTCGAAATCACTTCAACTTTCGACTGATAATGCAGTTCGTATTGGTGTACGAGATAAGTGATGTAGAAGGATGATTGATGATATGATCCGAACAGTGGCACATAAGCACAAACAAATACATAATGATTACCGTATCAGTGGGAGAGAATCCCATGTTTAAATGGATAAAGTTCTCAACTATCATATAGCCGAAAGACACAAAAAAATGTTCTGGCAAACCTGCACAGGGAGTAGTTGTTGTGTACCGTTACTTGTTTGTACATTGATGTAGTGTTGACCAGTCGATGGATCCATTAGCAGTTGTAGATGCTGAACGTTACCACTTGTAAGCACCCGCAATGCTGATCCACTGTTTTCTTCTCCTGTAATAAAACTTATAATTCATCATTTCTAAAATAAAGCATAGCACTTAATAAAATAAACTATCACGTGAAATTGCTCCCCCTATGAATCTTCCTTTCACATAATAATCTCTTCGATTATCGACAGCTTATCGAATATTTTCTTCAAGAGAAGCTCAAATTGCCGTTCCATTCTTCAATTTTGGCGGAAGCGATCGTCTTGCTAGCTTCAAACAACGACGCAAAGTACCAATCAATTAATGGAGGTAGTTTATGAATTTAGACGGGAAACACGACACTTATTTCTTCAAGAATTTCGATGCGTTATTACACCACTGAACTGTACAAACACCTTTTACCTTCTCTTTATATCTTCTTGGATACCAACGAAAATGCAAATTTTGGTATCTTCACGTCTCACAGTGCATCGGTGCTAGGCCTCACTGCGATGACGGCCGGAAGTTGCAAACATCTGCATACAACGGACACCTAAGTGAGGTGGAAAAAAGACATGATGGAAACTGGTAATTATTCGAGAACAAGTTAATTCACTTTCATCTTTGGTGAAAAGACTCACCTCCCTGTAGAACCTTTGACTTAAAAATACTATAAAAAAGACAGAAAAAAATTGTTACCTGCGAGGATGATCTGCGCAGAGCATTCCCCTCCCACAGGTATCGGGACACTTTGCAGACTGATTACGTTCGTTGGCATCGCAGTCTCACTTTGTGGTTGTGACTCCTCACCCGCCTTAACAAAGCGTATCAATGCACAACCTATTTAAAGCATATACTGGGTCGATTGTAAACAACCAACTAACTACATACGTGAACGATACGGAAAAGAAAACGGGCAATGATATTGAGGGAGGAACAAGCAGGCGTACGGCTGTCATACAGCTTCACTCATATGTTACAAGCTATATATATATATATATATATATATATATATATATATATATATATATATATATATATATATATATATATATATATATATATATATATATATATATATATATCGTTTGCCGTGTACCTACTCTCCCACTCACAGCCCTCTCTACGTGTCGCCGAGCCATAGTATGGATGCTCAGCAGCGAAACTATAAAACCATTTCCAGTAAACAATTTTATTCTCAGCGACCAGACGGTGGCGGAAATTGAGCTGTCTCTTGCACAGTTCGTTTGAGTCTTCAGTGAATCATCATCGTTGGTTTTAAAGCAATTTTGAGTCATTATACTTTCGACTCCCAATCGAATGAGCCAAAAGTAGCCAACAAAATTAGGAAAATGTAACTTTTCCGTATGACTTGTCCCGAAGCGTTTCCTCCGGTCCAAGTAACGGTACTCGTTCGCGTTGCAATATAAAGCTTGCAACTTACCTAGTCCATTCCATTAAAACATTCTCTATTAAACTCGAAGAATAAATTTAAACACTACGATAACAACGAATAGTTAAAAAACAAGTCATCTCTAACTTTTTCTGCAAAATAGAGTTGTGTGATTTAACATCGATACGAGTGGCAATAAATCAACGCATATTTCATTATAGGGGAAATTATAAAATATAATGAAAAATGGCTACTCTTGAGCAGATGCTCAACAATTCTATATGCCTTTAGGGTGACCTGAAGAATAATATTACAAAATATAGAATAGCACTACAAACAAAGATCCCAGTACTAGGAGAGATTACTTAAAGCAGCGATACTTAACATTTACGCACACGTTGTATTCCCCTGTTGGTAAGTCACTTTGCACACTGTGCTTGCAATTTTCCAAAGGCGACGTGTATTCAATACGGATTTATGCAGAACACGAGGTAGACTCATAAACAGAAAAACAATATATTTCCAGTGACATAAACACTTGGCTGTAGACACAAATTACGTTTGACGAGCCATAGGATGGCCAAATTTGGCCCCACTCGATCTGTCGCTAAAGATGTCTCTGACCTTCAGCCACAAAAATCTTTCCAATCCTAATCTATCTGCAAAGCACTCAAACGGCCCTCTATGTAAATTTTAGAATAGCATGAAACTGATGAAAGACTAAAAGATGAACGAACCGAAGAATGCACAAAAGTGGAGGGCGAGCATCCAGAGTCACTGCTTCGATCTGATCGGTTGGCTTCACGATATCTAAACAAAAAATGCTGTTTATCTAAAACAAAAATCAACACACAAATTTGCTGCAAATAACTGCACTTTACCTTCTGCCTCACTTAAATTTTTGAATCTGTGACTTGCACGAACATGTCTTCAAATATTCTGCTCTCAACCGCTGTGATTTGTACATGATAAAAACACAAAACACAATCCACTTCCTCCCTTTCAAAAAATGGAAAAAAAATTTAGCCGACCATTAGCAAATGACGCGTGGAATGAAATATTCAGCTGACAATTTGGGAACATTAAACCTCTTCCGATATACATGCACTCCGATCAGGTTGGGATAGTTCAGGTGTGCTCAAATAATATTGGGCAAGAGAGGTGGAAGAAGATGAGGTGCTTCTTCGTACATCGACACGAGAATGCACTCATCGGATTAGGCCTCAACTGTGAATTGCAAAATGAGTCTACTTTGCCGTAAAGCCCCGAGCTATGATAGTCTCAAAAACTGGTCTGCTTCTCCGAATCGTCGAAGGATGAGTTCTAAAACTGGGAAAAGGTAATGCATTCATATCTCCCATACAGAACGTTTTGCAATAAAATTTGGAAACATGGATCGATGGAGATAAAAATGACAGGAGAAGTGCTCAGCTAAATCATCCATGCGAAATGCTCAGAGTTAGAAGCAACAAGTGAGGGGAGGTACCATATCCGTTGGGACTCTCATTCTCAAACGACTCTGTATTTTTGATCAATATTTTGCTACATTTGAAGAAAAAAATTTTTGAAACCAACCTGATATAAAGTTCTGCCTCATGAAGCTCAAAAAAAGCAAAAGTCCTCATCAATGATAAGCAAAAAAGGCATCACAACGATCGGTACGGATCGGATCCTCATAGCGCATTTGGACTGCATTAAAATGCAACCATATTGAGCAACAAGAGTAAGGATTTCAATTATTGCATACTTGAAGTGAACACAATTTGGAAAATTTTCCACTTTCATTTGCTAATATTAGTTCATCCATCTGCACTATAGAGTACGCCTCTTCTAAGCAGCAAATATGAAATAAACGACAACAAAGGTTTTAAAATCGAAGTTTAACTATCAATAAAAGTTCACTCTTATAGCTTAATGTAAGCGTATAGAGAAGATAACATAAAAATTTGAATATTGGAAATAATTAATGCAAATGATAGAGAAGCCAACAAACTTTTTGATATAATTTGCCAGTGGATCGACATAATTTTCAAAGCCAAGCGAATTGAGTGCACCTAATAAATCCTCACCGGTGATCGTTTTCCTCTTCTCCTAAGAAAAAAAAAACAAAAGATTATAATAACTGCAATAAATAACCAAAAACATTTTAAAAAAAGAATCGCCAAGTTAAAAATTACTATATACATACCTATAAAATGACACAACACTAGAGAAGTTCGCCGGCTTCGAACCACAATAAAACTTGAAAGAAAACTCTCAAATAAAATTCGATGGAATTATTCCGAGCTTAGTTCAATACTGTTTACTTACTTTAGTTTAATCGACAAAGCATTCATTACGAATAAATGTCTCTTCATATCACCACCACTTCCGTCTAGCTGAAGTTGTGAGGAAGCTTGAAGGTACTTTAATACTATTTCGTGTTTTAAAAGAATTTCAACAGTAGAAAGTTGAAAACGTCAGCATTCCACCTTTCCAGCATCAGTTGCAACGAAAAAAAAATTGAAATAAGTGAAGAAAGCATCGAAATTATGTTTCAAGGTAGAAAAAAACAAATATGAAAATAAGGAAGCTCACATAGACGCATCTGTCGCTAGCTTCTGAAGTGAGAAATGATATGAATTCGGAGACACATTCCTGCACACACTCCTTCGCATCTTTGGCGACTTTTCCGGTCGATGGAATCACATTTTTCATCAAACGGCTGATATTCGCTGAAAACTCAAAGTAATTGGAATCTAACTAACGCAAAAGTTTTGATTCGAGGAATCGAACATTGAAGGGAGCAGAATTTTACGCGTCTCGACTCACTGAAAATGCGACCGATGTTACAAATTCGAAGCGCATCGTCTCGTTTTCATTCTTATCCATGTACCGTCAAAGCAAAATCTGTAGGCAATAAAATTTGGCTAATAATCCACGAAACATCAGCTAAAAAAATCATAAGATAACGCTGTGGATAAACTCATAGACAGACGATTAAGCTGGCCGCTGACCATCATATACGTCACAGTGCGAATGGACAGTTCAGACTGAAGTTTATTCATTTTGCGATCAGAACAATGAACCTTGATAAACTCCACTCCAGCATCGGAATCGATGCGATAAAGCAACAGATTCACAGCATGTTTTCATCTCGGAACTTTTTGCTCAGTGGGCGCATCAATAATTTATTACGTCAGATTATCACAACGGACTCCGATGAATTCTTGAGCAGAACCGAAGCAAGGCAGGACCTAATTTAAGGCAACAATGAACCGATTAGAAAAGATAGAAATGTTAATTAAGGTAGAAACGAATGTTAATTAAGAAGTCAAGCCAACGCTAGAATAGAAAAATCAGCAAGACTGATGAGGTACGGGAAGTCAGATAGGAGAAGCTAAACACAGAAAAGCCGGGTACAAGTTCGTCGGGGACCGGTCGAGGACGGGAACTCTCCGTAGTCACCATGAAATCATGAAGCTTTTTTTCGAAGATCAGCTCTGCACCAAATCGCATTTGGCTCTTTTCATAGAACTTTATACGGAAAGGCTAGCATAAAGAGACAAACCAATAGGCAGAAAGCGATCCTGTTCGAGAATTAATTTCCCACCATCACTGACTGGCGAATCTTCACCATCCACGTAATCTTCGTTACCGATTGTTTCTTCCATTATCATGAGATCTCGATCGTTTGCCTAAAAGTAACAGGTTGTACTTAATCTTTAGCTTAAATGGGAAATATTATCGATGCAACCTTTGCAAATCACTAGTTAATGCCTTTACGCTTAGGATGCATAAACAACGAAAACATCATAATACTTGGAATTAATATTTTCGTTATCCAATCTGCATCTCAATTTCCTTTGTACGACTATCGACTGCGGCATAATCTGACATTCGAGGGGATTATGGTGATACGCTGAAGGAACAAACCTCGTCACCATTCAGCTGATCGCAACCTCTGCGTCGTTCCGAAGTGTCACCATCGTTGTTTACGACATCCGTGCTATGCACTTCTTGATCTTCCTCCTCTTGTCCATCGGTGGTCCGCATTCACGACTTCTTTTACCGTTATTCCTGAACTAATCGCCTCAGGAGAGATAACTGTAACCATAATGAATTGGAAATTGCACAGTTACGCTTCAGAGTGGAACTGAAGAGCGCCATAGATTGATGGAATTCTAGGCACCCCATATTATAAAGCGGTCAACGAAAAAAAAAATTAGTACTATAAAATGTCACAAGTGGGGAGACGGATCACTAAAATCAGCATGATATGCGCTTTTTGCGCTCCACCTCATGCTGGCTGCAATCGCTATACCTAGTGATGCGATACCTCAGCGGCCATATATAACAAACAAAAAACCCGCTTTCCTTCGCATAGCAGCTCTAAGCGTTCACAACTTGTAGATTAAACGTTCAATCAAGACTAAATTGAGTTCGGGAAACGGTTCTGAAGTCAACGCTGCACTTGTGGATTTCCATCATCGGAGCTTTTCTGACTCGCCAATAAAAAATTAACAACAGATTTTAAAAACGATGTGATGAGCACCTACAAACTCGGCGTTAGCAAAACGGGAAATTCGCTCCATAGTACTGAGGATTTCAAAGCCTTTTTAAAATTCCCGGTATTTACTGAATATTCTCAAAGCCTTTCTGAAAATCATTCGAATGATCTAAACCTCAATGTACCCATGGAAAATAGGGGAAGGAGGGGGAAAAGGGAAGAGGCGGCAAAGTTACGAGTCCTAAGAAATTCCACGGATGACCAAAAAATGTTGGAAAAACTATGGAAGCAAACTAGGCGCAAAATTCTTCTATTTGCAATTTTCCACTTTGTACGCCACATTTTATCGCTGTAATATGAATAAAGGTAAACATAAAGAACCTATTATCGGAAGTATACAAAATAAATAAAGAGTAATAAAAATCAGAGCAGCGAATACGACATAATCAGAACAACCAAAACAAACCACTAACGTCAAAAAATACAAGCATCACATGACCGATAAGTAAACCGCTTTCATCCTATACAAACCTTTGACCCCGCACCCCATGGTACCTGAGCTGCCTTTGCCTTCATCTCCTTGTTCTAGAAAACTTAACAGACTCTGAGATCCTTCAAAGAACCGAACCGCCAGCAAATCCCTTAATGCCATTGTCATTCCGAACTGAACAAAACGCCAAGGTGGTTTGGTTGGTGGGATGCAAAGAAACAAAGAAATGCACTTCTCCCACGTAAAACAACAAATGCGAGTTGTGCGCGTGCGCGAGAAAATATCACCACAGAAGCTAAATAACATTTAGACGACAGGTCTCTATGCTGTGCCGAAATAAAATATAATAAAATGATAAAATATAGTACAGAATAGGGGAATAAATTCACCTCTGATCCGGTGCTGAAAGATGAGTAAATGTGGTTTCCGTTCATTAAAGTGGTATATATTCTCAATCTATTAATAGAAATTAACTTGATTCTTTGGATCAAGTTTCGCGATAATAACCACATTAAAATATATAATTGTGAAACAGCGGCCAATATTCTGAAATCGGAGTGCTATCTAACAGCGTACAGAAAGGCATTGGTCTACTTACTTCGCAGTTTAATTTCATTCAATAAGCTCGCGGTATAAGGCATTACTACAATGGAGTAAGTGAGATACCTATGTGGGCTCGATCTAAATCATAAATAATGTTCAATAGAATCCGCTTGAAATATATGGCTTGAAATTTTCCACTCTATTTGAGCAGCTCGATCGGTGTTCGCCCTATGAAATGACATGTCGACATGAACGGTTTGAAACAATGTCCATATGAACACTGAATATGTCATTATGAGTTTGCAGTTGAAGTGCAAAGAAAAAACAAAAAAACATCCCAACGTTCGTGAGTGATTCCAAAAATTTCGTTTTTTTTTGGCACATAATGAAGATTTTGAAACTTTTTTGTCTAGGCATACGTCGGGAATAGACTTCGTTCATGCCGTTAAACGACTTCCTCATTTTTTCGACACCACCTCAGATGTGACTTTACTCTCGAATTTCATTCTGCTTTATTTTGATGCAGCATGGAGACGTGTCGTGTGAATGTCACCACGCATTCTCTGGCAATATTTTCTCGCACATGAGCATAACTCGCATTGTTTTATGTGGTGAAAGAGAAGTGCATCTCTTTGCTTCTCTTCATCTCATCTGCCGAATCGATTTAGCGTTTCGTTCATTCCAGTGTCACATGAGCGTTGACGAGGTACATTAACAACACTTGGGTCTGAGCCGCTCAGTTGGAGTGATTGTTGTGGTGTTCGTAGACATATCGGCATACGAATGCCATATCTCTGAATGAATTATTCACCAGTGTAATCAGTACAAATAATTTTGCTCTAAACTCTCATGTTCTTCACAGACTTCTTACAGCTTGGAGAAAAACCAAGTTGCGAGATCATAGACCGATCAGCAAAAAAAAAAAAAAAAAACCGAACTGTGCACATTCTAGAAAGGCACATCTCTGACGACTATCTCAAAAGGCTTACAAACGGAGCAGGTCAGACTCATCGGACGATAGCCTTCTACGTAGATGGCTTTTTCTAGTTTCTTCAGCAAAGATGAAACAAACGTGCATTTCCAACAAGTGGGAGGACATGAACAGAACAGGACACTTTGGGAGATAATGCTGAGCGGCCACAAGATCGCTTCTACGATGCGTGACTGAAACAGTTGTAGAATATTGTCCGATGTGAGTGAAATCTTATGATTTTTTTGGAAGAGTCTTGAAAGTGAGCCAACATTAACATCAGCAAAAACGACATGTCTGCTGGAGTGTACAAGAAATCCCGTCACTACGTCATTGTTTCATTGAAAAAAAAACCCTCCAGAAGTAGTCTGCAAACATTTTACATTTTAGCTGGCTAGCAGTAATCATGAAGTTACCGCGAATATCGCTTAGCGCGTCTTCACTCTGCTACCGATTTTTATTTTTATTTTTTTAGAATACATCGACAACTCCATACGATACGTCTCTCACTGTTTCTAGCGAATTTTACACAATGAACTCGATAAATGGATTCTGCAAAAAATTCAGTGGCCGATTCGCAACCAGAGGTCGATCCGCTTTATTAATGGATCGAAATGTCATCGACTTGTCAATGCCCATCTGCAGTGGACAATCCTCGAAGTGACCGTGAAAAATGAACTAGCCAGGTTGTAAAGGACACCAAAATGAAGTTAAATCCACATCGAAAAAGCACCGTGGCGAAATCGCCGTTTCGAGATGCATTATTTGAAATTCTCAAAGGACCGCTCAGACCATGAGGTGGGAACAGAACAAATAAAGAGGCGAAAACAATAAAATCAGGCGCCTGGACAAAGCTTCATCAATTGAATTAAAAGTTTCTTTTGAGTAGAACTCTCTGAAGAGTGAGAAAAGCCGAAGACTGCATTCAAGTAGAAGAGACATTTTGGAAAGTTCAGAGAAATGAATGACCTAGAACTCGAACTTTTTTTTTCAAACATTTGAGGAATTAGTCACACATAGGGTCGGAATGAAAGCGAAGAGATCCTTTCCGCACTTTCATAGCCATGGTTTAATTGCAGGGCTGCAGTTCACTGTAGCAGGCGAAAAAATTCTCCGAATTTCCGACTAATTTGTGCGCTTTATTTGGGCGAGTTGCGACTCAAAATACAATAGTTTCACTCGTGCGATGCTCTATTTTTGAAATATTATTGATTGCTTCAATTTTTCATGCGCCTCTTCCCTTCCAGGTCGGAAATGTTCGTACCGCCACTGGATCTGCTATGATGTTTTACACAGCTGAGCGAGAAATGCCTCACTAGAAGGTCGTAGGAAGTAATTTTTCATCATATCTCATAATATTTGATGTCTCATAGTAAGTCTCATAACAGCACTCCCCCCCCCCCCCCCATGCCCCTCCGCCTCTTGGACTATAAGCATCTTAGAAATTGCGCTTGCAAAGTTTGAGCCAGTAGTGTATTTACGCAACAATTAGCATATGATTTTACGGAGCAATACATTTGGTGAAGGCGTAGAGACGATTTCAGAAAAGGCGATTAAACTTCCCCAAACAAATACGAGATGGGGGAGGAAGGGAAAGGAGAAAGAAAAAACAAACAGTGTGTATAAACTCACAAGCAACCAATGATATTTGCATATGAAAACCACGATATCAATATTGTATATATATATATATATATATATATATATATATATATATATATATATATATATATATATATATATATATATATATATATATATTATATATATATATATATTCGTCTATTTATTTATTTATTTATTTGTGTATAGCTATATTTACATATGCACTCGACACAACAAAAACAAAAACTGAACATATGAATGATGTCCTCTGTATTATCTGATCAATGACGAAAAATTGAATACATTTGATGGAATTAATATTAATCGACCTCTGAAGGTACCAAATAATAGCGTATCGGCAATTTATTTTCTTAATGAATAGTATATCTTTATGACTTCACTTTAAAAAATTACTTAAATTTCTTCTATCGGCATCAATAAACGATAAATTTTTCAGCGTTAACGTAACGGATATGACCGATATTGGCGGCTAACTGAAAGGATTTTTCGAATTGGTGATCAACTTGTTTATGTGCAGTACTATATATCATATAGAGGAAAGGATATAGGCTCCCATAATATTGCTCACTGAAGCAATCACTGATAACTCGTGTGAAAGGCGAATCTACGAGCTCAGAACTATTGCAAAATGTATTTATAAATGAAACTCAATTACTGCTATTAATATGGCATAACGGTCAACTCGCGAGTTGTGAGTGCCAGAGAAGCTGCCACTACCTGAAGAAGGCTTCACGAGGTTATTAGAGCATAAAGATGTCATAGCAAATGAGAAAAGGTATGAACGTAAGAGGGAGGTTACACATGACATAGACGAAATTTCAGCCGGATATCGATGTATCTAATAGGATATATTCAATAACACAGTAAAAGACCTTTAAATTTCCTTACTATTGGTACTGCTGTACGCATAAATTTTTAGAGATCCGATTAACTATAGAAGGACAGATATGTTAACTCGACGTAACCACATCATAATAGACTGGAGCAAAAATTCATGTGTGCTGTTGGCGTGGTACAATTCTAGCGCACCTTCACCGATTAGTACAAACGCATTTAGCCAAAATAGGTGGAGATGGAAACTTGCGGACGAACATATCTATAATTGCACAAACCATCAGAGATTCATCCATGCTGAAAAAAAGAGTAACAGGTTTGCAACGCAAAAGCACAAAAGAAACCGAAAGATCGTCGGAAAATAGACGAAAATGATATCCGGAGGAAAAAATATAATGAAGCTTATGAAGTGAAGCAGCAATGGGTGGTACGAGTAGAAAGAACTTCCGCCGAGTGTTTTCTGATGTTCAAAATGGATCCGCTAAGATACTCGTAGAGCAATAATCGAACTGCATAATTTGCCTCTTCAAACTTTCATGCCTCAATTACTGAATAAAAAATTTTCCCACAAATCTGTAACAACCTGATCGTAGACCATTTAATTTATTTTATAGGTACTGAGTATGTGTCATTACAGTGAAACCTATGTGAGAAAGATTTCAACAACATTCAAACGGTATTAAGCACCCCACCACAAAATGCCTCAACTTCAGAGCGGGCACGTTCACTGTGATCATCTTTTCGCCGGAGATGACACCTCGTATCGTCTTTGGCCCCAGATAGCGACGTGTACCCGTGCCACTTCTTGATAAAGTCAGCGGCACTTTTTAGATCCACCACTTCCCCACTTCCATCAACACGACCATCTTTAAGGCTACAGAGTTAAGCGCAACACTGAACTGGCTAGTGTGAGCTAATTAATTGATTCTGCAATACGTCTGCCGTATAGCAGCGAAAACTTCTGAGGCTGTCGATGGCTATCGTGGCGAACGTCTGTGATGGCCGTCCGCAAGGTAGCAGTAAGTAAAGCTCGGAAGCTTGGCGTACATCACCTTACTCCTGCTCACCGTGCCCGTCTCTTCAAAGGTGTCGCGAATCATCGCGAAGCAACGGTGATTCACAGCAGCGCAGAGAACGAACGAAATGCACCATAAGAGACAGAGAACGAACGAAATGCACCATAAGAGACAGGACCTCCGGAAGCGTCATGAATCGAGCTTCCGGAGGCCCGGTCTCTAGTCAAATGGCGTCATCGACAGCAACTCTCATACCTCCAAAATGATTGCCTCACTTCCTAGCAAAAAATGTGCCATTCAAATGAATGAACCGAATAGACCATAAGGGTGGAGCGCTCGACGGAATAAAAGCTTGCAACAGATTAGAACAGTGGGCTCCTTGGCTTTTACCTCTCTCCTTCTTTTCGTTTGGGCCGTTATCGTCGACTTCGACACACATCCGCTGGTCACGTCGACTTTCTTTACCGTCACCTCGATTTTTGTTTGACGGCCACTTCGATATCTGTTAGCCGGTCACTTTCGAAATTCACCGGCCTTACTTCGATACTCGTCCGCCGGCCGACTTCGATATTCATTCGCCGATCATCTCGATACTCACTTGGCGGTCACTCGTTATTCCTTCACCGGTCATTTCGACTCCATTCGCCGTCTCTCCGATTTCGCCCGCCCGTCAATCCGACTTCCGCCTTTTGTCCGTCGCTTCGACTCTCGTTTGCAGTTCAATACGACTTGCGCCTTCCTGCCAGTTGTGCTGTTCGTTTTACTGTCAATTCCACTTTCGTTCTGCCGTCAACTCTGCTTTCGTTATGTGTTGTAACGACAAAAGGAGCGTTTGCCGTTATGTCCCGATCCCCACATCGCAACAGTGGTAAAGAGGGCATCCTGCGTCATAATAGTAATAGCTCCCCCCCCTACTCCCCGCCCACCCCACCCTATCCCCTCCCCCAACAAAATATTTTCATTTAAAAAAAATCATCCTTCACAACAAAGTGGGCTTTCATTTGCCGCAGTAGTGCATAAATGTAGAAGCTGAGGCCTAAGTTAAATCAATCCTCATAATCGTTCCCACTAGCGGGCAGAATTGAGATCGAGATCGGATCCAGTCGCAAGCAAAAAATAACGCAAATAATTCAACACAACGTCGACGAAGTAAACAAACGCAAATCTTACATCATTTTATTGTGAATACTTCGAATATTCCCCTATAATTCCACATCACTCTATAATTTTATGCAAATAATTAAAAAAAAAAAAAAAAAAAACGAAGAGACTATCTATACTATAAAACATTCCATTTTATTCTTACGAAAAATTTTGGAAAAAAAGTTTTTTTTTTTAATATATGGAAATTGCCAAAAAAAAAAAATTCTGAAAACAAAATAAGTGCAAATATCGTTATAAAAAATACACCTTTAAATTAAAAAAAAACCTACATCCATTATATAGCAAATATGAAACAGTCGAAATGAAAGATTGCAAACACCTATTTCTTTCATACGACATAATGCAGCCGACTAAAGTGATCGATCATTACGACTGCAAAATGAGCGAAAATTCCCCCCCCCCCCCCCCCTCGCATTCTTTTTGCACCGCTTATTGACACTGCAAATAGATGGATGGATATTTACGACTGCAATCTAGCCTCGTCAACATAGTCGAGCAACAAACGCACATTTTCGATCGACACACAGCCAAACAAACATGAAGTCCATTGCTCACATATCAGAGCATTTCCGTTTGCACTATTTTTTACCCTTTGCAGACCACTGTTGGAAGGGTGGAATTTTTCCTCTTTCTAGCAAACGTCCCTTCAATACTTATTTGTTCCTCAATATTCCTCTAGTAGATCTCGATGACCGTCTCTAGCACTTGCTCCGTAAAAACGCTGCTGCTCACCTAATTCGTCTAACCTTGCAATTGTTCTTGTTTTCTACTACGGCGATGAACTATTGTATTTTCCCACTGACAAGCTCATGAGCTTAGGGCGTTCATGACTTTTAAAAATCGATGCGTATTGGAGTCGAGAGCATTTGAATATGGGTATTGACGCTGTTCGCCAAATTTTGGAACGGATGTTTACTGAATGGAACGGTGCGAAATGTTCGTGTTGTAATGATGAAGAAGTTTGTGCTAAAAATAGCGGCACGGATGGGAAATCAGGGAGAACTCACGAAATTCATCATCCCCGAGTGGATACATATTCGGGGAAGGAGGTGAGGTTGGAGGGAGGAGCAAGAGGCTTTTTTTTAATGAGATACTAAAAATAAAAAATACGAATCCTATATTTATATACGTAAACATTAAAAAAAAATCATAGCCAAATATTCGATTACACACGCCAACTATGAAACGAAAAAACCGATGATTTTTTTTGCTTCTAATTGAAAGACCTTATAAAAGATAATAAATGTGAGCAATTATTGAATGCTATCGCTTTGATGTCCAATTGTTGTGTTATATTGTAATGCAATAAAACTATGCCAATTAATGCAAGTATTTAAGCAAAACGATCAATGGTAATCTAGTATTGCCAACTACCTGTGCGTCAAAATCATCGATTGGCGCTTTAGAAATTTTTCGGATATCATAGAGTTATTACACAAATGATACTGCAATATCCGATAGAGTAATACCTTCATTGGTACCTGTAATACCTTTACAGGTAGGTTATTTTCTTTCCCAAACGACAATCTTCAATGATAATTGTGTCGAGAATTTTATGTAATGCAAACGTTTTATAATAAAACAAGAAAACAATCGAAAACATTTGAATAAAACGTGCAACATCATCAAAGTGGCAAGAACGATGTCGTTTCAACAGACAACAAATCTCATCTTCGGATAAAACGTCTCTTCTAATTGGAATTTTTTTTTTCTTCTCGAAATGGAAAATTTAAGCGCAATATAGAATTGCGTAGTTGACTTTTTATGTTGCAATTTTTACATAGCGTTCGAGTAAAGTTGGAATTGAATCATTTCTCTCTCTCTCTTTTTTTTTTTCATCGGAAAATCTATCGCTCATAGAGATGTTAACAGAACTTTCTTCTAAGTCATTATCATCTATTAAGTTTTCGATATTATTGGTTTATATGTGTGGAAAATTTCATTAGAAGATCAAAATAAGGCAAATTTAAAAAGAGAATTTTTTGAGAAAAAGATACCCAATTAGAAATAAATATTAATTTCTTTTTACTGCAAAAGTAAATCTTTTTTTTTTTCTTTTTTTCGACAAACATACGTACTTTTCTCATATTATTCTTTCATATTAATTGAAAATATCTCAACGTTAATATTACGATAGAGAATCTTTAATAGAGTCGAATGTTGAGAATAATACGTATAAAACAAAGAGCCACTTTTTGATGACAAATTAAATCGAAAATTGAAATTCATTGAATTCCTATTGCATCATACTGGAAAAAAAATGAACGAAAAATTTAAATCGTTACAATTTAAAAAAAAAAGAAAAGAAAAGAAAAATCATATATGATTCAATATTTTATGAGATGAAAAAAAAAACCGAACAAAAAAATTAAAATCACTTATTGAAGAAAATCACATAAGGCGATTATAATTTCAAAAAAAAAAAAAAAGTATGATGCAATTGAAATTCATTTGGATTTATTAAAACTGATATTTTTTTTTCGTTTGCCAATCATATAAAACGATGGTCAATGAATAGTACTGACCATCACTTTAAAGCTTACTCAAGTTTATTAGAAGCATTTAAAAAAAAAGAAAGAATTGTAATGCACATTTTGAATCTTCAAAGATTGACCTAATTTTACAAAGGCATTCGTTGAACAATTGAATAAATCAATACAGCAACGGGAAAAAAAAAATTGCATTAAGGATCAGTCGTCCTTCTAAGCAAATAAACGAATAAAATCGAATGAAATGTATGTCGATGATGCATTATATTGAAAACGGCGTAAGCAACAAATAAAAGCATTCGATGTTTGCGTTAAGTAAAGTGTTTCACATTTGATATGCCCACATTAAACTCATCGAGACCTTCAAAAAGCTAATCGGTTTTTAATTTGTTGCTCAAACACACCTGTGCTTACAGTGAAAATTGAATTGGAAATGGCATAAGTTTGACAGGTATTTATTTTGCGATGGGAAATAGTTTGATTTTCTCGAGGAATTATTTTTTGCATAATAAGTTGATTAATTTCAAACATGTAGATATCAACGGCTGACTATTCTCATTAATCTAAATGGAAATGCAAATTTTAAAAATTTCCAAACATCGGTGGCCACTATGAAAATTTTCCAACTTGACATTCGACCTTTCAAATCACCGATGTCTCATAGGTTGACATGCTAAGAGAATTGTGGAAATAGGTAAAAAAAACACGACTGTACACTTATGAATTGACGGTTTTAACAAAAGCGCTGATGAGATAATGAAGTGGGAGGAGGGATGGAGGGGGGTCGGGACAGTCAAGTCGAAACACCAATAAACGTTGATCGACTTCGAGAAGGAAATTGTTTAGCAAATGTGATTCTCGGGCAAATCAACATACTGCACATATTTTACATCAACGTGCAGCAGACTCTTTCCGGTGGGACGAGTCTCTCGTAATGCTTCTTGCCTCTTTGTAATGCCCATTGAATTTGCTGGAATCGAGATGGTTGTGGTAGTTCTGAATCCGATAGTGCCAGCTCCTGAAATTGATTATTCGGATTGAAAACAATCGTTAAACTGTATAAAAACATCGATAATGGAAATTTGATCGAATAAGGCGCAAATATTCATCATCGCTTTAATTGTGCATATTTATTCATTAAATAGGGATAACTTTATATTCCATCAATATTGAAATTTCTTTAAATCTCCCAAGGAATGGAGTACTTTTTTTTTAGAAAAGGCTGAGCATAAAACTTGAGAAAAGCAAATAAGTGCTGTAAGAAAAAATATCTGAAATTTCGAAGGGATTTTCCACTTCTTGCATCGGCATTTAGGTAGCACAATCAAGTGACTCGGGCAACAAAAATACGTGAAGAAAATTTCCTTTAAAAAATGCTTTACTAAAAGATTAGAAACAAATAACTGGAAATTTCACAACAATGCGCGATTCGGATCCGGAATATCAAATCCACGAACTAAGACCACAAACATTGGGTAATAGGAAGCGAAATGAGGTGTTGTGCTCATCCCCGAACAAAAAAAAAACCGCAGAGAATTCCGGAATTTTCAGCAACTATATTGCAAGCAAATGGCAAGAAAATAGGACATATCGGGCGTTTTTATTTGGAGGAGGAGGAGGAGGGGGGGGGGGGGGTGCATGTTGCACTTATTTCAAACTTAGGACTACGCAAACAAAACGCCATCAGTTATTAGCTGATTTTAGAAATTTAGTCATATTTGTGTCATTTGTGTTGTGGTTTTTTTTTGCGATATATATGGCTTCATCAGCATAATTGTATGAGATTTGTATGGAGGCAATACGTGAATGAATATAACGGTAGGAAGTTAGATTAAGTGCCACACGATATGTGCGAGAAATGTTTTGCTGGAAGTTTAAAAGATCAAGTTCGGTTAAAGAGCTTACTGCGGGCATTTCGCAAAACCTCTGAGCATTCGTTGATCGTCTTCGCATTCTTCCATCACCACCTCATCCCAACCTCCACCCTATCTTTCGCTGAATTTCCATGCTATTGTTCATCACTTGCAAAATGTGTTACTTTCCGTTTCCAAAAAAAAAAAAAAATTTGCTTCGTAGTTGTTGAAATAAATGGTATTCATGTCATTGAAAAAATAAAACTTTCCGTGAAATTTCCAAAAAAAAAAAGTTTCTCCTCGCGTTTGCAAACTCGATGGGGAATATTCGATTAGGTTTGACGGTCAAATCTGCATTTTATGCATTATTCGTAATTCGTTTTGCAAATTTGCACTATGGAAACGTGATATCTGCGTGTATGCATATATGTCTGTCTGTCTGTTCGGCAATTTTAACTTGAAGCTAAAATCAAGAAATATGATGGACATAAAATACACTAAGTTCCATAAATCATTTTATATATCTATCATCAAAAATGAAATATAGACAGCAAAAGATGTCGAAATCTTTATGTGTTTCATATTGGCCGCATTTGCATCTTATACCGGCTGGAAAAGCGCAAAAGCGCGTTTTTTGTAACAGTTGATTATAAGAGTGAAAAAAAAAATGAAAACAAACACCACTCTGTAATTTTTTTTTTTAAACTGTAGTATGTGGAACTAACTGCTCATTATACCAACGTTTTTGACCATTAAACTGTATCCGGAACACTCTTCCACTTCGGTTTTTGACCATTAAAAAAAGATTTTTGACCATTTTGACCATTTCTCTCAATAAAAGGTTTTTGGCCATTAAAAAAAAAGACAAAAAAAGCATCAGTATTTGGGTCTGTCAGAGAAAATGATAACACGATGGTACACCTAACAAAAAAGATAAGATGAGAGATAATGCACTATTTTCAGGACATTGAAAATAATACTGAATTGAACTTATAGAGAGTCAAATGAAATCTGCATGCAAAACTTTATACGAATGAGATGAAATTTTATTCGCAGAAAGCATTATAATTGCTTGCTTGTTTTCCATAGACCAACAACGCTCATTTGTTAACTTCATTACTATTTTAGAATTAATTCCCATAAAAAATACATTGCAAATTAAATTTACCCATTAAAAGAACCTCTCATTATCGATTATGGCGTTGAGAACTTTTTTTTCGTTAACAACAATTTCAAATGTTTCATAAATGGCGATTACTTATAAGCGTTAAATATTCAGGTGATTTTCTTGCTATTTATTATTTAAACTAATAACGAAGTGAACGAGTTATATGCGAAACTCTAATAAATATACTCGAAAATTTGCATAAAAATTCGAATTGATAAGTGTTTATGCAAAATACAATTTAAATGTTTGATATGTTAAACGAAAAAAAAAATTCTCATCGCAGGTGAGAAATACTTCTTTTTTTTTTTTAAAGTTGATAGGAATTTACTTTTTCCTTCTGTTGAAAAATCTTGTCAACACGAAAAAATTATTTCTACATATTGTGTAATGATAAAAAATTTTTTTCCATATGAGAAAATTTTGTTGCCAACAGAACGCAGAATCTTTTTGAGTAGGAATTTTCTACCGATAGGAAAAAAGTGTCGAAAAAATCGTCTCTTTTTTTTTTGCGATCGGAAAGAGAATTCATCTCAGCGAAGAAAAAAAAAAAGATGGTCGCTCGAAACTCTAACAATCATTCTCTAGTAAATGCTAATGGAAATTTTCTCGCAAAAGTTTCATTTTCTCAGAAATTAATTAAATAATCCATTATATGAAGATTAATTGAAACGGAAAATACAGACTTGCGAGAATTTAAACAGTTTGTAAAAGACAATGGTAATTGTGAGAGAGAATGAGCGGAAATAATGAATCAAAGAGACAATACAGAAAGATGCCACTTACATCGCCCTCATCAAAAGTGTTGACGCGAATATGCATTCCCTCGAAGCAATCTTCCACGTAACCCTAAAATAAATTCATCAATATATTTCATTATATTTTAGACTTTTGTCTCTTCTCTTTTTTCTATCAATACTTTTTCATTACCCATATATCTTTATACGTTTGTGTTTCCTTTATTCCAAGTAAGCTGGCTGTGCGTGCCTGATCTTTATCTGCTTATATATTTGTATTGTAAAGGCGCATTTTCATTTATTTTCGTTGCTTTCGCTGATCTTTTTACCTAGCAGCATATCTGATAAGAGACCGAATAGCGCCCTACTCGGAAGATGCTCTCCCTGACGACGATATTCTCAAAAGAACGAATAATAATGGTGCTATCTTATGATGAAACTTATTCGGTAATTTGCAGCTTTTCAAGTTTTATTGTACGATAGACGAGAACGATTAGACGATATGAGGTCTACGATTAATAACGATATTAAAGGGAAAATAACTCTAACGACGAACATCTTTCCTATCGACAATCGATGAAGTGGTGGTATTATACTCCGGATTGAAGGTTGCCATATGAACACGCATTGGATTGGCTTGTGGATATCCGTATTGCTGTAAATTCAAGTAATCAACTATGGAATAATTTGCAATAACGAGCAATTTTGATCGTAACAAAAAATTTAAATATAAAAAGCTTACATTTAAATCATTTCTAGTTGAAATTCTAAGCCTGCGAGTGCATTTATTTGAGCGTCGATTAAAGCATAGTACTTCTGACGAGAAGTTTTCTCTTACGCTTCAAACACAATTACAACTTAGTTTTTTGCAAAAGTTATTCAATCTCATTAAATCAGTAATCAAACAAATAACACTAGAATTAAAATACTGTGCAGTAATTTGAGTATGTCCAGTCATTTTTTTGCAGAATAAATTAAAATAACTTGTGTGTGTCCAGTCAAGTAATTTGAGTATGGTACAATTGCAGTAAACCAGTAGTTGAATTTATTTTGTATATATATATATATATATATATATATATATATATATATATATATATATATATATATATATATATATATATATATATATATATATATATATATATATATATATGACCGAGTAACTGAGATGTGTAATTGAAAGGTACGTAATTGAAGTATTTAGGAATATACGAGTAATTGAAGTACACAGTAGTAGTGGAGTATGAGACTAACGATGCAGTAGTATATAAGCAGACTACGAGGATTCAAAACTAGAACTACTATGATAAAAACTCTCATCGCATTTTATTTTTTTGCAGCAGTCAATAATCAGAAAGATTACTGAGATTGTGGGCCTGAACGACAATTCTTCGATTTCAGCTTTGAGACTCTTCGTAGTTGACGCAGGCGAGTCAACAAAACGATTCTCGTCATTTTCTCTTAGACGTTGTATTAGATGATCCTCACAGAACGAATCTTCCATTCCTTTTCCTTAAATTGGCGGATCGCATATGCATAACTTACTGCCGATCCTGGAATAAACTCTCTCTCCTCAAATAACCCCACCACCTCTAAACCGCTAGTGGAGATGAATTTTCACCTAAATGAAACTCCCTTTCTTTGCAATCCTTCCGTTATCCTCTTTCAATTATATAACATTAAAAAAAATGTTTGTTTCTATGCATCCGAAATTAAGTATACTATCGCTCTGCATATTTCAACTTTTGAAATTAAAGCAACCTAACAAAACTCCTTCAACAATAAAAAAAAAATTAGGGGAATACCTCACCTCCAAGAAATTTTTTGCAAAATCTTGCGGAAAAAGGAACGTTTTCAAGAGAGGTTGACTGACAAATATCTCAACTATTATCATACTGGCCGTTCTTCTTTAAAAAAAAAATCATTCCGATTTCTTGAAGAAATTTTCAAATCTTCCGAACGTTCCTGAAGAGAAAAAAAAACACGTTTATGGCTTCCACTATCGATTAACGTATTGGTTTCGTCTATTGCTTCTCGCAATGCAAAGATTATAAAGTATCGGAATATATTTCACAAAATTCTGATCCCGAATATTAGTCGTACTGTCACTTTAAAAAATATCCCTATCTTTGAAATAATAATGAAAATCTAGAAATTATAACTTTTTCATTTAAAACAGAGAGAGAGAGAGAGAGAGAGAGAGAGAGAGAGATGAGTGGAACCTTTCAACGAGTTAATAAGTCGCTTTTCACCTTGAAGTTGTTTATCGAGTCGCCTAATTTCCTTTGAGCATATTCCATCAACGTGTAGTGCAGAGTCCATTGCCGATAATACTGCTCGTGAAGCAACCTCATATTCCATATGCGTTCGACCATCTGAATTTTATCAGCGTACTATCTCATGATTACAGCAGATTGCCCACTTAGTGCGAGATGTCTTTCACTCATTTTCATAGAGAATTCTATGCACTCATTTCATTATAATATCGAGCAACTAATATTATATGAAAAAGAAAACACCATAAACAATTACGTTAATTGTTGTAGTTTCCTTTAATAGAAGTCAGATACAATTTGATACTTACAGCCATGCTTAGTTGTTTACCTGAACGAATTTCCGCACTAGCACACCTGTCGAGCACTTGGAAATATGCAATACACATGATAGTTTTATTTGAAACTCTGCGCACAACATACATTGAAATATTGATAGTGAATACACGGATGGAAGCATTCGGCCAACTCATTGAGAGTTTAAAAATTACTTGTGCTCAACGGATATAGGTGATTAATAGCCTCTAAAGAATTTAATCATACTGGCAGTCTGTTGCTTTTTATTAGCAATGAAATCAAGAATTCACATAGCATAATTCATACGTTTTATGACGATCGATAAGATAGCGCAGTAATTTGCATATTCTCACGACTATAATCTTTCGGTTTTCTATTGCTACTAGATCAAAGTTGTAATAGTAAAAACTATAATCTATAATGCAGTCAATTCTCGACTTGACTCGAAACCAAAAGATATAAGGGATGGAGGGACTTATTTTTCTTCCAATTTTGTCGTCGCTATCACATTGGTTGGTTCATGCGGTGGAAAATATAGAAGTGTTTCTGTATCTTCTTCGTAAATTTCAATAACTTCGCTCAACGGACATCAAAGGCGAAAATATCCTTCACCTTCGACGACCATAGCAGTGATTTTCTGGAATGAGACCAGTTTGTTGCGGACGGATGGAAGAGGAAGTGAGCGGAGGGAAGGGAGAATAAACCATTCAAAAAATTATATTTGATTTCGTGTATAGGAATTGCCGTTGAATTATATGAATGAATGGACAGATAGGAGTGTTGAAATTCAACGCAGTAACCTCATTTATAACTTTTTAGAGCTTATAGTTTATTACCAATATAGATCTACACTGACCAGAACGTGAATTGGAGCGATCTCGAAGTGAGCTGGATGCTTCGCTGTCTAATCGTTGTTGTTCATCGACCACTGCATTAAACTGAAAACAATTCATAGGAAAACGAAGTTCTAAGATTTCAACATTATTATTGCAATAATTAATTATGCATTGTTTAAAGTTTTACGGATATAAGCGCTGATTAAAAGTTTCTAGGCTAATTTTTCAACGGTAACCACTAGAAAACTATCGAAAGAGGAAAATGGCAAACATAGCACATTAAGCTCATATTTATCTCAAACGATGTCTATAATCTGCCGCGATACACGATCTATCAATGACAGCAGCAAGAATCTAAAAAAAAAAGAACTGATTTGAATAATGGAACGAAAATGAATGTTATGACTCACAAGAAGATTGTCCCATAATTGAAGCTGAGAATCCGAAAGATCGGGACATGATCCACGCAGTAGATTTCCTTCAATGTTGCCCGATTCCTCAGATGGTTGCTGATAAGTGGTACCCTATAAATAAAAAGCGATTGGCATCATTTTTGTCGGTTTAAATCAAATATTTTTTTAAAATTTACATCGTTAAAAACTAAGCAACTTATGAAGGACGATATCTATGGCAGATAGAGAGCCCGAATTCGCAAAAAGAGATTTCACTGGCGCAGAAGATTCTCGAATTTGTTTATTCTTCTAGTTTGACATTTTCACTTCTATCTCTCGTCCTGCAGAACACAGAGCAGTGACGGATCGTCCAAGTGCAACAACATATGGTCCGCGTAAATTTCAGGATCTGCAGCTCACCATTTTGTAGTGAAACAATATCGAGAACATTAGTCAGAGATGATATACTGCTTGCAGATTATTTAAATATGACCTACGGCCGTAGGATAAACAGGCACGACTGTGAAATTTTCATCCTCAGTCAACAACCTTCGAGAGGTCTGGCTCTGAGGCTGCAACCTGTTGTCGAATTTGAGTCGATTCTCTCGTTGAAATCTCATCTCCGTCACTGGCGTAACCGTTCGGATCGGCCGGATGTGCAGAACTCGATGAAGCCTTGTTCTTAAACAAGCACCATCAATATGACTCACTCACAAGAGACCGCTGTTAACAATGAATGTTTTCGAAAAACACATAGAGATGAAGTAATTCGATTTTCTAAATTCTCAAGGAGCGATGATTAGGGGTATCATAGCTGAATATAACAGTCGAAAAAAAAGGCTCCCTAAAATCTGAAATCAATAGAAAATTAATAACGATTTGAAATACTACACATCTTTCGCTAAACACTCACAAATATATTAGAAATAATAAAGTGTTCTAATGTATAGTATGAACGATGGAAACGTTTCACTGGCAGCACTTGTAGATACATTAGGAGTACGGAAATGGCTAATACTGAACAATAAATTTCTTCAATATTAAACAAGAATAACATCACATCCCCTTTCCTTTCTCCGTTACTTTACCTCCTTTACCACAACGTATAGTTTCTTATTTAGAAACGAACATACATGGATCTGAAGTATACATAAATGGAGACGATCACGAGATGAAAAATGATCAAAAAAATTCAATGAGGCCATTACCATTAATACCGAACCAATGATATAAGTTGTATTTTTCTGTACATTAAGAGTTTTTATAAAAATATAGCAAATCGATTCATTAATAAGTGGCTAATTTTCGTGAATAAACATCACTCCGCATAAGTAAATGAACGTCTATGAATTATAAGTTCAGAAATGAAATGAGATTAAAAAAAGTTGATTTTAGCGAAGAATAATTTCAGTCGATTTCAATACCTCTGTTTGATTGTTAACGAATTCCTTTAACCGTCTATGACGTTTACGTCGTTTCTTTTTAAGAACCAACGCTGGAATTGGCGGCCCTATGCCCGCTGAAAAAAAAATTACAAATGCATTCAAATGAATTCACTGCAAAGAATCAATAAAATCTCTGCATAGAAGAAATCTATATCGTAAAGTGAATGAATGAAAGCCTCTCAAATATACGCTAGAAAAACTTGTCAACTATAGTGGAACAAATTTTGTTGAAAAACAAAACAAAATATCGACAAGAATGCAAACGATCAAAGATATAAACAGCTGCTGAAGAGCAGCCTCAGCTGACTTTCTCTTTATCCTGACAACGATACGCATAATGGAAGATGTTGGTTGACGGTTACAATAGGTTTTTAGGAAGAGATAGTTCAAAGAAAAGCATTTGTGCATCATTCGTGGATGCGCTACGTTAAATCTGCCTTGTGTGTCGCTTTGGTTGCAAAGAAACTTCTGAATAATAATTAAAAATAATGACAGTAAAATGAAACGATAACGTTGCTTTACAAAGCTTCGACGTAATACTGTCGGGAAATGGTGAAACGTTTTACTAATTTCCGAATTACTTTATACTGTAAATTTTTTTTTGGCTGCAACAAACTCACCTTTAAATACATAAATACCAACCACTATGAGTAACAGTAAAGAAAAGATATTTTCTCACGGCATATAGTAGTAAACACAGCGTGCAAGTAAGCATAGTTTGTGCACTGTAACGGTTGTGTGAACGAGCTTAACCCACAATATTGTTATTCTGTAATATTTTTGGTATTTCGTCAACATATAAGTTCATTAAGGTCATTTATGGAAGTTACAAATGCGTACATTCAATGGAACAGCCAGTGGAAAAAAAAGTGAAGGAACAACCATTAATCTGAGTGATATTAGCCGAATATCCAGGTGGAACAAGTCCAAGAGGTGGACGGATGAGGAATGGTGTAGGAGCGATACGTGGCACAGGGAAACGCATGAGACCAACCGGTCGTGGTAGTGGATAACGCGCCGGTTGTGCCATTGGAAATCCTGTTGCACCTGAAAAATATATCCAATGTTTTAACGTTTCCCTCTCATCCGTCTTCTTCAGTTCACTCTCATCAAAGCCTGTGATATAACAGGGCACTTAGCGACCCAGTTGTCGAAATAAAAATCAAAACTGTCAGCTGTTCGGATTGTAGCTTAGCGTTTCGATCTTATCCACTCTCTTCATAGAAACAAGTTCATCTCTTCAGAACGAGATAAATAAAAGTTGATTACGATTTGTGGGCGATATTTACCGGATGGGGTAACCGGAAACGGGCAATTGTTGGACTATATATATATATATATATATATATATATATATATATATATATATATATATATATATATATATATATATATATATATATATATATATATATATATATATATATATATATATATATATATATATATATATATATATATATATATATATATATATATATATATATAGTGCAACAATATTACTTTAAAATATCAAAATTAATTTTTTATTTCAAAGGAATGCCAAATATGTCACTGAAAGTGAAGTTAAAGTAATCTGTTCATTCGTTCATACTAGAAGTGATTCTCGATGTAATGGCCATTTCAAACAGTTGCCTCGGAAAGATGTCAGTTCAAGTGATTATTTAACATGCAATTTATCGAATTGAAATAGACAGGTGAAGTGTGAATGAAAGGGAAAGAATAGAGCAATTATAACTTTCGAATTCAACCAAAAAGGCAACATTACCATGAGGAGGGAAAACTGGTTGGGGCATATCGATGATAGTTGGTATCGATGAGTAGGGTGCCGTCGGCTCAGGGATATTCGTAAATCCGTTAGTTGGCATCATTGGAGTGTCTGGTAGATAGTTCGCAGTTGAGTTGTTGTCGAAAGGAATATTATCATTTTGAAACGATTCGGCAAGTGTTTTCCTTGAACGTGGCACAAACTCGGGCGCTTTTAACCATTCTGTAATCAGCAGTTCTTCGGCATTCATTCAGAGCTTACACCAACCTTCTTGCTCTACTGCAACATTCAACTCCGTAAATGCGTTCTAAACGTTTTCTCCCCATTTTTACATTAGTTCAAGCTGACGAACAGAGACGTTAAAGTAATGCTGACGCCAAATAATCTCGATCGTAATATCTCATCTGATGTTCCACAAAGGTAATTACATTCCACCAATATTATATGATCGTTGCATCCAGTGAAAAGCAGTTAAAGAGGGGAACACTGAAATTTTCGAGAAAAATGAGAAATTCCAATTTGTTGAAATGCATCTTTTTCTTTGGTATTTTCCACTGTGTGAACAAAGATGGGTAAAGAATGAATCTTTGCTAAGAAATCGTCGTAAGTTTTAACGCTGCAAACCTTGAGGATCAATCTTCGAGACCTTCGGAAGAGTTGTAGTACATGACGTGCCTCCCTGTGACCGAGAACTATCATTTTGCTGTCGGTTTATATCGCTGAGAGTTTCCTTATTCCAGTATGAAGGGGGTGGTCTATCTTCCGCGTCAAAGCAAACGCGTTGAAGGCCAAGACTTTCCATTTCACCGGATTACCTCCGATCACCTTATCATTCTTTCACCGCTGCTTCCAACAAACCTGGGAAGAAATTAACCTCCACCACGTGAAGACTAACAAGAATTCAACGAAAAAAAAAAAACACGAGACGTCCCTAAAACAACATGCACTCCTAATCACTACGGCAGGTCGATAAACCGAAGACTGTATGAATGTGAAATATGCAGTAGTCAACAACTGTTTGCGAATACTCATCCATCCACTTGAACGTACCATCAGGCTCAAGTTGGGACGGGAAGTTAGAACCGGAAGTCCGACGATTTTTACGGCGTGAAATTTTGTTACAATGAGCCAATGAAAGAAGTCGTTAGCATTCATCGCTATTTCATCGTACGTATTGATGCTATTTTGCATGCTTCCGCTACCAATTTTCTTGCAGTTGGCGCAAGAGCTATTTAGCACATTATTGGCAACTGTCCACTTCCATCAACTGATTGAATTGTCAAATACCTTCCAGCTGATTTTGCGACCTCTTGCTGCTTTTTGGATGTGTTGGCATCCATTTAAAGCGATCTGCAACTTTCTGGATGATTTTTGAAAACTAGCGCTTAAAAGTTAATAGGAGACATAATACCTATGGACACAGAAAAAAAAACATTCGAACTAACTGTCAGTGATAATATTTATTCATATTTTTTTAAGTAACTTTCAAAAATTTCTACTCGTTTTGATTCATAAATTGTCTCGGAAATCAGGGTAATAGAAATATGCCATCGGTAGCTCTGTTTAATAGTAAGTGAAATGAACTCTTCACTTTATGAAATATTCACTTGCAGTGATTTTGAGTTATTTTTAGGTCATTAGACAAAGCAATGCCTCTGAATCACTCGGCAAAACGCTGGAACATCTTCTAGGAAGCGCTGATGAAATGTGACAATTTTCATTAACTTTCAAGGAGTTGAAGGTATAGCGCAACGAGTCTTTTCACGTTGTAAGATGTATCAAATACTTCCTATTTATAAATCTTAGGTTGGTGAAGTGAAAATAGGCTAGGAGAATGCAGGAAGAAAACGGAGAGGAGGTAGAAATGAGGAAGAGTTTAGTGCCGCACAACTACATGTGAGGCAATGTGAACAGAGATTGCCAACTAATATAAGAAACACTCAAATAGCGTTCGAACGAAAGTTTGTTTTCGTAATGCTAACTTCCGTGAAAATTTCTCCTCATTTTTTCGTTGGTAGTGCCATTTCGCTAATTCAGCGAAGTAATGAAAGTTTTTTTTTTTTCAATTCTTCTTCAGCGTTTCAAGTAAGAGAATCAAATTCCCTTGAAAGTTTTTTTTTTAATTGGCAAAAATTCTTATCGATCTTTAAACACAAAAAAAAATGTATTTATAAAATATCACTAACAATTTAATGAATGGTAACCGATTGGAGATAAAATTTTTGTTAGAATATCGGTGAAGATTCACTCTTACAAAAAATTCTCCACATTAGCAAGCGTATTAAAGAGCGATTAGTCTCATCATTTTGAGGTAGTTTAGCCATTCTTTTGTGCTATATATTTACTCATGCAATATATGGATAGGCCAATATACGCAAAAAGCTATCTTAGGCCAGTTTTACTAAATTAAAGCTCATCTCCATATATCCATTAAAATAAGCTAGCAAATGCACGTAGAAAATTGAGTCTTCGTTCTAGAAAGCTGAGAGAGAAAAAAAAAAAACGAGATTAAAAAGATAATGGAACATCATGTACGTTAAAAGTAAGCATAAATTGCATGAAATAGCAATTCTAAATGTTGAAATTTTTCGAAGTTAGTTAAAAATTCATCGAAAATATAAGATGCTAACTCTTTCTCGAAAAAAAAAAATGTCTCAAATTATTCGTTTTATCGACATTTTTTCGAGACTTTTTTTTCATTGATGTTATTAAAGCTGCCGTAGTTTAGTGGAAACGTTATTGCTCCTTATAAAAAGCTCAAATTTGATATGTTCGTTTCGCATAACGCAAAAACTAGATCGCAATTTTCAACGCAGTATATATGCTAAATGCTGTGGCCTACATACTTCAACGATGAAAACAAAAGCATGAAAGTGCTCGAAAGAAACGCTTGAAAATTCTTCGTAAATTTGCCCTATTGGCTCAACCTAGAAAATTGAAAAGGATTCATAGTACACGAATTGCAGATAGTGGACAAAATAAAACGTCTCTCATTTAAACGTTCAATAGAGAATTTCTTCATTTATTAATACAGTGAATGCGATAAGAAGATTAGCAATAGAAAGATGAAATATCGAGAAAATTAATAATAAAATCCTCACTCGAAAACGACCGAATGCTAAAATTTTTGACAGCTCATCGATTGATACAATTTTTTTTTGTTTTGGAAATAGAAGAAAAAAAGGAAACAAATTGGAGAAAATGCGAAAGAGGCTAGCGTATTGTGTATTCATATTGCACTTCAAGCAGAAATATAGAAGCGTCACCAAATACGTATTCTTCTCCTATCGTGCGAAATTGACGAACGTTGAAATTTTCAACGCAAAAAAAAGTCTGTTATTTCGCTCACATTCGATCGGTCATAGGACATTTCTGCTTAGGCAAACATAATGAAGCCGCTAAGCGTCCATAACTGAAACAAATAAACGACGGACAAGAAAAGAGGTAGGAAATATTAATTTCAACAGAGATTACGCTCGCCAATTTTCATTGTCGCAAGGTGAAAGAAGTTATAGGGCACACAGACGGACGAAGACATACATGCGCAAAGATGATTGTACAATGATGCGCTTCTCTGCTAAAAAAAAACCGGAAGTACATGAAAAGGAAAGGTATGATTTCGATGGTTATGACTCAACGATCGAAAAATGAAATATTCGTGTGCCCCAATCATCATAGGAAACTTACACATCGTTTCGAAAAATGGTATGTTTTCAAATGGCCATATATAAATATGAATTGTCAATAAAAGGCATGCTTTTAGATGCAGTGCAATATTCAGCAACATCCATTTCATGAAGCGCAAACTATACACAATTTAAGTGAGATTTTCAACGAGAGGAGATTAGGTTGCCAACATATTACATTGAAATGTATCTCATATGAAAATCAACAAAAACACAAATGAAGCAAAATATCCATGACAAGGAAATTTTAAAAAAAAGAGACCAATAATTTTAACAAATATTTTAAGACATGATGAATTTCAAACTAACTTCAGTTTTTATGTTTTATCTTTCTTTTTTTTTTTCGCTCTTCATTTCATCTCATGTTTGCTGTCATTGAAAATGCGCAAAATTGACGACTAAATATTAGGGGAAATTATGTTCATATGGCAAAATATGAAAACACTTTCTAGCGATTCAATTTCTAATTGAAAATTTGCACGCTGAAAGGACTTAAAAACATTGCAATTCATATAAAAGCAATTGCACGTTCATTTGTCATTTCGATAACCTAAAACCATTCTAATCAATTTCCCACTTCAATCATTTAAAATCTTAAAGAAATGATGGTGAAATATGTTGGAAATGTATGATGCCTAATAAATCCACCTCTCTCTTATTGTCATTTGTGATGGCGACAATATTTTGCGCTGAATGCAGCCTATGAGGGGGGCAAAAAAAAAAAGACGCTAGCAGTTGCACTTCGAAGCCGTTTTCTACAACGTCACATCGTTGCCTTCCGAATTTATTGCTGTTTTCAGTGGTAAAAGAATCTTATTAGCAATTATGCAATTACGAAAATATAATCATTAATAAAGCAAATGAAAATAACGCCAAACAAAATGTTCATCCATCACTTATCGCTCATTTAATAATCTCCGATTGAGTATAGTAATTCCACTCAAATAGCCGTTCTTAATAAAAAATCTCAACATTTATAATATCACTAAAACAAATTTATTTGCCGAGAATAAATCATTAAAAAGTACGAGTAAAACCTTTATAAAATATATCATTGCAAAAAAAAAATGCATCGTTTTTTTTTTTTGTTTTTGTTTTTAAACAAACGACGATCACAACGAAATAACAAATGCAAATAGAAAATGAAAAATGTATAAAGATGAAATATCAGAATTTTTTAAAATCAAATCAATATAATTCGGTGCATAAAAATTGCATCTGGCGAGTTTACATACCTGTTGGTTAAGTACTGAGATATTGAAGAAGTATTCAATTAGCCCAATTAGCATTTATTTCATTGCCGCTTCAATTGCATTTACATTGAATTGGAAATTTTATGCGAATAAATTTGCATATATCCAATTTCAATACAACATATTAGTGGTCCATTTTATATGTCTAAATATAATAAACTCCAAGAACTATTCGACTGTAACTTTTCCAGCTTCTATCATATCTATGAAAGATCGCCCAATAGCAAAATAATAAACGAATTTAATGGTTTTTAGATTAGTACAGTAAGAAGCAATGGACTTAAATGTCATATCATTGGCATCTCACTTTATCGTCCCAAATGTATGCGTTATAAAATTGAGTGAAATTAAAATAAAGCACATCACTTTAGCATGCTAGGCTAACGCCGAGGAAAAGCGGGTGAACGCGTGCGGCAAGAACGTCTCAAAATCTTTGTCGCGTTCAACTGGCTTCACTCCGCTTTGCTTCCTCATATTTACACAAAGTTCTATGGCAGCTAGGTGATACGTAAATGCACTAACTTTGTCCACTAACTTTTAACCTTCATCTCCATCAATTGTGAACATTTTTCGTATGCCTACTTCAGCAATAACTTGAAATAATGCCGTATTTGCATTAACGACAGATGTGAAGTTAGTAAAAAAATAGGAGATCTATTTTCATTATTATTGTTTTTCAGAAGGACTTCTTTATTGACAAAATGTGGGAGTAATTTTTATGTCAGAAAATTCTTGTGAAGTTGCAAGAGTGAAGTTCGCCCATCAAATTTTAAGGAAATGAATGAAGCGATAGAAACTAGCTGAACAACGAATGCAAGCGAATATGAAATGAGCAGCAGTCAGGAAAGTGAGAAGAGCCTGGATAGCAGCTGTTAGAGTGCCCATAATAAAGTTTAACAGAATGATGGGGCTGCTCAGAATACAAAAAGCAATCGGCACCAAAGCCATTGCCTCGCCGGCGCATACACCAACATCGGCACTAACGCGTTGCGTGCAGCCGAATTGAACACAGCCGACTGGCTGCTTCGACGACTGTGCTCCGCACAGCACTGCCCACAAACCGCAAAAGTTTTTTTCGTTGAATCTTTATGCAAATTATTTCAAATAATATTTTCTTTACGTCGACGACAATATCTTGTTAGCCAAGTTGCGCAAACGATATGAGCACAATTATACGAGAGCGATTCTCCATCCATAAACGAGAATTCAATAAACCGCACTATAGAACATCACCTCATCCGAATGGCTAACGAAGGCGCATTGTTTGTAGGAACTGCT
This sequence comes from Ascaris suum, assembly GCA_013433145.1. Classification (NCBI taxonomy): domain Eukaryota; kingdom Metazoa; phylum Nematoda; class Chromadorea; order Rhabditida; family Ascarididae; genus Ascaris; species Ascaris suum. Next base: position 7,190,424 of record CM024189.1, read on the forward strand.
TTATTGAAGGAAGCGCTCACTGCAACATCACATGGCTTTTAAATTTATACCTCGCAGAAATATCGCTTTAACTTCTATCCCGTGCGAGCAATGTCTCTCGAATTAGAATTAAAGAAAGCACGGTATAACTGTCGCTGAATGTTCAACAAAACCATGTTCCTAAAAGAGCCTATCTGCAAAATATGCTGCAATTCATGCTTGCAGAGTTTTTTTTTTTTGAAGAAAAAATCTCTTGTAATTGAAAACTCCTGTGTTTCGTATACGAACTTTTTCACAATCTTTTATTCTGCAGTCACTAAGATTAATACGAATATAAATCTAACACTAGCTGAACTTTCAAGAAAATCGATCAAATATCCGATACGATCAAAAGATGTGAGCTAAGGCAGCTGACAAGAAGAAGCAAATTTGCTCTCAACATCTCTGCTACTTATTCCGCCAAAAAAAAAAAAAAACGCTGAAAAAGTTGTAAAAGAACATGAAAATGGTTTTTATTTGAAGACGCAACATTCGAAACTCGCAGAGAATTTAAATGACTAAAAAAAAAACTTGGCAGATTGCCTAAATCTTTTTTGTTGCAGCTTGTGAGTTTAAAACACAAATGCAACTCTCAGATAAATTCCCTTCACGATGAGTTTTTTCTCTCTTTTTTTTTTTGCAACCAATGCGGGAATATAAAAACGATCAGTCGAAACATTTGCATCAATATTCACCACCTCAAATATTTCATCAAAAATGCGACATTAACTAATAGATTTCCAAAATTTTTCCATTTATCGCAAAATTTGTTAAAAATCGAGGTGAAAAAAATTTTTTTCACACCTCAGTATCGATGCAACAAAACGGAAATCATGAAAATTTTATGCCACATACACTGCGCATTATGGATAGTATTTTGAGAGGCACTACACTGAGGATTAATGGAAAAAGAGTGGCATTTTGCCTCCACTTATCGGCCACCTATGGATAACAAGTGCGGTGATTCCCTTCCTCTCCTTATCACCCTCTTCTCCCATCTCATCCTACTTCCTATTTTTCGTCATGTTTTCCATCTAATGACAAAGCTTGAACCTCTTTTTTATAGATGTTCAAAAAGACTCGTGTGATTTCTAGTTTCGATAGCCATTTCCACATTAGAACAAAAGATAGAAATGGCGAGGAGGATGGGATAGGGGGAAAGGAGAATGATCAGACAAACTGTTTTGAGAACAATCGCAAATGGATTGCATATGAGGAGGAAGGGGCACAATAGCATTGTTTTCTCGTTAAAATCGAGGCGACCACGATGGGTTTGCCAATTTGATATCTTGCATTTTACATTTTCAAGGAGAACAATGCACAAACTTTACCTAACCCATAAATAGATCAACTATATCGAGTAAATACAAAGGTAATCGATCGTGCCCAAAAGGAAAACTCAAGATTGTTAGACAACTCGAACTATAATTTAAATGCGAAATGGAATTGTAATTGAAACGCGAAATAAGTCACGAATCCATTTCAATGTTTCGAATTGTGCTCCTAATTCACTGTGCGAATGGTGTGTGTCTGTCGTTCATATGCAGTGAATTGAGCAATCCTTCGTTTTGAAATCACGCGATTACATTCGTCACTACGCAAACTGTTCCCTTTTTTTTCCCCTTCGAAAAGAAGCCCAACCAATCAAACTATTTCGTATGAAGAAAGAAATCACGGAAAACTGAGGATCTATTCGCATATATGTATATAATTTTATGATTTATCTCCTAGTTCAATTAGATTATTGAATTTGTTTATTCAAAATAAAACACTATAGTGCTGCTTAAGTTCACAAAAATTCAGCAATTTAACGGCATTATACTCTCTCTTATACATCTCTTGCAAAATGCTCCCAAAGATCATGAATGACTCAAAACGACTGAAGGACATAAGTCTTTAGGATCGGTCACTAAAAAACCATGCGCTTCGATCATCTCAGAAAGAACTATTAATTAATAAGCGTCATCCGCTCTTCACATAATCGTCGAAATTTATGCTCATCGTCCATACAGTTAACCCAGTAAAGGCGTTACTTGTTTGAAAATCGAAAAGGCTTAAAGATGCTTCAGGTGAAGTGCTTTTCTTTGCATTCATTCGTACAATGCAATTTTATCGTTTTAAAACCGATAATTCGAATGCGTCATGCAATGAATTACGACTCCCTCTCTCCCCCTCGTTTTCTTCTTCTTTTTTTTTTTTTGCTAAAGTTGCACACGGTCATGATGATATATCCATTGAAGTAACATTTTCTCTATTCATTTTTTTTATGAAGCAATATTTGCATATTAATCTATCTAAGATTTCAAACAAGAGACGCCTCTATCAAATATAAACGCTTTTGAAGCGTCACTATAAGAAAGCATTTATTGTTCGATAGGCTAAAATGGCTAAAAATTTTACGTATTTCTGTTTTTCCACCACCTCAACGTGCTAAACTTTATGATCACAATCCATACTAATTGATTGGCAAATTCACGCGCTAATTGTCAAATCATTTCAACTATGCTAGTGAACGTAAAAAGTGAGATACGATACCAAATGAAAGCGTCAAAAAGTCGATAATTTTTTTAGTACCACGTGATCAATGATTTCAACCTTATAACCGCATATGTGTGAAAAGCAACCGATCAAAGAACATATTAAAACAGTGGAAAATCTTTCACAATCTTATGTCGTTCATTTGAAGCACCAAAAGGTATACGAAAATAGAACGGAGGAGGTCATTAGCAAAAAGAAATCACCACGTGCTAATCACGTAACTGACGCTAAAAGTATGGGAAAAAAAGAGCAGTCATCATATGTGCATTACTGATTCAACTGATTGGAAATTGAAAAAAAAAAACAGCCATCATATGTGCTACGTGAAATTTTATCTCTTTCATATAGATCCTTTTTTTTTCGTTTTAAATTTTTCTCATTTATCGATTAATTGCATCAAAAATTGAATGCAATCTTCTACAATAAAACCTTCGTTTTCACTAATTTATCGAACTTTTTGAATAGTTTGATTCATATCGGTTTAGATTTATCATCGTCAAATGTCTAGGTGAATATCATTTATCATCATGTACAATATTTGCAAATTTCAGTGTACCTGAATTTACGGTAGCGAGTTCTTGATTAGTAATGCCCAGCAACACTAATAATCTCTTTCAAAATCTCAAAAGTGGCGAATAAGTCAATCAAAGAAACGCCTAAATAAGAATAAAACAAAGAAATTAGATTTAAATCCTATTATAGTATCGTATCTGTACGGAGAAATGTCTACAGTTTTTCAACTGTGTTGAAGCCTGAGCATTTCTAGACATTTCGTTATACTTGAATAGAATATTTTGTTCATTTAATCATATAATTTGAACTAAAATGACAATATCAAATTAACGACAAATTGAAATGTGAAACAAAGGGATCCAGAAGTGCAGCTATTTCACTATTACCGGGGATTCCATCAGAGAAGGATTTGAAGAATCGGAGGTGAGGATGGGAAAGGAAATCCTGCAACTAACTCTAGGCACGATCTGCAAAGAGAAGAGCTTTCGATAAGCAGGATCGTCGCACAACACTCATAAAAAACATATAGAAAATTTAACAAAAAAAAACGAAGGATAAACGCATCATCACAGCAAATTGAACGTCAGACGAAACACACACACTTGTCATCATTCAACGATTAACGTCACTTAGCCAATAGCATTTGCAAAGTTTGTGCACATTGAAATATGCATGAAATGCAGTGAAGAAAAATATTCTCATCGCACGCGACAGGCTGAATATTTCTAAGCTTGACTTGTCCTTCACAACCGATCACATCGATCCCGTTAATGGTCAATAATCATACATTGTAGCACTAAGAGAAAGAAACTCTCCGCATAGACTTTAGAATCTCATTATGTGGATGATAGCTTCATTGACCGTACGTAGCCGATATAAGCCAGCATATTTTATCACATTTAGTTTGATAGCAAGTTATCGAATATCGCTGAAAATGTTAGCAATATAGGATAAATCAAACTTAGCTAAGAAATATGGACTAAATCATCATTGAATGAATAACAACAAGTCAAAAATTTCATAAAATTTCAGTAATAATCCATTAGACAATCAACGGTTCAAGTAGTAAGCACAGAAATGAGGAATTTATATTGTAATATCCAGGAAATGCGTGTTTTTCAGGCAATAATTCATAAAGACACAATAGGTAATTTATAATTTGATATCCATAGTCCAGACGAGAATCATCGAAGCTGTTCCATTCATCTTGAAGTGAAAACATTTCGGACAATAAGTGATAGAGCGAAGACCACACAGCGGAAGCATTAAACGTTCATAACAATGGGACGAGCAGCGATCCTCAGTTACTTAGAGGCCATTTACTCAGTTGACTTGGATTCAATTTTTATTCAGCGTCTGAAGATTTGTCAAAAAGAACGTTACAACTCTGAAACTAATCTAGATGCACAAATGCGGCTTCACAAATTTCATTTCGTGTATACATATTTCAAGTTCAGAGTGAGTAAATGTTATGATTTAAGAAAGCATTAAGAAATAAATGGATATTAAAGAAAACCACTAAGTACCTGAATAAATATGAGAATGTTCCAAGGTCGTAAATTAAAAGTATTGATTAGTTACTTTATTATAGAGATCATTGATAACAGAGCAAATCATATATGTTGATCAGCGATGCGAAGGTGTGAATGCTTCATGAGAATAACGTTTAATAGGTGAAAGATTAAAAACGAGAAAATTTCCCGATATCACCGCAGTTGATCGACATAACAGACGGCTAACAATGTTACATAACACGATTTCTGCTAAGCAAAAAACAATAATGCACTAGATATCAGACGTACATTCGCACATGTTACACCAACAATAGTAATATTCCGTCTGCAAGTCCAATATTTAGTGCTATAGAAATGCACCTCTAATTACTGAATTTTTTTTTCATACATAACGCAGAATTCCCTCATTTAGTCGTAAACATAGCGCTAAAAGATATGCGGATTTAATTTGCATAAAAGAAAGTTTTGGTATCATTTCAACGAAAAACGTTTTGCATGAGAGCAAATTTGAGGTCGAGGAGGACGAGGATTAGCGGTGAACAATAATATTCATCAGTAACCTTCAGCGATAATTCTAAAAATTGTCTATAGAGGTGATGAGACTATCTGCAGGTAGATGAGACAGAATACGTTTAAAAATAACCGTCCATTATTGATACGATTCAATATTGGACGTTATATTTTCAGATATTGTTGGCCGATGACGAATCGCTCATCAATACAAGCTGATGGTAACCAAATTGGTGCACTCAATCGAGCCGCTAATTTAAAAAAAAAAAACTCCTTGTTCAACTAGTTCTCCTCATTTCTTAAACAAGAGTGAACCAACGTCGATTTTCGACCCCAATTGATCGCCTATGAAAAAAAAAACTTGTGCCATAAGTTGACTGTTAACCCGAATTGTTAGAAAACCCATACACAGAATGATCGCTAGAAACAAAAACAGGACTCAGCTTGCTGTGGCAAAATGCTTTGACACAAAACACATCCATCAAATTTCCTCGTTGCAATTTTTGTTGCTTGCGAGGTGAAACTATCTAAAGGATAGACAGGTTATCCTCCTTACATAAAATATGTTCTTTTACCTTAGAGACCTCTTTGGAACAATACAATTGAAATTCTTTAATGTCTTGGCTTTAGTGTAATTGGTGCCTCAAATGTAAACAGCATATGTGCATAAACCCGCGAATCAATTTCGATAATGGTGAACGATAGAGTACCCGACGGCTATTGCAAGAACTAACGAAACTATTTCTCTGTCGACGGGAAAGAGACTCCGTTGTTGCAAACATTAAAATAAAACAAAAAGAATAGAAGTAAAGAAGAATCAAATTATATAAAGAGGACGAAATAAAATATAGATGAGAGCGGACGAACTACGAGCACATTAATAAATAAAAATATATTTGTTGTCGAGGAAGCCACTGACTATTTTCTTAAGAGCCATCATGATTGATATTAATAGAGGTTCTAGCAACGGTATTCGGGAAGAATTTGTTGGTGAATGCCAGTTCTATAACTCCTCTTATTATTTCATCCGTTGAAAGAGATCTCTGTAGCTTAGCCTCAATATGTCAATAAACAATTTTATAGGTCACTATCATATCAACAATAGTTTTCCTCTGCAAAAATTTGAATATTTTTCGCTGAAATTTCCGATAATACGCCAAAAAAGATTGGCGACATTTATGCAAACGCTTAGTTAACTAACGATGAATTGATTCGAATATATGAAAATCCTTCAACGTCATGCACAGTGAATAACGCTTTGGAAACTGAGAAGTGGTGAAACTAAATTGTATGCCGAACGCTTTAAAAGCTCGAAGTGTAGAATATAACGGCCAATTTTGGTAAAGCACCAACTGTGATCGAAATCGGCAACTCGTAATTGCCACTTTTTGAAAAACGATAAAAACCTGAACAGAAGGATGGGAGAGAGAGAGAGAGAGAGAGAGAGAGAGAGAGAGAGAGAGAGAGAGAGAGAGAGAGAGAGAGAGAGAGAGAGATAATGCTACTTCATTGGCAAAGGACAAATCGAGCAGATTTTTCTCGCAATTATTCTCCAGTTGGATCAAGGCTTTAGAAAGGCGGAAATCATGGAAATCTCTTTCCGACCGCAACATAGCAGTACTGCATTTTTTGTATTTTGGTCTGTCGGAAGCACACGAGTATCGTCTACTCCTAATATGCAGCCGTGTTGAAAATTCACACTAAACATGCGTTGTTTATTGGTAGAACCTTTGAATCACTATATCTTCGACCAATCATTGAGAGTGTTGAAGCTTCTACACCTCATGGAATCTAATCGTCCGTTTATAAAATAGGCCGCAGATATCCGTTTCGAAGCTCCATTAATATACGACACAAAGAGAAGAAGCTCTAAAACGCTCGGTTGCTAAATTCCGCTGAATGCTGCATGCGCGTTTGACAGCGAATTTGCAACGTTCACTTTGAAGGCTGCATTCATGAGGACAGCTCTTATTCATTTAACCAAAGTGCCAATGACTCCACGCCTCTAGTTTCTAAAGCAGATTGCTAGGAAAAATTGTATCAAATGACTTAGCGTAGTCTAAACACGTTACTTTGTTAGGACTTCTTCACTGAGCGCGGTAATCCAGTCGTTCAAGCAGGCTGGCAACTATAGCATAGTTGGACGCCCATACAGGAAACCAACTTGTACCGGATTTGTAAGGCTATAATGGTAGACGTACTGCAAAATGGCTATTTAAAGAAGGTTTCTAAAACTTTAAACAATGATGAAGTTTGCATTGCAGTGAGTTTAAGCCTAGCAATAATAGATTAAAATGCCTCTAAACAAACGGCTGCCACGAATGTAACTAAAAAGTAAAATAAGGCACAAATTGAGAAACCTAGTCATAACTCAGGAAACGGGTTAATGATATTTTTGAAAGGAAAAGCGGGAAATTTATTGTTAGCAAGGTAACCAAAAGACCTGATGGCCATCAAAAGAAGATGCCGCCGACATCTCACAATTATAGGTATAGCACCAAGACAATGCGAACTCTCGACTAGAAATTTATCAAGTTTGTTGTACGAAATGTGTATACTAACGCCTAAGTTTCAGAAAACAACGCCTGGCGCTAAGAAAAACAAAACAAGTTTCGCCGGTATCGATAGGAAAGTCAAAGAAAGCAAACTGATAGAAAGCAAAAATAAAAAGTAAAAACAATGAACGACAACGGAAACCTAGAAATCTCTCATAGTCGCACGATTATGTTTGAAGTTCCGTTGACGTTTCGTTGCTTAGAAACTTAGGCATCGTAACTCGAAAGAAAGACGGGTGAAAACTTAAGCATACGCTCCCCTTATCTTCGACGAAATAACAGCTTCGAACGCACAGAAAAAAAAAACAATCCAATCATCCATGAGTGCATGATTTATAATCGAAATAACATCGAACTCTGTGCGCTGTTCGAAGATAGTGCGAGCTACTATCGAGAGCCACTAAACAGTGACGTTCCTATACCAGAAGATATTGCACTATATTTACTGTACCTGTACCTGTATCAACCATGGCAGGGCACCATACCAATTCGTGAGACGCAAGCGTAGTAAAAGTGCACTAGGGCCTAATTTTTGGAAGGTATCATGAGCAAAATATCACACCAATTTTTTGAAGAAGAATAGATATGTCGCACAAATTTCGCACTATGTTTCCACCTGAAATTGGTATGGTACCCCAATGTAGTTGGTATAAGTAGAAGTATTCAAAAAAGGAACCGATGAATTTCTGTTTTCATTCTTCAATCATCAAATGTAGCGCGCTATGTTCACCCATCTGTTTTTGTTATTTCTGCACTTTCGTATAAGGCATGTGTTTTCTTTAATTTGCTTTTTATTCTATTCAATCCTGTTTATACGAGTAAGTGTAGTGGAAAGAAATTCACCTATGCAACAGCCATCGAAATTTTCGACGTATTCATAATTTTTCTGGTCGAAGTTGGTAGTCATTATGCAATGATAATTTTCATGCACTCTATATATTCGCTTTATAAAGCATTGTCTTCTTTGTTGTTATGTAAGAATAACCTTAATTACTCATTGGGGAATTGGCTTGAATTGTCTAATGCCAGCGATTCTACAAACTTCGGTTACGCATAACTCTGAGAAGTTAATTGGTTGGTTTTTGAGGAATTTTGACGTTATTTTTCTAACAGTTACCATTTCCGGATAAGTTTGTTAAACGGCATGTGCATCATGATTCCGGATCAATCCTTCAAGCCCGACTGCATTTTTGAGAGATTCATCACCAATGTACTGGATCGTTGCCGCAATAAACGAATCCTTGATAAGCCTTCCGCTCCAAATGTCAACACTGGTCGACGCATAAACCGACACATTTGTTTTGGCCATAGTCTCCTTCTTCGTCTTCTTCAATAGTCCTCATAGAAGACAGCAAACGTCTATTAGGTGCAGCGGAAGCAGCCCTTGTGGAGCCCTTACAAGTGGCCTGTTTTCAGTGCAGCCCAGAGATTCCTTACCCGTCATTCCTCACGGTTCTGCAAGCGTTATTGGCTATGCAGATTGCTTTATCAGGCGTCTCCGATCATCGAATGTTTTTGCCAGCTCTGCACATTCAGCTTCAGTGTCGAGTCAGATGTTTGGCCGCACGTGGCGCACAAACACACCAGTTCATACCCCTTACTTCCCGGATATTTATAGCCAGTTCGTAAGACTGCCACACCTATCAAGTGCGGTAGAGTCCGATTTCTACTCTTTTGCCCCGTAGCAAGAGGGACCATCCATTTCGCAGTGCTCAATAGCGATCTACAACGCTGAAAAGAGGAAAAGCGTCTAAGGAAATAAACGCTAGGCGTAAATACAGCGCTTCGCGCTTTGTCATATACAGTCTTTTCCACCTTTTTTTTCATGAGCCTGCAATTTCAAAAGTACCAATCTTCGACGATTTCCTCACTGAGAAGCCACGTTCAAAGAACTTGTTTGAACCATAAAATGACGCGATCAGTTTATCTTTTTTTTTTCAGGTAGAGTTACGCATTAGCAGGAAACAAATGCAGTACAAGAAAATTATCACGGCATAATGCCTACCAACTTGGACCAGAAAAACTATGAATACTTCAGAAATTTTAATGGCCGTCGCATAACTAAGTACTTATTCCTTTCTGTCATTTGTTTTCTCACTTGCCTTTTCGCCTGTTGTGAAATCATTATTCTTCCATAAAGCACAGGAGCCTTGATATAGCACAGCACAGCTTATTAATATTGCCTAAGTGGCGACGTAAGGTCTATTAACTCAAAATTAACAACATTGCGCACCCAAAAGCTCGCAAATTTAATAATTATCATAAAAATAAAACATCGCCATTTTATTCAACCTATCGATTACAATTATGTAATAATTTATCGTTTTTCTAAGTGATTTAACGATAGGAGATAATGTGTTTATAATGCTAAGAAATGCTGTCGACTCGGCGAACGCAACAAATCCTCTTGTTTCAAATGTTTTCACTTCAAAAAGGGCACTTCTTTACGAGGTACTCTTGCATCAAGCGTTATAAGCAAACAAAGCACTTCGATTAAAATAAGCGATCCGCAAACATAGTGGCGCAATAATTCCCTCAAAAATTCAACGTTTCTTTTATTATCACCAAAAATTGAATGTAATAAATGAAAATACTAAAAAAAAAGCTTTTTTTTTTGACTGATATTTCGAACACTGTAAAATTTAGCGCAATATTTACCACTAAGAGATATGAAAGAGCAATTATCACTATAGGAAAAAAACCCATTAACACTATGTCGAAACATGAGTATCAATGAGGGATGCGCCAATCAAAAAAACGAAATGATAAAGAATGGAAATAAAGGCGAGGCGGTTATGAAGGCGTATACACCCGTACCAACGAAATTCTACACCTTCGCCTTCCATCACACATACACACACACACAAAAAGAACAAGAAAAACAAACGAGGCAATATTACAAAATTCAAAGTACTTCACAAAATTCGCATATTATTTTTGATGAACAAAAAATATCACTCTTTTAAATCGCCAAATATAAGCTATATATATTATAATAATGGCATTTTCCACCTCAAAACAATAATAAACGTTCAATTAAGCGTGATCAACACTTCTTATGCACTAACGATGGATTTACTTCAAAGATGGACAGCTCATGTTAGATTGCTTCGAATTTAAATTTTGAACTGTTTAGAATTGTTTCGAATTTTGAAACTAATTGGAATTCGAAATTTAAACATTACTTTCACTGAGCGCACAACTTTCCCCAAAAAAAATTCAACGGCGCTCTCATATAGAATTAATTAAGCGCTTATTTAAATACAGAAATTCTTCGAAGCGATAAATTCCTCTAAAAGGACTCCAAAAAATGGCGATATATCAATTCTTTTTATAATTCCCTGACATCTGAAAAGCACAGACAATGATAAAATAATTCATTAGCTGAATATCAAATAAAAATAGATAGTATAATAGCTGCTGAATATCAGATTCATTCATAGAATCTGCTAATGTCTGAAGAAAGAATATCAGCGGGAAGTTGGACCAAAAATAAAGTCTTCCAAAGCACAATTTCCATATTACAGAGAAGAAGAAAAACTTATATTTCTAAAAACGCTATCTACAGTGAGACAAACAACACACGCATAATAACCAAGAAACGAATAGCGACCATTCAGCGATCGAATCGAACTGCAACAATGTCACGAAAAAAAAGAAAAGAAATAGCGAAAAGATTTACGAGTAATCGACTGGTTCAGTGCCATCATTGGTAGTTCGCATATTTGAATTGAGCTGAGGGGTCGATCATTGTGTTCATCGGTTGTTGCTCGTATATCGAATGTGGAGCGATCAACAAATTCGGACTAACGGCCGGAGTAGGGATACTATTGCCATTCGTTGGAAGCACATAGGCTCCACCTAACGGTGATGGTGTATGCGAATGTGATGGTGGCGGTGCAACACTGCCATTGTGGGCCGTACTTACGAGCAGGTTCTCATTACGCACCAGTTCTAGAGCGTCGATCACATCCTGAAGTTCAACAACTTTCAAAATAAACGATCACAACGACACAAACAACAATAAATTGAGGCATTAAGAGATTCTGCATGCTCCCGCAACAGCCGCAACTAAGACTTTCCCCTATGAGACGGCCATTTCCGTTTGCTTTAGACTTACCTTTTACAATAAACATATCAATGCATACCCTACGTCAACGTTATACACAGATACTAATGTGACAAGAAAACGAGGTGAAGACTCTTGGAATCTTACAAAATTTCAATGCTATGAATTTCCTAATTTCTGAAAAGCGATGTTTTTGCAATGCTTTATGTTTCACTCCTTATTTATGCTTGTAATCGCAATCCTTGTAAGAAACCATTAAAATGGAACACAGCAATAACCGGAAATGAAAGCATGAAAGACCCACCTGCTTACATTTGCCATGGAAGTTCATCAGCTGAGTGAGTTCGCGTACGAAATCATCTTGCGAGTAGCGTGTGGCCGGTAGACGTCCTGAGAAGGCGCTAGCTCGTGCAAACCGCTTCTCGTGTGGTCCATTGTCCAACTCAACCGTATAATCGCTGCTCGGTGGCTTCACCTTACATGTCACAACTGCTATGCGCATAGCTGTGAACCTTTAAGTTGTTACAATATTACGCACCTCCCGAATCGAACAACATCTGTTTACGCCAATGGCATCACATTCCCTCAACTTTTTCCTTCCTTATTTTGACCGAAATTTTTCTCTTTCTTTCAGTGGGAAGATTCATTACATCATATTCGATGGATTTTCGGTTAGATTTACTCATCACATTGGACTCACATGTAAGTCGCTGCAAAGAATGCAATTTTTGACTTAGAGTCTTCGGAAATAACATGTTAGCCGTAAAAACAGATAATCTGATCGAGAAAAAGATGAAAGAGAATGAGGGATAAAGTGCACTTCCTCATAGGATATACTTGCGCGTTGATCTTTGAGGAAAAAAAGCATCTGCTAGCTGTTTTTGGTAACTACGAAGGTGAACACTTCTCTTACCTAGCTAGATCCACTTCAGCAGAGACCAATTTCATTAACTGAACTGAAGCGATAAAAATCTATCGTTGTTTCAAGAAAACCTTATCGAAAGAAGCGGAATCCGAAAGTGGATTTATTTACATCATATGATGCCCTATTGGCGAGATACTGCTTTTCGAAAAATTCACATCTCGTAGCCCCCTCCCCCCACCTTCCCATCAATCCCACAGAAACCCGCATGCCAAAACCTCGTAAATGAGACCTCATTTTCTATCAGGGCATTTTTTTGTATATAACTATATGAAAACTAATGTAAAAACATAAAACAATCGGAGTGATCTCAATGTTTCATTCTTTTTGTGCACATGTTCCTGCAAAACCTCCTGGTTTCATATAAGGAATGAGTAAGTTCCCTAATAATATCTACGAGAAATGCAATGTTAATGTAATTTGAAACTGCTGCGCATTTCAGCACAGGTAACTGCTCCACTACCATTGCACTAAATTACCGGAGCATACCGGAATTACAATTTCCGGACAATTACCCATCGCCTAAAAATTCCAATATTTTCCACCGAACCTTCCCAAAACACGATCAAGAATGTGCAAAGTGTAGCAGTTGGAGGCAACTCGTGGCAGATCTAAACATCACTAAAGAACACAACGGTATCCATCCTATCGGTACTAAGAACGGAATAATGGCTAACTGTCAAGAATCTGGTAACTGTAAATCGAACATTACAGAGAACGATAATCGAAGTGAGTGGCAAAGTATATGTACCTAATGTGTTGCATAGCGTCAATATCACCCGAATGCGTGACATTCGATGAGATGTCACGACTAACAAGTTCATCATCTCCATTCGGCGATGAGTCATTGAATTCACCTAGCACGTCTCGGATTCGAACAAGCTCCAGATTCGCATTCACAATGTACTTCACCTAAACAACAACCTTAATTTGAGCAACTTCAAGCACTTTTAACTTACATTTTACCCTATGAAAAATACCCTGCAACGTCTAGAAAATCGATTGATCGTTTCTAAAAAAAAACGAAAAAAAAAGAATGAATACTATCAACAGGTAAAGCTCTCACATGGATAATAAAAGCTACATTCATAGATAATTCTGTCAAATTTTTGAGACAGCGATAACGTATTTGCGAAACACAGAATGCGCTTTACCTATTAGAGATTTTCCTATAAGGAAAATGATTTTAAAAGAGTGACAACAACAACTCCATAAAATAATACGGAATTCTTCCTTATATTTCATTGTACAATTCGTTAAAAGATGACTCATAAAACATCAAACCTATCACAAACCAAAATATGTCCCATATAGTAAGAGAAATTTAAAACGTTCACTAGCAACAACTATCGTAAAACGCGGGCAAATTCCAATACCCAAATTTTCCTTCAGCACCTTTCGTATAGCACTTCGATGGAGCTTTCTGAAACGTAAAATCATGAGCACCTGTTCTCTTAACGCGGCGCCTTTCCTTTTTACGTTCAAATTAATGCGCCACTTAACAGGATAACGTACGCTAACGAGACCTTTTCAGCATCAGCAATATCGCGAAGATAATCCTTGAGACATTTTGCCTGGAGACGTTTCAGATCAAGTGGCTCGAGATGGATAGGTGCCGTTGTACCTTGACCAACAGCGTGCGCGCTCGACTTCACCGTTAGGCATATCGTACCACCCGTCACAAATGACAATCGCATCACGAGTGCTGACTGATGTGACTCCAATATTTCAGCCACCTAAGAGAAATATTATCAATATCAGCATTACTTGCGAATGCAATAATCGGCGATTTTGCATTTCTCAACAACCTATAAGCACTTAGAGCGATTATAAACAAATTTAAGAGGAAACACGTCGGCAATTCTCCAATAGGCGCAGACTTCATAACAGATTTTTTCTCACTTCCCCTTTTAAATTTCAACGTTGGTGTAAATGGATACTGTGATGCGATGGAGACTTCATCAGTAATCCACGCATTTTCACTTATTTGTTTAAATCGGATAATGTCGCAACGTCCGTTGTAATTCATATGCACGCCATCCCTTCCTCAGATGAAAGACCCCCATATTTCAGGCATTCATTGTTGACTTACAATGGAGAGAAAGAATTAAAGAAAAAACGATTTCAAAAACATTTTAAAAGAAACTTGAAGAACATTGCATCTTATGAAAAGCAAAGACAGTCTGTACTTCACACATCAATTGAATGTGCAAAATGAAAAACTTCATTCGAAATTAAGCTACATCTGCGAAAGCGATGAAAGTGAAGTCTTCGAAAATTTTTTGAATTTTTATTAAAGGAATTTTCGCTCTCATGAAATTCAAAGCGTTATAAAACGATGCCGCGATTCAAATGGAATATTTGAGCAGTACACCAGTGTCGGGGGCAAAATCATATCACTGCAGAGAGGGGATGTTGAACAACTAAAACTTACCTGATCAAATTCAAGGAATCCCATGAGAAGATTCTTCTCCCACAATTTCCGCACGTTATTTCGCAAATCCTGAAAGACTTGCAAAAATCAATAAAGACGCCAACAACGAGCAATGATACACAATTGCGAGTGACGTCAACGATGACGTCATTGTAAATGACCCGGGAACGCTGCAAACATTGCAAAACGACCACTGTTATCAGTAAAGCTATCTGACGCTTAACATCGCAGTAGGGAAAAAGCGACGCTCAATGCACCCTATCATACGGAACCCCTTAGGACCCCCTCCTCTCTCTCGCCGTAGGACAATTTCTCAACGACGTGGGATACCACTCAACCCCCTTCCCTTCCTCTACCGCAAGCTATACCGCGCCAACTCATTTTACTCCCGTACTCGCAGAACCTTCAATGCGCCATTAACCACTAAACTCACTGCGTTACAAAACAAAAAAGTAATAAAAACCAAAATCGACAAAGGCAGGGAAAACTGTTGAGGTGAAAAATAAAGAACCATCGCCATGAAAAGTCTGCATTTGAAGCGGATCTTGCCTGGAAAATCTGCAGAAGCTCAAGCATGCCACGCCACACACTAAAACGGACGTTTGTATTCCCACATTCGTATCGCAAATGCGGACATAGCACGTTCTTAAACGTGACGATCTCTGAAATTGAATGCAATATGTCTTTTACAGACCAAGCTGAGATCACCTTTAAGACCTACAACGCTCAACAAAGAGCCAGGCCACCATAAGTAATTAAATCAATCACTATTTGGGCGATCAAAAACATCCTGTACCATTGTTTCATTCAAACGACTATTTAATTGTTGTTCGTGCTTTGTGCTCATATCATTTGAAACACGCGAACGCCAAATTTTCGAAAAATACTTTTCAAACAAAGCGCGTGAAATTTTTTTTTTCAGACATACAGTCACTGTGTCAGCCAACAATACACAATCAACTAAAACATGCCGGTAAGAAACGCTTATCGGATTGGTGGCATTAACAGTTTCCTTTTTCTTCGACAATCAAAACAATCTAACGTTGAGCGCCATTGATACGTGCGCCAATATCTCCGGACTGACAGTCGTGGCACTGTAGTTTGTAGCGCAACAGATCAAAGTCGCGATCCTGAAGACCTCGTGTAACATCCGCATTAACTTTAAAATGTTGCATAAATAACTTCTTGAAGTTCTCCCATTGAAGACCTATAAAATAGCTTATTGCACAAAACTTCCGATGGAATAAAAATACCCTCGAGACATTGGGGATCTTCTTTTAGCAATTATGAATCACAGTTAAAAAAAAAGTGCATACTTGATATGTATGACAAACACTATATAAAAAACAAATAGACGGAAAAAATACAGTGAATGATAGGTTAAAAATGAAAAATGCGCTTAAAATTTAGCACTAAAAAGCAAATGCAATCACCATAGGTGACAATAAATAAAATCAACTCATACCTGTGTCGACCCAATTCAGCAAAAGGCCATCCTGCGCTTTACTTCCATAAAGCCAGAAGCATGTGGCCGTATAAGAACTCATCATCCGTTGCACTTGGCAATCCTATAAAAAAATTTCACTGCTGTTATATTCACTGAAAAGGAAACAGAGTCATATCAAACTAAAGAGAACATTTGTAGTTCAGTCAATCATAGGCTGATCGACACCTAGCATGCACTCATATATTTATTTGAAACCACATCCCTCCTCCTCCCGTCCCCTTTGTGACACTTGGCAAATTGCTAAGCACATAGCCGAAAAACAACCGCAATCGATATTTGTATAAATAGACTGAAAATAGTAAATCCCTCAATTTGGCGTTAAATCGACCAATAGAAAAATAATAATTGACACAAACATGTGGAAAAAGAATATGCAAATACCTGATTGCGCCTAGTCGCGATTGTGAACGGTAATGAGAGAGTATGTGCAGTAGCGAATTGCCCGGATGGGGAGAACATCGTCGCACGAACGTGAAAATAGAAAATCGGCCGTTTACCAGATGAGCGTCCCTCTATCAGTGATGGAGAGAGATCCTAGAACTTTTTCTTTGATTCTTCATATAAAAAATGCATAGAAAAATTTAATTTTTTAAAAACGTTGTCCTTCTTCAGTAGAATAGAAGGCGTTTTTTTCTCGATAATTTGCATGTGCTAATACTGGAAGCAATGCTCTGATGGTGTGCAAAATAAATCGTTTATAAACTTTTTTCTTCTTCTGAAAGTTTATGACCAGAATGTCGACGATGAGATGATGACAAAGTGCAGAAGTTACACTTCAATATCAGTTGAAAGAAAAAAACTATGAAAGTTCTGCTGATCACAGTAACGAACGCCGATCAATCAAACATACAAATCATCGAAAGTGAAGTGATTCGGAAAAAGATCGATAGATCAGAGCAATATGCAAATTTAGCATTTTGAAATATTCAAATAACAATTCCATTTACCTGATATGAATTACTTGACGAATGACGTCCTTTTTGTCGAGTAGTACATAGCAGGTGCGGATAGGTAGCTGCCCAATAGCGATTCTTTGAGTTGTACGCTGGATAGATCACCACCGATTCCTTACTATTGACGTCGGATTTTTTGTGAGCCGCACTTCCACCGCTATGCTCTGAAAAAAAAAAATCCAATAATATGCAAGAAAGTGAAAAAACATTTATAAATTCAACGGCCAATTGTCGAGATATTAACCTACAGAAAACTTATGGAGCTTTTGAAGCTAAACATAAGGAACAAGTTTGCTTGCTTTTCGGCATAAAATGTTTTTTTTAATTGGTACGAAACCTCTGAGGAGACAATTTTCAAATCACCCAACAATTCATTAAAAAAGTCGATAGATCGATACCGCCCACAGTCAAGTGTCAGCGAATAGCTGTCACATCTTTTGAAAGCTCCATTAGTTTTATTATTCTCAACTATATAAAAAAACAAAGTCGTCACATTCAAGAAGTTGTTTCGAAATAATCGCACGCTCAGTTCGTAAAGTCTGTTAAGCTAAATCGACCTTGATTGAGACTGTTACCACTGCTGCGTTTTGTTCCTGAGGTCGGTTTCATGGCGAGAAGTGCCGCCGAAGGCACCGCCCCGATCGGCGACGGCTGCCGGAGCATCTTTTGGCGTCGCATCTCCGACTGCAATCAGCACCTTTGCGCCTCGCCAACTCTCATGTTTTCTTTGCGCAAGTGTAGACCTCTAGCGCAAGCAACTCAAGAAAAACGCGCGTGCATCTACAGATGCATAATTTTGAATACAGCTCTGAGTATATCACCCTAGGAAGACTCAATCGAAACCAATAAATATTACAAGGAAACTTTTGGAGGTAAAATACCTGCCAATTCTTGAATATGTACATAAGTTCTTCCTCTACAAGCAGCCGCATTTCAGGAATGGTCCAGTGGAAAGTCGGAAATGGAGGATGAGGGAGCCTTATTTGAAGCTATCGGGTGCTCTAATGAACTTCAGGCTCATTCAGTGACGAAATGCCGAAAGATTGTCGACACATTTGTAGCTTCCAGCAAACCGCTCACTAATATAGCCATCAAAAGGAATGTTAATTTTAAAAAATGCGACTTTCACACAATTAAAATTCAACAAAAAGTGAGAAAATGCCAAACATTACGGCTTCATTCTCCCTAATATTACGTTCCATTTATTGTTCTAATGCTAATATATATAATCGAAAAAACACTAGTAATCGAATTTAACAGTGTCGCACTAAACATTTACTTAAGATTCAATACTATTCAGTTTATACCAACAACCTTTATGTGACTCCTTTCGCAGCAATGGCAAATTTAAGCGAAGAAGACAAAGAGCCCCAAAAAAGACTTGGAGCATCTCAAATGAAATGACTCCTCCCCATCCTCCTCTTACCACTGAGACACTTAATAAAGTACAAAAACAACCGTTGAAAAAAAAGAATAAATTTGAAACAGCTTTGCATCGACGACTCAAAACTTTTGGGAAAAATAAAAATCACATAAACTATTTGAAACAAAGGAATTTGTAGTTGAGAGGTTAAAATTTCAACAAATAAAGAAGAAGAATTTCAAAGAGATGCAAATATATGTTACTAATTTAGTTTTGAAAGAGAAGATTAAAAATTATAAAATGAAATATGATGCCCGATTAAGTGGCGATAAAAATTTAAAAACGAATGGGACTACAGTGTTTTTTTCGCCAACTTTGCTGTTTTCATCATCTTTTGCCCACAGCGATCTTTCCTCCTATCGCTAAACAATGGGGAACGACACAAAACCTGCTGCTGTAAAAGGATCATATCAATTTACAAAAAAGAAAAGATTTCAAAGGAAGACCAGGAAAATTTTGAACAGGTAATTCACCTGAATTTGTTCGGCGGTCTCCTCGGATATAACCTGTATTTCAAAATCCTTGAAGACAACGCCACGTGCAAGTGCACCACAATTCATCGAGAAAAGATTATTTGTGACGAGAATCGCATTCGTCGATGGTTCAGTGGCCAATACACAATCCGACATCAGCAACTCGAGCGCCGCAAATACCGCCTCACTAAGTGGTTGAACTGGATCAAATGAACCGAACATCTTACGATTCATTGTCAACTCGTAGCGGAATCCCTTAACAATCAAACACATCAACGTCAAACACTCGATGGAAACGAAAGATAAAATATGGAGTCTGAGTTGTTCATATGAGTCGCGCTTTAGTATCTGCCAAAAACTTCTGCCCTCCGTCATGAAACGGCCAATTAAATGTTGTCGTTTGAACATTTAATCTTGTTTTCTCAGCGCTGATCAGTATAAACTGAATTACAAACGTCGTGAAATTGGATTAGCCCTCAGTTGGCAAAAACTATTTCAACGATTTGATGATACAGAAAAATGTGCCCAATAAAAAGAGACACCTAAAACCATTACCTGAAGGCGTGCACCAAGGACGCCAAGAGTATACATCATATGGCTGTAGAAAGAAACAAGCCGTGTGACGGGCTCAACGGGCATCGCTTGAAAGTCACACATACGTTGCACCTGTGCGGCACGTACCTCATTCCACAGACGAACACTATGTTCGTTGCAGAAGCTCTGCAAGAAATCGGACCTAAACGAAACCCATGCAGCCCTCTTGATCATTCCGCTTGAGGTTGGACATAGGCATCGACGGTCAGTAAATCCGAGAAGGATGAAAAGGCAGAAGAGAAAAGAATATATCATATACATTTCATAGTCGGTCTTCCAACTACGATCACCAAATATTAAATATGTGAGGCACATCCTACCATTAGAATATTTACAAAAGCATTTGCACAATTATACGACAAAAACTAACGAAGCCTGCTTGTGTAAATAAAATGAGACCTCAATGAACGATCGGTTTATGGCATAATTGATATACGCCTTAATATTTTTTTTTTTGGGGGGGGGGGGGGAATCCTAGAATAAAAAAGGAGATGATGTGAGCATGACTACAGTCGATTCGTTTGACAGTTACTCCTTTTTTACTTTGCTCTTGCAACAAACAATTAAGCAAAGCAATAAAAAGTTGTACTAACATGTATTCAAATGAGGATAAGCGAAAACAAGAAAGAACATGAATTTTGTTATTTGTGCGAAAAAAAAAATCAGTGATCAAATTCTTAAATTCTAATCAATAAAGATTTTAAAAAAAACAAAAAAAACTGTTAATGCAAAAAATGCCAATCAAATAAAGCCTTAAAAGGATTAAAAGTTAAAATACCTTAAAGAGCTCAATGCAAGGTATAAGCTTCTCTTCAGCAAACTGATGAAGATGGAGGTGAAAGCTTTCGATATCGGCTGCAGAAAGGAGCGGTGCACTATTCAGCGCCTATAATTCGATAATGCACTTAGATAAAATAAATCGAACGTTTAAAAGCTTAAAGACGACACATTCATTTATTGCAATTTTGCATACAGACCGACAATAACAAATCATTGGTGATGACGGATATTTGGAAGCAATGTCCATCTATCGACGGCAGTTTCAACCTCTATGGCTTCTCTCTCATCTATGAAACTATTTTCAAATTTCTTGATAAATAAACTGCTTTCAGATGAGATTTTGAAAAATGCGGCCTCCGGCAACCTTTTAATTTAACACATTTCCAAACGATATACGAATAGTGGCAATAAAGCGGTTACTTTTAGCATTCTAAGAGATATAGATCAAGAAAAGAATTCAGCATTCTTATAATCAAAATGGGCTGATCACAATGCCATGAAGGCGATATGAATCTCAAATCAACGACCTTTGCCAACAATGGACATTTTCCGCGCCGATTACCGAAAGACAGCAAAAACTGATTTCTTTTCTCTAAATGAGTATACTTTAGATGCATCCGGAAGTAGCCGACGAAGGAAAAATTGGGTCCCGCACCTTAAATTATTGTTCTCATCGCTCGTCGGATGCCTCAAAAACTGCGTATTTGTAAAGCTTTCCAAGGAAAAAAAGACTTTTTTTTTTGAATTTTTGAACTGGATGAGTGCAGGTGTTACTCGCACGTTTCTCATACTACGTCACTTATCAGCTTTTCCACTTATTTATAGTGCTCCGGCATTGTCACACAGAATTTCAATGCAGACTATCGAACAATCAGAGAGCATTTTTTAACACAGACACAAAAAACCATCATTACGTGAGCAACCCATGCATGTTCTACATATGTATCTATCGCCCTATGAAGGTCATCCTCTGCCCTACAGACAAAGATAATACTGGTTGCACAGCGAAACCACCTTCTGAGATGGAGATCCGTGCGAAATATTAAATAATCGTGCGTCTTATCCCTTTGTACTCATCTCAAATTTGATAGATTTTAATTTTCCACGAATTTCATTACTTCAAATTTATTTAGCAGATAAATCGATGAAAAATTTTTCATTCTTTAATTTCGAATCAAAAATTTGCCGAGTAAATTATACCAACAGTTCAATTCTTGAAATGACAAAAAAAAAGAAATCGGACTTAAAAATACCGAATAGAGAAAATGTAAAAATATATAACCTTATAGAGACTATGCAACGAATGCATTGCATCGCTCATCGATGCCGAAAACGCCATATAATTGGGATCATTTGCGTTGATCACCGGTGGCGTTATTGATTCCCTTAAGGATACATCAATACCATTATGCGCAAATAAACAACATCGAATAAACCCTTAATAGTAGGCGGAAGCGAATTTGGAATTATCGATTTTTTTCGTGGAAGGAATGGAATAAGAAAGGATGGTATTCACAATTAGTTGATCTGTCCACTAATAGACTATTAATGTATTGCCATCCACAACCTTTCAGGCCTCAGATCCTCCCTTGGTCCCACCAACTCCCCCCTCCCCCCCCCCCCCCCCAATCCCGAAAGAAAAATTTCTCTGAAAGGATATGAGACTGACTAAAAAAAAGAAGTGAACAATCACTCTCATCGCGTCGATTTAAAGGAAATAATTTTATTCCCCCTTTCCGTTCTCTAATTCCATCCCATAAACGATGGGCTATTGCCGTCTTAGATATGGAGTCACTCTCACTATTATTCTCTAAATAATATCATTGAAAAGTGTTGTCAATTGAATAAATAAGACAACCTTACTCATCACTTAGAATTATAAATGTAACGAAATATTCATAAATGATGAAATTAATTGACTATAGCGATAATCACCACACTCAAAACTTAAGGCAAAAAAAAAACAAACATCGAACCTGGAATTATTGACGAGTTCAACAAGTGCATTGTTGAGTCTTGAGAAGATCACCTTATCTTCAGTTGATGTAACGCATACCGAAAGACTATTCTGTAGACGACTTGTTATGCAAAGAACGTTCCACGTTAACATCGTCCATTCCTCGTAGAATTCCTACAATTAATATCTTCGATAATCGAATGCTGATATATAGCATCAGCATATATTGATTAGAATAAGAAAAATAATTTTTGCTTTGATAACAAATCAATAACAATATCAAATTTTATAAACAAAAAGAGGAATGCGCTATAATAACATATTATTTTGTTATGCCTAACATTTAATGTCTATGCATTTCATTTCTAATTCTACAGATCATAGATTCAAAATCTAATGTATACATTTCAAATAGAACGATAAAATAATGAGTTTATTTGTTTCAAATGAGTTTAAAGTTTATTTGATGGAAGAACATTGATCATATCTATAAATACAATTCATCAATTCACTATAAGAGAAAATGAATTACAATCGAAAACACAATGAAAAACTATTTGATTCAAATAAAATTCAGAACATTCTTAGGGTCCCCCTTAATAGAAAAATTAAATTAAAAAAAAGGTTTCATAATCAAAATCACTAATATTCATTTTCAAAATCTACAATTGTAATCGAAAACCCTCTTGTTTTCAAGTGGAAAAGTCAAAACTTTTTTTCAAAAAAAAAAACCCCCCATGTAATCATCGGGTTTAAGGGTAGATGGTGATGTTATTCAAGATATAAGAGTTTGTCCTCCATTCCACGAAGAAATCTCCATCGACTGGACACAAAAATATCACTTACATACCATCGAGTAAAACTTACCTAGCTAAGAAAGAAATAATCTTGAGTTGACAAATTATACTCTTATTCGCCGAACTTCTACAAAATACTCATAAATGATCAAACCCCTCTTAACAATTGTGCTTGGTTGCAACCTCAAGTGATAAATGAACGTTGTAATGTCTTTAGACGAGAAAAAAAAGCCGTTTTTTCGCTGCATCCTTTCTTTTTCTTTTTCGTTTCTGCTTCCGTATAATTTCTTCATTGGAAAATTATCTCGGCTCGAAATCAACTTACAGCTGGTGATTGCAGTTTAGAGGAGGACAACTTATCCATGAAGTCATTTGTAAGGAGATCACAGGCGTGCTCGTATCAAAAACAGGTCAGGATCAAATGTAGGGAAATATAAGATCCCTGATGACCGAGCGAAAAAAAAAAGAACCGATTTAGGGACAGCGGCAAGGTGAAATGCTGAGGCCTCTACAAGGGTCAGCAGAAAAAGGTTAGTTGCAATCGCAGCCATCAACGGTGATGGACCGCTTGGTGAGGATTCTTTCAATCCTCCTTCGCACCCCTCTTCTCTCTCTCCCCCCCCTCGCCCTCACCTTTCTTTGGTGTTGCCTGGAAGTTTTCATTACTAAGGGATAATAAACTTATAACCGTGAAGTCAACTGCTACTTGCACATGCATAGCGAACTCTACGACAATGGACAAGGTCGGGTATCGTATCATGATAGCAAGGATTAACCAAAAGGGGACCTTAGCGAGCAAACATTAATAAAAATCAAAGTTTTCCCTCCACGATTTCTTCCAAATCAGCCGCGAAACTGTAAACTAAAGCATGTCGCATCTCAAGTAAGCTGAGTCAATGCTCCTTGACGCAATCTTGTGTACTTTCTGCACGCACATTACATTGATATGCATGAATGTTTGTATTTAGTAACCTGCTTTTCGGCGGTGAATTCCGTTTTAACACGCGTTACTCTAGCGTCAACTTCCGATAGTAATTTGCATATCATATTCTTCACCTGAAAATAAACAATTATGTTTATAGATGGTATAAATGAAGCTATCGACAATTAATGCAAATATGTATAATATATGAAAGAAATTCACGTCCGTTATAAAGTTCTATTATTGATAATTTTACAGAACTACTATCAAAAAATGCCGCAACTGCTCCTAGCATGAATGTCCTAAACTCACCGCCTCTCTCAATTTGCAGCTCTTTCGTAAACCACACCTTGGGCATGGCGTCCCAATCAACTAAAAGTTTCTAGTGGCATCGTTCTTCAACCCAATTCAGGTTTTCTTCTTCCATTCCATGGGACATTCTTACGGTTTCATTGCTTCGTAGTGGCACTGAGTATTTTTTGATAGAAGAATCTATACACTTATAATACGAAGTCTCCATTAGCTGTATTACGAGTAAGTGCGGTAAAGCTGGCGATAGAAGTTGAGAACATCTATCGCACTATCGATAACTTTAGAACGAAAAAAAAAAAAAAAAGACTGCATGGAGTGAACTTTCGCAAAACTTTGCAAATTAGCGTCAATATTTTCAGAATCTTCGATGAAAGTAGTGAAAATTTCGTTGAAATTCAAGGCATCAATATTCACTGATAACCTAAGGTTCGTTAATCGACTCCTAAAAAGCAATATCGCTCCTCTTCCCAACCTCTTCTTGCAGCCATTCTTCATTTACAACATTTTCGTTAGCAATACCTATGGCTATTAGTGTTTTCTTTCAAAAGTTTTAACAACTGTATGTATTCTTATTAGCACAACTTTTTGGAGAGAGTGCTGTGGTGTCGTTTGCAAACAAATACAGTCGAGATATTCCTTTCTTTTTTTTTTCTCCACGTTTTAATGTTTACAATTTTTGTTCCTTTTAATTTTAAATTCCCATCACTCAAATAAAATGCCGTTCTTTTTCACTGACATAAGATAAAATATGGCGAATGTGAAAATTATAGCAGAAAAAAAAGAGACCATTTCGATAACGATAAACGTCTTATGCGGTTGTAAATGCCTCAACATTCGACAATACTTTCATCTAATGTACTATGCAAATGTTCTTTGGCATTTCCATGACATCATTCGTATGGTAATAGCGCTTCAATTGTATGGATAAACAATTCGCATGTGGTTCGTCTGCACGAGATGCTAGTGGCTGCCATCAAAAATCATTTCAATAAGATCACTATCACCTGACAAACCGAAAAGTCATCAGGTGATAGGAGACCGACTTGCGATGGATAAACCTCTAGCATATTTCAATATCACATTGCCTTTTTGGATGGGAAAGCATTAGTAAGGAGTCGATTAGATCAAAGTTTTTTGCAGGTAAAAATATAGGTGCGATACTTTCCACCTTCTATGGGAACCGCAGCTGCTTTTGTACGTTCGAGAATTGCACGAATCTTTATGCGATATTTTTGTCAATGAGTACCGTCCGCATACAACCTGTTGTATATATTTAAATGAAAGAATCTAGAGAATTTATATTTATGTGCCAAAAGCGCAGCTGGAGGAAAGGCAAGGAAGGAGGTCTAGCTATCCCACACAGTACGTTGAGGGAAGAAAGTGGGATAGGAAGAGGAAGAAGAAGACAACTCGAAGGAGCAGAACGGAACCGCCATCCAGGAGGGGATTATTTCGCTCCACTCGAACGAACCTTCTGAGTATGGTCCCATTATCAGTAAATGAATTTTCTAAGCAGGATTAAGATCCTTAAAATATAACTCACTGGACTTCATTTGAATTCATATGGTGACTGCAAACGCACATTCAAGTGCACGATGAACAGATCACTCGTAAATAAGTGGAGCTGATCGGGTTGAGTTTACATACGGTCGGTTCTTTCTCGCTCATACAATGACTTTTTTTAGACACAATGGTGATCCTTTCGGGCAAATCAAATAAAAACAACAACTTAGAGTTTGCCTTACCTTAGCTATCTTTCACATGAGAATCATTATTTTCAGCGATTTTTCGCCAGATATGAAATGCACAAGCGATGATTCATTTTGTTTAAGATTCGTTGAATGTGTGCTCTACACGATGGTACGATGGTAAATGATAGCGGTGAATCGTTGGGATCCTTTGACAAGATGCAACACAGACTTTGATAAAATGGAATACGTTGGAAGTGAAAATAATTTCTCAAGCAGAATAATGAATATATTGCTGCCGATTTGAAATATTTTATTTCGTCGTAGAGAACTACTAATTAAAGACATGAATTGGAATGAACAAAAATGTAACCTTGGAAAGGCGTTGTTCATCCGTGTCGGTGATTGGGGGGTCATAATGACGTCTAACGCCATGCCATGTACAGAATAGATCATAGAGGAGTTTCTGGAAAGCCTCATTTGTGATCATTGCGATGACGTTTGAGGATTGTCTTCGTTCCGGTTGAGGATGCGCAACGGCAAAGTTTGATAGCTGAGAGGCAAGCAGCGGGATATGTATATATGGCTAAACCATCCTGAGAGTGATACTAGCCATTCAGCGAAGTGTTCACAGCGTTCGAGTGCAACTCGATTGACGCTGTCGTTCGCCCTTCCGATAATGCAGAGCACAAAGATGTGCGCCTTGCGATGTGATCCACGAGCGGGGAAAACACGTAAATTGTAATAATAGCAGAGTGTGAATATATACGTTGCAGGAGCTGGTTACCCCGAGCTAGACGGGGAGCCTTACGTTCGACGCCTTCCTGCTTTGATTTGTCCTTTTCTGAAACGTTCAATCACCAGTAATTGTTCGGCAACCACTGCTACCGCTTTAGTGCACGAGGAATGAAGCATGATGCAGATCCATTATATCGAACGCTGTGATATTGCTTAATCGATCGCTCCAAAACAACCATTCGTGAAAATATACAGTGATAAACTATCGCTTCACCTAACCAATAAACATCATTCAAAAGGAGGATCAAATAAAATGTGCAATCGTTCTATGGCACGCATAATATGCACTAAACGTCACAATTTCTAGCATCAGCGATTTTCAAACAGCATGGGGCTAATTTGCATACGCCCATAAAAAGGTTACAAATAAAAGCAAACCCATTGACCGATGAATTTCTTAGCAGTTTAAAAACAATAAAAACTATCGCCGATCCGACAGGTAACATCGCTGCAAACGTTATGCAAAGAGAAGGTGAAAAATTCCATGGATTCCAATTAGGGAAGAAAATGAAGGGGAGGAAAAAATATACTAAATGAAAACGATCAGAATGCTATCTTCGATATAAAATAACGTTGAACAATTATATGAATTCTTTCTTCTTCGAAAGCCAAAATTTCGCACCTTGATCTGATTAGAAAGTAGAAAAAAAGTATGCCAGAAAAGTTGATGCATTAGGTGCTTTTCAAAACTCAGCTTGTCGGATCAGCCAAACGACTGCACTGATAATCAACAAAGAGAGGAAGAGGAAGAAGAAGAGGGAGAGGGAGAGGGAAAGGAAGAGAGAGAGAGAGAGAGAAGAAATCGACACAATAACGTTGACTCGCTGTACAAACGTCACGTGAAAAAATTTCGCTTTCTTCAGATGCTAAATTAATTAAAAATATTATACATATAGCATTTCATCGTTATAATTTCCAAGGTTTGCGCAGACACAGACATGACGATAGACAAATGTGCGTGCATACGCGCACACCGCACGAACACAAATAATTTCCACTCCATAATTCTATAGAGCAAATAAAATAAACTTTTTTCTTGGCCTAACACTACTTGAAACACTCATCAGCCGTACAGAATCATAATATAATAATAATAATAGCAAAACAGCAAAAACGTAATCCATAAGAGAGCAACTTTTCCTCTCGTTCATTCCCCAGTCAAACTGAGAGGGGAAACTTAAGGTGCGAAACGAAGAAAATTCGAGAAATGAATGCGTCATACAAATTTCGATTAGAAATTTCACTTCAAAATATGGGAATAGAGAAGAATAAGGCATTAAATATATCTAAAAATTTAGTTTTCGCTTAATTCTTTTTTTTTTTTAAAGATAAGGGGGGAGGGATTTTCTTGTTGATGAATCGAGAAAATGTGGTGCCGAAAAATTTTCAGCCATAGATAAATTCACCTCAGCAGAGAGTGAATTTAAAAGAGTTCACGTTTCGAAATAAATAAAGTCCCACTGTAGCCAACCCATTCATGAGTATAATTACACCAAGCTAAATAAACTCAGCATTAAAGCGTGCAATGGTATCGTCATTTCGTGCGAAAGTGGGCTCTACCGTAACACTTCAAATATTACGACTACAAATCCACAGAATTGAAGCATCATTAATGACACCATGCAAAACAATGCACGTGACAAGAAACAATAAACGATGGTTAATTACTCGCTATTGATGAAAGTAAAATAGGCTATCAGTTGAAGCGCTAAAAAATCGCTCTCTTATATAAAATATTTAGTGATGCGAAACGAAAATGCTTCACTAATTTTTTTTCTCTCTTCAAATACCTGTATTACATTCGAAACCGCAAACTCTGGCGCATTAAATTATCTGAATAATACTTTCAAACATAACTGTTGATATTTTCTATTGCTGAGACGATAGGTGGTGCACGATAAAACAGGCGGCTGGCTTATTTTAGGGTGAAATATCGTTGAAATAGGCTCCAGGGAGAGCGAGTGGACGGTGTTTTCCTCAGTAAATAAATTAATGACGAGTCCTCTACAAAACTCTGAAATTTTATGAAATGCAAATGGTGCAAAGTATGGAAGGCGAGGTGAGGAGGCAGAGGGGGGGGGTGGAGGGTGGTGGGTGGAGAGGTAAGGGGAGGGAAAACACTATATTAACTTCAACAAACAGGTCAGCCAATAGCTTCTGCACATCAAAGTCTACACTAAGAGGTACATTTTTAATCTATGCCTAAGCGCTACGAGCAAGCAAGCAAAGAAAAATATTTTGCAAGAAACATTCGATTGATACAATTAAATTCCACCGAAAATATATTCACCTCTATTCTGATATTTTAATACTACCTGTATTCTAATATTACCTCAAACGAAAGGTGTATTTGACATTGAAAAAAAAAAAAAAGAAACCCGCGATGAAAGCACTTATCACATCCATATCAAATAAATATACATGATGATAAGTTTAATGATTGGGTTAGCATTGATAAGTGGTGCAGAATTTTTCTTTTTTTTTTTTTGGAAGCATGCCGTATGGGGTGAACAACGCAACACTTCGACGATTGCAATCAATAGCCATTCACAAAAATCGAATAGCACAGCGTATGCACACATTGTAAACACGCTACGCAGCTCATACCGCAACACCAATATGGGGTCAAGTTGAACGCACGCGTTATTATTGTGTATATACGGACAAAAATATCAAGAAGTAAACGCTTAAACTATAGCACAACTTTTTTAGAAAATTAGTATAAAGTATATAAATTAAAGAACATGAATGTAGAGGTTTTTTTTTTCTTTTCTTACAAAGGTTTCGTTTCACATTCATCAACAACGCGAAAATGTTTCATTACATGAGACTGGCTACCGTGGAGAGTATTTATTGCAAACGAGGAAGATTTGTACGAGAAGTGATGAATGGAATATGAAGAGATGCGTCGATGGTGAAAAGGTGTGGTGAATTTGATCTCTTCGACGCGAAACAGAATAGACGCGGCGATGAACAGATGGTTCACGATATGGCACACATATCGACGTACACTGATCTAGGTGGTGGCGCATTGCCGGATATGCTACCGGCTACCGCACAGGCACTCTCTGCCATTCTTCCTGTTCTCATTTTACCCCACCCCTTCCCCCTTTTTCCTCCTTACTACCACCCCTCCCCAGCCCCTTTCCTACCACTCCATCTTCTTGCTGATGAGGACAAGCCCGCTCCGAGCACAAAGCATGCTGAATGATGTTCTCGCACATTAGCAGTGGTGAACGAAACGTTGCGCGCACGCAAACGACGAGCATAAAGTAAGTGCTTACGCGCACAGACTACGTACATTCGGCGAGCACTTGAAGAAGACAACATTGCTAGGAGTGGCTAAAGACGTCTCTTATCGTCGAGAATGTCGTCGGTCTTCCTTCAAAGAGACCAGATAAAAAAAGACGGCAAATCGCACAGCAGATAAGGTTGACCACAAAAGCGACTGCACCCATGCACCACAAGCAATCAATGCTGAAGGTGGAAAGCCACTTGAATAGAAAAAGCTTCCGCAAAGAGTTGCTTCATGCTGTTTAAAGAGAGACACGGAGCTGTATATTTCCGTTAAAGACTGATGTGCTAGCTACTCAAAAACACTGACGAGCACGTAGAAACTTTGCTCTTTTTCTTTTTTTCCTCCACCTTTGCAAAAGTCTCTAGCAGGTCATTAACTCTACGTCGCGATGGTACCTACTGTACAAGTGATATGATACAGTGAAAAGTGACGCACTGCAGGGGTGACTTTTTGATGGGTGGAAAGGAGTAGCTGATGAAAGAAAGTCACGAAATTTATACGTTAAGCACCGGGACATTATATATATATATATATATATATATATATATATATATATATATATATATATATATATATATATATATATATATATATATATATATATATATATATATATATATATATATATATATATATATATATATATATATACTCTTCTGCAGAAAAATTTTCACTCCAGAGGAAATTTTCGTTTAGTTTCTCAAAAAATTTTTGCCATCCACGATTTTCGCTCAGTCGGACTTCATCATATCTTTTTTTCGGCGGTTAGAATAATCTGAGTGTTAATGCTATCTAAGGAAACATTGTCAAAATGTATTCGTTCGCATCCTTTTATACAGAAAACCACCGTTATCGGCAATTTGGTGGTTGAAATTGAATTGAATTGAACTAAATTAACTTGAATCATTTTTATTCATATGAATAAAGAGAATTGCACTTAGCAATGAGGATATACATCAAACGGCACCGACATAAATACACACTTATCAACGTATACAAGAAGGACATTGCTACACTGATAAAGTTCGATTCGATTTGTCAATTTCTGCACAAATTACGACATTACACCTTAAAAGATTAAGGTTTCGTCCTCTTGAATGAAATGATTAATACCGCATTAGAAAAAAAAGAAGAGCAGCTTTCTAGGTGGTCTTAGTATAAAAAATAAAATTGAAATTAAAAATTAAAACTGATTATTAATCAAAACTCATTTCAATAGTTTCGAGCACTCACGCAACTGATAAATGATTGCTTGCGATATCTACAAAAAACGCATATTATGCCAGCTGTATGACATAACTATTACTCCACTACGATTTATTTTCAATATGTAATTAGCAAATTTAATAAGCAATAGTTTTCACGCATAGCAAATGTCTGAACAAATGTAATAACGAAAAATTAAATACATATATTTGAGCGTTTTGGGATATCAGACTGAAAGAATTTTTTCATCGAAACGTTCGTTGAATTTTCGATTTCTGACACATTCACCGTACGAAAAATGCTTCGATGATTTTATTCAGGATTCCGGTGAGATACTGAATAGCTTAGACCGTTATGGATTACCCTTGAATACTGAAACATGCGTTTTTTTTTCCCAAATGACCCACCGTTTCCGGGATATGATCATTCCAAAATATTTGCCGTATACCGAAATGATGTTGAGGGGTATGCGTATTACCTACCCATCATGCTAATTCGACATAAAGCGACTAGAAGTACAACATTTGTTACTTAAATGCTACAACTAATTATCGCTTGATGAATATTGTCAGATTGATACCATTAAATGATGATAGGCCTCCAATGATTATAAAATATTAGCTGAAGTATTTTGAATAACTCGCAATTCATGTCGATCTTCTCGAAAACGAAAAAAAAACGATTATAGAAAATATAATGCATTTATTTAGCGAATTGTATGTATCATCTATACGTTATCCAAAAAAAATTGCGTCGAAAATTTTCGAAATACTCTATGACATATGTGCATTACATTTATTTACAATTTTTTTTTTTTGTTCACGAATAGAGAATTCATTTATAATTCGTTTTGAAGACCGCTTTATGAGAAATGAATTTCCATAGAGCAAAGTTTATAAGAGACATAAACGAAGGATAATAAACTAGCAAATTTAATGATGAATGTGAACAAATATGAACAAATACAAAAAAAAAAAAAAAAATTACAACTGAAATCATTTTGAACCAATAAAATCATGTTTTAGTACTGAACGCCGGAACGAGTAGAGAATATTTATCGATCAACTACACCAACCACCATCGAAGATGAGGCATAACGAGTAGCGACGAATTTCATTCTATTGCTTCAAGCAATACAAAAGTCCACAGGCGATCATCAAACCATATATGTGGATGTGAAATTTTTGATGAAACCTATATCTTTGATAGCAGTAATCCAAAACAGTTAATAATTATTCACACATGAAGACCACAGGTATAATTTCGAGCTCTTCCGTATTCTGTTCCATCGTTAGGATCTGAGACAGGAAATACACCTGTCCAGCTCAAAATACGTTGTTTCAGTCCCACAAATTTCCTGGTTAATGCAAAGTTCGAGAGGATGAAAACTCTCGACTTCTCAGTATAACCTCGACAACAACCAACAACCCACTTTAAGCTCTTGTGCTCGAGTAGTTGTTGCGGCTCAACGGTTTGTGAAGCCAGTTACTACCTCAGCAAAAATGACCGAAACTAATTTCATATATTGCAGTCTTCTGTTCCACCACCATCAAACGGTATACTTTATTTTAAAATGGCGTATGGACTGAAGTAATACGCTGGAGACTCTAGCGGACACGATTATAGCACATAAAATAGCAGCCACTTTCAACTTCATGTTATTTCTCGGCACGGATAGCATTCCTCATCGCAGACATCCTGTACGCATTCGATACGCTCGAATTGTTGACGTTAACGGGTGAGTCGTAGAATGAGATACTGCGTTCTTTATTGCTACTATCGGGCAATGGTAAACCTGCCTCACCGATTATGTTCCCGGCCGATGAGTACCAACTTCCGAATTGAGTAACGGTTGTAACGATACCATTCCCCATTTCGATTGGTGGGTCGTCTATAATAGCGTTAATTTATGCTTGAAACAAATTTGCAAAAAATTCAAATTCGAAAATGAACATAGCCCCCCATTTACCTGTTCGTTAATCTCACAAATCAAACGCCTATCCTCAAAAAAAGAAGACATGATACCACCTACCTCAGTATTAGCATTACTGTAACGATTACTAGAATGTACTTTTAAAGTAGTGACGTCAACCCACCGACCGGATATTGGTAGGAAGCCGAAAATACGATTGACTTTAACTGACCGAAATTCGGCCCTGATTTGTTTAGATTTCTTAAGTTTTTACTATATGCTTTCGCTGGTAAATGATCGGTATTTTTGAAATGCACTCGAATTCAACCGCCTTAGTTGCAATCGAGTATTTTCGGTCCGTTCACGAGTGCCATCTTTCTGCTCGAATATGTTTGCTCAGAAAAAAGCGTTATGAATCTGAGGAATTACACGTTTGCTGCTTTTCATTCTCATAATGCCATAAATTCAGCATTCGAGTAATTAAGGTGGAGAAATCGATAATCATAAAAAGTGATAGACTGATAAGGATCTAGTGCATCAAATTTCTGCCACATTAACCAACCTCTGAACCAATTGTGTTCTTATATTTTCTAAGGATTCCATCAAAATCCCATCTATCGTGAATTCCGAAGGACATTGATAACAAGATACGAGAAAAAAAAATCATTTTTTATATGATGAGCATTTTCAATCGCAATATCGATTTTAAATTCATACGCTTTTTAAGCTCGAAAACTTCGTCAGCATTTTCCTTTAAAAGTATTGTGTCATTTCCGCCACGCGTTTTCCACATCATTACCTTAGAAGTAGGGGACAGTTAAATTCCGCCGACACTGAGCTAGGAAAGAGAAGAAGCAATATGAGTAGAGCAAGTTGTTGGCTTCAAGTGCAGCGGAACCACTTAACGAACGATCAAACCAGTGATCGAAATTTCGTATACGCTCAAAACAAACATATCGGCTAGCTTACGGCAAAATAATCGAAAGCATATTATCAGCTTAAAATCCTTGTACTCAGAAGTGATTAACACCTCACCTGCAGAGACCCATTGTCGTTTGGTGTTATGGCTATATCGTTTAAATACGAGATTAACATCTTCACGAAATGTGGCCAACAAGGCGAAATAAATTAGCGGCTGACAAAGGCATACACTGATTCCATAAATTAGACGTGATATATAGTCACGATTCATATAGAGTGTTGAATTGATTGGTTTATCGGCGATAAACATAAATGGTAAATTCACACTCAATACACAGAGGACAGCACGAATAAGAACACAGGTGAAATGCTGCAATGTTTTGAACGTTTCAAAAAAGCTTTTCATGTGATCACGAAAGTTGATCGATCGATTCGTGATCCACTTTTTATCGATTAATGCTGATAACTTTTTCGTGAGATATTGCAGCTTTAGAGGATATTTGACATGCAGTTAGCAAATGACTGAAACATTTAATTGATGTGGAAATTTTTAGTCGATAAGTGCGATTTATATGGGTTCTCATATGTGAGTTGTTTGGCGCGGAAGAAACTGCCATCCACGAGAGAGGACAATCGCTCTAAGATTGGACAGGGAGGAGGATGAGCAAAGGCGAAGAAGGTAGAGAAAAGGAGGAGAAAGACAAAGATAGAAAAGAGAAGGGTAGCAATGCGGAGGTGGGGGGGGGGGGGATTTCGTTATGTTCCAAAGAATTGTCTCAAGAATTTTTCTCACTTACAGTAGAAATTTTAACTATACTATCATATGATAAAATTTTCTTCGTTTCCCTCCTCATAACTTCAGTTCTTCAATTCTCAAAAAACTTTTGTGGTTTTCATTGCCGTTCGAATGAGTTAAAGTGGGCGGCCACCATTCGAAAGTCCTCTTTACTTCAATGAGTGAAAAAAACCAACCTTGCCACAAAATGAAATCAGTGGACATTCTCATCTCTACCCATTTTTCCCCCTCTCCCCCCCCCCCCCTAAAATCATCGTTTTAAACTCGTATAATCTTTGCGTTCAAACGATTCAAAAATATTCAATTTTATAATATGGAACAAATCTTAAAGTCTTTCCACATTATCATTTTTCATTCTGTGAAATAATACACGTATAATTTGTTGTTATCTCTCTTCTCACTTAATTCCTCATAACATTTAAGAGCGTTTCCCAAACACTCGCTAGCCGCATGTGTTTATTAGAACAAGAAACTTTAGCCTTACTAAGACACCTGTTTATCGATGGGAGAATTCTCGTTGATCGCATATCTCCAACTTTGTTTCATTTGTTTGATAAGAAATATACACAACGCTATACCAAGAATACCAAGCGAATAGATCGGTACCCATATCCGCATTCGCAAATGCATTTCCTCTATATCATCGCCTCAAATCAAAACAACTCTTCTATCACACATTTTTCAAACACTTGTAAAAGCGTACTATGCATAAAGATAATAATATGCCTAGTAAGAATGTAGTTAGTATTAACTAACTAATCATTTCTAATATTCAAAAGAGGGCATTCCATAACGCTTTCGAACTAGGGAAAATTTGAAGGAGTATGAAATCGCGTAAAAACTGACAAAGAATTTCGGTACCGTCGAATGAATTTAGCGGCAATACACCTTACTAGCTCTCTTCATTAATTACATGAGTGCTTCACATTAAGTAGACATCATATAAAATGCTGGGTGGAAATTCACGTCAAGTTATCTACAAGGAGTGCTATCATATATACTTATTTATTTATTTATTTAGATATGATTCCAATAGTAGATGATGGGAAAGTTTGTCGAAAAAACGTTACCAATAACGTCGGGAAGAGGGCAGAATGCGGAGACGGAACTGTTGCGTTGCTCCTTCACTGCTGATATCCACATAGGTACTGCTAACGTGGCTGACAGTACAAGTAGCAGAGCTATCGTAAGCGCCCCATTGCAATGTGACGATGCCTAATTCGTAACACCTCTTACACAGCTAATAAAAGTAATATATATATATATATATGAACGTATGCTGCATGAAACATGCTCGACATAACAGGTAGGATTCAAGCAATAATAGCTGTGGAAAAAAAAGTGCTTGACTCTTTGTGAAATGTGATGCCAATTTCAGAAATATTGAGACAAAAGAGCTTAGTTCATCGCGCCACTCTCAGCTGTCTGTAGCCTTTTCCACTACCTCCTTCCTTTGCGCTCTAAGGATATTCAAAATCCCCCGAGGCATTGTCCTTTAATAATTAGTGTTATTTTCGGCTCTATACCTCTGTAACTATGTCATTATCATTCGTAATGGTTTCCCTCTTAATTGATAATTTAACACTCACATTTTAA
This sequence comes from Ascaris suum, assembly GCA_013433145.1. NCBI lineage: Eukaryota > Metazoa > Nematoda > Chromadorea > Rhabditida > Ascarididae > Ascaris > Ascaris suum. The sequence continues at coordinate 7,227,430 of CM024189.1, forward strand.
ACCACATTCATCAAGCTCACATTAACAGCTCTACTGTACTGTATCTAAGAGCATACTTTCATATCAAATTAAATCAACTCGACTGCAATCATTATACAGTCTCATTTTACGTGTTTTATTATGCATTAAGCAATTAAAATCACTTTCGTCCTTGTCATATCTTCCGAAACGAAATGCCATCGATTTTGTTGTGCTAAAAATTACTTTCGAATTCATTTTCTTTTCTTGATCGATGAATTATTTTCGAATCGTTTTATCAAACATTTCAAATTCCAGTATTCAAGTGCTAATGTTCCGATTGCAAATAGCATCCCGGTCTCTAACAAAACGTACCAAATCCGATGCTCTTTGGCACTTTTAATCATTAAACTGCTGTGCTTTCCTCATAAGAAATTTCCCATATTGCGTAGTTTTTTTTCTGGTTTTTTTTTTTTGATGAATGAAACGAAGTTAAAATTGAATGAAGCTGAGACAAATACGATAGTGAGTAGGATAGAGTATTATTTTAAAAAAAAACGGTAAATTAATGTCTGCAAATTTCAGCTCATTTCTAAATCTTCTTTTCATTAGAAAGTTGGGTTTTTTTTTTTGGACTCAGTCCTCTTATTCTTTTCTGAAATATCTTTCATCCCTTGCAACATCTTCAACATCTCTCTATACGCAGCAAAACTTTTCCTTCAGGAGCGATAGAATAAGAAACATTTCCTCTCAATCATATTCCTCAACTCGAACTGCATCTTCTCTATGCTCACTATATCCTGCAATGATTTGAAGAAGAGGTACGGATTCTGAGCGATTTCTACAATTTTTGTAAAGCTACCGAAGTTTGTGTAACGTGCAGAATTTCTTAGATCCTACATCGTTCTGCCTTTCCAAACTTTTTTCTTTCACTCTCACCTGGGAGCCTATAGCACCATCAGAATTTTCGTGCCAATCACATGTGAACTAGAAGCTAATGCCGTTAACCTCCATGCACCCCAAACCAACGTTCTTGTCCTGTCTCGTCGAAGCCAGCTTTGCGCTATGACAGCTATTGTCGCCAGCGAATTACGCACAAAGCAGATAATAAATTATAGAGTGAGAAAGGCGATAAAACAATGAAGCAAGCCGTTAACTTTCCGCATAGCGTGATGGGTGGTCTAGAAAATTTGAAAAGCGACACAAATCTTAATCATATTTTCTTCATCATGTCTTTAAAAGTTGTATTTGCTTAATTTTCAAATGCATCTGCTTGGATTACATGCTAGTGCATACAAAGTCGACATGCTATCTGACGCCACCGCAGTGAAAGCCTTTATTCGAAATGGGAGAATTTCACTGATTCATGATTCCACAGATGAGATGCGTCTGCTATTTAGAAACTCAAAGTCAGCTCATACCTGAAACTTTGGCTTACAGAGTAATATCCTAAGCCTTTAAAATCGGTTCAGTTTTCAGAAGAGATTTCAATGAGAATTTCGAGGATGAATTTTCAAAAATGAACAAAAGAAATGAGATAAATATGCGCAATATTTTTTACCTTAGCATATTTTGCTGGCACAAGAACGGCAGCTAGATGATTCACTGATGCAACGATGAGGAAAATCACTTGTGCTGCATCGCTATGCATCCAAATCGTAATAAAGAATCCACGTACAAGGCACTGAAGGCTTTTGATTTCCTGCAACATGATTGCGCTCATCTACGCCTCTCATTTAATGTGTTTTCATCGTTTAGGATTTTGTCTCATCGAACCAAAAATCCACAAGCCTCTTTCACATACTTTGACGGCAATCTTCTCGATTAGCGCCCCCCGTTGACGCCAATAAAGAAATATATTGTTGAGGGTGGGGGGGGGGGGGGGGGGGGGAGGGAGAGAGACATTCTAACACAGAAATACTAATTGCTTAACAGCCTGTGAATATTATGTGATGTTCAGTTTTTCAAGGATGAATATTTTTTCGAAGATTTCAATCATTTCAGCGCATTAAGCATGTTTATTTCGTTAAGATAGAATTGGCGAAATGTAAGATAGAGCGAGATGTGGAAAGCGAAGAGAAACATGAATCGCACAATACTTTTTAGGTACTCAATCAAGCGGGTAGTTATTACCCACTCAACCAAGTGGGTAATAATTTCCATCAGGTTATCTTTTCTCTTCACTTACCTGTTAAGTCAACAATGGTAAAAACGTTACCGAGCGCCAGATATAAATAAGAGATGCATTCAGAACGCAATCGCCTGCAGCATATAATTTGTGTACGTTTGAACGTGTCCATTTGTAGATCTATTATTTATTTGCATATCAATAAATTTTGATAGGTGATTATCATATTCGCTAAATATGAGTTTTACAAATTGCTGTCTGACTAAATATCACTAAATAATTTCAAACGCTTTAACATAAAGAATTACCTTCTCTGTCTCGCCATAAATTGTCATATATATACCGAAGAATGCAGCATAGATGGCACCAATACCAGCATAAAAATCTAAATATTGATTGCAACAAAATTTTCGGCGATTATTATTGAAATGAGAAATATGTATGTTTGATTTATGTAAAATTTAAGTTTACATCCGAATATAAACAAATATATATTTTAGCTTAATTGCTCTTTTCTTTATAGCAAATTTACAACGAAAATCTTTTAATTAATTGAATAAAAACGATAACGTATATTAATTGCACACTTATTTAATAGATAATATTGTGAGAAAATGAATAGATAAGATTATTCGCTAAAAATATTCACATTCATATATGAATATTTATGATTAAAGTGATTAATCGAAAATATGGCACTTACACTAATAAAATATTTTCAACGACAAACCTGTATAATCCTTCAGCAATTACATCCCTCTAGGAAAAGTTGTTAACAGTGAATGGATGAAAAAGGTGATTGTTGATAGATGTTCGAAATAGCAATCTTAGAGGAGCAATATAAATTTCTCTTCTAAAATTGAAATAAACACCACTAAATCGTTGGATTTCTCCATATGGAATTCTTTATGAATTTTCGATAAGCTCAACATAATTCAAATTCTATATTTAAACAAAGTATCAAATCGCCAAATTTTTTTTTTCAATTTTTACACCTGAGCTTAGATCTATGATATAAGAATTAATGAAAAATTCTTTTCAACTTCTTCATTTGGTGTGTTTAATGCGTCCCATTGTTTTAAATGTTTCATTTCACTAAACATCTTTTAAATGTATAGCGCAAATATTTACACTAAATGGAAGAATAAACGTTAGCTCATATTCTTTCCGTTGGTCACAAATATGAGGACTAAAAATTAACACGTGAAGCTCTTTACATAGAAAGAAGGGAAGCTATTTTTTTAAAAGCTATTTGCTATAAAAGCAGCGTATATTGTGCTTGTAATAAGCCGAAGAAATCTTCAGAAGAACGAAATAAAACTTTCAAAGAAAAAAAAAAGATAAGAAGCATACCGGCGATCGCAAGTCCGGCCATGCAAACATTGACTTTCCTTTTAACTTTAAGGAAAACGATGAGAAGAAAGATACTAGCGACACATTGTGCAAAGCCAACACTCGGCAAAAGAACGAACAATGCGTCTGACAACATCACCCCTAAACTATTCATTAATTGCAAATGAAGAATATAATATATTAGTAGTCAGCGGTTTTCTCATATCAATGAACAACTCAAATAAATTTAAAATTCTATAGGAGAGAAATTCACAAGCAAATTTCTATGATAAACGTTATGCGATCCCTTCTCAAATAATATCTACAATGCGAGAGGAAAATTTCCTGTAAAAATTTTGCAAACATTTCTCCTAACTTGGTGGAAAATCGTCTGAATGCGAAGCGACTCGAAGATTGGCGTTATTGTCAAACTATTCCAAATATATAGCAGTAGAAGAATGGAATTTCTCATACGTACTACAAATCTCCTTTTTTTCATAGACGATCACACTCGTATTCTAATTTCTAATCTCGTCAACTTTATTTTCTGTATTCTATATTCTGAGCTCAACCTATGTTGAAATAGCAAGTATAACATGTCAACGACGGTTAATGTAAAGAAATGCGAAAAGCGACTAGAGTTTAGTTGATGAGGCAACCCGAAGAATCGAGAAGCGCGCAGCATGCAGATTTATGTGAGATTCATCTTCTAAAGATTAGTGCTCAATGCATTAAAGTGAAGCAAAAGCCATTAATCCATATGCCGTTCATCGCTTCTACGAACACAACGCATCGCTGAGGGAAACAAAAATCCGTTAAGAATTAACACATCACACCTGATTGACAAGAATAATCTTAGTTGAATCTCGTTCATTCGCACAATCCCCCATCGCTTAATCTTCTTGAAAGCTTTCCTCATATGGAGGACCATAGCACAACTTCGTATATCGTCGACTTTAATTGTTGCTATGAGCCGATGAGATGAAACTATCATATATCGATAAACGAATTAATCTCTAATATTTGGAGATGAAAAGACAATAGAAGAGCCGAGTAAAAACTACTGATATGTGCAAGAAGAGTAAATCAATGGTAATAGACATACTAAAATAGCATTGAAAATTTCCATTTTCCAAATAATCAGAAGCTAATGTTTTCTAATCTTTTAAAGATTACAATCTTCTTTTCTTTCTTAGAAGTGATCATCGCTTCAAGAAGATTTTATTTCGATATTCTATTTTTTTTTACTGCTTTTAAACGGATCCAGATTAATCATTCAAGAGTGGGTTTCATTTCTTTCCAACTTATAACTGACTGAATTTTATTCAACGCATTCATCGACTCAAGAGTGATCTTCCATAGTAGTACTAGAAACTCGGTACGTTCCAGGTTGATCCTCGATTAAGCGAAGTTGTATATCTACTTATTTGCATCATCCTCTTAACCACCAATATTCTGCACCATTTCCATATATCTTGAACGCAATCACTTCTAGTCGGCTCTAAGAAATACATTTTTATATTAGCTTCTTTGTTTAATACCGACTAATATTTGTAATGAATTATTAACGTATTCCAAACGGCTACATCATTTTTACCTGTACAGTCAGGTGCCTTACCTGGGTTTGTTAAATTATACTTTTGCATTCAGGTGCATTGCATTTGCTGATCAAACAAATATAGTAGCTACCATGACGTTTATTGCATTCAGGTCACTGCTTCAAGTCATAGAATTGTTGATTCAACGTTCAACGTTTCAATTTCCAATCTTTTTTTTTGTTGTCTAAGTAAGCAATACAGTGATATTCTTTTAGGCGTATTTTTTATAACGTTTCTTTATGTTTTTATAAAAAAAGAGGAAAAATATAAGATCTCTCGAAAAATATTTCAACTCTGAAAGCATTTCCCAATTGCAAAGATAGAGGTAATGGACCATTGTTAGAAGAGTAGATGCAAACAATGCACGAATAAGACATGGACAAAATGCCTATGTGAATAAAAGGTGAGCACCTTTCCGCCCTTATCCGTTGACGTGTGCACCTGACTTATGCGCGAGCCTTCATCAGAACAATACGCATAACCATGTTAGCATGAGAAAATTGCATAGACAACTTAATTATGTGCGGAAAATAGGATCAAGAGGAAAAAAAAAAGAAAAGTCTGTAGATAAAATGTCTGTTAAAAATGCATAATAAACACAAAATTCACAAAATGTAGAGCGTACCTCGTCATTGCAATCCGTTTTCTTTCTTTCTTTCTTTTTTTTTTTCCCCATAACTGCTGTTTGAGAGTTAGAGCTAGGGCATCTTTTACCGACGCTTTCCATTTCTATTCTAAAAAAAAAATGGTTTTTCCGTATACGCAAAGAAGAGTGATGTGCGCCGAGCAATAGTAAGGTCACAAGGACAAAACGCGAGAAAAAGCCGCATGACACTAACAATTAATAAAATCACCACTACAAACAAACTTTTACATATATAGACTTACCTAGTAATTAAAGCATAACTACTCTAAAAGTTAGAATATTATATGCCAATAATTTTAATACGTATTGATATGAATAAAATATGCATATTATCAAAAGCCAATATAAGATGTGGTGTTAAATGTATGAATGAAAAGAAATGCATTCGAATACCACTAATAGAAGGAACTTGAAGTAAAAAACGCGACATGTAATATGCGGAGAACGATATAGATGATATAAAAGTAGAGTAGAGAAGTAGAGAAGTAGAGTATCAAGATATAAAAATAGAGAATTATAAACTATAAAACATTAAACACAAACTATACTAATAGCCGCAAGCGATCAATAAATGAGAATGTCGATGTTGAGGTCAACACTCTTAGGTTAGTTTCGCGTATAGATCAATGTTCATATGTTTTTTTTATCAGTTATTGAATCTGACAACTCAAGCAAATAGTACTCGAGATTCATTGGAAAATACTGACGAAGAAATACTATTTTGAAAGCGTTTTAATAAATTATTCAAACAACGCTGTAACATCCCATAACAATATACCAAATCAAGTTTAAGAGCGATTTGTACGATCATATTGTTACTTGTTTGCAGCTTACTTAATTCCTCAATTTTTTTTACAAGTATTGTGAATTACTATTTAAAAAAAAACTATCGATTTTCATCAAAATTAGCGCATAATGCAAAATGTTCTAATTATGCGATACTTCGTCATGATGAAATACAATTGCAAAATTAATTCATGAAATATTATCGAATAAGCGCTTTCAACTTCTCACACAAATTCTTCTCATTTGAAAAATTGCATTGAATAAATTATGCACTAATAGCGGCAAGCGATCAATAAATGAGAACGTCGATGTTGAGGTCATCACCCTTAGGTTCATTTCGATGCTCTCTTTTACTTCAACAGTTAATACTATCTCGTGGAATTTTTATTTATTGTAGAGAAAACTTTTAGCAAAAATATAGCCTTAGCAATGTTATAACTTCTTTAGAGTGCAATATTGTTTTTATTTAGAAGCGAATCAATAATGGTTTACAATTTCTTTATATCCATGAGTATGTTGAGTGTACTAGAGAAAGTTACATTTTCTTTTTCAATAAATAAGGAAAAGTCATACTTTTTTTAAACTGTAATAAACAACAACGAAAAAGTGATCGTATTTTAGGGAGGATGGGGGGGGGGGGGGGGGGGGGGGTTGCATGATTTGTGCGGAAAGAGATAAAAACTTCATCATTTTATAGAGGGGAGAGGTTCCCACTTACCGTACATGTGGTAGCGAGAGCACCGATATTGTATAGAAAACAGAAAAAACCACAATTTTGATATTGAGATTATCGTTACAGGTTTATATTTTTTCCAAAGAGATGAGCAACTAAGATCTTTTTGAGGAAGACAAATAAAAAAACTTGTAACAAAAAAAAAAAATTTCATCTCTGAGTATGATTATAGTATGAAAGAGTTTATAACTACAATTTATTGAAGACTTAAATAATCGTTCGAACTTTTTTTCCTTCTCTTCTAATCGGTGCTTCAAGATTCTCCCAATATTTGGTTGCATAATATCACATAAAAGCATCTTATTAATGAGATTAAACTTAAGAAAAAAAGTAAACGAAGTACAACTAATTTTTATTATTGTTGAAGAGATGATGAAAAAAATTGCCAATTGTCGTACACATAAAAACATTCAAGCTGTAGTATATCTTATTTTTCAGTGAGTTTTTATTATGTGTTTACCTATGTCGATGCCATATTCACCGTTTAATTGCACATTAGATGCACATTTTGTTTAATTGCATTTATAGAACTAATACTATTTATTACACTAAACAAAGATATCCGTATCGTGAACGGTCAACATCGTAGCGTCTTGGCCAACTTTGCCTTTTTCTGATATCCTCGAAATAAGCATCATGTTATTGGCGAATAAAGCCGTAGCATTCTCATTTGGGTTTTCAGTGTTGCCGTCGTTTTGGTGACCTGTTGGAACTCGATAGCGATGTAGAACATTCGGATGTTTCGCCTCGTTCGATTCATCAGCACATGAGACATCCTCATCGTCATACTTTTGACGATAGTGCGAATGAATTTTGTCCTCATGTGTTGCTGTTTTCAACTGTGGAATACGTCCAATTTCTTGGGGACTATCATGAGAAATTTCACCAATACAATTGATTGCAGCATTGTTCGAAATTTTTGACGTATTCGCATCACATTTCCTGCAAAATGGTCGCTCTTATCGCAAAAATATGCGAAAATTACGAACGAATTTTTTTTTTTTGCATTTCATTGCTTTTACAAATATTTCCTATTTATTCAGTTATAAGAGAAGCTTAAACTATATAATCATATCATATCTGAGAAATAATTGGTGACTTGCATAAAATGGGATGAAAACGCTTGAGAGAAATAACACGTCCGAACTCAAGTATAAATTTTTGTACATTTCGTAAAGATTTCAAGGAATACACATTGTTGCGTTGAATAGGTTGATATCTTCTACAACATGTTTGTATGACCAAATCACGAAATGTCGGATTGAGCCAAGCGTATAATACCGGATTTGCGATATTATTTGTCATTGCCACACTGAAAAAAAAGTCGCTTATATTATTAAACTTAATAAAAAGTATACAAGTTAAAGTTGCTTATATATTTATATGCGCAAAAAGTAGTAAACAGTTTTTAACGCTGCCCATCCCACATGAGTGTTCTACCATAACTTTTACCACATGAATGTTTATTACTTCTCGGTTTCTTAATTACTTATAGTTGTAGATCGATATGAGGTGTTATAAAGACATAAGATTCTTTGAATCTTTTACTCTGTGTTAGAATTTTACTCGATTTTTGAATCTTTTACTGATTCTCATCATAGTTTATTACTCTGTGTAGGTGTTAGAATTTTGCAGTAATAGTTACTACTAGGATTTTCATTGCAAATCCTCATTCGTTTCGCTGTATTATTAGAAACTCGGAAAACTTAAACATTCGATTCGTAAGTCGCGCAGTTTGTCGCTTTAAATGTGCGAAAAAAAAGTTTTCATTCCGAATGGAATTAATCTCCAACGACATCATTTAAATTAGTCCTTTCTCTTTAATATACTGAAAGCTAAATTACTGGTTGAAACAATTTTGAGAAGAGCATCAATTGATTTATGCGTTTTAATTCTACCACACATCAATAGAACTTGTATCGATGATGCGATCACTGACAAAGGTAAACAAAAGTGTTTTAGGCTACAATTAAATAAAAGTTGAATAGATTCATAGAGTTTTATTTCATCTGTGAAAATTAGATTTATATATCCTTATCGTTTAAACAATTAAAAGGGAAAATAAAAAGGACCTATGTGTGAAGAGGTTAATGAGATAAGATAAGCTCATATTGTCGATGCCGAACGTGCGAAAAAATCGGTTCGATTCGTCGTATTCGATGATTAGGGAGACGATGTTGTGTGGCAACCAGGTGAGAGCGAAAAAAAGCACCATACTTACAAGAATCATTGTCGTACGTCGTGTCTGTTTCAGTAGATGATGACGAACTTTCTCTTGCGTCATACAAATGTCACTGATCTGGAATTCGTACTCGTTAGTAAAGCAACGGTATTATGCGAGTAGGTGGCACCGAGGGCAAATCATCCCAGCATAGAAACTGGTGACTTCGAACCTGTTCACCTAAATCAGCTAAGTTCCCACTCTGGCTTGCTTTCTCATTTTTTTCGGGCTTGTAATCCCCTTCGAGCTATTTCCATTTGCAACAACTGCCGCTTCAAGAAATCTATTACTTTTAATAAACATTTAGAATCTCGCAGTAGTATAACTCGTGTTCTGCTTGCAACGAGAAGCTGACGGCATTGTCGGCGACGGCATTCAACTGATTTCGTTTGCTATGAAATATATGGTGATCGCAGATGACTCATCCAACTCATATCTATTTAAGATGCCATGATGCATGTGCATGACCTAGAAGAATATGGACAGAAGTCGTGAAGAATGACGACGTAAAACACAGTAAAAGAAAGAAATAGGACGGATATAAAATCAGCCGCTTGCGGTGCAATGCTCAACGTCATGATAACCGATATTTTTCATCGATTCGAATTTTCAATTTTGATAGCTTTTGAGCACAAATTCAGTTAGCTTCGAGCACGCGATGTAGGCTTGGCACCGAATATAAGAGTAGGTTTAAACCATAACCTAGTCATAAGCTGGCAGTTAAACTTAAGTTTCCATTTAACCTTAAGCACAACACTCGTTCTGACAAAAGTTAACCATATTGAACAACTGCAACGCGGAAGGCCAGGGTCCGGGAAAGTGCTAGCCATCGGTTCGTGATGGAGACAAGGCGTATAACTACAGTCAAGCTTGTCAACCCTTACAACTTGAGCTTATTCACAAGGCGACTTAAATCTTGCCTAAAAAGGTGCTAGAATCTGACCATTTAAGAAATACTAAATGCCTGCACTGCGTGTAGTGTCATAACTATGAAGACGCAGCACTATATATTATAGCTAAGTACACCAGTTCATCGGTAGTGTTTTACGTACATGCGAACTGTAGCGCTAAGAAGAACGAACCTCACTGCTGACAGCCTTAAAAGCAGGATGACGCATGCTGGATGGTGAGTTGGTTTTCTCGAGCACAAATGAGCAGCGTTCGTTGATACGTTGTAGTCGTAAACGTGCCCTAGTACGGAGTCGTGCAAATATCACCGCATAGCAAAATGCCATCACAATAAACGGAATCACGAATTGTGCCACTAGCACGACCATTGTGTAAGCACGTCGACTTGACGCATTCGGCCATTTCTCTGTACAGAACTCTCCGCATACCCCCTTTAAATATATCCCCTCATAGGCACAATATAGCCGTGATGTTGATTTCAGTTTATTTCCTGTAGCATATTTTAGCGCAATGTGGAAGTCTTTTTTTCTCATCTGTACATAGATTAGCATAATTGTTAGTTTGTAGTAAAAATTACATATTTTAATTGAATTCTGGCAATTCTCTCATTGTCGAACATCGTTACGCTTCGTATAATATTGCGTAAAGATTATTGCCATCGAAATTGCAAATTTATTTTCGAACGCTTAAAGATTTTTACATTAATTTCTATGCTGAAAATCGTTTCGTTTAAACTATAAACTAATAGAAGAAATATGGTATACGAATATGCAATTGATAGCCGATTTAATTCACTATTTTAGTAGTAAAAAGCGGAGAAAATTCTCTCTCGAATTGAAATATTTTTAAACGTTTTTCTTTTAGTAACTTTCGTTCATAAAATTCAAAAATCTCCTATTATTGACATTAATTTTGCTTTCTGTAAAATATTTTTGTTAAAAAAAAGTAAATTTTTTGGAGTTAACTATGAGGTTTTATTTCCTCAAAACCTATATATATATATATATATATATATATATATATATATATATATATATATATATATATATATATATATATATATATATATATATATATATATATATATATATATATATATATATATATATATATATATATAATATATATATATAATAACGAAAAACACACAAATACAAACCGGATAAGATTCAATAGTCATGAAAAATGCATAGGGTAATGTAACAAATATGGATAACGTCCATAGAATCGTAGTAACAGTCATAGCGCCATGTTTGCTTAGAGAGCGTGTATGTGGATGTACCACCAATACATATCTGCAAATAGCATAATCCACTTGAAGTCAATTATGACATTAAATTGATCTTATTGCATTCAGTGTAACATTGTTACTCATTTATTATCTAGTAAAATTACACTGTAATTCATTCAAAAAAAAACTATAGAAAATATATTATTCAATATTTTTATTCGGCTCAATCGTTCTACTGAAAAGTATCAAATATTAGTGCCATTCTTAGAACGAAAAAATTAAGTATGTATAGTAGGAAAAATTTTTTAAGAATTAACTATTCTTGTGATGCTTCATCGCTCAAATACAAAATAAAATCTCTGTTAGCTTGCGCTATAGAGAAAATTATATAAAGCTTTTTTAAGCAGTACATATTTGAATCTATTCCTCATCCATATACTACTGATGAAAAAGAAAACGGCTAATATTTCTAGATTCAAAAGTGAAGAAAACTCGGATCAGCAAGCAAAAATTTCGATGCATTACATTATTTAACGTTGAAAGTGTCAACTTAAATATCAAATACAAAAATTTATATCGCATTCAATATACGTTTTATCCGAAATTCGCATCAACAACACGCTAACATCAAAATGATTACTCGAAGAGATTTTTAATAGGTGTGAAAAATGTAAAATATTACAAACACTTTTACAAAAAAAAAAAGGTTCTCGATTATTCAATTACCAACCGATCAAGTGCGATTGCACCAAGACTGAACGTACTGATGAAAACCGAAACTCCTTGTACGTATGGAATAAGACGACATAATATTGCACCAAAAAACCAATTTTTATAAATATTCGTTACGGGAGTTACAGGCACCGAAAGTATACACATTACAATATCACTAGCAGCCAGATTTAAAATGAACATATTCTGTACGGTCTAAAAGTATACATAGTTTCATATTCACTTCGCTATACAAAAAAAAAAGCTATTATGACAAAAGAAATTAACATGCTAGTAGTTCAACAATTTTTAGGCAAAATGGTTTCATAGTTTTAGCAATATTGAAAATTATACCCAGAAAAATCATTGAAAAAGAACTGACAAGAAAATGGAACAAAGTTATCAGAAATAATGGCGATTTTTTGAATACAAATCTAAAAAGAAAAGAAGCGACTAATCAACTTCGATCGCCTATTGTAGAATCTAGTGAAATTCACAACAACCAACTTGTAGTGTGCGATTTTGCAGAGTGACATAAATGAGCGCTGAATTGCCGATAATACCCATCAGAAAGATAAGCGCATAGAGAATCGTGAATGTTCCAATAGCTAGAGGACTACTCGACGGATCCGGATAAAGTGCGAATAAACGTCGCATCCGTTGTGCGATGACATTATTGTCAGCGGAGCGCAGCTAAAGCAATCGTTGCTTTACGTAGCATTTTGCTGACGTAACTTTTTTTTTTCGTCATTTTTTAAAAACCTATGGAAATAAGCACGTAAACGGCGATAATGGGTTAAAAAATCAATTCAGTAAACAATAGCATTCATTGCATGCATTTTACTGTCTATTGTTTCCAGAGGAATTGTCTATTCTTTTCAGAGTTCTCTCAAACTCGGTAATGAATCAAAGTGGCCATCAATCTCTAACAGCAGCATCGAAAACTTTTTTTCATTTAAAGGAGCGATTTTGTGTTCAATGGTGATGTTGACATCACCGTTGCGCAAGCTGATGTGTCCCAAGGTTCAGTTAAAAACTCGAATATCCTTAGGGTTTGCAAAGGAGCGATAGTCGAGTGCAAAAGTTGCATCATTTTGAGAGTTTCTTTGCTGGCACGTTGGTGGGAGATATCTACTGAAATCAATGCAAAAGTCCTTTTCACCTCTTATCTTAACAAGTCTCTTCTTGGTCAAATCCAATAATATTAGTGCTAACAACTATAGCAAGACTAGCGACCACAACGTTTAAGTTAACGTACGCAGTTCGTAAAAGAATGAACAAAAAAATTTATTTCAGATATATGTGATGATAACATAGCTTTGTGAGGGATGTAGTTAGTGTACTTATCGATCGTCAGTACTTTTTTTCATTGCGAACAAAATTGATTGTACCGGCTATCCCTCATTCATAATTATATACTCTTATAAGCATATATTTAGCACTAACTTTCAGCATTGACCATTATTAGTGCTCGATATGCTTTCGAGCGAATAGATCATCGTTTGAATTTCAATTCGAAAAAAAGCTATGCAAAACGTCGAAAATGAAATTCTGTAAGCAAAAAATTCTTTATTTAAAAGCCATATCTATTTAGTACCATGTTTTATTAACCGTTGAAGCAAATCTAGAGGCCAATATCAACGTATCTAATCGTTTTTTTGTTCAATTTCTTATAGCGATTGCAACTACATGGAAAAAAAAACAAAGCCATCAAATTGAAGCGCAAAGAAATTTCTTTACATTATCTTGAATTTATATCGTTTAAAGTTCATTATGAGTTGTGCTCTTTGATTAACTTTACCCTTTTATTTGTTCAAATATTATCAGATTATAAGCATCCGATATACGGTGCATGGCTTTTGTTATTCTTCATTGTTTGTAGATGTATTTTTTTAAACCATGTATAGATAGTCTTCATCTTCTTTTGCCTGTTGACGCTCTACTCTTTTATACTGTTTATACTTATGTTATATAAGGAGATAAAAAATCTAGTGAAACATTGGAATTTTATAAACGAAAACTACTGTGAAATTAGCTCAGGAAAATTTATTTTAACTAGTGGATATGAATATGATGAATAATGAACCACTAAAGATTAGCATTTGTTTGGAAAAAAAAATGGAAGAGGAAAAGAATGACCTAAATTTAGAAATCGGTGGTGAAAGCAAAAATGATAATAATGGCATAAAGGCAATGAGAGATGTCGGATCTACATTTACCATAGACGGAATGAAAATGGAAAAATGAAACAATGGCGAAAATTTCCGTGATTTTAAGGAAACAAATGGCGGAACAGATGTAGCTAGGACTATCTTGATGGGCAACCAATACTCGTAACACGTCATGCGTTAATAAAACGTCTGAAATAGTCTACTCCTACCGATATTTGCGGGTAACTGAAGCGAGAGCCAACGATCGATCGTGCGATATACGTCGTTTGATTACACGTTTGCAGATCGATGCAAACGTAATGTCGACAATCGTTTTCATCCGTTTGGTTGTGCCATAATTTAGCATTCGCTTCATCAGTGAAGCGCCGCTACTGATATCTAAATGGGCGAAAAAGAAAATATCCACCTGAGTAATCAATGATTGACGAATACCATATGAGCAATGAAGCGAATTTCATAAGCAATAGAGGACATAAATTTTAAAGCTTTCAGTTCTACACTAATTTTATAATATAAGGAAATTTTTTTTTAAAAAATATGTAATCTTCTCGTAGGATTATTTTGCTGCATGCAGTTTAATCTCAAACCCTCACTATGTTGCTATTTTTGAAAATTTCGTTAAACCTCCTAGAAAATAGTCGATCCACTGAAATACACAACATTGAAATAATTTATTCATAGCCATATCTAAAATTGTATTTCCCAAGAAAATAAAACTTGATAATTTGAAATGGAGAAATGATCATTAATGATTCATTAATAATAATAAACGGATTGATATGACATTTTGGTGGCGACAAAATAAATCAACAATTAACTGTTATGGAGTGCATATCTTTATTGCCATGTGATTTTCAGTGCTCATTGCTGTGGTCACTTTCAGTTATTTGTGATATTTGTGTTCGAGTTTTTTTCTTTTAAGTCTTGTCGACTCTGACCTCCGCTGAATGACCTGAGGTCAGTCTGAACAGTTTCGACATCAATCATAGCTTGTAGAATATCATCAGCGTTAGCCGATAAACCTTTTGACCCTTGACTATCCATCACTCACTGTAATAACAAGTGATGGAAAAAGAATGGACCGGCTGAAATACTTCGGCTGGCCAATACTCTCAAAGTCACATCTATAGAAGAAACGAAGCAACCCGATATCAACATATTTAATGCAATATTTGCAGAATTTCGAATAGCAATTAAATCTAAACAGGCTAAAACTTCGTCAAGAAGTTTGTTCATTGGAAGAAAAAATGATGAACCCGCTCGGAGGCGCAGAAAAATTTTAGATGTGTGGAAATAAGTATTCAGATTTTCAGAAGATAAGTAGAAAAAGAAAGAAATAGCTGAAAAATATCACGAAACAAATATTCGAGAAATTTCAAAATATCTAAAGGAGGGAAAAATGCGACCGCTAAAAGATTCAGCAATAAAAAAATAGCGTAAGCGTCGAAAACGATTTGCTGTTTCCTCAAAAAAAAAAAAAAGAAAAAAAAAGAAGAAAGGTGTGGAAAAGAAAAACGTTGCGCTCAAATATGATCTAACGTCGACGTGATTGCATTTTAATCCGACTGGAGTGAAGCCTCACGTTGGATGTGAGTGGCTAATTGGTAGACTTAGATACGTCAACAAAACATCCTACGACTCTTTCATTAAAATTTACTTTTGTTGTTTTGTTTTTTTTTTTACTAGTTTTTGATAACTTCTTTGGAATTTAGGTTATTTATTCTCTTATCACTGTATCTTCCGTTGCACTCTATTACGTTGCACTACCTCATTGTTTAGAGGCGTCTTTAACGTTGATATAGTTGAACATATGATTTCTGGATGAGGTTTATAATTGCGAGTTTAATCATCCAAATTTGAGATCAGAACTGGAGGCGTATTCATAAAGTCGTGAAGTCACACTTGAAGCTATAGAGATGACACTACTATGAAATATCAATGAAGCAATCCCACAAGTTGAAGTCATAAAATGAAGCAATCCTTTATGCAAAATCAAACGAAGAAGTTTACTATTCTCAAACTCTTTTACATCATTGTTATTCGTCCATTGAACTACAGGAAATTTTCCTAGCGATTAATGTTGAAAGTATATTTTGGATTGTGCTATAAATAGTTAAACGGATACTTCAATTACTTTCTATAGTGTTACTGTTATTCGTATCACACTAAGAAGTATACTGATTCTAATCAAATCCCTAACTCTAACGCATTGCTATTTATTCACTGTGTGTTTATTGTCGATTCTGATTGGTTACTGAATACTAAATATATAATTTTCTTCTTCTTTTAGACGCTAACGAATTATTAAGCAGTAAAAATTCAATAAATAGTGCTGATTGTTTTTTTTTTTTTTTTTTTTTTTATTTTACCATAAGAGATGAAATGAAAACGATATCTCAATATGGAAATATTCCTATTAAAAGGGAAGAAATTCTTCCATATAGGAAAACGCTCTGTAACATAATTTTAAATGTGAAGATTATTATTTTGCATTGCCTCATCTTTAATTTGGCGTAGTTTTTTTTTTCCTTTATTTTTTCCTTAAATTTTCGAGTTTCGCAGTTTACTAATCGAATTTCATAGTATGAAATTAACCAGTGATTGCTACTTCTACACAAATTATGTTTATATAATATCAATTGTCCAACACTTCTATCGTTTAGCATTTATTATAGCGATGAGTTAAGCGCTTATATTTCTCCTTGAATAAACTTCAAAACGTTGGAAGCATATCTGCACAAGAAAGGCGCAAAAATGAGCGAGCTGATCGAAGCCGACTATCTTTCTGCTAGATTATATCTAAGAATATTTCTAAACGATTTATTTCCGTTAAATTTCTCATATACTAATAAGTAAAAATTCACTAAAATAATACTAGTTTTTTTTTTTTTAATTTCATCAAAATAGATGAATTGAAAGCATTATTTATTGCAATGATAAATGCAAATATTCCATCAAAATAGTAAACAAATTATAACAACTTACTTATATTTTTATCATTAACCAATACGACAAATATATTTGAAAAAAAAAATGTAAAAACAATAAAAATTATTCATATTTCATCGAGCGAATTATTTATGAATTATTTCATTATTTCACCTATTAAAAATATAAAAAACAATTATTCAAATTAATAAAATGAATTACTCACATTAACAAATATTAAAAAATAAATTATTTATGAATTATTCAAATTTCACCTACCGGAAATATTCTCGATTGCCAATAAAATAAGCGATTTATTGTGAGCAGTAAACCATCAATAAACATCTGATGCATTTTGTAGCATAGTTTTTTTTCGATGTGCAGTATGTCTACTTTCAATGCGACAAGCGTAAAATGAATTGGCAATGCCCATAATTACGAAGCAATTTGAGACCCAAACGATACACGGAATTCGGTCTTTTTTTTTTTTTTTTCTAAACATACAGTAAAGAGGAAGATAATCATTTCATGCATCTAGCACTATATGCACTTTTACGTTTTAGACAGTCACGCTAAGCGCATTGCCCGAATGCTTGAAAAAAATGCCGAAGACAGCTAATGCATTTGCCTATAAGAATGGCGATCATTAACAAGCGGTGACGATTTGTATTTGCAACATCGATCATAGAATAAAACTGTCCTATAAATTATATTGCTACATTGTTAATGATAGTTATTTCTAGGAGTTGAGGATACAAATGCATCAATATCACCGTGGAAATGCTCGCCACATTTCCTCAACATATATTTTTATTGCGAGGAGTTGACACCATCAGACAAAAAGATCGATCGAGACAGAAAAATGGGCACATATAAAATCGTCATAATGCATTTAGGCAAAAATTTTCAAAACGGCATAAAAACGATTTCAAGCGTATTGCTGTTGTCAAGGTTTCCTTTTAAATTAAGCTATACGAGAAAAAACAACCATATTGATTCATGGAAAATGAAATTTGAAAGCAATTCAGTCGATTGTCAAGGCAACAGTTATGAAGAAATAACTTATACATTTTTCCAGTCGTATACTAAAATATATATATTTTTCGAATCGTACTAAAATATCATAGTACTTCCACCAATTTTGACAACTCTTCACTTCGAAATTTAAAAACAAATGTTATCGGCACTAAATTCGAGAAATTTTTTTCACCAGCTAAGTATCAACAATTCTAAAATTGACAGAAGTTGATAGAATAAAGTAAAAGTAAGATCAATACTTCAGCAGAACAATATGGAGTAGGTTAATCAGATAACAATACGTTGCTATGATCAGACAGATTCTCGATAGAATGGGTACGTTTGCATTACAAAAAAAAAACGCTGCCAAATTATTGCTCCGAGTCCATAACGAATATTATATCCATAGACCAATTTTTCGGTTCATTATTGAAATTCTAAGCGATATGCGTAAATTACTAATAATATAAAATAACAGCGGAAAAAAAAACTGCCGCATCGAACACTACTTTCATCTTATACGAAAGCAATCAAAGTACGATAAACATGCGAATCAAGAAAGGTAAAATGAGGTAATGCTCAACAAGGAAATTAGCATCATACACGCTTTTTCGCTTCTTTCTCCCAGTTGAGCATATCAGTATGCTAACAATAAATATATGCTTCATTTTGTTGATTACAATTAATTTTACACGTTATTTGTTGCAATTCGCTCGACGCTTAGTATTTCGTTAATTTCTGCGCTACTGAAAAAGCGAATAAAATATAAATACACGAAATATGCGCTTATATTCTAATTAACTTCACTACTTTCTTTGCGAGAAAAGCGCTTTTCTTTAAAGTAATTGAAGTAAAATAAGAAAACAATCGACCTAAAATATAGGTAAAATTATTTCCACATTTAAACGCATATGTATATACCTTTAGGATTGACGAATCGATGTGAATGATGGTATCGTAAACGAGTTTATGCTATCGTTTATTTGTATCCAGAAAATAGCGTAATTCCAACTCCACTGACCTCAGGTTGAAGCCTTCAAATCGGGCAGACGAAAACAAGCATAAGCACTTACATCGCATGCAGCCATTATGCAAAATTGCAAAAACGCATAATATTTATTTTATACACAATAGGAAATTACTCTCTAATTAAAGAGATTAAAAAGCAATCCTGAGTCATGGATATATACCTCAACAATTTCTAGGAGGAATAAGGGTATTCGTTATTCAAAGAATAGTATTGGTCATCTGTACTATCGTCCGCTATTCAGTGTGATGACGCTTACAATGATCCATTAATATGTACGATTCTTCAATTATTTTTCAACAGCAAAAAAATCAAAAAAAGTTTAATTAAATGAAACAAATAATCGATCATTCATAGAACTGGCTGAACGAAAAAAGTTCCTAAATACGAATATTGAAGCCGAATAATTCAACGCTTGAAAAAATCAAAACGCCTCAAGAGAAATTTCCACTGAATGAGATTGCCGATTGATCAATTTCAAAGACCTTTGGTTATAAGAGTGGAATTAGATAATCATTTATGAAATTCTTTGAGAATAAAGGCCAATAAATCAAATCGAAAAAATATTGTATCAATGAAATAAATAAATAAATAAATAAATAAGACAATACGTCTATCAAACGCAACATAAAAATAGCATTTCGAATAGAATATAGGCGTTCAGTAATATGCAAAAAAATCATTAATGTTCATAAATTAAAACTAGACAAGATAAATGCATAAAGAACTTAAACAACAATAAACAATAGAAAAAAAAAATAGACAAAATCCACAGATGATATTAAATAACAAAATAATAAACAATAGAAAGTGAAGTTAAAGAGTATGAAGTAATTCACATTGAAAAAAACTCAAATCATAAGTATTAGATAGATATCTATATATGAAGAAAGATTGAAGAAAGCATCGGCTTTTTTCTTTTTTTTTTTTTTTTTTTTTAGTCGCCAACAAATCACCGCAATATGCGAGCTTTTTGATGCTTCCAATGTAATTACACGTACACTTTCAACTTAAAGAATTTCAACGAATCCATAAAATTGCTAAGCTATTCATCATCGTACCACGTGATGCACATTCATTTAAATTCCACTCGACATATTTTTACCTTTTATCAAATAAATGAAAATTTTGCAGCACCTAATCGCTCTTAAAGATTTAACATCTTTTCAAGTGAATTTCATCTATACGTTTCGGTAATTGAAATCTCGAATGCTTATAATTAAATTCTGTACCTGTGGTAAAACTAAACCATACTCCGATTCTACTTACAGATAATAAACTAATGTAGGTCACTAGCATTTCTTATATTGCATAAAATATGAGAAAGCCCTTGGAGTGCAACGGTGGTGCAATGCTAGCAAATGGCCAAAAGGCCCAGTTCGGACACGAGCGATCGTTTTCCCTCAAACTTAGGAAAAGTAAAGATCAACACTTATGAAGAAAACCCGCGAAAGGCTCCTCCATCAGATGCATTATCATGGTGAAGACTTCATGATTTGCAAAAAAAGTCAGAACATTTTCCTCGAACGTGAAATAACAAAACTTTCAGAACGATCACAAAAATTCAAGAAAAATCGAATGCTAGCGGACATTTTCAGTGGAATTTTCTTTTCCAACACTTCAATTGCAAAAAAAAAATGATAGTGATGTGGTGTACATAATAAAAGTAATATTGAACTATGCTAATCACTCTAACAACAAAACATTCGCTAAGAAGCCAAAAACGAGCCAAGCATGGAAACATCATTCCTGCTAGCGCCTAATATGCTTTTTGAAAATCAACTGAACTGACAAAAAAACATTTTCACAAACAGTTCCAAGGGGTGAGGAGAACGGTCGTGTATGATGGGGTCGAGAAACCGAAATTAAGAAAATGTAATTTTTTATATTCACACTATAGAACTCCCATTGCTAATTATGTATGCATGCTTCGGAACTGGTAAGTGCGCTGATCTCGCTGACTGAGTCCTGAAAAAGCTGACGGGGCACTAAATAAATAAGCCAATGGTCGAATTTCGGAAAGGGGTGATTTTTGCACGCTTACAGTGTATGCTAGCTGCAGAAGGATCACTGCAAAGGAGAATGAAAGAGAGAAGTTTGCAATGCGCAATGCATGCATTCAAATATAGGCAGACGAACTGAAAAAGTGATCTTGTTGGTCACTTTTTAGCAATACAGGACAATATTACAAAGTTCACTTTTATACAGCCCATATTGCAGTCCTTCATTGTTGGCTCTCACCTACCAAACTACACAACTTTTTGCAAAGATAAAACGATGAAAATACACCATTTATCAAGGAATATAAAGGATGAAAATAAGTTAGATTTATTACACTAAAGAGCACAACGTTAATAAGCCACCAAATTCCATGTGCTCGTATAGTGAATGAACGAAGTTGAAGGTAATAGCTGAACATATGAACATCTGTACGCATACAGAAAAATATTATCATATTGTCGCAACACTTTATCATACTCTTCAAATAAAAAACGCACACAAAGAAATTCCACTCGAAAGAATCATTGAAGCGTGATATGAGCGGAAATAAGCTTTAAAAGCCCATATTATCAATTGGTTTTCTAACGATTGCAGTGATTCATTCATTATCAAAATTAGCTTCATAATCGCTAAGGTTAACTTTGCGACGACTTTTCAAAACAAACACTGCGAAGCACTGTTAATTCTGAGATAGATGATATTGATTTTTAGCTCTCTCCCACCCCTCCCCTCCCCCTCCACTGCTGTAATGGATGAAAACAACCAGCCAGTGGCGAGCATCCTCAGTAGTAATGTTAACAGTAGCATGGCAAGCACATAAAATTCGAAGACAATGATAGATGAGATTACGACCATCTTATTATCGATCCTGTCCACGATCAACATTTTTTAAAAGATCTTAACTAAGATCAAAATGAAAACCAATATGAAGATCAATACGAAGAGTCAGAGTGCCTGCAATGGTACCTAACTATGGAGGAAATATTTTTCAAAAATTTTCCATATTCCCGATCTCGGATTTTTCCACCAACAAGCCCAGCCTAGGCACTGGGCCCGTCATCTTATAAAAGAAATATTTTCGCTGGGCTCGAAGAGTGAATAGAGTCAGAGTGTCTCCTATGGAAGGCACTAATGGAAAAAAGATTCCCCGAAAGCCGATGTCTGAGGAAAGTTAGAGTGCCTGTAAGCCCAGAGCCAATTAAAGATCTGTATACTATTACTACATATATAATAGACTCGCGCCTTCGTCGCTCGGAAATACAGCAGGCGAAGAAATAGAGGATACGAACCTCTACTGTCTATCTAGAATTTATTTCAGTACTTATGCTAGGCACTGGGGAATGCTACACCTCCACACAACTCCTTATAGGCTCCGACACACAAGGGGGCTTCGGCCTCCCTTTACACAATACATGAACCGATAGGGGCTTCGCTCCTTCCGTACGACACACAAAGAGAGAGACACACACCACATACCGACACCACACCCAAGCACACACATATCACACAACACCCCACCCCTCCCTCCTCCCCCCCCCCCCCCCCCCCCCCCAGCGCACAAACACCACACACTTATACACGCACATACCCTCTCTCTCACACACCATATACCATACAAACATGTCACACCGAATAGCAAAAATTAATCCCTCCCCCTCTATACCGCACATAAACAAGAATACGCGCCCCAAATTGGTCCGCGCCCTTCCCTCATGCTATCATGCTTCATCTCAATCTAATGCGTAACTGACTGCGCCATCCAATACCTACGAACCAAACCAAATTTCACCGCCTATACATTTCTATGGAAAAACGTGTACACTCTTCTTAAAACATACCTTGCAGTCCTCTCGACAAATAACAGCGCCAGTTGGATAAAGCTCGTCTTGTACTCCTATTTGATACAACATACACTTGTGCAACTCCGATCATTGAGATTTGCCAAGCGCGGAAACCTTTAGGTATGAAAAATGGCATATATACACTTTTCACCCACTTACCTTATAACTAACTACCTTGACCAAAAAGAATAGGCATAGAAAGAACAAAATTTCCAAAACCTTTATGAAGAAATGGCACTCCTCCATCGAATTTCCCTTGGTCAGATAACGTTGACGAAAAGGTAAAATGGCTTACGACCATCTATATTAATTAGAGATTAAATAGGCACATAGACTCTTGAAGTATTCTTGTGCAATTACCGATCGTTGTATAAATAAGGCAGTGGATACCTGTTGGATGAAATTAGGAGATGATCTGATCAGATTAAACAAGCGCAATTTTGCTTTACGTATCGGTAAGTAAATCAATTCGTCAACAAATTACTCATCAGAAGTAATTCTCTTCTAGTGATTTTAAGCGAAATATGGTGAAATCCTTGCATAGTTGAAGAAAACAAGCTTTCAGGACACATTACATATAAAAGTGGACGGAACTCAGAAAAAAAAAAGCGAAATAATAAAAGCTGGACTAAAAGTAGTATGGGATAATAATTTAGACAGTGCCTTTATATTTCATCCGATATTATTGGTTCAATGTAGCGATTTCACTTTGGCAATCTAATTGCTTAGCATATGGGCATGGCTTTCAACTGGTAAAGATAGGCGTTTCTCATCGGTAAAAATTACTGCAAGAGAAACACACCAACGAAATTTCCCACTTCCTAAATGGACATGTCGGATGTAAAAGAAGCTTTTTTTTAGTGAAATAAGCCACCTGAGGATTATCGATGAGGTTTCTATGGGGCTGTACCACGCTTCATCTTCTGTCTCGACTCTTTTCAAATAGGTGGCATTAGGTTAATCGAATGGTAGATGATATATGCAGCAGATCTTCGCAATGCCTTCCGCATAGTTCAAACAACACAGATGAAAAGATGATTATGCCGTTTTTTCGTTGCTTTTTTTTTCTTTCTATGGGAATCTTCACCATATTTGCCGAAGCCACTGTTATATACTTTGTTTCAATTGAAGATATTCGATAGTAATAATCATACAAATTACTCCTTACAAACTACAAATAAGGAGGCATCATGCTGAGGTCATGTCTGAGAGCAAGATACAGGTAATGCTCTGACACGTAGAACGCTGTACAGCTTTTCACTGTGATGAAGTTTGAATTTGCCATTCGAATTCACTTAGGCGTTGTTGTGGAAGCGCCACGGTGTCAACGCAAGATACGAGAAATTCCCGAAGATGCCATTTTACGACAGTGAGTGCCCATCTCCTTGTAATGGATTTGCCAAATACTCTGCTCAAACACCTTCGCAAACAACGGTTCACATGAAGCAGATGATGTCCGTACTGCACTCGTTTTCCCACCCCCCTTTTAACTGCAACTTGTTCAACTGACCTCAACCAACAAGGACATGTTGCGACCTCGGTCACTTTATGAGGTACAGTTGCCATCGCTCCTTAAAGAGTAACTGGCGCATCAATCATTGCCCCTTAGATAAGCCGAATACGTGATCAAATTAGAATACAAGATCAATTTCCACCTCGATGCCGGAAATAATATCTTCAGCATTAATTTTATATTGCCGGAGCATTCTGTATAATGGGTACGTCAACGCACAAATGATGCTTCAAAGGTTTCAAAAGCCGTCTGTGTCTGTGTGTGTGAGGCAATATTCAGCATTTGCTGTTGATCTCTGTTAATTTCTTTATTCCAATATCTGAGCAGTTCGGTAGAAAATAAGTCATTTAGCGGGAATAGGTCAATGCCTTATTATGACTAAATGAGTTAGGTGTGCATATCAAATACTTCATTCACAACCAACAAGAAGATCCACCTAACGAAGATAATCAGTATTGCAACCTGCAAAACCTGCAGCAATATACCTCCATAATATCGTGCATGTCCCGCAAATGATACTCCACGCTAGGAATACCCTATTAAGTAAATATATCTGGACATGAAACATACGAACCAGCAAACTGCAATCTGCATGCAACCTATATGCTATCCTTATGCCGTCTGAAGAAGCGTTCCTTATTTCATACGAAAGCAAAAAAATGGCAGATTTTATCCGTTACTTACATAACCACTTGGGATATCTGTGTCATCGGATGAATCGAGTATATAGCCTGCGTACACGGATTGGCATCTCTTTTCATAGAAGCTTTCCTATCATAAAGGGAAAGTAACTGTAGGGCAAAACGCAGCATCTCAGCTCCATCTAACATCTTAACCAATCAAAACTATGAATTATCTATACCAATTCAGAGGAATAAAGACCGAACCAATAAGAAGAACTGAGAAGAGACATAAGCGGTAATCGCTGACTCGTTAAGGCCTTGATCTATGTTTCTGGATGTAGTTGCACCGACCATTTCTGACTTGCATCAATGACTACCACAAACGATACTCTCTAATATAAATTGTAAAGTCTGGGATAAAACCCTAAACTTCCTCTATTTTTAAAGGATCCGTTGTCCTAACTTGTCTTCTTACGCTCAGCAGACGATATCTTTTCACTCCCCTTCTCTCACCTGACGAGGAAATTCACATATACCCTGATTACTTGCACATGTTTCTTTAACGGTGACCTACACCCTATGCTTGCACGCACCTTAAAAACAAGCGCTACATCACTCTACAACGCCTTCCTGTGATCGCTGTGCACGACAACGACGAAGACGTGCAACAATACTAGCAAAAACGTCTTAGTGAAGTTACTCATAAAGCCTATTCCCTATACCAGGTGTGCTGAATATTAGGCAACCACAGAAAGTTCGAATTTATAGATCTAAAAAAGGAAATAACCACCGATAGTGGTGGAACCCTCCGACGCCCTCGACGCTGAAGAAAGTGATGGGATTTTTTTTTCAGGGAATTACGAAAAATGAAACAAATGCGCCGAAAGCGACTATCGTCTGGATAATGAACAGGTGCCAACAGATGAAGTATACCGAATTTGGGCTTGATACCTATAAGCAATGCAACATATATCGGAAGAAAGTGGTAAAAACAGATTTGAATGAGTTCGTGCTGGAAGAGACCCAAAGCAAAAGTTACCTTGCTTATTACAAGGACCCTTAAGAAGTTTCATGAATAAAAAACGCTCGACAATTGAAGAGAATCATTCGCTGCAAAAGTTGGTGGATGAACTTTGAACAGATACCTCGAAATCAATGCGGTAGGCAGATCTTCACTGAGTGTAATCTTAGAGACTGTAGACTGTTTCCGTGGAAACGCCCATTTTCCTTGGAAGATCTCTCCTCCTTCCTCCGACAAGGTGTGATCTAGCTGATTAACTGCTAAGCGAGCATAAAATAAGAAGGGATTTGAACGGAGGGAGTTTTTCCCTACCGCCTGTTTCATTTCCTTTCCATTCTCCTCCCTAGTGGTTTCATGAGGAGGTGTCTCTAAACTGAAAAAAGGTCTCTTTGAATTACATTACTTGAAAGCGCTTCTTCAATGAGGGAAGTAACGATAGGGTGACATCGATGCCTTGAGAACACAATAACTACGGGGCTATTTAAAATGAACCAACGCACGTGACAGCAAATAGTGGAAAGATTCTGCGATGGCAAGGGATTTTGCGAAATACAAAGGAATAGAGTTCCATTAACGTGCGAATATAAATGTTGAAAAGTAAAATAAGTTACTAATTTAAAAACAAATTAGCGACAAAAAATAAAGTGAATCTGGTCGGGTGGATAATATCTGAGGTGAAACAAACAGATGAAATGAATGGAAAAAAATAAGGTACAGACGCACAACATAAAAAAACTGCGAAATTGGCAGCTAGTCACTACTGGCTTGCCTTTTGCCATTCTTCGAACAGCGTTAGAGGTTCATCGGCGCCCCTGTCGGTCACTTGACTTCGTGCATCTTCCACCGCAACAGTGCCATCAACCTTTATAATGCGCAACGCCGGGATCACCTTCACATCGTACTTTTCAAGCAATTGCCTAAAAACAACTCCAGCCAGTGAATTATCGACGACATGAAAGCACTACACTCAAATTCTTAGTGATAAAAGTTTTTATTAAACGATAAAATTATATGCCATAGCCTGCTATTCGGCTGCAAAGTAGTCCTCGACTCCTAGAACTGTGAGTCCGTTTATCTATAAAGCACCTCAAAAATGCTTTAAAAAAGGCAGAATGATGTGTCTAGGATTTTATGGGCTCTAGCCTCTATTACTGAGTTGAAGGTAACCCGCCAATAACACATTACAACGACACAAATATCGGTTTTTTACAAAGTAAGAAGTGACGTTCATTTAGAGATGGACGGGGAGAGAAGGGGATGATCACAATCGGAGAAAAAATCGCCGGAGTAATTCAAGCGCACCTTCTAATTTTACACTGACTCGATCGGATGGAGCAATACTCGGATAAAAATGGTCAAGTGAACACTCTTTCAAAGAAACTTCAGAAAGAAAACCTGCGTCTCCCTTTCAACTCGGCAGAAAAAAGTCCGCAGCAGTCTTAATCTTTTCTTCGGAGCATCTGTCCCCCCCCCCCCCCCTCCAACCTCCTCTTCGGCCCTCCTTAGGAAAATTCATAAAGCTTACTGTATCGCCGGATTGCCGAATTCGATATAACACCAATTGCCTTGATGTTCATCATAATATTCGATAAGATCGTCCTCTTCTTCATCTTTCGACACGAACACCACTTCAAATTGCTTTTTCTCCTTCTCGACTACTTTCTCATAGAAACGCTGCAATCCGATCCATAAGAATAATTCGGCAA
Organism: Ascaris suum; assembly: GCA_013433145.1. Taxonomy (NCBI): domain Eukaryota; kingdom Metazoa; phylum Nematoda; class Chromadorea; order Rhabditida; family Ascarididae; genus Ascaris; species Ascaris suum. Next base: position 7,255,531 of record CM024189.1, read on the forward strand.
TTTTCTTTAATAAAAAAAATCACTGAAGACCAATTGATTCTTTAGCTTTGAAATGAAAAGAAGATTGCAATTCTCCTTTAGAAAAGATGAAACTAATTAGTGTTTAGTATCATTTGCACTGAAATTTTGCAGCCTCTAATAAACTCTGAACAAGTGATGCAGACGATCGCCTATTGACTTCCATAATGAAATACTATCAATCATCATGAGCAATATAATGCTACGGTGGATAATGTCAACTATTGAGATGGATTCAGCAACAACCACTTAGTACAGCACTCCCACTAGGAGTTGAAACTGAACAAGTGAGTGCACCGCATAGCACTCATACCTTTTAACCAAGCAGTATGCGCGCTGCTCTTTCTGCTTACATCAAATAACGATTTAAAGTGTAACAATAAGCGTAAAACTGCAAAACCTTCAATTTTGGTGAAAACTGACGACAAGGTGGACACCAGCCTGCCGAAAAGTATAGCGCTACCACTTTTCCCTTCAGATGTTCTTGGCAGCCACCTTCAACCAATAATAATATAATACAGTGTAAAAGATAGTAAACACTCAAATTTATGCTCACACGCTAAAAAAAAAAAAAAAATAAATAAATAAATGAGAATTCATCGTGCGTACGTCTTAAAGAATGGAAAAGAACGGAAAAAAAAGGTACGTAATCTTCTAGTTTATGCGTACGTCTACAATATGCACGGGTATGTCTATCAGACGAGTATGATAGTTGAAATTCACAAACAGGAAATGCTATAAACGATGAAATTTGCTCGATATAGTCTAGGAAATTTTTCAAATCCGATTTCGCCGCATCTAAACAAACTTAATTATGATGGTAAAATTTTCGTGCATTAACGTTTCGTATACGACAAGAGAAAAGTGTGAGACTGTTTTTTTTGCACTCTTGTGAGGTGACCTAGAAAGTTGATCTCTTTTTTTTTGGCTTAAAAATACAAACTGGAAAAACGCACCTTAGAACCATCCTTTCGAACCAGTGTTATACCAGATAGTGCATCGGCCATTAGAGCGATTAATTGACTTATTCAGAAGTAGCTGCAATTTTGCAATGTTTAGAAAATACAATAGAAAGAAACGAAACTATCGATTGCCGTTGCGCTTTACAACCAGTTTATTGGCACAAACCGGAAATACAGCGTCGGCGGCATTCACCATTTAGACCCCTATTCGTCATAGCGTCGTGACAGTTGTACCTTAGGTAGGCGATTATTAAGTGTGAACTGAGGTTTCGTGCTCACACTTATGCTACCTGCTAAGAATGAGATTAACGTTTCAACACTGATTAATAGCTTTGTGATAGGAAAGGAATATTGATCCTCTTAGAGGCTCACTTGCCGGAGCAAAAAACTACCACGCAATAATCATTTTTCACCAATAGAAACAAAGAGACGTTTATATGATTGGAGAAAATTATTTGGAAACCATCGAAAAAATTTTCTTGACATATTTTCTGAGTCAAAACAACGCAACAATATTATTGATTTACTGATGAGAACAACTACTAACAAACATTTCTTTACAGCATCATACATTAAATCGTAGCAATAATATGGAAAATTGTGGAATTTGTTGATTTTGCTCTGAGAAGGCATCATCGAGATGAATTAAATAATTACCATATTATTTATTAAACCTTTAGTTTAATCAACAAAGCATTCATTACGAATAAATATCTCTTCATATCGCTTTCATTTCCGTTTAAGATGAGTTGTGAGGTTGCGGAAATGCCACACCTTAAGTTGGTGTCCTGCTTGTCGGATGTTGAGAAGCCGATTCACCGTTGTTACGCTTATGAGGAGGATGACGACTAATTCCACTACCTTTGTCCCGGCCGGTGAGGGTGATGGGTGGAGTGGCTCGATAGGACGGAAACATGGAGTCTGCTGGGAGCTAACTTCAACCAATCGCGCAATAATCAGTACAATAAGATCAAAACGTCCAACATAAACATGCATTTACATATATTAAAGAAAACATTTCGCAATAAAGTAAGCACGAAACACGCATCTGAGAAATAAATTTGCAAGGGGACAACATGAACATATCTAACCAGAAAAGTGAACACGTTTAATACCCCCTCCCTAAAAAATTTGCGTTTAAAGACCAAGAATAGAGAAAATGAGTAACAGAAACCATGAGGAGTGGAGAGACGCTCAAATTCAGACATAAATATGCGAAAATAAGATACGTTAATTTATAGCTACAATTGTCGGGGAGCGGTCTAAGCGCCGTTTAAAACGCGACAAGTTGCAGCCCACAATCATATGACATCGCAAAGCATTCGAATCTGGAATAACAAGGAAAGCAGGAAACGAATTGAGCATATCAGTTTGGTTCGCTGACTTTTGGGGTGTAGCCTCGACTTGAAAGAGGTGTAGCCTCGAGCGTAGTGTAAACTTTGTAAAAGAGAAAACTCCTCGAACGGAATCTCGTAGAAACCTTCAACAATCTTGAAGCATAGACAGAAATCGAACCGAACCTACGATAACACAGAGGTTTTAAGTCAAAAATAAAAAGGCGCTGTTCATAATTAGGCTCGAGTACATATACACGCCTATATGCTTATACAAATATAGTTGCCCGATCAGCACACATTGCGTATGCTCCATCCTTATTTTCTCCCATATCAGGTCTTATTAAGGCAAGGACCAAATATTCCACAAGCAGTGAAATCCAAGTTGCCTAGGCCACACCCGACACCTAAGCCCTACACCTTCTTCTCTTTCACGTTCGCATATAAAACTGCTTTGTGCTATCTTAGCCCTCCCCCTCCACCGACATTCGCTACCGCTGCATTTCTACAGCGATAAACTCCGCCTCTCGACTAAGCCTCCATCCTACCTCCTTTCATTTTCTTAATTTCCATCTAAGCCGACGATATGCTATCCTGCAATCTTGTCCACCACGTTACCCAAATGAGGCTGGAATTGCATTCTTTTCGACTGCCATATTTCCATACGTGTAGATCTCACACAAGCCCTCCTTTCTTTATATTATAGCTGTTAAATGTTTTAGAGGATTCTCCACTTTTCAAAAGCATTCTCATTATCATATGGAAGTAATATGTCACCTTACGCGAGTGTTTTTTTTTTCCACAATCCTTATAGATCGGCGATTTTATCACTGCAACGAATGAGATTTCAGAAACGACTAAGGGATAACAGTGATAATTTTTGCACATATAATTTTCTTCCCATTAAAACGAATAGATGAATGCTCGAATAAAGCGGTGACGGAGAAGAAACTGATGTCACCTACAAATGAACCACACATGCAAACGATCACGACCAACGCACTGAGGCCATCTTTGCTCTAGATTGCTGATTCATTAAATACGATAAACTCCAAATAGCCGGATTGTACGGAAATCGGTTCACAATACGAACTAGGAGAATACACAATTCGGGCGGAAGCAACAAATAATAAACCCTACCTGTGAGCTCAGATAAACTGTGGAAACCCCTAGCTAGACAGGTGGGTGCGAAATAAATATATAGACAAAAATATCAGATCAGTAAGCGAAACGTCGATTGAATGAAAAGGACGACAAATTGGAATTATTTTTACGTTTAGAAGTTTGCTGCCAAAAAAATAAACAAACAAATAGAACACCCTATCAACAATGAAATGTTTTCTCAACACAGTCATTTCCCTACTTCGATAACCTTGCAAATATGAAGGTCTGCTTTTCGTCGATTTTCGCTCTACTTAAATTGCCTACTGGTCTATTTTTGTTATTCTCTACCTTCCAGTCCTCTTCGCATATTTCCTTCCCTTATTAATCGTATATTTGCTTTTCTTCTTATACCAATTTAAAACCCGTTCTCGACCATATCTAAGTTCCCTGCAAATTGCTAAGCATTCTTTTTTTTTTAGCAGAAGCTTCTCTGCATACAAATAGGTCATCACTTTATTACTACTTAAATTCGTTGGACCATTTTGTAGCTCATTTCCAGAGTTCACTCCTCTCCATCACCTTGTTTTTTACAGCAATGCCTTCGTACCTAACACAAGGAATTCTTCCATGTCTACTGCCATTTCACATTTCTCCGACCGTCTAACCGATTTTAATATTTTCATTTCATCTGCCCGGAGGAACCTGAATTTTTTGGAACCATTTTTATGGCAGGTTGACCTCTTAGACATGAAAAACGTGACCTCACGTGGCACTTATTATCGGTCTTGTACTGCTCGTTCTTTCATCTCGCGCATCGTCGCTCATTCCTGCTTATGCCGCATTACATTTACCTTTACTCATCGCTCTTTTTTTTTACCTCAATCTTTTTATTTACTCACTTTGTCCGCATACGGATGCTATCGCGCATCCGCATGCTGCTCCCTCTCTTCTTGTCTGGCGTATATTTTGCTGCTGCAGGCGCTCAAAGATTCCTCGGTTCCGAAGTGTGTTAGTTATGGAGCCGTAAAAAAAGAAATGTGCTTCTGCTCTTCTCTAACCTTTGCAATCATCATCTTTTACCTTCCGCCAATTATTTCCTAGCTTCCAGTGCTCCGATCACGTTGTACTGCTTCTATGCAGAATACGATGCAAAAGAAAAGTGCACGATTGGGCTAGGTTTTGTGTCATTTTGATAGGGCATTATCACCGATTCTACCATTCATGCCTCAATGATTGTTGGGTATGGCGCTGAAGAACCGATCCAAGATATCTGCTTGTGATCTATCACTACAGTGATCACTTTTACTCATATATTCGATTTTCGGTCATCATTCATCACATAATGCCACTGGCCGACTTATGTGCTCTTGTGCTGCCCCAGGCGATACCTCAGGTCTGTATAGGTCGGGCTTCAGCTCGTCAGTGTCAGTTGTCCAATCGGCAGCCTTCCTTCGTCACCCCTTTACCCGTCTCTGTTCTACCCGGTTCAGGAGCTGTGGTGCTCTCCAATAAACCGCTTCTACTATCTCCGTATACCCTCGCATTCTACACTCGGCCTACCTCTTCAACGTCGCGGCCACAGACACAACACTGACTCTGGCCATTTCTTGTAATATTAATGTCGTTGCGTAAACGTATATGCACTGCCTTCAGTCTACAGCATCCATTTACCTGTACCCAGGAAATCTCAGGTGTTTATTTTATTTACTTCACAAAACCATAAACACACTAATGAGTTGCAGGGTCTGGACTGTCCTACTATCATAGCCAGTCTCATTTATCTTCTTTCAACCTCTATCCTACAACCATTTTTTTAAAATGGAGTCAGGACCCTTTTTTACTTGCAACTCATATTATTACATTTGCGGCAGATCAGTTATATCCGCAACTTCACCAATCGAACAACATGCGCAATTCCTGAAAAATATGTTTCTAATCGTCTTCCTCATTTGTTTCTAATCGTCAAAACAGTTTTTGCATTACTTCATCGAATCCCCTATTAGATCAGTGTAAAAAAAGATCAACTGAGGCTTAATTGCAGAATCTGCTATAACTGTTAGATATTCGCCTTTAAAATGCAATATAACGAAGAAAAAAAGAACAAAAGAGAAAAACAACAAAAAAAATTTAATGATAAGAAACCAAAATATCACAACACTGCACCGAATGTACACATCTTATGCACCACGATTAAAGACAACGAAACCGCATAACCACAGAGAAAATGGCGGAACTTTTGATTTGTAAGGAGTGAGGACAAAAAAAAGGAGAAACCCTCTAAGCTGAAGAGGGTCCCTATGCATTAAAGACGCTTTACTAGCAATCATTTCAATTAGAAATGAGACAATCTACCATTGAAGTCATACATACAAAAAAGAAACTTTCTTCTCATCACTGAAGTTGGGATGATTTATTAATTATGGGAAACTTTGGCAATCGATGAAGAGATACCGAACGCCCGAATATAAGAGAAGAACACACAAACCACCAAAATCACAAAACAATACCCCTCCAAGCAGCTCATGCGTAAATGTTTGTGTGATGCATAAGGATATGGATGAGGGGGACAGGGAAGGAGAAAGGGAACACAGCTCGCGAAATCTGTAAAACTATGTCAGAATCGTTCTCATCAGCACAACTTCGTACATTTCATTACGTGTGTAAATCCCTATATCGTATATATATATATATATATATATATATATATATATATATATATATATATATATATATATATATATATATATATATATATATATATATGCATCCCAGTTATGCCTTCAAAAATCAATTCAAAATTAGAAAGAATGCAGCCCAGTCGAACTGCTTTTAATCGTGACCATTCAAGCATACAAGCTGCGTTCCCATCACGTGAGGATCAGAATTAGCAAGGTCTCCCTCCCCCCCCCCCCCCCCCCCCCTCACCCATCCACCTAGTAACCTTGAGACCATCGCCGTCGTGAAGTTCTGAAGTTCTTTGTCCGTCTTATTGCTTGTTATTTCATTGTTCTCTCTCTCTCGCCTTAGCCAGGGGACCATTAAGGTGAATATGGAATCGGTAACGAATGAGGCGGATGAGAAATTTTATGGAAGAAACGGTAAACCGCAAAAAATGGGAAGCCTAAAGTGCATTTATGAAGTGTCCTCGAAACCTTTTGCAAACAAGAAGGCAGTGAGATAGCATTACAACGTTATTTCTCAACTTGACCTGAAAGGATTACAAAGACATTCATCTACATTTATCGACCGACCTGAGGCCACCACACAATGAATAATATCCTTCCACCCCCTCCCCCTTCCTTATTACCCTTGGAATGTTCTCGCCCTACCAATTCACTAAGCACAGCCTGAAAACACCAACTCCTCAAGAAAACATCGATTCGTTGCTTCAGTCAGCCCAACTTCAGTCTGCAACAAAACCAAGAGTTTGAAACATTTCAGTAAACTCCGACCAAGATCACGTTGCGGAATTGTTAGCAAAGCGTGACAAGAATTGAATCAGTTCAAGTTAAAGGCAAAATATGGCCCTTGTGTTCGACCGATTTTGAGGTTTACATATCGAATCTGATAAAGGCATACGAGAAGAGGAATGCGTACACGAGTATGCTATGCAAGAGATCTTATACAAGAGATAACTTCAGAGTTGCAGACCATTACTTATAACAGATGCTTCGGCAAAATCGAGTGGTGGAATTGATCCGATGCAGTGTTATGACGTCCACATGTAAAATAAGGCTCTTTTGGTACGTTGCCTTCATTCAGTCCACGAACTCTTTCAGTACAAGATCGGCCGCGGACTGCATTGCCTGACGGCGGACTCGCTTCTCATACTCCGTACTGCAACATTAAAGTGGGCCTGCTTATGCACTAGTCAGTCCAGTAACCATCAATTCTAGTCGATACAACTCGCAAGTTGACGAAAACCATAAAAGATGAATTCGATAAAAAGATGGAGCTAAAGTATAAAAAAAAAGTCAATTAGATTCAAATACAAGTTGCAAGACCAACCGATTCTGACAGTAAATCTGGTAAGCATCCGCCTGAGCAGGGTCCTCAATATTTGGGTTGTCGAGCAAATCCTGGATACCCAGCAAAAGCTCACGAATAGTTATTGACGCTTTCCAGTCCTGCAAGAATTTTAACTTCTATTATGCGAAGTGAAAGCAAACAGAAAACGGCTTCCTCCTGACGCCTTCTCATGAGTAAAATTTCTTCATACTGGGGACCGGTCCCTCTCGATGAATTTCACATGTGTTCTATTAGAAAGTCGAACGCCACATACCTGGTGAAGATTCTCAAATTTTTTCACTAGGATAAGATTCCTCTAAATGGAAACGCTGTCAACGAAAAACTTGAGGTAAGGAAATGCGCCTCGGCGAGAAATCCGTTATTATCACTTAGGTCTCGTGCTCCTTATTTTCTCGAACTGATCTCTATGGAAAGTCGGCACTATTCGTCTACCGAAGATCTTAAGCGCTCTCTAAAGCGGCGAAATACGTTTCTTCAGAAGGGAAGCAACAATGTACTTGGAAGAAATTTTTTGGCGGCGTTTGCTGCAATGTAGGCACTCTTCTATTAGTCTCCATCAGAAACGACGAATCCTAACTAGCAATAGTACAAACTCGCACAAGGAATTATAAAATCTGACCATTCGTCATTTGACTGCTCGAAAGATATAAACTGCCTTTACGCAAAAAAAAAAGAAACAAACGAGAGGCACCTTGGTCTCATCTAGCAGCGACAAGCATACCGTACCCGATGGATATACGTTCGGATGAAAGAGAGGCGGATCGAACTTGCACTTCGGTGGCATCGATGGATAGTCATCCTTGAATTGCATGCGAAGCTATAAAAACTTTTAATAGACAAATGCATCGATGAAATTCAAATTAAAGAAGCAAGTGAAATTTTAATGACTGATACTGAAAAAAAAACAAAAACATCCATATCCCCTCTTACTCTCTCATCGATCGCACAAAAGCTCTTGTGATAATACCCCTCAACTTCTCGCAACACTATGCATATATACTTCCAGAGTTCCATAAAATGTGAATATCTATTATATGATGTGATCGGCACAGCAGACCCCTCGCTAGAGACTCTACTCATTTCCATATTCTTCATTTGCTTTATACGCCTCATCCTACAACACTCATTTTTTAAGTCTTATAAACACTTCAGTTGTCATTGCAAAATATTAAACTATAATAAAAATCAATCCAACAATTCGAACGTATTTCCATTCGTGTGTATATAAAACCGCTAAAGAATTAAAACACTATACAGAAATGGCTTGCACATTGACCATATCGTCATTAGCCACGAATCATTCAAAGTTGCTAGAGGTATGCCCGTCCTTTTTGGTATGCTTCTACTGCCTAATGGATCCGGCAATTTTTCACCGTAACCAGCGAAAAAGTGGTGAAAAAATGGCAGAAAAAGCGGGCGCATATTGACGATGATAATCGGAAAAATGTCAACACTAAGAATTTTTGGCCATTTTGTTCAGCATGTCGAACTTGAAGGTAAATGGTGGATATGACCGTTTATCTTTAACTAGTAATGGTCGTCATAAAAAGGAAGGAGCTTTACTTTAAAATAACGGTAACTGGGTGGTTTGGGCAAACAGTCCTACAGTAAAAACTTTTATGGACACCAACGACTACACGCTCTCTTGAATTTTGAATGTAAATATAAATAAATAAATAAACAAATATATACATATATATATGATGCATTTCACAAAGATCCATAAACATGGTCCCCACAATGTAGCATGTACCGCCGGCACAGATAAGCTTATCTCTCTCGACCTCTGACAAATGGTAGAGGCGGACATGTTGTACGTAGCCAGGCTTTCGAAGCGAAACTCTAGCTGCAGAATAAAAGTAAGTCAAGAAGGAACGTGAACGGGGTGGGGGAAGGGGACTAGCAAGAGGAATGCTTTGCGAAATCCTGGACATGAGCGCGCTCGCCAGATTGATCTTAGGCTGAGAGGATCAAAAGGGGTTTGTTTTCATTATAGGTCCATCCGCTGGCCTCACTGCTGGGAAATGATCTCTTTTCTCACTCCTCCCCCAAGTTGTAGAAGTTACCTAGCAAGGGACGTAAAAATGAGAGACGAAAGATGGCCGTAAGTTAACTTCCGGTCATCGGCAAGTGCACCACCTTATCACTCTAATCATAGTGCAGAGGGATAAGCATTGAAAACACATGAAGCACGACAGAAAGACATTACTCGATATAAACCTCCTTCCCAAATCGTTCCTTTTTTCCCCGGAATGGCGCACTCCCACTGGAACAAATTGCGCGTGCCGTCCGGGTTCAGCGCGGGTCTCGCGATGAAACCGAAAGGGTGGTCCTTGCGCCATGCCTTACGCTCCTCCGCCAATCGCCCTACCGCAATGCCCGACATTCTTTACTGAAAAAGAAAGCAGTCAGGCAGGCTGGTTACAGCAACTTAAACTGGTTTAGACTTGAACGTGGCTGCAGCCTGACCACAATCACTAAAGCCGCAAACGACCCAAAAAATAAGTAAAACGCGACCGCTCCGATAAAAAATGAATGGAACGCGGCTTACCTAATAAATCTGGACCGCGGAACTACTCTACTCTGGTTCGCAGTCACAGATACGTTTTATGTATACCTCCCATTTTACATATGCACCGGCTAGACAGCGCTCAAAGGTACCTAAACGAGATGAAGAAGAAGGTACACTGTGGCGATACGAAGGACATAAACGAGAACGATTATCTTCGACTCTTTGGCTCACATTAGTTCGTGGAAGAAAACAGTTAGAATTTGTTAAGTTTTTCCATCCTATTAGCAAACCCTGTTCAAATATAGAGACCAAAGACTAAACTTTGCATGTATACATGGGCTAAAATTATAGATGCACATAAATACTTCATAAGTGAAAAAAACCGCACTGAAAGAAAGAAAGTGGGAAATAATTTTTTCATAGTACCGCACTTTCCGGTGCCCACTTCTCAGGTTGTCTGGTCATCAAGGAAGCATGTTTTAAGGCTTGCTGGCTTCAAAAACGTCGTTCTCGAAAGTTCGAAAATGTTGACCTTGATGGAGTCACGTGGCAGGTGAAGTGGGAGGAGGGGGGGGAAGGGCGGGGGGAGTGGAAATCCTGATCGCCGTCAAGGTATGGCGCCATGGCCAGATCAACATACCGCAATCTTAGACCTTTTGGCTACCGAGGAAAAGCCGCGGTATTGTGCTACAAAAGAATAGAATTTGCAGCCTTCTGAGTGAAGTCCTCATTTCTGTGCAGTTCGAAGCTCTAGTTCAGCACTGACTTTCTTTTCCTTCATAAAAGCACCTCAGGTGTTTCTAAGCCAGCCTGATAGTCCGCACTGCGGACAAATGCGCCATGAGTGGTTCCCAGCATTTTGTAACCAATGACTTGCCAATTTCTTGGGTGCGAGCAAATGCGATTCGAAGAATTTGGCGCTTTTCATGCACTAATTGGATGGGTTTCCGAGATAACAGTGCACCATGAACATTCATAGATGGTAACTTGACACCTTCACCAAGTCGCACGAAGAAAAAATTCAGCTGAAAACGGATCAGAAATTCTGCTGTTTTGTGGCTCTGCCACGGATCCCTCATCCTCCTATTCGGTAGATCTCATCAGTTTGGGCGATAATAACGAATCGCGCATTTCACCGATAAAATAAAAAGGAAAAACGAGATCACATCACATTGCAAAACGCACTCCAGGTGTACGCGATATACTTCATTCCTGGACAAAGCACTAGGGTCGACGCACTTAGCCACAAGCGTACGCACAAAGAAGAGATACGGAGAGACCACACGCGCTCTTTGCGCGCGAAGCGACCGTATTCATCCAGTGATGCGACCGTCGCGACAAGTCGAACAATAAATACATCATGAAGAGGCAAGATTTGAAAAAAAAAAAAGCAACGCGACTAGGCACATTTCAGGGAATATCAAAAACTCTACCGGAATAGGTGACAACCTGAAAGAAAAGAAACTTTTCCTTACGCCGACTCATATCCTTTCCAAGTCGATGACGAGGCAGGTAAAGGGGTTGTGGTCGTTGACACAGGTAACAGCAATGTTTTTTAAAGGTCGCTAGTATATATGCGTATGTACTTTCTCGTTTCTCAAAAGTTTCGTCGTGTAAATGAAACATCACCATCAGGAAATTCAAATGAATCTCATCGCCTTCACCGTACTGAGAAAGACTAAGCCGTGTAGAGTTATCCTTTTCAATACTACAAAATCTCGACCTTCGTTCTATTGGAATTCCTTTCACTTTCTATTGTTTCATTCATAAACAAACTCTTTGTGTTTCGCGTTTATCTTGTGTGATCAGCAGGTGAATTACACTTTATATAGGTTTTATATCACAATATCCTCCTGTTGCTCTCAACATTTAAGAACTTCATCATATAGGAGAAGTATGCTTTTATCTCAAGTTATGAGTAGGTCTGATGGAGTTTTTAATGCTCTCTAAAATATGTCTATTTTTGTTTTTTGTTTTTTCTAAATCTCGCTTTCTCATGGTATATTATTAGTTCCACTGCGAGGTTTTAACCACTAAATGACTAAGGTTGTGCACGCTCTTTCTACTTCTTTCTTGTACGTGTATGTGTTTTTATCCGCAAAATTCGATCCACTGAAGTACTACTCTACTGGACTGATGATGAAAAGGATTCGCACACTACATAGATGCAATGCTCAGAACGGGGTATAACTTCGGAAACTACCTTAGTCGTTGTGCATTCTGAAACCTAACGCTGAGGCAACTGAGAATGACCACAATGTGGCATATGTTTACTGCAAAAATCACCGCAAACTGCATGGTAAATGCTACACCGCAACCTGCCCAGACCCGAACAACTTTCTTCCGACCATACTACGGAGACTATGCGATAGTATTGCACAGCATCGCGTTGGGAAATTTTGAGCAAACTGGCAAACATCCAATCATCGAGTCGTGGCTGGAATTCGGCTCAGTTTAAATTTGATTCCTCGTATGGAAAAGCAAGGCATCGAAGTGGTACAATAATCTAAAGGGCACAGTTTCAATTAAAATCGGGGGAAGTATAAGGCCAATAATGCTCGAACAGCTATAAAACCGACGAAACCTTAACTCTTGAGTTTTTTCCGCTTTATGATCGTTTCCTGCATGGTCTTGCAGGTTCTGGTTGAACGCTTAGATCGAAATACTTTTCATGAACTTCCCACCGTACCCGTCCAACCAAAAATCGAAGTACCCATGATGGGCAAATTGTAAACCCAAAGAATCTCAACAGGGGCACGAAAGCTGCTTCAGATATCTCTAAACACTTTTGCAGCATTTCAACCAAGTATTCTTCTTCATATATTTGCCTGCATGGAAGCTAAAAATGTTGTTTGTGACAAGAGCGGTGCGCGTTATCAATGACATTGGATGCGTTTGCAAACATTTGGATACCTCGGACGATTCGTCCCTTAAAAGTTGGGCGGCGACCAAACTCTTCGTTAACTTCTATGGGTTTCTCCAAAAATCTTCCCGTCCGCAGTTGAACTGCGGCTATGAAGGTGGGCAGTTGGCACAGGTGATTTCATCGTTGAAAAATTTTTTTCTGCTTAGCTGTTTGAGCTCAATGTTTCAAAAATATGTTTTTTTTCAGTTTCACTTTTGCCTATTACAGACAGTGGTAACTGCCGTTAAAAGAACATGTCACCACTTTTTGTATGAAGGCAACTGGATTTACGAAGAAGCTCCTGTAGTTTCTACAGAGTGTGCTAAACCCATTTTCTCCAAGCAGAACCAGCAAGACCTATCGGACTCTTGCCTCAGTCTCACCCTAGCGGGATGGAAATGATGTGAGTGCAGCTAATCGGGCATACCCAAAGAGACGGCCTTAGGTCCGCACATCGATTTCATTCGACGCGATGAGCCCTTATTTGCATAGCCTAAATGTTTTTTTTTCGCATCTACCTGCAACGTCTGATGCTCCTATATTGCGCATTCGACTTTTAAACATCAGAATCACTTTATTTTATTGTCGTGAAGATCAAACGTTATCGATTGATAGGAGAAAAAAAAATTGGATGTCCACTTTGTCCATCTTTTTTTTTGCGCATCTATCGTATTTTACTATTATATGGGCTTTTGGAAGATATGAGATCAATGAAGAAATTTATTGCAATTTGAAATGCTCTCATTTTATGCTAGAATTATTCAGATGGAGGGAAAACGCTTTGTATCTTCTGGAGAGGGAAGACCTTCGTTGATTTCTTGCTGCATACCTCCACATTCTTCGTCCTGTGATTCGCTTGAGCGGTCTAAGACTCTTTATTCTCTGTACGATTTTGTGGTAGAGATTTTGCTATTTTTTCTCCACATCACCGTCGTTTTGTAATATTTTCTGCCGATGAAGTGGACAAGGAACTTAAATCTGGCATTCGCCATGACCTCTGAAATATTACAGTATGCACTTATTCGAAAAACTCATCCCATATTTAATAAACACTAAAATCATTATTGCTATTTCATATTCAACTCATTGCATTATTGCATCTAGTAGTTCGTTTCATTTACTGCGTAATAAAATATCTAATTTTCTTCATTGAATTTCTAAAGTGCTATCAATTCCATGCAAACGATAAACAATTAATTCGTTTATTTCAATTTCTTATTTCCATTTCATTCAGCCAACAAAAGAACATTTATAATATTGGTATAGAAGTTTACACAACCTTGATTTCAAAAGATTGACAGTATTTCATTATTTGTTCATTAAAAAAATATGATGGCATGATAAAGACTGGCAGAACATAATGAGTAAGGCTCGAGGGCAGCAAGCTTATTGGTCTCAAAAAAAAGCCTTTTTTTTTCCTAAACGGCTATTTATTTAAACTGTCTCATTCTAAAAATAAATTCATTCCCACATATAAGTGTTGACTTATAAAGATGGCAGAAAAACATCTCCACAAATAATCATTGTTGATATTTCATCTGCAAATGATTTCATATTGCAGTAATGTTCTCTTAATAATTCCGCTAATAAATTCGAACCTATTTCCAGCATAGAATATTAACAAATGCGATTAGCTTAATAATTACTTAATTTTGTGATTGATCTTTTGGAGTCATAATTTTGAGATACGTTGATTTTTTTGAAAATCAAGTCAATAACGTTCATCTCACAAATTTGGACAATTATTTTAAGCCTTGAATCGTAAAATATATAAAATTTTTGAAGTGCAAAATTCATGAAAGCTTTCGTAAACAACTCAGGATATCAAAAAAAAAGGCAAATCGTCGCGAAAATATAAAGAAAAAAAAATGGAATACATCTAGTCTATTTCAGAAAATAATAAAATCATTGAGAAATGAAAAAAAAAACAAACGATAATTTCACATTGAACTATGGAGTAGGTTACATCATCGAAGCTAATTTTCAATAATCCTCCCTTATTTGCATACAAAACTATAAAATTCTCTCTTATAAGTATGAATTTCAGCAGGAAAAAATTTCTTACTAATAGGCCTACTTTGAAGATGTTGTCGATTATATTAGTTACTTTTTTTTTTGTTCGGAAAATTCTTTCAACTATTATTTGCCGCTTATGGAAATTAACCTAGAGGAATTAAATCTTATGAGAGTGTTGAGAAATGATTAACGAAAATTGCTATTGCTATATGCACTAAGCACCTTGCTATATTTTGTACGATTTCTGCGTACCCTTTACCTTATTTTCAAAAATTCTTTAGAAAAATGGAATATTCTTTAGAAAGAATTAATTTCACATTGAATTTCCGTTATTCTTTCTTTCTGCTGTTAATCATATTTTAATACTCTCTGTGAGGTTGTTCTTTTATCCCCGACATTCCACGTCCAAATTGAACTTGGCATCCTTAAAGAGCCAAAAAATTCGGAGTCGAAACTTTTGTAGTAGCCCAGAAGTTTCATAGTTCTTTCCTATACGAATAAACTATTCGCAACCGAATTCATTGTCACAAGTGCGAAAATATTTTCATAGCGAAGACTTATTTTGCATGCTATTGAACTTTGTCGGCAGGTTGCACCGTTCAAGTTCCACAAAGTTTTTAATCTTCAAGCTATTTGTCAAATAAACCAGTTTAAATGAGGACCATTAGGCTGTCGCTTGATTTACCCAACCAAACAATCTATTTCTTTACTAGAGTGCATGTACCTTATCGATATCATTAACTCCTCAGGTGCTACATTTAGATCACTAGATATTTTACAGGCGGTTGAGTGAAGGATAAAGGAGGTTTTACAAGTGGTGCATTTATTCGAGGCTATACGGTGTAAATTATGCGGCATACGGTACAATATGGCACAAGTCCAATAAAAAATATTATATACATATTAGTGTTCGCAAATTGTTTATCGACAGAAAAAAAGAAATCGCAAAGTTTACACCCCAAAAATGTTTTGTTTAGTGAAATTCCAAATTTGGCATTCATCCAATTTTCAGAAGCAGTGATTTTTTTTTTTCAGCTGAAAAAAATTTATAAAATATTTTAAACGTAATTCAATGCTCACGACTTCGATAATATCGATTGCGTAAATGATCTCACGTTAGAGCTCAGTGAGCGTTTAATTAACGCTAATCGAAGAACGCGATTGTCTACATTTTACCGCGTCTTTGAACATCCCTTCGTTATCTCAGTTAATTCGTTCTCGAATTGCGTGGTCTTCTTCACTAAGAATACTCGTGATTCTTCGCCAGCAATCGCCTGTAATATATCATTTATCCGATTTACTTAATAGAAGCATAACACACACACACACACAAAAAAAAATATTTATGCAAGTAGTAGCAAAATTTGAGTAATATTGTCCAGATGTTAGAAGGTGAGCATGAATTGAACCGGAAACTAACAAAATGCCAACGCAAAAAGATATTGGCCGTTATTAGAACGAAACTGATTCAAAGAATGAAATTTGAAGAAAAAAAAATTTTTTTTAAATTCCTCTAAGTGGTATTTCCTTATTTGTGGGAGTGCCCTTGACAGTCGTTAAATTTGTACTGTTTTTACCAGGACGTTTATTGCTCTCGTCAGACTTTCTATGTTCTTTGTTTTCACTAAATGACTGTAGAAAAAAATAAGGCCCTGCGAGGAATTGTTAGGTGGAGGGTGGGGGGGTGGGGGTGGGGGTGAGGGGACGTATCAATCGTCAACGCAACTGAAAAACTGTGTGAATTTTACAAACGAAAATATTAAAGCATTAGATCGAAGGACAATTGATAACTTAAACAATCAGTTAACGATTTTTTTTTTTTTGTTCTATGCTGTTTTCTTTTTAATAAATTAGACGAGAGAAAAACGATGACGTTAATAAAATCGCAAAAAAAAGTGGAAATAAATTTTACGATTTATCGATACGATAAATTTATATCGTTAAATTACAAGCTGAATTCGATCAAGTAGGATTAAGTTTTTACATTTGGTTTAGATTTCGATCATTTGCATAGATCATCAAATAAGGTTTCTATCATTTGCATAGATCATCAAATAAGGTTTCTATCATTTGCATAGATCATCAAATACGATGTATGATCGTTTATGTGCGTCAATTTTTGAATAATATTAACGTTTTTTTTTGTAATAGATTTGTGCATATTTTATGTCGGCTAATCAGCTAAATAGACTAATATCAATCGACGTTTATTTTAGGCGTTCATAATAAATATGCCTACATTTTCCTCTTTTTTTTTCGATATTTCTATGCTACGTTATTCGCTTGTCGATTTTTTTTTTTTCAATTTGTCGCAAATCTTTAAATACTTTTCCGCTGAGAAAATATTCACTGGTCAGTGGTCAGTGGAAACGTCAGCGAATGAAATCGATGTTGTTCGAGGATCAGCTGTATATTTGCGTTGAGTTCCTATATTTCAGTAATATCAGATGGTTGATGTGAACGATTTCCTCTCAAGTATATGAATGGTCAATTATGCATTCTGAAGACAGTCAATACCTCCCACTGTTCAATTCCCTTATATTATCGAAAATGAGGCAATCGTTCGTAGATGAGAAAACTTACCAAAAGCTCGTGTATGTTAACAGGGTAGATATCGTTTATGCCGACAGCATACATCGGAATGCCTTTTTTTCGCAGCATAGTCGCTCCTGAATTCCCCATTTGGTTATTTCTGCACTCTTATCACTAGCTTATATATTCCTTATTTAACTGCCTTAATCCCCGATTACTGGGAGGGAGTATAGGAGTGATATTCCATTCAAGTGTAATATTCTATTCAAGGGCTCTTTCTTTCTTCTACGTCCTAAGAGAAGCGTTAAGGATCTGTTGAGGCGGATCCTCCGTCTCTCTTAGCTGTCAATAAGACATATGAAGCGTTATATTCAAGAGATTTGCTCCGTGATAACTTCCGTCTTTCTAGTAAAATAGTTGAGTAAGACATGGAATAATATGAAGTTTTCTGTTCGCTTTGATCTATCTTTGCTTATCACGCCTTCATTGCATGCAAATAAAAGAAGCTTTTAGCATAGAGAGTAAGTTTTAAGCATTTCGTAGGAATGTTTTCGGTTCATAGCTATCAAATTTGAGTTGAATTATCTGAACATTGCAAATGCAATGTGATATTGCATTATTGATGACGAATGATAGACCAGGCGTTGAAATCTATAGAGGGTTAAAGTTGATCTTGCAAATGAAAAATGCAGAGAGCCTCTACAACGGTTATTTCTGCTATTTATTTTTTTACCTGATGCAGGATCATCATGACTGAATCCATCTGTGAAGACGACGATAATAGGTGAGGCTTGACTTCGACGTCCATCCGCGCCGCTTAGCACCTCATCCGCTTTCAGAAGCGCTTCGTTCGTATACGTTGTGCCACCAATGAATCCTATATTCTTAAGTGCCACTTGCAATGATTCTTTATCGGTATACTTACTGCAAATAAACATCTTTTATCCTAGGAATATTCTCAGTATTACTGCCATCTTAGATCTGTTCCATTCACTTTCACAAATATCGCTTCATTCGCTCATTTCAACTTTTTGCAATCGTTCTGAAGCCGACAATTAAAATATTGCAGCAACTCGGTAACTCGGTAACTCACAGTGACATTTCATTGACTTAAAATCTTTAGTGTCTTTAAGGTGTCCTTCTGGAATGCTTCTCTAATATTGAACAAAAGCATAGTTCAGATATAACTGAATGTAAAATAAATTGAATTCAATGGCATTAGTCCTTTCATTAACATTAAATAAACGCCGCTACCTAAATATTCATATGAATAAGTATGAATAAGCGTCTTTTACAGAATGTAAGAACAAGATGTGGAGCTCAGAGGTTGACCGGAAGTAGAGTACAGAACTTGCTGGTCGTCAGTGGTAAACCCAAAGGTTCGCTTATTCGCGAGGACCCTTTATATTACAGAGGCCCGCCCATCTCACCTCTACTCTCAGTGCAGCTGGAGCCTGGTGCCCCAAATTTTTTCTTGCTTCTGAAGTTCTTGAGAACGAATCTACTGCTTGAATGTAGTAGCTTGAAGTTTACTTGAATGGAATGGCAAGTTTCGATTTTCGACGGCCAGCATATTTGATTACAGCGACACGAGCATTTTCAGGTCCGATTATGAGTCTGTCAACGAGTTGGATGGTTAGCTCAAGTTGTCGCTGGAAACGCGTCTGCAGCGAACCGGATGCGTCCAACACGATCACAATATCAAATAGACATCCTGAACGAATACTATTAATTAAAATTGCAGATTAATTTCTCGTGCTACGTGCATAATTTTGTTTTAGAGATGCGAAAAATTTGATTACACAAAAAAAAAAAAAATTCTCAACGGTTACCTTTTCCGTTGGTCTTAAAAGGCATAGGCGATGGAGTCTTGAATGGCGTTCCACTCGAAGTTATAGCTGTTGTCTCTTTCTTCGTAATCGTTTCCGGTACGCTAAACAAATCCCAAATTAAGATAGCAAAAAGAAAACAAATCCCAATATTGCCTATTTATAACACGGATTAGCAAATACACTTTCGTAGGTGATGAATAAATTAAGCTTTACTTATAAAAATAACAAACTGCTCAATTGTCGAAGTGTAGAAGCTAGGTGCAAAACAAATAATATCAATAAATACTTTGAAGAATTTCCCGCCAAAAAATAATTTTAGGTTGAAAGAAATTTACATTTATGATCGCAAAATATGCAATTCAAATAACTGACTATTGTCAACTTTTCGATCAGAAACGAAAAGATCAATTGGAGTCAAATAGGAGGGTAAAAATATAATGTTCATTATTGGTGTATCGATCGGCAGTTTTTGTAGAAAAGCTCACATTAAATGGTGCGATGTTCTTCGAACGTTTAGAAGAGATGATGCATAAAATGATAATATTTCAAAAGTGGCTGAATTGTCGGACGCTAACAACTTACTGTGTTGTTGATGTCTGTTGTGTGACAATAGAAGCGGTAGATTTGTGTGTTATAGAAGGTTCGGTTGTGCTCAAAGATTTCGTTGTAGTGATACGTTGCGCCGATGTAGACGACTTCAGAATTCCTTCCAATGTCGTTGTTGATGCTCGATTCGATGGCAGTTGCGGCGATGATGTGCTCGCTGAATTTCGTTTCTATTATAAGTGCACTTCGATATGGCAAAGATGTTAGGCGGAAATAAGTGAATGTGAAGGTAAATAAATCGAAGTAAACTAACTGTTTTAAATAGCTTAATAAGATCCTAAAGTATTTAGTTTTGATATATAGAAGGAATAAGACATGAATTATTTAACTGTATAGGAATAGAATAAGTAATTGAAAATGTGAGTGGTAGGTTCTGTCACTATCAACAATCTTGACTGAACGTCTAGGAAAAAAATCGATTTATAATTCTCTGTTAGAAATGAGACTGGGAATGGAAACTTTTCAATACTTGAATATTCTTCGCTGAACTAAGTCCTGTTAATTAAGGTGGCATTTTTTCGTTAAAATTTAGCAGGTATTTCACACAAAAAGGCCGCTTCGATTACGACTTTATCTATATGGGAACTTTATTAATTAATTAATTAATTAATTAATTAATTAATTAATAATTAATTAATTAATTAATTAATTAATTGAATTGATGCCAACTTTTGTAGATATTTATTCGATTTTTCGCATTATCACATTATTCTTGCTAAAAATTGGCTCAGTTTTGATTTATTTATTATAGATGTCTTCTGTGTTAAATTAAAGAAGATACTATGAACACAGAGAGTATTGAAGAGAATCTCGCCGTACTTTTTGCCTCTTGTTCGCGTGACATCGAACTTGAAGTAGAAGTGCTCAAACTTGATGACGATTTCCACTTAGTCGTTTTATACTTCAATGTTGGCTGAATTTTATCGTTCGGTTTTGTCTTAAATGTTTCTTTCTGCGTGGTGGAGAGAATTGGCACGTATGTTGCGGATTTTGTTGTTATACTAGTAGTTGTTGTTGTTGCAATATGAGAACTACCTGAAATAATCTTCGATCATATTTTCGGATTAAAAAAATTTTTAACATTCCGATGCAAAAATCCTCAAAGATTAACTATTTCTCCAAAAATATTTCTCCACAGGATATTTCGCAATTCATTTTTGAAATGTCCTTCCGCACAAATATTCATAGCAGATCGAAATTTTCCTCTCTGAAATGAACATTAAATACCTCCCAGCTCTATCAGAAGAACGTTCGCATATATTACTATGACTGCAGAAATTATTTCACTTGCAGTAGAAAAATTTATCAATGAATTCTTGAGTTTAGCAGCTAAAAGAACAGGAGATGTCTACCTCCATCAGCTATACCACTGATGTGGATGAGAGAGGAAGAGGTTTTGTTTGGTTAGTAAACCATCGACGGAATGGAGAATAGAATACGCGGTTGATCTCTGAGCGGAAAAAAAAGTAGGTAAAAGATGGGTGGAAATAAAAATTAAGGTTATAATCACCGTTAAGTAATGTTTCAAGAATGCGAGGAGGGAAATGGATGGGGTACTACAATCCTTTCAAGAAAACCACTTTTCACCTCGAGATCATTCTTAGCAATTAACAAAATTCCTTTTGATAATAATGCTTCGTTATGACAGAAGCTATGAAGTTTCATTTCCGGAACGGTGATGTCGTCTGAGTTTGTAAACGCGAGCATTTGCCCAATTATCTCATAAGATCAAAGCTTCATTGTAAAAGAATCATCAAACCTTGAAGTTTTCGGCAGCGAGCTAAGAACCCCTCCCATCCCCTCCCCCTCTCTGCCTTTTTGTCGATGCCATGGAATCATTCGCAACAGGGTCGGCTGAGAGGAAGCGAGGCAAACATGAGAGGGTATCTTGCACTGCATATATGCTTGCCCTATTGGAGTGAATATATTTCGCAAAAACATTTCATGCTCAGCGGGGTTCGAACTTGGGACTTCAGTTAAAGGGGAATTTTAACGAGTCACAAAACGACGAGGTAGGTGGGTTGTTTTTGAGATCTGCACGCAGAATCGGTTCAGACGTCAATCTCGTAATTTCGCTGTGACAAGTAAAAGGTGCGGACAGGGGGATAGACATGGCCGCCTCAGTATGATATTTGCTGACAAAAAAAGGACTTAAAAGGTAACTAACTCGAGAGGAATGAATCGATGCTTGGTTCTTCTGGAATTACTTCACCTTTACGTGGACCAGAATTGCAAGATTTGAGAGCAGTAACTAATTGTGGCACAGATTCCATTCCTTTGAATACTCTTTGTGGATTTCCAGCAATTGTTTGAAGTTCAAATCTAAACAAATCACGAATTATTGGACCTAATTGAATAATAACATTCCAATCTTGCAAAAGAATGCAACAGCTTCAGCAGAAATTTCTGCAGAAAATTTCATTCTACGATAATATTCGATGATTAAGGAATATTTTCATAAAGTCGGCGACTTCAGACGGAAATAATGCAAACGATATATATATATATATATATATATATATATATATATATATATATATATATATATATAATATATATATATATATATATATATATATATATATATATATATATATATATATATATATATATATATATATATATATATATATATATAATATAATATATATATATATATATATATATATATATATATATATATATATAATATATATATATATATATATATATGTAAAACTTTGTTTCCACGATTTTCTGAGAGATAAGAGGGAACTCACACTTCGAGCTTTACGATCACTTCAATAGAGTAATTCATATCGTTTAGTTGATGAATCGAGTGAAAACTCTCTATTTGTGAAATAGTGAAAAAGTTTTCGTCTAAAGAAAGTGTCAAAAATGATGAAGAAGCTAACTCTCTCCACGCGTCTGTCACAGTGACCGTAAAAGTGCGCACATTCGGGAGTCGATGCAACTCCTCGGCAGGCCCATCAACAATATCGTAACTGCAAAACGTTCTAACTTGAGAAGCACCGTTGAAATGAAGCTAAAATATTTTATCAATCTTGATATCAAATTTTATAATATTTTTTTAATGCTCTAAATGAAGAGAATCATTTCAAATACCGTCACATGTAATCGGTAAATAGTCAATCAGAAATTCAATAGCGAAAACAGTGTAATTTTCTTTAATTCCAGCTTATTCTCGGAGGAGGAAAAGAGAAAGCCTCAGAAATATTGTATAGACAATGCACGTTTCTTGATTTACATGAACTTTTTTGACTGATAAAATTGCCCGTTTAGTAATTCAAGGGATTTTGTAAATGAGCACATTTGGTGAAATATGCGAGAAATTCATGACACTATGTTATGGAGCATAATTTTAAAAGAAGAGAAAAAAAAAGAAAATTGTGCGATATAATTCCGCTGAAATATATGAAATAACGGCCTCAATATTAAGTTATACAACCTGAATCCGTCCGTGATGACGACAACATTGGTCGGCACATTGAGACGTCGTGTACGTAATGCTTCGATGCTCAGATTGAGAGCTGCACCCGTAGCAGTTATTCCCGAAAAATACGGCAAACCTAAAAATCATTTTATTAATCAGTATTCGCATCAGTGCAATATTCTACCGTTTTGCAGCGTCGTTTACAAGAGGACATATTTCTGGTGACTTTGAACTTTGCAAATGTTTGTTGTTTCAAAGAATAAAACCTTTTTATTTAAATTTGCAATAAGTTTCGTTGCTCTCAAGAATCGTGAATTATGATAACGGATGAAACAACTGTAATTATTAAATTATTGAAAGTGAAAGGAATTTTCCATCGTTTTCCTAATCTTCCCCTTCCCTTTTGTCTATGCAGCCCTCTCATTTCTCAGAGATTTCTTTTGCAATCATGCGTATTCTTTTCGAATCTCTCAGAATCTTTTGATGGCGCAAATCAACAAAGATGACGGGAAAATGTGAAGAAGGCGATTAACAGCGCAAAATGAGCCGACTTCGCTCATGTGAATGCTAATCGAATTATATTCATAGCAAATAGAAGAACGTTTACGCATTCGTTGAGAATTTTGATGAAGATAAGAAGATTGGGAATTACGATGAAATTCAGCCAACCTTTAATGGCGATTTCGACTTCAGTTCGATTTTTATGCGTACCAAATGGGATTTTTATTTGCTTTCGTTGTTTACTACTATATACAATCACTGAAAAAAAAAGAATAAATATTATTTTTCATTAAATAATTCGTCAAAGAGATGATTAAATTGATTAAAATATTAAACATTTTAGGCATTAAGGTAATAATATAATTATACAAATTCACTTACTATTTATACTCATTATATATGTGAAGATTTAAAATCACATAATGGATATAAAGTTTACAGTAGAATTGCCATAGCTGTCAAAAATGTTCGTTTATGCAAATTGCGACTCTATCGTTTAATAGGCTAGCAACACTCATTTACAGGCTCAAACGATGTGATCTAATGTGGCTGTATAGTGACATCTTCATTATTAAAAGATAAAGTGTAAAAAAAAACAACTGATTTTCGACAATTCTATGCTTAATTAACGATGAATATTAGAGTACGTAAATAATGAGGTGAACATTAGCTTCATCGAAATGAATAGAATGAATGAAAATTGTTTTTCTTCTTGCATGGGTGTAATTCTTCTCTTAAATCGAATTATAATGAATTATTACCTCCAATGCGAGTGCCTTTATCGCCGATCGCTTCGAGCAAATTCACAGTATTGAGGACATATTGACGATGACGTTCAAAATAACGCCTCACCGAACTTGTTGAATCGACAACGAATAATGTATCAGAGAGACAATCTCAAAAAATGAGCTAATGTTATTATTTTATGCAAAAAAAAGCTAAATTTGAATTTCTTTTTTATTCTTATTTCGGAGATATTTGCATTCAAGACTACCAACTGCTCTTTTTTTTTTCTTTACTTTTAATTGCATTGTGGTAAGTTCGTGTCTGCTCGCATCTATGAATGTATATGTGCGTATGAATGTATACGTGTATCTCTGTGTCTATCTGCGTGTGCACGTATATGTGTTTATATCTGCGCATGTGCCTATGTATGCGTTTGTGTATATTTCGCACCTGTGTGTGTCTGTGCATTTGCGGAAGTGTGCAAGCGTGCAAATGTGCAAACATGGGTGTATGCAAATGTACACCTCTGCAACTTCGCATTTGTGCAATTGTGCACATACGCATTTGTGCATCTGCGCGCATGTGCGCGTTTGCATGTGTGCTTATGCTCATGTGTGCACATATGTGTGAGTGTGGGCGCTAGTATCTATCAATTTTTCGACTCAGGCGGCAGTGAAGTCAGAGGTACGAAACTGTGAAGCAGAATGCAGTATATATTATTAGTGATCTCCTATACCATTTTCGAAGTTGATCTATTGTCTTTTAAAAAGATTTCAGCACTAAAATACACAAACAAAAATATATGCATTTTGAAGCTTTTGAAGCTTTTGAAGACATATTTTATGTGCGTCGCGTTGTAAAACAAACAAATAAGCAAACAAATCTTCCCCAGATTTTTATGAATGATGGGATTAGTTGAAAGATACGTTCAACAACTGTCTCGTATATTGTATTATCAATTTGCTAGTCGTGGAAACGTTTCGTCAATAAACAGGAGTGCAAAAAATGCAAATCGCGCCAGTTCTTGTGGCGCATTTCCCCACTTGTTGCGAACTGTTTCGTTGCGACCGATCGACTTTACAAACAGAAGCAGAGAGTTCGCTTCATAGATAGAAAATCATTTACACACTATTCGGCTATCATTTTATACGCCCTCAGGTTTTACTTTTCACTTTCATCAAACGCATTATTTGCTTGCATCATTACATTAGATAGAAGCGAAAATTGCAGCGAGCGGCAGTGTCTGCAATACTCATCTTTCGCCATTTCTCAATTATGACGGTATTCAAGTGTTCATTGTCCTTTTCACATTAAAATGCATAAATTGCGAATATCTCTTAGCTCGTTCAACATAAACGTTGGACAAAAGTAAGGATTTGTTCAAATTACACTTCTTATTATGGCTTTGATGTAAAAACGTGTTTTAATGGTAGCTTGCACCTGTGTTAAGGTATCGTTAACATAGTGGCAGAGATGGAAGCGAAAAGTGCAAAACGCAGTGGCATCCGCCGATGCCTAAAGGGTGGGGCGGAAGTCCTTGCTGCTCCTTGCACTTTTCACTTCTACCTCTGTCATCAAGTTGACGATATCCGAGGTCCTAATACAGGTTCAGGCCATATCTCAGAAAAAAAAAGATGACTATGGCACAAATCTATGCTAGCAGAAATGTTCATGTGTTTGCAAGTCCTATTTGTCAAAAAAATTTTTTTGTTCTGCATGACTGGAAAAGTAACTCGATGAGAAAATTCTGGCGAGAAAAAATTTCTGTATTTGCTTGCGCCTAGAAAAACAGAAAGCCTAGAAAAAGCCTAAAAAACTGACAATTATTTGCATATAGATAAAGTAAACTATGAATAGGTAATAATATCCCATCGTGGAACTTATCGAACAATAGGCGATTGTTTTGCCATATGAAATCTAGCTTCTAAAGTCAATTCCCTATTTACAGCGCAAAAAAAGATTAGCGCAGCGCCAAAGTTTTTATACGATTATTTATTGAATTTTAAATTTCAATTCTATACATGTGTTTATTAGTGCTTAATTGTTTTCGCAAAGAGCAACTGACTCTTATAATATAACAAATGCTTGCAGATGGATGCATGATATTGACTAATATAAGCACAAATTGACGTCTTTGAAATTCGACGAACTTATACTTCTTATCTTATACTTCGTTGTTATCTCTCTCTTTTTTTCGCAAAAGATGAGAGGAATTATAATGCACATGAATTCGTTGCAATCATATGCAAGGGAGAGGCATCGTTCTCTCGCTTATACGATTTTTCTTATATTTCCAGGTGTTCTACTTATGTTTTCAACGTTGGAATTGTTCTCTATCAACGAAAACCTAATGAATGATTCGATTCGATATGAATTTATGCTATTTTTTTTTTTTTTTTTTGCAGCAGTAATCATCAAACGTGGCAAGAAATAAGTTTCCTATTTTAGATATTAAATATGTTTGCCACTTTCAAATGAACGCTTTTAATTTGGCTTTCGATTTGTAATTTTTTAATGCAACGCATAGAGAACGTATAAAGATCGAAATGATAGTAAATGAGCGATATCCGGTTTACACTAATGGGATGACTAAATTAGCGACTACACAATAGGCAATATTCAACCGGCTGTCAAAACGATCCTGTTGATCATCATTTCGTTCATTTTCGCAGCAAAACTTCATCGACAACGATGAATCGAGATCGTTATAATTGGCGCCGTAATGGGTTAACTTGTTCAAAAATTGACAATGCAAAGTATTTCGTATTTAATTTACTGATTTTCATTTTTGCACATAAAACTTATAGCAACTATAACCTAATGGATGAAATTATTGAAAACGTACTTGTACGCTTTAATTAAGTATAGGCAGTTAACGTTTATCGAATAACTTGTTTGTATTAAAAGTATTTAAGATCATCGATTACATTTTTTGATTGATTGTGACATTTGAAATATAGGCTACGATTTATGGGGAGAGCTTCAAAATTCTCACTCTACTTTTTAGAACATTGCGAAAAAAAAAAAAACAAATCTTAGAAAAGATAACATGTTAGAAAGAAGAGAGTAACTCGTTTTTATTTTTTAAATACCACCGACCACTTTAAAAAAAAAACAGAGTCGAATTACACTCGAGAATCTTTCTCTCGTTAATTAAACGAACATCATCACTTTTAGTTGCTAATATGAGAGGAACTTTTTGTCAAAATTGAGCCAAATAATTCTCTTTGATGAAAGGAAATTTTCAAGCGAAATCAGCGTCCACAAAAACTGCTGTTCTTTTGCTTCTTCATCCGATTTGGTTACTAACAATACTCTGAGCCTGATTTCTTTGAAAGTAAAGGTCAGTTTTTTTGCAGCAAACTCACTATCGTACATATTATGATCATAGAGAGAAAATGTGATCAATTTCTTCATTGAAGTCAGCCTCATGTAACGCTGTTTTCGTAAACGCGGCGGTGCAACTAGTGACATCGGTTTCGCCAGTAGAATCTACAGTTAAATGCTGTGGTCATTTCCACTGTGAAGTAGTGCTGAACGTTGAGAAAGTATATGCTTGTAGCAGTTGTAGCCTGAAGCATCGGTCATCCATGATGAAGTTGTCCTTTTATGAGTAAATTGAAATCTGGGAGCTTATTGAGCGCATCAAAGAACTTTTTGCGCTTTTTTTTCGTGCAAAACGAATACTAAACGATGGTACACCTTGTTAAGCATGAAATGGACCTTGATTGCTGAAAGATTTACCTGTGAAAGCGAATTTTTCTTCGGCTATCTCTTCTGGTTCGGTGGGAGCTATCTCGTTGTCGCTAGCTTTTGATGGGATGCGGCTTGGCGGAACACCTTTAGCAAATTTTCCTTCAGGCAATGAGGGTGCACTAATTGGTGTATGCGGCGGTAGTTCGACTGGTTTCGACGGTTGCTAAATAATTGCTGTGATGATTTTAGCTGACGATTTATTAGTAGAATAAGATATTACAGATTGTCATTAATAACATTTGAAAACAAGTTGCGCAATGAAATTGTGCAATGGATTCTTTTAAATTGTTGAAACTGGAAACGATATTCGAATATTTGCTAATGAGCGACGATATTGAATGAAAAGTTATTTAAAAAAAAGTATAAAAATTGCAATTAGAATTTCAATTCAAATGTTCGCAGAATTTTGAAAATGAACAAAATGAATGATACGATTAGAAATAAATTCACAAAATTTATAAATTTGCCTAATGCAAAAATTTTGAGGAAATTTCTCGGCAGAACGTTACAGTGGAAGAGATGGTAATTTCACGAAGTATAGGAAGAAAATTTAGGAAATTATATTAGGAAATCGCCAGGAAAAAAAATAGGAATTAAATGATCCCCAAAAAATTCGATAGGCGCATTCCCTTCTCTACTCCACTATTTCAAACGATCTCTTTTCCTTAAATAACAATACGAACGTTTTCCAAATTTAGCATAATTCCCTCTCATTACAGTTTTTTCCTATATATCTTTCAATCTAGCGAACAACTATTAATATGATGGAATGATTTTTTTTTTAAATTCGAAGCAGCAGCAACTTTATTCACAACTTACAATTTCTTGATCTCGCTGATGCTGAGGAGGCTGTGTCGAGAAAGTCGATTGTACATTCTTCGACGTCGTCGTAGAAGATAACGGTATGGCGTTTGTTGAGCTATGTTCTTCCTTTAATATTTCAGTAGTAGATGAGGCTTTCAACGTAACTTGCGAAGTTTCTAAGTTAAACTTTGAGCTAGTTCGAAGTATGATACTTGGCGAACTTATTGTAGATGATTCTGTAGGATGAGTTTCCAACGAAGCACTAGGTATCTCCGTTGAAAGGTCTAATGATTCCGTTGTTGTCAGCCATTCGTCGGTGATGATAAGAGATGAGTGAGGTGTTTGAGTCGAGCTTAGTATTACGCTTGTAGCTTGAGCCTTCTGTGGAGCAGGAGGGACTGGCCCGGAAGCCGGCTGATACGGTGAGCTTGACGCACTCTGTTCAAGCGATGGTGAAGACGCTACGTGGGATGGAGATTCTGGATAACCACCGTAATGATCACATGTAGGACAACGACCGTAATAACTCGGAGGTGGCGATGGCGACGGAGGAGCGACTTCTCCGTATTGCGCATCAGCAATCTGCAACAAGCCCAGATGGCGAAGCTGTCTCTTTTCTGTTAGTCGAAATGTGCAAATCATTCAATTCCATTATATGTAAACTTCTATGTACTGTTTAACTGTATGCAATGCTAAGAATAAGTGCAATTTCATTTCTAGCTGGAGGCAACTAGATCTGATTGTTAAACAGCGATACAATACGAAATAAAAGTCTCACAGCAATATTTTCAATCTTTTCTAGGTCAATAGAAGTATCGCATTTGCGATAATTTATACAAAAGTTTATATTACACTACTTCCATGAAGCATATATGCAAATGTGTGCTGATTTTTTAAAATGCAAATTTAAATTTATCGAAATTCTGTCACTTTCTCTTGCGAAATTTATCGCATAAATCACAATTTTTAATCCGCATAATATTTCGTCACAATTACTAGTGCAAATTTTCTTTTCTTCGGTATATTCGTTCTTCGAATATCTTTTCGTCTCTATGGTGTTTCTTCGAAGAACTCCTTATAACGATACGAAGGTGAGGAATTGTGAGAGGTGAGAGTGCTGGGGGAACTGAAAAACACTTATCATTCAAAAGTGAAGGAAACCAAACGTTTTCTGCAATTTGATTTCTTGGAGGAGTGTAGCCTTAAATGGTGGCTCTCGAGAATAGTGGCTTTCAAGAACAACAAATCGCCTCCAGCGGTCTAATTTTTTCGCCGCTTTCATTTGATGTTCAAAAGATAATTCCTCTTCTCCTCTCTCAAAACCTCAACTCCTTTATGCTTTATCTTTGGCCCCCACTTCAACTGGAGTTCTTTGTACGACTTCATTTTAAACTGATCCACTGAAAACGTTTCGCGAAAATAGCCTCTGAATTTCTACATAATTTATAAACGAGAATTTTTGTTCAGCAATCGTTTCGACCCTATACAACAAGCATATAATCGAAATATTTTTTTCATCTTCAAACTTTTCGACTTGGCGATCTAATTCGTTGTCAATAATTTCAAAAAAAAAAAATTCATGACCATAAGCGCAATACATCAAACTGTACCGTCGAAATATGCACGATATTTGACAATAATTTTTGCATAATTCAAAACAAATGCATTAGGTTTTCTTAAGCATTTTTTAAAGGTATTCTTGGAATTTTATTTCTTCTTTGTCGCTCTCTAATGAATGCATTCATTGCATTATGGAGTTATTGTAAACGAACATTAACTTTTGACAAACTGATGGGGAAATTTTTCCTGGATACAATTGATGGAGTTTTATTACGAAAGGCGTTCCTCCCGCCACCTTCCCCCCCCCCCCCCCCCCCCCCCCCCCCCAATGCGCTTTCCCATCTGCATTTCCCCTTCCTGGAGAAAATATTGAGAGGCAAATTATTCAATTATTAAATAATTACGTATGGGAAATTTTTTATGATAGATACACTAAATATTTCTAGAAAATTCGAAAATGATAGATTATAGAATAACAAAAAATTCGCAAACCCGAAAAAAAAAGAGGGAAGAAAATAGCAAACCTGTAATAAGAGAGCGCAAATAATAATTAAACGTTGTCGCATTACTGAAATTGGCATTAAACGACATTCATAAATTATTTGCAAACGTTCTAAATGAGCGCAAGTTTTATTCTACATAAATTTCCACGCTTCCACACAATAAGTGAATATGTTGAACAAATTGTTCAACAAATTTTCCCTAATAAATTTATTTAGGAAAAATAAAAAGAAATTCTATTACAATATTAAATAAATAAATAAATAAATAAATAAATAAATATATATATATATATATATATATATATATATATATATATATATATATATATATATATATATATATATATATATATATATATATATATATATATATATATATATATATAATATATTATAAATTTCTCATTAGTTGTTATGATGCTAAAACTTATAAAAATAGTTTCATTCACAAAACAAAGGGAAACAATACGAGATTGAAAGTATGATAGATAAAAGAACTAAATACATTTTTTTTGCACTTTCAAATGACATTCATTGGGAATGTGTTCTTCGTACCTAGCATGCAAATTTTTCTTTTTCTTAAGCGTTTCTGATAAAGCGCTTTTTTTTTTGAAAGATCTTATCTAATTGTATGTGTAAGTGTATGTGTGTCATTGTTCTGTGTTTTGTCCACTAATTGAAAGCTAAGAGAGTTGGGAAATTTTGTGAGATATAATGTACACGATAAGACAATCTTCTAGTGAATTTTTTTTAAACGCTGATTTATCAACTTCGAAAGATGTAACAAATATTTAAGCATTCAAAAGAAAATGATTTTTATGTATTTCACATCAAAATCGTTCATCATTTTTCAATAAGTAAGTCCAAAAAACAACGAAACTTTCATAGGAGGAATTTGTATCAGCAGTAGGACTACTTAAAAAATAACTGCATTATTGCTTACAGTTTATTATTTATTGGCAAACTATGAAACTAATTAGTCTATTGACGGAAATGTAAAAGCGCATATTGTGCGAATTCGTTGAATGCGTTTTACTAATTGTTTATCAAAAATTTGTTCATTACTCACACGTTATGTGTTAATTGTTCTAGTAAAATAAATTACTTTACTGATGTAGAATTTAGTAGTATTAGCGACAGAAAATCACAAGCGAGAAGTGGATAGATTTGTGAACGTTGTTCTTTTTTTTTTTTTTTTAGAAATTGCATTTAATTAAGAAAGAGGGCAGCATCTTTAACTAGCAAAAACAGTAACAACAACAAAAATCATTATGAGAACATTTCACGATCGAGCGGTAGCAATATATGAATTAAGGAGCAAAAGCTATGTGGAATAAATAGAAAATGAGGAAGACAGAATCAAGGATGCGAAGAGAATGGACGAGAAGAAAGGGGTGGAGGGGGGGGGGGTGGGGGAGTGATACATGTGAAGCAAACTCAGTAAGCTTAAGAGTATAATAAGAAACAAAGCCTATGCGTGAAACAAAGTCTCTCTCTTTTTGTTAATTGCTTACTACAGTAAATGTACGTATCATATCGGCGCCACCTATGTGATTTGAGGAAATTTATATGAAGTGATAAAGCTCAATCATAACAGCGCAGCTCTCTAAAGATGAAATCGAAACAACGGAATTATAGAGCACATTTGATATCCGAAATAGGTTTAAGGTAATGACAGTTGTGCAGATAAACGATTTTATTTTTCTGGAAAGTGAAACGCTTCCTTCAAGATATATGATTGAAAAGTATACTATTGGATTATCGTGAAGTAAAGTCACTTGATTCAATCATCATCTTTTTAGCACTTCATTGAGAATAATTACTGTATGCAGTAGAGGGCAGTTTTTGAAGGATGCGAAAATTTATCGACGCAATAAAGATGAATTTCGATATGACAAGTGAATTTAGAAAATTAGCATTTGTTTTATGTGCAAGATAGAATGAGTTTTTTGAGTTGTCGAATGGAACTATGAATATAAGAAACTTCCACAAATATGCTAATATAAGAAAAATTTATGAAAAATCAAAGAGTAGTAAACAATTAAGTATTGAATCATGCACTAAACACTTTAAAAAATAGCCCCAAAAAATTTGCTCCAACAATCGCCTACGATGAAAGTCCACTGAATTGAGGTAAATGAGATAAACGAAAAAAATGCATTGAGGAAGAGCGAAGTGAATAATGAAGTGGAATTTAAAATAATAATCTTACATAGTAAGATATTTTGAGAGAGTATGGTGAAAATTTTCTTTTTCATTTGCCACCCTTACAGAGAGTTTCGAATGCAACCTCATTTGCCTTATATTATCTGCTCGTCCGTATTCTAACGTTATCTTTCTCTACCTATTTCTCAGCACAGCAGTAGTTATCAAATTGTTCCTGTTTCACGAGATCAACTGAAGTGTGACATATTTTTGAAGTTGACTTTAAAATCGACAACATTGTAATGCGAATGACATGAGTCAGATGGAAACTCTTTAAAGCGAAACGAAAGGAGCTTTTTTTTTTGTAGCATTGATGATAACACATTGCGCTCTATATGCCATTTCCAGAATTGAAGTTGTCAATGCTAGAAAAAAAAAAACGAGACATTTCTTTTGAAAACGTGCAATTTTATAGTGAATCGAAGATAGGTTGATTTTTATTAGAGCGTAAATATATGACAAACGTTTAGAATTTGAAGAAAACAATATGAGTATGTTTGAAGAAATGCATCGATATTTAAGTATTACGAAAGTTGATGAAAAATTAGCAAAAAAAAGAGAAAACATAATTCAATAGTTGCTCTCATTTTTTCTTCTTGATTCTTGATATTTTTTGCTTCGTTTCGATCATCAATCTTTTGAATCAATAAAAGGTTTCAACATGTATTTCTGCAGTTCTGCTCCACTAAACTCTTTATATTGCTAAGCATATATGGAAGTACACATCAAGAATTTGCATAATTAGTTTTTCAGGTAAGATCGAAACTTTCTACTTCGAATGCGATTGACACTCTATCCACTGTCGTTTATTGGGCAACATCGATTATCGGTCACCTGTTACCACCTAATGCCATATCACATAGTAACAAGATTGATACGAGATACAGCATTGCCATCTTAGAACAATCAGTCAGAATAAGAGCTTAGTTAGAGGTAAAAATTATGCAATAAGCATGAGCTTCAAGTCTGAAGACTGCCATGTTGGTTGCTATCAAGCAGGAGGAAGAACACGAGTAACATTTCAATAATGGAGGTAATAATGAACTATTTCGAGTATTCGTTACCAAAGCTCAAAGACAGCAGGTGATCGGTGTAACATTCTGAGTGCTAGCAAAAGTAGGCTGCGTACTGATCGTAGATAATTCGATAGAACGTCAACAATCATTAATAAATTCCATCAATTTTCCTCTTCGTGCATTGTCCTTTTGATTAATTTTACTTTCTATGAAATTAATTAGTGCAAAACATTTTATGTTTATATTCGATTCGTCGATAGAGATACTCTTTGAGAGGCGATTCAAGAGCACAATATGTTTATATGCACGACGCTACAACTTGAAGACAAATGAGGAAGCGTGCCGGAGATGTGCCAACGAAAGTGGCACGATATGCACTTTTGCTTCCGTTCACCTAGTTAACCAGTTTCACGAGTTATCAGCGAATAATTAATATGCGAAATAATACCTTTGTGGTTCTGATGACCCGATCGCCCACATAAGTCCACAAAGGATTCGTTTTTTTTTTTTTTGTTCTCTGGCATGCAAAAAAACGAAGAACTGATCAATATAAAGTACTCACAACACTTTTTTCATGTTTAAATATATGTACATCTCGAAGCTGAAGGGTCAGTTTGATAGATGGTAAAGGAGTTCATCATCTAGCGGTATTCGTTATACGCTTCAAAATTTCACACGGCTAACTTCATTGACTCGCGAATTGAAACCACCCGAAGAGACTCATATATGCACACATACGCGGACACACAAGCACACATAACAACGCACAGATAGACAGGCGCGCGCACACACATACACACAAATATATACATAAATGCATACGCATGATCACGTTGTCATAATGTGCTTTGTGAACGTAGACATGCAAAAGCGCATAAAAAGCGCATTCACGTTGGTAAGCAAATGGACGACCAGCTTTTAAATTTGTTACATGATCAAAGCTTGTAGCTGTGCTAGACAGTTGAAGTATATTATGTGTTCCATCATATGAACGAATAATTTTATTGAATCTTATAACTGCCATTTCATCGCAAAATAATACACCCCATTATGATTCAAATGGCGATCTTTAGTGGTGCATAAAATTCAAGGAATTATAAATGGCTGCAGATTTTCGGAGCGAAAGCCGGCAAGTTACGCGAAAAAATTTTCTGTGAACGTTATTTAGTTTCGTGAAACGGTCGTAGCTAAAATATGCAGAAGAAAGGCGAGCAGACATGTAAACGCTTCTTGATTATTTTCAAAATTTTCAGGATTCACTAATTCCTCCAGATATTTTCCACAATGCTCGAGTAACCTCTTCGTAATCCATATGTACAAAGGGCTATTTTCGTCTCGACATGTTTTATCTGGCTGCAAATGAAACAGCATACGAGATGCGCAGAATGATGCGGTTTTTGAATTTACGCGCATCAAATCAATTGCTTTCATAGACTGCTAGCAAATATCAAAACGTGTTACATTAGATAGGAGCGCACACAGGGCACTCTTCCCCTTCCCCTCTCACTTCCCTTGCTTTCAAGATCTTTATAAATCCCTAGGAATGCACAAAAACACTTAATAGCTTAATTGAATCAACATATGCAACCTGATCGATTGCAAAAGCACAATCCGATCGGTGCAAAATGTGCGAAAATTTCAAGACATCTTTTGGCATTTGTAGATATCAACATTTCTTTTCGGCGGCGATCAATCAACTTGAAATCTACTACCGGATCCCCTATGGTTCAGATTATATGCATTGAATTTTTTGCTTCAGTAGTTCCCGACCGGAATTGTTGAACGATCGCGCGGATACAGACGCATAAGTGCAAACGTACAAAACCATCCTGCTGGGAAAAACTGCAAAATATTGGCAGCCCTTTACCCTGCAACAAGTGCCCAGCGCAAATGAAAATCTAGCTAAAGAGGAACCGATGTAAGTCAGATATGCTTTGTACGAAATAACAACGAAAGTTTGCTAATGAAAGTTCAGCAAAAATTGTACAGTAATATTATTCAACAAAGGGATGCCTTGATTTGATGAGAGATAACTTTTCTGACACATGGTACTGCTGGACTTTTTAGTCGTTTGTAGATTGTGAGTCCGATCCGATCGAAGTGAGCTTGACGATAAATTTCAAATATCTGGCGAAAGACAAGGCGTTGATTGCGAAAAACACTTTCGAGAGTTTAATGTAAAGCTAACAGATTTTCTCAGCAACGCTCTAAAACTTGAAGGAAAAAACTTCAAAAATCTTTATTAACCATTAAAACCGTTTATTTCTTGACAGAATCAACGAGAAAAATGTTAAAGATAAGAATGGAAAGCAAAACAAAAACATCACGGGACTAAAAATGAGCGAAACGCGTATACGAGAATATTAGACGGCAACTAATTTCCTAGGATATTTCCACGAGGGAACGGGAGGAGAGGTGGGATAAGTTAAACGTGGATCCGTGCAAATCTAGGTTTTCGGTGGTAGGAAACAGAGGTAGAGCACTTTTTATGCAAATCATAGTAAGTTTTGCATAAACTTTAAATGAAGCATTCGTTGTCGCGAAGCGTTTATACAATCGAAACCAAAGAATGTGAATGTCGCAAAAAAAAACCGAATTGCATGACTACAAGGAACACATAATCTCAAGTAAATTAATTGTCCAATCATGTAAAAAGCGTGAGGTTGATTATTTTCTGAATTCCTTCGCATAGAAATGAATTTATCTCATCCTGCCCTTCACTGCTTAGAGGCTTGGCTTCAACTAAATATATTAGAGAATGCTCATTTTCCTCGTGATGGTATATGATATTGAAACATTAAACGACTATCATAGCTGAATGCTGATTGTTCCTTAATGCAAATGTTCATTCGTTGATAAGCACGGTCGTTTCAGGTCCATTACTCTATTGCAATTGAAGAGTATATTTACAAGCAAGTAGGATGCGTCCACAGTGGTTGTAAAGTGAAAAAAAATGATAGTCATAAAAATAAAACACGGAAATATAGAAGATGAAATGTAAACCATATGATGGCATATAACGTGAGATGCATAGAAACGTTTACACTCTCGGTGATATTTGGATGAGACGTTTTGCATTAAAAAATTCGCTTGCAAAGCTTTTGAAGGTTTTGAGAAAAGGAACGATTGCCATAAGTCGCAGTAGATACTCAATCATTTATCCAAATAGTTGCAGAAAAAGTCCTTTCGTTGTTCCTCAGAGTTTTCAGCTTTAGACGATAACCTCGGCTGGCTCGCTCGGAAGGTATACAAATGTTTTAGCAATGTTGGAACGATGCAAGGAGAGATCTCTAATGAGCAATTGAAAATGCTGCATTTCCACCGGTGGACACCCTCACATAAATAAAAGCTTGGATGTAAGCTGCACCGTAAATTTTACAGTAAGTAGAGGAAAGAGAGAGAGAGAGCGTATTCGATACGGTCAATTGGGAGACTTGTCGTGTTGAACAAACCAACGGATAAAGGCATTTTACAAATTGATCATGACTTTAAGGGCAGAACAATGAGACGAAAAAAAAATTAAACTAGTGGTCAAACAAGAGCGACGTCGCTTGCCGCTCTTGACGGGAATTTACACTGAAACATTTGACGACAAATCGCCGTTTTTTAATCTTGTTTTCGACATACGCACAATGTACAAAAAGGCTTGCCGGGTGTGGCAAAACTGAGGCGTGAACCGATTTGCCGCACTGTTGGATAGGGTACACACGATTCTTATGATGCGAGCTACTTGTTCATAAATTGCCGCAGGGGTAGCAGGAAAAACGATCACTATGCTGAGCTCGTTTTCACTAATCGAGCATCAAGTTCACTGGAACTAACACTCATAAATCTCGTGATGTTGCATTGGATGAATGCTTACTGCCGTCTATTCAAGAACACAAACTCCACTCAACACATTTTACCTACAACTAGATGAAAATTTGTACGCAGTTACATAGCGACTTTCACTCCCTCTGTCCTACTCTCACCCCACCCCACCCCCCCCCCCCCACCATCAGCCTTCTTCTTTCTCCAGTCTCACTGCATTGGGAAGTAGCTGCACGCAAATTTACAAATTTTTGGAAAATGAGTCAGAGACAGCTGTAAATAACCACTGAAAAATGTGAAACGTTCAAAAATCGTGAAGTTATGGGCTACTCAAAGAAAACGACTCTTAACCCGCTTTGTTGTTTTAAGCCTCAATTAAGTTTGGTAGAGATGTGACCTCTAATAGTGTAGTCCAGATGGCGAAAGGTGAGTCGTAGGTTTCAATTAAAAAAAGTGCGGTGCAAAATATTCTGAAAACTGGATAGAAGAGTGCGGTCGTTTGTGAGATGAATGCATTCTGTAGAAAGCTAAAGAAACTGACAAGCAGTAATGAAGAAAATCAGCCTTGTACGGAGTGCATTAAGATCGCGTGAGGGCATGACATCGCACATAAGAAAGGTTCTTCTATTCTAGACAAAAGTGAAAAACTGTGCACTTTTTCCCAGCACGGCCATAGGCGTTGGCAAGCCTCAAGCCCGAGAGTGGTTCTGGTCATGTAGTTCTGACTCCCGGATTACCCAGGGACCTTTAGAATGATCCCGAGTTTCACAGTACGCCTGACCAGACGCTCAGAGTGCTTCAAAAAATTTCAGAAAGGGCCGAAGCGCAAAGAAAACAGGAGGTGAGGTAGGAAGGGAGTGAGATGTCCTAGAGAGGCTTGAGAATTCTGAGGGAAGGAGCGGAACTTCAATATTGGGTGCACCCACCAAAATTAACTTGGGTGAAAGCTTATTCGTTTCTAATTCTACAGCTAAGGTATAAGAAAGAATGCAAAAAAAAAAAACGAAACTAATATACTGGAACATTGAAGTTAAGTAGGTGGGAAAGAATCTTTTATAGGCGTATATATGAAAGAAAACATTACGAGAGACTATCGAAGAGAAAAACTTTATGAAACTCCTAAGTGCTCGATTGAAAAACGTGAAAACAATTCTTTAAACGCTGATTAGGATACGAAAATTATTTGCTGCGCACAAATTGAGGCTCATCTTTAATCGGCATTATCTTTAAGATGTAACGAATTCACCATTTATAAACGCTCTATGAAATTTATGCGAACGAACCATCTACGTTGCTTGATGCGATAGTAATAAATGAGATAGCGAGTTTTAATAGTCCAATAAGGCAGTAGGAAAAGTTGCTTTTGTTGAGAAAAAAGTTTGAAATCGCAATAGTCCGAAGACTTAGCTAATAAAGTAAGAGACGAGTAAAGAATTGTTCAAATCTTGACCCACTAATAAAAGAGTAATTGTAGGCTCGACAATGAGATTGCAATAGCAACTCTTATCCGATAAGCTTCGAACAGGAATATAAAGTCTCTCTCTATAGAAAGCGAAGTTCATTTTGGTGATATCTCTTAAATCGCAAGTACAGTGTCGAATCGACATTCCGTAGCGAAAAGAATTTTCATTTATTGCACGCAGCAAGTTTAGATATTACCTATTCTGCTAAAGAAGTTAAAGTCTACCAGTAAAATGACTGATTACTGGCTTCATTTGTTGATCGTGAAAGAAGGAAACTCTTTGTCAATATATTTTGAAAATGGTGTCAATAAACCGATAAAAAGTTTTTACCAGTTGTAGTAAAAGGTCGTGAATGTTCCATACCTTAGCGTTCTAATTTTTTTGAGTTTCAATGAGCTACTTCGAGTTATATCTTTCAGGTTTTTGAAATTTTCGTGTATTTATGGTCCAAACTTTTGCCCACTGACAGCTTCGAGTTACATCTTTCAACTTACTAATAGCGCAACACTCTCATCAAGGATTTAATTCCATATTTCTTGTGCTTGATCAGATGGAGCTGCAAATACTGCATGATGAAAGCACCGAACAGCGAATTCAGCAATGTACTGTTTTGCAGTAGTACTGTTTTGCAGCAGAAGGCTCTATGTGACTATGTCGTCGGTGCTAGATGGTATGGATGGCATGCACCCAAGTTTAGTTGATTATCTTAAATCCGGAAGTTCTGAACCTGAACCGCAGGTCACCTGGCCCAAAGCGGCCCGAGATATGAGGTATCTTAGAGATTTCGGAAAGATGTCTAGGTCACGCGTCGCTCCAAGTAGTTCCGGAGGGCCAGAACCGTGCGGCATCCAGTGAACCGGCGTACTCCGAGTCGCGACTCAGAACGTGCGCAAATTAATATCGCAATTGAAGCTTATTCTCAAAGTTTATCGTAGTTTACCAAAATATTCAATAATAGTAGTGAGAATTTCCCTCTTGCCAAATATCAGATATAAGTTCATAGAAATAGTCTCATAATTAACCGACTATTTTACCGTTTAAATTGTTTATTTCTCTGAGAATTCTTTGCTCTTTTTATATGCGCTAATGCTATTGCAAATAGATTATATAGTTTTATATAGAAATTATGTGCGTTTTTTTTTTGTGTGTGTGTGTAATTACACATATATGAAACCGACGTTCTCGTGAACGTTATCCTATTGACTGAACTTAATTCGATAAATATTTAAGCGAAGAATGCATTGCAATGGTGATAGTGGTCACAATCTGGCCACAAAGGTGGATCATCATCTACTTACATGCATATTATCCGGCACAGATGTACTTTACTTGATTGTATTATTGTAATCTTAATTATGCTTATGCAAACTCGTAGAACTTATTTGCTTTCAGAACCATCCAATATGCAAATTACATTAGGCAACGCAATTTTAATTGTATGAATTACAAAAATAATGAAGACAAAAAAATGAGTATCATTTATATGTAAGCAAATTTAGAGATGAATCACTGGAGTTTTAAATTAAAAAAAAAAAGAAATAACATTATGGATAGAATTAGCAACATAAGCAACTAATCATCTCATTACTTTATATTTCAACTCTTCGGCAGAAATTAGCTGTCAAGTGAATATGTTTGACGATTGAAACAATGTTTCTAAAGGAAGCGTTCTCATTTATTCTAAACCGATATATTAGGCGAGAGGGGCTCTTTGTTTATAAAATAACACAACATTGCAATAAATCTATCAATAAGATCATAACATTATAATATTATAACATAATACAACGTTGCCATAGAT
Organism: Ascaris suum; assembly: GCA_013433145.1. NCBI lineage: Eukaryota > Metazoa > Nematoda > Chromadorea > Rhabditida > Ascarididae > Ascaris > Ascaris suum. The sequence continues at coordinate 7,296,959 of CM024189.1, forward strand.
GCCAATAAAATTATCAATTGAGGAAATTAGCCTCCTAAAATGTGTTATATGATTGCATTGAATATCATCGTACACCGTGGAGTTCACATCATTGTTGAGATAAGAAAGTCTATTAACTTCAAGAAGTAATAAATCACTTCCATAGTTTAATTTGTGCTCGATACGGGTATTATGTAATAAAATGTTTAGATAAAGTGTATGAACGACCTTTAATCTTCAGTCGAGAAACTCATCGTTATAATGACTGAAATATTCATAAATTCAGAACGGTTGAAAAATAATAACGTTATTTACCTGTCTGTATACGTTTAAATATTTCAAGAGCAGCATTACCTTTCATGAAGATGCCTCTAATTTCCTCAAATATTAAATCATCACATCTCGTCAGTAGTATTATACAAGGTATCTTTCTTGAGAATTTTGGCAGTGAGCAGCGAGATTTCGTTCTCCTTTCACCGATCCGAAAAATATCGAGTGACGAATTTTGCGGCTATAGCCGAAACTCAGCCTTTACCGAATGCTATCCGTCATTTTACGACCGACATTTTGAAAGTTTATTTGTCCGTAACCACAATTCGGTTTTACTCAATACCTTCGGTCAGCAACCAACAGACGTCCCCATAAGTACGCGTTTGCAATGAAAGCAAGGTTATCACCTAGCATCTTTGGTAATTTATTAACCAGCGCTTTTGAAATATTCAATTTCGATTCGCTATTCAGTACCATCGATTCACAATACAAAGAAGTTTCGACTGGTTGTCACCACTATTTTTTCGAAATGTTGATTTTCGGATAAACTGACCCCCACCCTCTCCCTCTGTTTATGCGCCTGCCTGCAATGTCATAACCGTACGTTGCACCCTATTCAAAAATCCATTTCCTACAGTCATGAAATTTTGTAGCCGAACACCTTGTGGAGGCAAATAAATAACGCTTCACTTCAAAAAAATTGATGAGTTCATTACAGTCACGCTTGGAAGAATAAAGAACACAGCGCCTCAGCTGGTATTCAATTAAAGTTAAAGTGATGCAATTCCTTCAAGTAAGGATCGCTAGACAGTTTACAAGGATCAGTAAACCTGTCCGCATAAGCAAGTTCATTGATTATATAAATAAATCACACTAGGAGATAAAATTCCTTTGTAGGTCAGGTACGGGGAAAAATACCTCTAAAATACCTGCGTTTTTCTCATGATCAAAGGTGTTGAAATGTTCGGGCGGAAACTGGATGTTGAACGAAAAGTTCCTTAGTTGCAACATATTAATGATAACGTACGTACAAAGTTGCAGAAAAATGGTAAAACTTTAAACATACTTTGCCCACCTTATATCGTCAACGGCAACATGCAGCTAATTACTGGTCAACGGTAGTTCTTGCAATTCACATAACTACAAAGTAATCTTCTAACAATATTTTAGCAAAAGTAATTAGATCAATCATGTAGTATATCCGATTAAAGTATATACCCTCAAGTTCCAGCAAGTTCCACAATCACGCTAGATGAGGTTCTCAACGATTTCGCACTCACCACTTGGACTGACGCAATTTAGAGAAACGTTTTTGCTCAGCAGTTATATTGAAGCTGGAAAGCAAGTAAACGCTATTTTTAAATTGGTTTTGATAAGTAATCTGTGCAAGCAAAAAAAAAAAAAAAAAAGAATGCCACTGATCAAACGTAATTCTTTCTTACGAGAAAAATTGGAGGAATGAGAAATTTCGTCGTACCTCGGATAGCAATCATGGAAATGCAACTGTAAATCAAACCCTGAGTTGCACGAGGAGATAACGAAATGAGACGGAACTCTGATAACAACAATTGAAGTAGAGGAGAGAAAGGTGAAATGGAAAAATGGAAAAGAGAGAGGATTGCAAAAAAATAGGATAGGAGGAAAGAGTACGAGAAACGCTGCGAACAGGTAGGATAGTGCTGATTTACTTTAGTGAAATTCAAAACAACATTTAATCCGTTAGCGTAACAGGGAATAATTCACAGATGTCACTTAAAAGCGATTATAATGAATGATAAATTAGCGACAAACAGAATGCGTCATGATGCAATTTCCCTTGAATAAAATGAACTTTTAGCACAACCAATCAGAACAACGAACCAAAAAAAAGCGACAAAACACATAAGCAGTTCGACCCGGCATTATGTCCCCTACCCTCACAACACATAGAAATGCACGAACCAGCTAATGAACACAAAAAAGCAATCGATGCCAACCCAATCTTACTGCTGCATAGTGCATATTCCGTCGAATTACGCGGTATTGTGCGGCTCAAATAAACGACCAAGCTCATTTAGGTGCCATTTTTCACGACGCATTTTGATGAAAAAAAAAGCCCAAGCCACGTCCGGCAACAACAACTATTCACGATTGATGACAACGCAAAGCATGATTAAAGATCGCCCTTCAAGACAGTTAAAAAAGCACGTTGCATATATCTCTGCAAAACAATTCCCACGATGCTGTAAGACTGGGATGGAAAAAAAAAACAGTATCAAAAGATTTAAAAAAAAAAAACAACGAGAACGAAGAAACGTCGCTGTTAACGCATACATTACTGCATCAACACCATATATAACAATCACAGAGAGAGAAGGAAAAAAGAGGATTAGAAACAGGTCATCTACACACATCAATGAAGTCATGAAAACGTCGAATGATGAAAATCAACAGCACAACACGCAACGAACAGCTGATGTTAGTAGAATAACAGCACACCAATAAACAAGCGAACAGCGCTATTTCGATCATCTTTTTTCCTTTCCTTATATCGCCCTCTCCCCCCCTCTAAACGCAAAAAAAGAGCCAACCGTGCGGATGCCAATCGGAACTGTACCCAACAATGGATCAATCTATTTTATCAGTACCTAAAAATAAATACTGGAAGACGAACGCTTTAGAAAATATAAGCGCAGGAATGAACTAGAGAAAGACCACGTTATACAGATACAAAAACAGGCGTAGCCAAAAGATGCAATGTTGCAATGCGTTTTTCATGCAGAAAACCTTCACGTAGATCTTAGCCCGGGTGGCAGAACTGGGGAATTTCGACACGAATGTGCCCACTAAAGGAGCTTGGAATTAAACGCACAAGCTGCCTTCTTTTCTGCTTTTTCACTGGGATCACCTATTATCGGGCGACGATCACTTGAAATCTTTGCGTGTAAAACCCTTCAACGTCACTGGCTAGGCCTGCACCAACAACCTCAAAACATAAATAAACTGTGAATAACTTCCAACTATGCTCAATGAGCCGTTTTCAGCTCAGGTAAGCTTAAATCAAACGTTAAAATCGGGCGACGAGGCCGCTCGAGAAGAAGATCTGAAAACAATACTTTAGAATTTATAACCAATTTCAAAAGGAACACAACATTCTATTTTTTGCGTTGTTGAACCTTCTCATTCTAAATTCATTCATCAACATATTTACTCATCAACCTTATTAAAAGCTTTCAACTAAGTTCCAAAATCATTTCAAATTTTATACCCTCTTCTTCTATTCGTTGTTAAAAATTCGTATTATCATATTACTATCACTGCCGCATTCTTCAAGAATAAATGATCCTGTTGTCAGCCCAAACTTGCATTCAACGTGGGGAAGCTCATCAATTTGAGAAATACTCAACAATTAATCTTTCTGTGCCAAGTAAAACATAAAAAAGGAAGCATTAGGCACTAGTAATCAAGTGACAATGCAAGTAAAAACCATAATTAGCAAAAAAAAGAACTACAATATAAAAAGTATGCAAACGAACCATCCAGTATCGTGGACCATGGAAGCGTCACGTAAGTCAAATAAGCGTTTAATGGAGTACACTCTGCACGGCGTTTTTCTCTTAGCCAATGCCACGCTTGGCCAAATCCACGCACCGACCAGAGACGACTAAGCACATTTTCGTCCAATTCTAAACCATAGCCAATTATATGATCGACGGAGTAACAAAGAAAAAAAAACAAACATTTTGAATAACCTAAAACGGCAAATATTTTAACCTTGATCGTCATTGCAACAATCAATTTCAATAAGTTCGACATAAAAACAGCGATCATCCGCTAGTCATTTACAAAGGACAAATAAACGTACGATGCACTATTCTCCTCTGACGATGACCAAGAGCGAAAAAGTTAACAGTGCAGGCATACGTGACGAATAAATTTAAGCAGGAAAAAAATTGCAAGTGGAAATTGGGGAAATACAACTAAAATACGATGATCGTTGCTGCAATTGACAGTACGACGAGAATAAGATAACAACATAATCGCAAACAAGACGAAAAGATGTGCTGGACGATTCAGATGGAAAAAAAAACGAAATAATTTGGTGAACAACTGCAATTCGAATTTACCCACTGAAAACTATCGAGCAAATTCCAATAACAGGATTGACAAGGATGTTGAGAAGACTCCCGCAATCTTTTCAAGCATTCGCTGAAACCCTTCATTAAAATTTTCTCTTCAAATTTCAAAAAAGCCCAATGTTACAAACCATCGTCGATTGTATTGGCCTCAACTTCAGGATACTGGTTGACGGTATCTGCTTCGCTTTGCCATCGTCGCGCTCGACTAGTCTGACAACCCGAAGGACCAGGCGTCATTGCCGATCGATTGTAGACCGGCCGATGACTCAGGTTTGTATCTGATAAGCGACGACGATTGTACTGGTCAAGCTGGAAAGAAAAGCCAGAAACAGTATATTGTATATTGCATGTCCACATAACTTGTCCTTAGCGAGCACTGCAATGCACATCCTTGGGTGGAAGCAACACAACTGCCTTGATCATGAGTTATCAGCACTTACGATCCAAAAAAATTTACATGCAGACGTTGGGCAAACGCCCACTGCAATTTTGCCACAACTGCTGTTATTGCTATCGCGTAACCCCGATAAACCTTTTAAATCACATCTCTCAATGCTGTCTTATACCGATAAGCGCAAAGGCTTTATATTTCAGGCTTTGACTCCTCTTCTCATGTTGTACTGAGATTATCCTTCAAAACGATAGCCGTGCATATTTAAGAAAACTGAAGGACCTCAGCACTTCCTGAAATGATAATTGAGGTCTTTACTACGAAATATTTGTCAAGAAGCACTTAATGGATGACAGCAATTCCTAAAGAGTGATCGATGTGTGTTATTAATTGATAAAATAGACCGAATTTGAGCCGTCAAAATCCATTGGCTGGTCACTCATCGGCGTTTCAAACCCACAGTTCGCTACTCGCGCAACCGCCATTTCTGCATACCCTAAAAAAATTTTCTCGTCACATCCTCTAGAAAAAAAACATCGCAATTTCGAAAATATTTTATCGACTCCAGACCTTTCATTATTAAATTCTCGAAGAGTTCAACTTCAACCCTTAAAGCCGATACTAAGCTTATACTCCTCCTGATACCGGAAGTAGTCCGCTCCGTTAAATATGATGCATCATTTAATATTATATGCCAAATAGGTGCTCGCAAATCAAAGGCCAACATGCTTTGAAGATCGGAATTAAGGTCAACTATCAACTGCACCAAAGATGAATATGAAAAATAGATTGCTTTTATGAACAAAGCTCTCTCAAACGGGAGCCTTCTATCGTTCGATCGCAGTTATGCAAACTGCCTCCCTTCGAGGTGATATATTTCTTAAAACTTTTGCCATGTGACCGCATAGGAAGAACCATTATTACTTCAAAAAAGATATGTGGGGCATAAACATCCTTAAATTAATGCCCTGAGAGTACACAAACAATATACAGATGTCTAACTAAATAGGCAGTAAAATGAGAGTAACTCAAAGGTTTTTAAAGAGAAAATAGTATATATTGATGGAGGCAGTAGAATAAACTGAAAGATATGAGAAAACAGAAAAACCTCTAGTAAACAAAACCAAGTTAGGGCAGCATAACAACTGAGTGAACTTAATGATCAAATTTCTCCTCAAAAAACTTTAAAGCGAGTTGACCTTTTCCATGAGGTCCCCGCATACGCACAAATTCTTGGCGTCGTTGTGAACTGCTAATCAGTCTCTGCGCCCAATGCCAAGTCGTTGATGCCTGTAAATCTCGCCTAATAAATTCAGTGCATGCTCAAGTGTACAAAATTACGATAAAACGATAAATTTAAGACTATGTAGACATTGACGTCATTGTCTTTCCTCCTTCCAATTCTCTGAAAAACAAATAGGTATGAACTCAGCTCTACCTGGAAAAAAATACCTGTGCGTTTTGAAATGCACATAAGAGGTACAAATGAGAGCATTTAACAATAAAACTATTCCTGATTAACGCACATCCATTTACTTTTTACGATCCGCGTTATTGGTAACGTTATTCATTTCTTCTGCCAGACACAAATCATATAATCATATCAAATCTATTTTCTAAAACCGACCATTACAATTTAATACCTCGAAAGCCAGAATTGTATATTGAAAAATTTCAGCAAATTAAAAAAAAAACTTATTCAACAGGCAATGAAATATCCTTAACAAATTCGTATCTTAAACAAATACCCGCGTGTCATAAACTTGCTTGAGAACTTCATAACGAATAGAACCAAGAAATATGACGGCTTCTCGATTTTTATAGCGATCTCTAGCCACCAATTCAACGCATACACACTCACCATCGCGCACAATCACATCACTGAAAATCTGAAAACAAAAACGACTGTCGCCTTAAAAAAGAAATTAGCGCTCTATGCCTTTCGTAATAAAAGCATTAATTGAGGTTAAATAAAGCAACATCTATGAAAAATTCAGACTGAATGAAACTTGGGCGTGAGAGTTAAATGTTGTCACGATCAGTGTTGATGGGGGGACAACTGCAACAAACGGTAGAGATTCTACCAATGGGAAGCTATGAGCACTCTCCCTTGCTCTTCCTCATCGTATATGAAGCTTCGGTGGCGAAATAAATTCCCGAACTTTTTCGTTATTCCTACCTTATACACAAAAAACGCGCTATTAAATGAGGTGATCTCAGTCATTCGTTCAAATGAATGCAAAATTTACGAGTAAAAAAGTTTTATCCAATGGGAAAGAGTCAAATATGTATAAATATCTCGTTTTAATGCGCTTACTTTGTACTCAGAAATATATTGGGAATTTTGATACGAAAAAGACGTAAGAAAATGAAAACGACAAAAACGGACGTTGAACACAGAATCCCGAATAAGCGGCATGGTCGTTGTGCTGCCCCTTAACCTACTCATTAAAAAAATCAACTTGGATGATTCATAGCCGATCAACAAATCCATTCACGCAAACCTGCTCGAAATCATCGATCGCGAAATAAATTTTCGGGAATGTTATCTCTTCGCAATCTCCTTTGCTATCCATTCGACGTCGGCTAGGCGAAGGATAAACACGCTGAACAAAAAGGACACCTTTAAAGACACTGTGGCTCGGCCATTCCAAATGATTCTTATATGGCACGTGCCTTTATTTTAAAATTTCATTCTGGAGGAAAAAAAAAGGAAAAGAAAAACTTCGAGTAAAATCTTTTGCGACTTTCTCACCAATGATCACGAAAGAAAAGGAGAATCTAGCACAGCTTCATCGACAGGAAACGTGATAACTGCCCACTGATCATAAATCACATCCTACTGCAATCATTCAAATTATATGCGAGCTACCGCTTTGTTTCCTCATAGCAATAAATCAGATGACGTCATTCAATTTACGCTATCACTCTAGAATGTACAACCTACTAGATAACTAATGTTCGTAACTGATGAAAAAATCCTTCTTATGTGATAAGTTGCATAATATTTGCTCAACAACGATAAGCTGATACTGTCATTGATGAATGTCGAATGAGCAATGGCGGAAACATATAACAGCTTATTGCTTCGGTGACTAATATCATCATTAACTATAAGCGAGAAATTAGAGCAAGATTTAGAATTCCAAATAACAGTACAAAGTATGAAAATGCTCAAAGAACTATCACATCTTTATCCTATCGCATTTAGCATTCGTCAATGACAATATCGATTGATTTATCACCATAAACAAAATTTTTTTTCCTTTGATAATCAAAAAGAAAAAGCATGCCCACCTGGCAATTTTTTCGGAGAATTTGTAAATTCTGTGGACTCGTTTTGGTGCAAACCGCACATGTCACGTGAAAATCCAACTGAAATTATAATACAGACTGTATTGCCAACAGATCGGTTCAGCCAGTGACCTCATTTTTGTTTCGTTCCTTCTTTTCTCCTCCCATACGGTTCCCATTTGATTTCTCATAGCCGTATCACAAAAGAGAACGGCCATCTTCAACAGAATACATATTTGAAATCGACTGTACAGATATATGGACCTCAAACTTGGACAGTTATACCTGAGTAAGAAATATTCTAGAAACAAATACACGTTCTGGTCGTTGGGAACAAATTTCTCGGATAGCATTACATGTGAACTGCGAGTAAACAACGACTAGGCAGTAGATAACCATAGCAATACCACCTCAGCCAAAAAACGGCCCACTTACGGCTTTTACACACGGACTTTTTTAAATCCGGAAGACCGTCAACGTGTCTAATACATCCATATAACGAAAAATGCAAAAACAGTAAAGAATGGCAAATCACAAGATGCCTATTAAGTGGTGCAGCGTGGAAACCTCACAAAAACTATAAACTAAACAATGAAACGGCCAATTCAAAACAACAAAAGAGGGGAAAATTGTGCAAAGAAACCTGTTGTAAAATAAGATTTAAGCAGACAGTCTCCTCCCAGTTGATGCCCGAATCAAAGGCTGCCGGCTGCTTCGGACTTTGGCGTCTGTACACTTGCAGTTGACCATTCTACAAAATTCTCAATTAAAGCAACGCCAGAAAAAAAAAAAAAAACAAGCAAAACAACTGAGTTAGAGACTGGAAATTTTTACGCAACAAAAAGAAATTTGAACTTTTTCAGACGATATGAAAACAAACTAACGGTGGCGAGAAAAAAAATAGAAAAGCAGTAAAATTTGACAAAAGAGACTAATAAAACCAACTATTCTCGCTGGAAAGCAATCCTAAAATTGGTCAACAAGTTTCTCCGGAAAAAATCACAACAGAAAACTAAAAAAAAAAAATGATTGAACTTCGTTAGCAATTATGGAAAAAATCAATTTATGCAATCATCAAACATCTAGTACAATCGATTGTTCCCGCTTTTAGCAGAATGGACCCCTGGACAGAAAACCATAGGAAACTCCCGATGGTCGGGCAAAAGCCATCGTTGGACGTTAATTACTGTCGAAAGAAACTATTCACCGCCCATTTCTACATTAGCAGCATTTACTACTGCGTTAACATTATACAACATCCGTTTATATAGTAACACAGTTTACTTTATTTCTCTTCCTCTCAAGGCAATCCAGAATGCGAACCGATAAGCACATAAGGCTAAGTGAACCAATCCACTAAACAATGCGACTAATGCCAATAAACAAGAGAGGACACATGGATGAAACGTTAAAAAAAAGAAAAAAATATACTTAAAAGATTCTGCATCTGAAGTGCAATATTTCTGCATCATCTGATGCACACTTTCACAATGAGTCATTACTGGCTTGTCCCTAGCACTTTGAGAGTAAAAAAAAATCATAAATCACTTCATAATCCAAGAGAAATATAGCTCTGCAACTCAAAATATGCTCTGAATGAAATGCCTAGTGGAGGAAATTTTGTGCAACGCACGTCTCATAAAATGATCTCTTAAAAATTGAAACCTATTTTCCGATTGAAATTCAAATGCTACCGAATAACTAGAAATTGACTGAATGTCTAGAACTCGAATTCCTGAAATACTACCAACAACTGCAAATGAACTTGCTACTGAGAATTGAAGTTTGGGTAGATAAATACGGGAGTAAACAACGAGTGAGACGGGAATTGAATGAAGAAAAGGGGAAAGCAATATTCAAAACTCATACCCCAAGCCCCGAATAGGGTGAGTTTTGACTGGCTCGTTGCTGCATCGGTACATACCAGAGCATGTCATCGCTATGAGCAGAGCATTTATCGGAAGTGCAATGCACGTTACCGACAATGAAATCGGAAAATACTTTCGACCAGCGACGCTCTTGATTACTCACAAAGGCTAGATCGCCCTCTGAAACCCGATAACTCCAATAAGCTACCGAGGTAAACATAAAATATCACCCCACCTACAGCGCTTACAATCAAAAGCATAAGAATGCCCAGTACCCTTGTGTGTTTTACAAACCTGAGCGACCAACTCAGCTTTGAGGCTTGCATGGTTGCAAAATCACTTGCTTTTTTACAAGATCCATGCTATACCAACTTTATATGAGGCAGACTGCGCGATATAATTCTCCGTAGGCGCTCTGCGATTTCAAGGATTCATCGAGATGCAACCACCTTTCTACAGCCAGCTATTATTGTTTTAGCAACCAAAATTATCAAACTAAACGAAGAGCTACAAACTGATCACTGAGTCCTTATTGGGGAGCTGGCTGATCAATTCACCTAAGGTAAGCCGCTGGATATAAACAAGGAAGCCGACAGCAACCGAAATATTCGAACGAGAACAACAAAGAAACAAAGCAATTGTCCACCAAGCAAAGTTTATGAGTAAAATCAGCAAAATAATCTTCTCATGGTTATAATGAGCAGAAATATTGGTCGCTGGGCATCAAATATCATAGTTCAAGGCAACAAACCAAATGTAAGCTGCGTCCTGCGGAGATTGCAAATTCGCTTCAAAAATTCTCCGACGCAGGCGCATTGAGTAGTCGACGTCGTAGGTGTGGGCGAGTCGCTTGTCTCCGAGCCATCTGCGAGCATCAGCCCCGTAAGCCAGGGTGATGGCTGGGTTCCATAAAGTGTCTTCTTCCCTCCATACGATAAACTGTCCTCTTCGGCGCCTAAGGTCCACTTATTCGCCAGCCTAAACAATAACTAAACTTCGTGGTACCATAGAAGAAATAATTTCAAAGATAACAGCGTCCCAGGTCACAAATCAGTTAGACAAAGGTGCCACTACTACAAGAACAAGCATAATCTAATATCGCAGCAAGAGATGCTTTATTGGAATAGTCTATACAGAAAGGTCAAAGTGGCCACTACACTCAGTTTCGAATTCAATCAAACTATTTATGCACAGACAAATCAAATTGCGCAGACAATACAGCTTCGACTATGACAGGATCACAAGACTACAATACTGCATACAGGAAGCAAAAACGCTGAGAAAGTAAAGCGTGCATAAACTGAATAACAATTACAAATAGTTCAAAAAGAACATTCAGCACCCAATGAGACTATAAATGAACTGTCGACTAAGATCTGAATGGGAAATCTATTTCAGTTTATCAGTAAAACTTAATAAGGCTCTGAATAATAAAATCATGGGAATGGTACCCAATCTGAAAGGTAGTGAATTAAATATACAACTGCACTTGCGAACAAATTCCCATATCCATTAGAAAAAGATTATGAAATGTGTTCGTGAACTCGGCTGGAAAAATCTGTTGCTTTTGAATGCAAATAAGTTTAATGCTGGTTTTAGAAAGTAATATAATCTAGTTTACATCTTCTAAGTCCTGAAGTGTCCACACTGAACAATTGAAGTCTTTTGCACTAAATTTCATTTTAAATCTCACAATTCTTGAAGCAACACTTTATACAGAAGTGCTAAAATCTTTCCGACTGTTTGATTAGCACTACCGTTGTGAGAAATAAAAATTCCAGTGTAATATTCGAGCAATTCGCCTTATATAAGCTTAACAAGTCCTCATATATGTCTCAAAATTCAAACACCAAAAATATTTTACTATGTGATTAGCCTTGATAACAATCGATCCTAATAAAATATACTTCAGCATCGTTGCGATACCAATCACGCATAACCCACCATACACACACATAACGCACCATCACCACACCACATACATTTGCATCAATGATTGACGCATGTAACCTTATGCAAAACAAACGCCAGCACAGCTGCTTACTATCGATGAGCACTATCAAATGCGCAGTTGGCCTAGAGCCAATAAAGATCAATTCTGACCGCTTAGTGAAAGTCGTTTTAGGGCAACAATGATGTGAAAAGCCATCGAATGTTCCATCAATTAACTATTTGACGTTTTTCTTTCAAACTTTAACAGCGGAAAAATAATTACATTAAAATGGATTTCACGTAGTATGGGAATTGAGAATATATTTAGAACTTCGCAAAAAAAAAAAAAAAAAAAAAGAAGGTCGTACTGAAATTTTTTGAATTGCAATATTGTTGAGGACGATCTGCCATGATATTGTTGACGAATTTTCCCCTTTCCGACGTGCCCAGGTACATGATTCTATCTTCGAAACCATTTTCGTAGAAATGATTAATAACAGTGCTGTGCTTCTTGCGATTCATTCCCATTTCTGGCCACAGAAAAAACTTTCACAGTGTCTACAACCATTTTCCGCTCATTTTTCTTGCTCAAAAAGAAGGAGCATTTAAAAAAAAAGCAACTTGAACAAGCTTGATACAACTTGTCCTGGTAGGAGGTAATTTAATGCAAACATCGATTGATGAAATTTACTCTTAACCATCCACATCAACAATGTCGCCGACGTTCGATTCATGCAGAATGATACACATTGATTTCCGATTGAATTGTTTTGCGCTATTCATCAATTTCATTCTACATTGCTATACGTGAGGTTGCTTCATTAAATAAACGATAACGAATTGCTTTCTGCATCAAAACTATATTATATTGTGTATATTCAACGTTTACATATGAAAATATAATCGTTTTAATAGTTTATTTGTTGTGAAATTATCTTTGCATTCTTTCATATTAATAATGATATTTATAGATTTACTTCATTTTATAGCGATAGTTTATGGTAAATTGCGAATTTCTCCGATAGGAATTTTATTGAAAATTCACTTCTTCAATAAATAATAAAATCATATTGCGTTGATTGTGACGCTGATCGTTCATTGCAAGTAACACAGCAAATCTCTAGCATCATTTTATTGCTTGATGAAGTAGACGATTGAAATCCATGAGAAAAACAGCTAATAGGAAGGCATCAGAGAAGCTAACAGAATTGTTTCGACGATCCTGTAATGAGAATGATCGATCCTAATAGCACTAAAAACCAATGAAGCTTTTTTTTTCTTCTTCTGGTAATGAATAATTGAGATTTATAAGCGGTATTAAAATTTCGAACTTTTTTTTTCCATTACGCATGATTAGCATATGCAAGTATTTTTGAGAATTTATCATTTACAGAGTAAAATTTGCATATGCAAATTTTGAGCTATTTTTGAATGTTAATAACTCATAGAAGCGATAATCAGGTATGACAAAAACAGGCTTGGAAGAACATCCTGAAATGGAAATATGCAAATCAGACTTGCTAAATTATATCGCCTGCATGTATATATGCATAATATAGACATAATATGCTTTGGTAAAAACCATAAAAACACAAAATGTGGCATTGCAACACTAGATTACCTTAGATTCTACACAATCTACTATTGTTTTGATTTTCATTTTTCGTTTGCTTTCAGTGAAGCTCTGCAGAGAATACAACCCCTCTTCGGATGTAAAAAATAACCGCTCTACCCGTTTGTGAACTCATATAATCATTATACTTTACTTCTTAAAGTCTATACAAACATGGTTGAATATTTTTTGAATGGAATAAAACGGCTTGAAAATTTTCTTCCTTAAGTATGCATAGTTTTGTTGGTTTTAATTACAAGAAACAGTTTAGCAGAGTTGTAAAATTGCAATAGCTAGTTGGTAAATTGGTTATTAACACCTCCTGACCATAAATAAATCGGCTATGTTTTCTCGTCCATTATAATCTTTATTGAAGCATAAATTGAATTCATCATCGTTATTATGTGTATATGATCGTAAATGTTTTACTCGATGGCCTCAACTAATATTCGAGTGTTCTCTCTCGATAAGCATGAAAATCTAGCCTAGGACAATCGTACGTATATATTCTGAGATTGGACAACTTTTCACATAAATACCATTTAATGTTTAAATTACAAATTTAGAAATTCACATAAACGAATAAAAAAAAATCTTTTCGAAAATAGTAAACGCTTAGAGAAATTATAAACGCCTATAAACGCTTCGACAAACTGTACTATAATAATTTAAAAAAAAAAAAGCGAAGATCACAAATTTGCGGTAGCAAAATAATTATTGCTTAAGCGTTGCGAATTCCTCTCCATTAGCGTACTATGAGTTTCCAATGTTTTCGACGTTGTTTTATGAGATTTACGACAAAATGATAAATAGACACCACGAAATAGATAGATTAATAGTTGAAGAATTGAAATTATCGAACCGCCAATCCATAATGATATTTGTCCTGAAAGAAATATTAGAAATGGAGATAATAAAATGGAATTTATAATAAACTATTCATCTCATCAATAAATGGATATTGATATCCTCTTAGCTTTTAAAGAAGAGAAATAGAAAAGAGTAGGCAGAATTGAGTCATCAATATTAACAATACATGATAAAGGAAGCATTTCGTGCTTTCAAACTTCGGAGATTTCCTCTCGAAACTATATCCGCCGCATTTGCTTCATCCATAATTTAAAAGATAAGACCATAAAATCAATCCCCGACTGATATTTGCCAGATAAGCGATTATGCATCTAGCGTCTTAGGGTAATGGGCGATGTCGTCCGCATCTTCCAGAGACATAGCGAACCACAAACATCGAATGCCTTTTAAAGCAATCTGCACCTCAGTTCGCCTTTATCTATATCCAGAAGATATTCGAACGATCTACAGCCGTTCAAAAGTGTCTCATTCAAATGTAAAGGTTAAGAGCAATAAGTACAGCTCAACAATTTAATTTTTTTTTTTACTGTTCTTCCTTTCTAGAATGCAGTATTATCAAATTGAGCAACTAATTTTGGATAAGATGAAATGTAAGATAGAAAGTGTCGAGAGGATGGAATGAGCATTACGAACAACTACTCACCTCCAATTTGCGCAATAAATGAACTTGGAGTCATTGCAACCATATGCTTAATAACCGTAAAATCCAAACTTGTATAAAACACCTGAAACGTTTCTTCCTTTTTTTTAAATCATTAGAAATTAAAATTGATGTCCTTTAGATGACATTCTCTTTCTTAATTCAATACTTTGCTTGGTGATCATTCAATGACACAGCATAGTCACTAATTTATCAATTGGGGGCTCATGGCTATTGTTGGAAAAATTGCACCATCTACTGAAAACAAATATCAGTAGAGATATCACGTTTCTTTTTATTACACTTCATTTATTTCAATGTTTCTAAATGGAAAAATATAAGAAAAAAAACGTTTGCATGGCGTCCAAGAGAATAAACATCAAACACCATGGAGTGAAGGCTTCTTTAGGTGATAGGATGTTCGCGTTGAAAATTAGAGTTCAGAGCGAAATTGTGTATACTGATGGCGCAAAAGAATTGTCCATACCCTTGATATGGTCTATCATGAGAAGTTATTCTTGAAACTGGCGAAATATTGCGCCATCGACTCATTGCTAAACTAAGCCAAAGCCTCGTTATGTGGATAAAGTTTTCAAATGAGAATTGGTGATAGTTAATTCATTGTACACCCAGTTCCTGCTAATGCCCAACAAGAAAATGTTTTAGACTTCCGTTTTTATCTTGTAAACATTAACGATGCTTGTGGCAACGTTCTCAATAGTAGTAGACATTTCGTTGATGACCTCAGAATCTATCATTCATTGTGTGGTATTGCCTACGACTTCCGTATCCTGCAGAAGGATACTGATGCATTCTTCAGCTAATCGGAATTATTTATGTAATACATATCAACTTTCAACGTGAATGTTTTTTGTGGCTAGAAAGTGAGGTTCTTTCTGCCAGAGATGGTGCTAATAAACTGGTGTTATTAATCGACTATAACCTCCTTTGTAGGTTGCAGTGTCCCATTGTTGCTGAAAAGTCGTCGAAAATCGCAGCGCTCTGCATCATAGATGTGTTGGGCAATATCAAAAACCCTCCATTGTTTATTGCTGAATTGTTTGGAATACTCCACTTATATATGGGCTTCTTATTTGGTTTCTAATTGAGACTGCTGGCGAATGTCTGCAACCGATCCAACCATGTTGCTTTTTGCAAAGACCGCCATGGCTCATATATATTCCAGTAGCAGCCGCGTACCGCCCAAATACTCGCAATCTAACTGCGAGCGAAGAAACGTCAAAAATCGCTCAGTGCCCCTGTGAATGAGAAACGAACGACATGACAAGTCAATTTTTCAGATTGAAGCAGGGAAACCGAGAAGTGCAATTCTCTCTCACCACAGAAAACAATAGATGCGACTCTTGTAGGTTCGCTGTTATCGGGTAGAGGCAAAATAAATTCAAACGCTTTTCTCAAACGTGGTGATAAGCATATGCAATTTTGCAGTAATAAATGTTCGGAATTCCGCACCGGATGAAATTGCGGAAGCGAAATCAACAGCTTTTAAACAAGAAAATCACATCTTTACCATCATAACTACTCAGTTTAACATCCCGAATAAAGGAACAACATTAAGCTTCTGCCTCTCCACTTCACCCTTATACTCGTTTTTATATCATTTCACCTAGTTTGTTGTTTTCGTGAGCATGCGTTGTCTCATGAGTGTTAATTTCCATTTTCTCACATGTAGTTCAATTTGTTTTTCTCCTCTAATTTTCCCCTATTCATTCATCCGTTGGGCGCTATGTTTTCTTCTGCGCCTTTACGATCAAACTCATCATCAATGTATGGACTTCAATTTCTGACTCGAGAAAACCTCAAGTCGGAAGTTGGAATAAAGCATATGACATTCTTCATGGGAAACATTTAAGTGCAACAATCACGACTAGTTCATGAACGCACCAAAGTCGTTTCGTAGAATATGGAAGCCGTAGGCAGGATCATAAAATGGCGATTAATTTGAAGGTGATTTGAAGTGATCCTAGTGCTCTATTGATATCTTTCAAAACAAATTTCTGAAAGCCTATTGAATGCAGCTACTGTAACACTCACAATGGCAAATGTCAGTAGCAGAAAGCAATATATAGACGATACCTCAAGAATGATGGTGTTTTGGAGGCTTTCCCATTCGCTGTCATTTTCAACGAAAAATCGAGTGTGTTTAGCTGGGAAATGTGCATAGCTAACTGTCTTTTGGAATTGCCAATACGAACATGGTGGTTTACATTGCGCTTTGCATTGCTGCAAAAAAAAAAAAAGAACGTAACGAAGTAGAACTTTGCACAAACCTTAAAAATAAAGTGATCTCTTTAAAGATGCGTAGAGCAGTTAAGCCACATTGTTTGGATTGACGATTATGGCATCTCATAACTTATAATGGCATACTTATGAGCACAGAAACTGGCTTTAATTTTAAAAAAGTCACCTGCGCTATAGGCGTTTTTTTGCCTATTTTGTCTGCATCGATATCTCCCTAAGAAATTGGCAAAATTCGTCTTTAAACGACACGCATCGCAACTAGAATGCACTTTATCTGCATGCATCATACCACTGCGAAATAGCTTGGATTTATTTTCGACTTGATGGAATATTCTTGTTTTCGCTATTTAGAAAGCAAACGATTGATCTCGTGTGCACCACATTCGGTGCTTAGTAACGCTTCAATTTCTCAGTCAACTTTGCGCAAGGAAGAAATTAAAGTACGGTTATTACCGTTCAAAAAAAAATTTTTTTTTTTCAGAATTGATCGATAAATTAACGCATCCGGTTAAGGCTACCCTCTTAGCTCGTTTATTAATTCGAGGCTACATTATTTCTAAAGCAAAAATTATGAATTGAAACAATTTTTTTATTGCCATTAGTACGATTCTGATTTCGGCAAGCGATGATATTTTATTGTGTTGAAAAATTCCCACTTGCAAAATTTATGCAACTGAGCCACTAAGCTATTCCGAGTTGAATTGTTTATCATACTTTCACAAATCTGGGACGCGCATATAGATGCAAATATTTCACGTATGTTTTAGGATTAAAATCGGGTTTAATGAGCTTGTGTCATGTATACTTTTGAGGTTAAAACAAACAAATAACGAAAGCTCATTAACAAGGAGAGGGGGGGGGGGGGGGAGGGGAGACTGAATCTAATTTTCATCTCTTTACAGATCTACACTCACTCATTGGATAAGAGAAGAAGTTCACTGCCGTTTCTTTTGAAAGGAAAATTATTGATATGAGTTTATGATCGTTTTTTTTTCTTAATGCAAACCTCGACAATATGTGTATTATTATCGGAGAAGAGCTGCGTGGCGAAACAATGAAAAAATTGTTTCGTTGTGCATATCGACGGCTTACGTAGTACTGTTGCCGCTGCTAACGAACAATTGCATGCGTCCTCGGATGCTTGCGTTAAACACACCTTTAATACCGTGAATTATCCAATAATCGTGGTTATACTATTGCTGATTATTATTCAAAAAAAAGAATGTTCTTTGAATTAATGAGGTTATCACGTACTCAATGAAATAATTCGTAAGGTAATACTGCTGTTTTATGGATTGATGGTGTCAATTATTTCGTGCTAAGTGCTATTTTAAAGGAAATTATGAGTCTCTATGATAATTTAAGGGCAGTTCTCACCTGATGAAGCACAGCAAGTATAGCCATAAATTCATGCGAATATGCAGTAAATTATCTAAATATGAATTATAAAGTATGCAAAATGCACTCACCTCGAAACACCAAACTCTGCTATAGGTGGGGTCTGCATTCTCTTCACACATATATCGAGGTGGATCATTCATGAACTCGTACTTTGTTGCTGACAGAGGCATTATAGCGTGTACACCTGTAACCACTTTTTGAATATAAGTCTATTTCTAAGTTATCATTATATTGAGCAAACTGTTCACAAAAATTGGCAGGGAAGAAAGGAGAGGAAGGTTGAGGAACCGAAAATCTTCAACAAAAGAAAGAAATTATGAGATGATGACATCTGAAGTAGGACTTTGAAGGAGAACATGTTTGAAGAGCGTATATTTTATTTCACCGATTGTATAATAAAGTCATCAACGCACGATTCACAAGGAGTTTAGGTAGACGAATTTGAACAGCGAAGGAATAAGCAATAACTAGAGAACAGTGTTAATTCTCAGACGTATTGGTGGAATTCCCATCATTTATGGCAATATACTGGAATATAATCAAAAACGTTCAACCTGAAGGTATAAAAGTTAAGTCTTGATCGATACCACGACTTCTTTCGGCCAATTTCACAGCAATTCCATCATTTAACATTTGATTAACACCTGGATTGTAGAGATGATTCGGTAGTTTGATCACAAACCTTGCACCATAGCCGAATCCGTCACCCTCCTGAAGCCAATTTTTTGTAGCTTGTGAATATCGTTGCAAGCCTTGAGACTTGAAAATAAAGAATCATTTTAATTTCCATCGTACAAAAATATTTCAATGATGCGATTCATTCGAAAATCGACAAGAATGAAATCGATAAGAAATCAATAAAATAACGATAACAATTCATATTTTAAACCATAATATCGCTGCAGTGCAATCATTTTCATCATAAATGGGTCGCGTATTATTCTCTTCGGCAGCAAAAAAAAAGCTTTTTTTTTTGAAACGACTCTTAGAGACTTTAGAAGGGTGAAGTTGTTTGAAAGGACTTGCCTGATCAGCACCTGGTATCCTGAAACATTTCCCTGCAGATGACATCGTTTCTGTTAAATTATCACATATTGCTTTATTCTCGAAAAAAGCTGAACAATCAAGAGTTGACTGAAAATATTATCAATATTAGACTATAATTGCTTGACGTTTAGAAAATTTCCAACAAAGAATAGAACTTAAAAATATAAGAATTCACGAACTAAGAAATTAGGAAACTCTCTAAACGATAATTTCTAGGTGAGCTAATTTCGAAAAGATATTTCTAAATAATTGGGTATTTATGCTATAAGACAATTTTTTTTTCTCTGTTGTTCACGAAAAAAAAAAGGAGAAACAATTTACAACCATGTAAATATATTTGGTTGACAAACGTCCGCACTTATGCGAATAAATAAATAAATGAATACATGAATAAATAAATGAATAAACAAATAAATAAATAAACAGATAAATAAATAAAAGCACTTGAATTATTAATTAATCATGGCTTTTTTGATTTTCGTTTGTACTTTGGGATAAATTTGAAGTAATTTATACACATACTTTGATTTATATCTATACTTTTTAAAAAATACTCTATAACGGTCTTCGTCTATTGTACTTTCCCAAGCGTTGTTTTTCATGGATACATTCTCCAAAATTCTGCTGTTTGTTTTAGCAAAAAAAAAGCTGAAGTGGAGACCATTTTAATAAATTGAGTGAAGGAAATATTGCCAAGTTTCTTTAGCAAAGTTTCGAGTTCAAAATCGAAACGGTCGATATTCGCGACGGTTTCAGTGTATTGACGAATTTGAAATGAATGAAGCATTGGACTTGGATAGGATAATTCAAGATATTGAGCAAGTCCATTGCTAATATTCAACTCTTCCAAATAGGATCGATTATAACGATTGAATGGACAAATGACAATATCCGGTAATGCAAGACGGCGACCTTAAAATTTTTCATTTAGAGAGCGTTTTCTAGCGATTCAATTGATATTAGATTGAATTTGAGTGAAAATTTTCATCAAAAATGTACTATGACAGTATATATCGCGCTCTCTCTTTCAGAAAAAAAAAAAAACATGAGAGGATGATAGTGGTCATAATTTTTGAAATGACCACTGAAATTTTCAGATTATCGTTAGTGTTTTGAGATGGCCAAAAAAAAAAAAACTTAAAAGTGACCAGTGAAAGTCGAGATCACTTGAAATTCGAAAAGTGTCGAGCGATACAATTTGAAACGGCTGAAGGAAATCAAAATAGGAGCTAATAGAAGGTTTTCTATTTCATAACAAGATAAAGTTTACATCATTATTTCCGCTTAAAAAGTATATTGATGGTGCTTAAAAATTTCTTTCTTTTTTTTAAAGATTATTATTATTTAAGGCCCCTCCCCCCCCCCCAAAAAAAAATGAAAGTTCATAAGATAATATCTTAAAATATTTGGAAAACAAAAAAAATGCTCAAAACCAATAATAAAATCACGTATTAGAAGTTCACATATTCAGAAGATGAAAACAACGTTTTAGCCAATAACCCAAAAGAAGTCCTCATATTTTCTCTGCATATGAGCATTCAAATTTGTGAAAGTCTTCATTTTCCCTCCCGCCCTCCCCCCCCCCCTCCCCCATTCTCTCCCCCATTGTTCTTTAAGCAATAGTATAACTTACCCGTTAATTAATTAACTTGTAAAAGCAATAGCATAGTTAAGGTGAAAACAATAGTTAGGATGTGAGGATAATATTCCATAGGTTCCTCCCTATTCAGAAAAGTTTCTATGCTTGAGGTACGAAGGAAAGTGACACGAAGACTAGTGAAGTATTTTAGAATTTTTGAAAAATAAGGAATGGCAACGTCCGGCCTTTAGGTTTTTCTAGGGGCATACGCACTCTTCACGCATTTCTTTTCCCGTCGATACAACTCATCGATCACATTAATGCATAAAGATATATTGCCAACTAATATTTGTACATGAGGGAAGCAGCACATACCCGCTTCTTGGATGAAATAAGAGACAACAACAGGATGCGCGATATATTCACTGAATATCATATATGCTCCTTGAATAGCAGACACTAACGCTAAAGCTATTAGTGTCACCCAAACGAGCTGCATGGGCAAGCTCTGAGATATAAGAAGATCTCGAACACCATGAAAGGTCGTATTGTCCTGAAATAAAAAATTATTAATGCAGTAGATATTTCAACACACTCTTGAAAAATCTCACTCGCAAGAAAAAAATTTTTTGGGTAACTATTTCTTACCTACTTACCAATGTTTACTGCCAGGGCAATTTTCATGGAACCGAAATCGTGATTTGTTGTTGATAATGGAAATTACGCAGATGATAGAAATATATTAATGCGTAGGTTCATATACCAGATATGCAGGTGCATGCAAAACTATTCTCACCATATACGGCATGTCTAACGAACATGAAAGTGTTTACCACCTAACTTACCCTAAAAAGTATGAAGCTGTTGTCTTCGGAATCAGAATCGTCTTTAACGATAACCTTAGTTGCCATGAGATTTGTGCCATCAGATGCACTAAAATAAACCAAGCTGAACGCTAGTTAATATCTGAACTCATTATAGAATGCTTATAATCAAACGTTTGAAAGCAATTCGTAGAATCACAACAAAAGCATCCTTCTTATTAGCAGACATAACAAGTATGCACGTTGAAAGTTAACCAAAATTCGATTGTTCTTTAAGTGGAATTCTGTTCCCTTTCTCTCTTTCTAGATTCTCAATTTTCTCTGCGTTTCGTCACTTTCAATGCCTCTCTACCTCCTACAAGTGAAGGGATTTCAACTTCGAGTGGGATACTTAACGAGAAAGATACCGTTCGGAGTCCAGAAAATAGACAACAGGGCTCTGGATTTTGGGGATCACTTAACAGTCTCATTGGTTCTGTGGGTTTGCAAATAATAAGAAAATGAAAACATTTCATGCGCATAAGAAAACTGGCTTTAATGGGAAGTATGATGGACTCATTGCATTATAGAATTGAATCATAGCAACTGAATGAAATATATATGTATATGTATATATATATATGAGGCGCAGTAGCATATCAACGAGTGAAGCGTGAAATGTGGAAGGATTAAGCAAAGCTAACGAACGTGATGGCACATTTGTACCTCTTTCCTCGTAAGTGAGAATCGGTTCGATTTTCTCGCAACGTTTCACTTTGTTTCACCGATTTCTGATGGTTTCTCTCGTATAGCATGAGCACTTTTCTCTAGCAGCACTTTTTGATTTTAAATATGTAAATTCAGCTTCCTTTTTATTTTTTTCGTAAGCATCGTAATGTTGAATACGTCGATAATCGATGAAATATCTCTATTTATGCTGAAGAAAAAAAAAAAAACTTAAAATCGTTCGTTGACTGAAATTTAACGTTAAATCTTCACTGTGATAGTCAAGAGGAACGTTCTATTAAGAAATATTTCATATGAGCGTTAAGTCATGATTTGTAAAGCCGAAATGGTCTCAAAATGTCTCCTTTAGCATTCCTTCTTCTCTCTTTCTTTCTTTCTTTCTTTCTTTTTCTCTCTCTCTCTCTCTCACATAAAAAACAAGACAACCCAGAAGTTGTACATATTAATAGGAATGAATAACTTTGCTTGTTGCGTATGAGGCATAACTTACTTCAAATGCCATATGGTATGAAAAGATTGAGTGGCACTGAATGGTATAATTCCGCCTCAAGCACTTCATCTATCAACTAGCTACTAGATTTCTGCCGTCTAAGAGACAACAGAAAATATCACGAGAAATATTCCATCTCAAAATTTGATGATATCGCTCTATAAGAGCATGAATATTTTAAAGCCATTGTCATCGGATTTTTCTATATTATGAAACGATTCATATTTGCTCTGATGCCTAACTGAAGTAGAAGTTAGGGGGGGGGGGGGAGATAATTTCGGAGAAGTTGTAGCGATGATATCAAGCACTCAAAGAAGAATGTGATACCCTGAAAAAATTGATAGAGAATTGACAGAAACGTAGAGATGGATTGCTACGAGGGTATTCGAACGACAAACAACGCTAAAAATGTGCAATTCGGCTTAAAAGCAGATTGGATGCTGCAATTGCACATATGTCTTAGCACTGCTGTGCTTTTTTGATTGATGGAAACGACGAACAACAAACATACAAGCTTTGATTTGTTCATTCCCTTGACGCTAACCTCTCTTCGTCGTAGAATCATATTTGCCATCAAAATACTATATACTAATGCGACATATATATGAAATATTATATAAATTATTTCACTTAAGCAATCATTATAGAACATTTAACGAAGATATCCGGCAAAATCTCCGCACAGAAATGTGGAAACAATTTCGTGTTGACTTAAGTGAATTGCATACAAGGGAACGAGAAAAGCAATCCTCCAACTATCATATAGGAGAATAATAGAACAAAGCAATAGATGCAAAACATTTCGCTATATGGATTTATTGCATCAATTGGTGGATTTTTACATTTGCGAGCATTCTGATAGGAATCTAACTTAATCAGTGATTCGATCATAGTTACCCTCACGGTCGTCGATTACAACGCAGAACTATACGAATACATAATGAACTAAGATGACGATAGTGCAACTTATATTTTTTCGTCTCTAGGTTTAAATAGGTGAAATGATCATACTCTAAGCAAAGAGCATTAAACAACCATGAATTTTATGAATGCCACTATATCACAGTATGAATACGGAAAGGAAGCATTTAAAAATTATGTGCAGAAATGGATTTGAATGCATCAAACGAATCAGATGGTGAAATATTTGTGGGCGTGCTAGCAAACATACACTATATAAGGGGACATATTGAAATTTGAAGGAGCGTTGCGTCAGTCAGAGCTCAACACTGCAAATAATTGCAACGTTCAAAAATGGCAGCACTCTACACAACGATCTCCTATACGGCTATTAATGTTTGCTGTCATTTTCGCTCTACTATCAAAACGCTTTCTGAAAATATAAAAACATTTTAAGTTGTACGCCTTTGTACTTGCTAGCCAATTCAGATATCAACCTATTATTGAATTTTTTACTACGGAAGTGTTTTTTCCTCAGTTTTTCCACAAAAAAAGGTATTCATCTCAAAGAAAAATTTCTCATAACTATTGATGATGATTTCTTAAAATATATGCAAAAAAAAAGAGCACAAGAATGAAATATATGACACAACTTGACCGTATGCTTTAGAATTTCATGGATGACGTTTATCCGAATTCAATTCCAAACGAAGTCATCGAGTACTCTAGTGTGGGCTCCCATTTATTTCAAATCTCATAAGGGTATAGCTAATGTTTCTCTTAATGTTGAAAACAAGGAAAAAAGGGGGTTTTGAATCTCATAAGGTGAATTATAGCTAATAAACCGGAAGCTGGAAAGGAAAAGCATAGGTGAATTTCTATATAATCGAAGTTGCTTGCGCTAGATGCAATTGTCTTGATCGAAAAAGTTCATCAAAGTATTTAAGTTTTCAATTTCACCTCAACGGTCGAATTTTTACATTGGAAGAGTGTTTTCGGCTAGAGATAGCCATTTTGATTTTATGAGGTGATTAGAAGCTGCTTATCAACTTATAATCTGATAAAAGTTTAATTTTTACGCAGTGATTTTAGTAAAGAGATCATAAGTTCGAGGTTCCACAGCCACTTTGTAATTTTAGTATATCAACTGATAGAGAGTCAATATAAAAGAGTCAATAATACTAGTCAATAATAAAAAATGATGAGAGTCAATAATATTTTCGCATAAAAGAACTTATGCTGTGTCTAAGGAATCGAAATCGTAAGCAAACTCAGTATGGTAGTTAAAATCTTGTCTTATCAGAGAAAAGCTAATATAAATTATCAAATGATAAGCCGATAAAGTCGAATTACAAAACAATATGTTTCATTCGGTAAACGATCATGCGTGTCGAATTTAATTTTACTAGATTCTCTAAAAGTTTTCAAAAGAAAGCTATTAGCGAATGTGGAAAAACATATGTAGACAAACAGAGACTATAATTTACTTTGCATTACAATATAAAAACATATAAAAATGCGAATAGAGGATTTCAAGCACATTTTCTTGGCTTAGAACGAAATGGGAATTTGCAGAAAAAATAGTTATGCATTTGTTCATCTTTAATGAGGTTTTTTTTTTTTTTAATTTCAAATTATTGTTTATCAATCATCTAACGATAAAGATGTTGATAAAAATTTTTCGTTGCAATGATAAAATATTATGTTCCATTTTTAAAAAGCAAACTGATATTTTAGAGAATGAAATTAAATGAGGAAAATTTATGAGGACGCTTAAGAATTTATGTCAACTAAGAAGCGAAAATTAAGAGTCAACTAAGAAGCGCATGAATAAAACCATAATTTGCATAAGATCACTTTATGTTCGATTATAATTTGAATCTAACTGGCATAAATCTACTATAAAAGAGAGCGCATCTATACATAAATATGATATTGTCGAAATATAATTTTCTCTTATAATGGTCAATAAGTTCTTATTAGAGAAGACGCATAAAATATAATTCACGTTTTATGAGTTGGTTGATGCATCGATATGTGTTCATCAATGCAAAAATGAGCAGCATTTCACATTCGATCTGTTTTCGCATCATTACATTACACATAAAAGTGAATGCTTTTCATCGATAGATTAGGCATTATGTGGGATTCCCTTCCAAACAAACTAATAAATGAGATGTACGTCGAAAAACTCCTCCGATAGATGTAGAAAATTTACCTCAACGCGCTTGGAAGAACGAATAAATTGAGTTACCACAGAGAGTGGAAGACTTTTTTCGGCCTCATCGACGCTATTTAAACTATTTTTCATTTACCTATTCTGATGATCGAAGGGAAAATTTTTACTGAGGTAGTGCAATCAGAAAAATGAATTGAATAATTACGAATAATCGCAGTAAAAAAAAATTACCCAAAATATTTAAGGATAAAATTGGTTTCTATAGAGAATGCAACGTTTTGCTAGAAAATAATTGGGAAATTTTCTGATGGCTTAATTGATCATAATATGCAACATTCATATGTCATTGCTAAACATGGCAGTAATGGGATAATGTAATATGAAAACAAAAAAGGTGTTCATTTTTTATTAGACGAGGAAATTTACTAAGTGAGAGGCACTATGACCATTCATTGCCAATGTTCCCATTGCTTCGAGCACTGATCAAAGTGGTCTTCAAGATTGCAACCATATGTTGAATCGTAAACCATACGATCGCCAAGAGCTATCCTTTTGAATGTGCCGCCTATGTTTCTTCGGAAATACATAAACAATAATAATGGATTCTTTGAGTTTGAAAGCCGTATCTTTTCAAATAAAGATCAAGAGTGCTCAAGCTTGCAAAACAATAGCTATTGGAAAGATTAATGGTGCATATAGCACTGCACAATTTATACACTTCTGTGGACGAGACTGAAACGAAACGATGGAGGAGAATCTCTGTGCACCATCTGTTGATATGAAACTTGCTGAGGAATAAAGAAACATTTCAGTGTGCCACAATCAGTTTTTTAGATGAGAAGTTGTTGCATTTTTGTGCCGAGTAAAATGACATTTAAGAGTTAAACGATATCCTTTGCAACCTGCTTGACACGTATCATTCTCGGTGGTCGTTGGCATCAAACGATGAGGAAAGCGTCTTGGATTGCTTCAAAAAAAAAGTGGATGCACTGAAAATTCCCAGGTGAATTTCGTTCAGTATATATTAGAATGCGGTCTTTCGGTACCCCTCATCCTCATCCCATACCTGTTTTTACTAGAATACCAACGTTTTTCTTACTGGCAGTTGTATTAAGCTGTAACGATACGAAAGAAGCAAATGTTCGTTGACTACGAATGTTAATCCCAAAGCTCGGTCATCGCCTCCACCCTTTGCCATCCGAAAGCCTATAACTGCAACGAATTAGGAGGCCAATTCTTACTTTCTTGTCTTCTACCAGAATTTTCCACCACAGAGTCTTTGGACGTTTCCCGTCCAATTTTTGAAAAAGTTTCGACAATCGAAGACGGTAATTTCCGTCCGCAATTCTGATGTACTGAGGGAAGCTAAATCTTCTGATTTCAACGATTAAGAGATGCGATTGTAACCACATGCAAGTAAACAGTCCTCTCTGAAAGCATGATTAACCTCCGTTTTGATGCGCAGGCACATTACAATGACAGTGTCGATAAATGTGCGTTAGTCAGACCTTGCAATGTGTCAGGTATGGTTTCATAAGCCTTAGTTTTAGCCAATAATGACGTTCGATAAAAACACGCCTGACGCAGCGCAGAGACAGACTAATATAGTTTGATCAACCGTGCCGGAAAGTGGGTCGGCAAACACAGCATTGCAATGCTCAGGAACATTGACCATAAGTGACATTTAAGTGCGAGCTGTTAGCATCTAGCCAAATAACGAGTGCAAATGTGATCTCACACGTTCATGTGTCTCAGGCATCTAGTCTGGTCTCATTCCCACTTGCGATCTTTGACTTGGAAGTTTAATGATCTCCCATTAGAGATTAGAAGACGTCGATCTTCTTACAAGTGCGTTGAGGAAAATTGTCGCAATGGATTAACTGCAATTGAAACGAAGAGCCGGAGCGTGAGAAGGGAACGGGGGAATGCGGAAGATGCCGGTGTCGGATCGTAGGCTGTAGGAGAGGTGGGTATCGGGTCGACGTTGTACGATAGTACGAAGGCTTTTCTTTCAGTCTGTATCAATGAAAATACAATTTAATCAAACTTTTCGGATACTTCAAATGTTATCGAATACTGCACCTCCCTTGCTCCCGTTCCTGATGAAAGTGTTAATGAGCGCGAAATTCGCGATTTCTCGCAACTTGCAGTTTTATATCACTAAATCTAAAAGTGCCCTCACATGAAAATTGCCAACGATCTGAAGTTGCGATAGCAGAGCTCGTTCTTAGTTTATGTCTAATACTTAAATATTTCCAATTCAGAGAATTTTTTCCAACGAACGATAATGTTTTGTGCGATGAATAGTACATCTATGCGCGCAAATCGGACGCCATTGTTGCTGTGGCCGCCGAAATTGTGCACCTTTATTGACGCAGCAGTAGCACAGCACGTTCGCAATGAAATCCGGTCAGTGGAAGATGACAGCTGAGCGCATATGTGTGCGCAAGATCGACACTATCTACAAAGACAGTTGAATGCGTTTAGTCGTGTGCCGATGCAAGTTGGGGATTATCCTATCCGACAGCACAAATTCACCAATAAAAGTGGACATCATTAAATTGATCGTTTCTTACAACTTTCTTCATTCTATATGAATAAGCATTCAATCTATTCATTCACGTTATCAAGACGATATTCTTAACACTTCAATCATGCAATATTGATCATTGAAGGATGCAATTCGAGTTTTAGTCATGCTCTTTGAGCCGGAAACAAATATCTCTCAAAGAATTTCCTCTTAACAAAAATATATTAGAAAAACGCTTTTATTTTAAAATAAATAAAACATAAAACGACGCGTCCGAACTAAATAAGTTTCCAAAGAAACAATAGTCATCTATAACAATATAAACAGAGTATGCAAACATGCGTTTAAAACTCAAGAGTTTTAAAAAACCAGAGATCATGAGAAGTAAAGATATGCAGAAATGCGGAAATGAATACGCGACAGTAAAGAAGACATAATTATCAGATACAGATCGCACTGCACTAAGTGTCACTCAAAACAAGACAAGTTATCAGCGAGAATCATATGACATGGTAAAGAATTATAAATGGTAAAATTTGATTATCGGTCAAGAAACCCACATATTACAGAAGGCATGGATGGCACAACGAATCGTGATGCAACATGTCGAGGTGCCAGACTCGAAAACTCGGTATTTCAACGGCGTACTCGATTTCGTTACTATTCTCACCATTACACAGCAGAAATTAAACCGTACTCATTTCCATATAAAGACGTCACACGTTTATGGGCACCTGCTCATATCATAATCATTCGCGGAACAAAATTCCTGAAGTGAAATATGCAAGTCATTTAAAAAAATAATACTGAAATATGAGCGAATAACGTACCGAAAACTACAGCATACTAATCCTGACAACTTTCACTACGTAGTATACATGTCAAAAAAGCATATTGCACCTCATCATATTTCTTGTCATTTTTGCAATAGAAAAGTGGCTCACACTACGCCTCCTCATTCCAACACAACATAACATTATCACAGTCTCCTCTTATTAGCGACGAATCGAATAACCTTCCTTCATAAGCACATCGTAAAATTTTCCTACCATTAGCTTTTAAAGTGTGCAACCGTCTTTGATAAAAATATCCATTTTCAGTTTCAGCCGAGACTTCTATATCAAACGAGTTGCAAAAGATACACCAACATTGCAACTTTTCGAAAATTATTCCTATTTCGGCTTCCCATGAAAACGATACTGTAAAACAGCATGAACGATGTGGAAAGTCGCTTAACAGGACCGGACATTTTCCAGCCTTCCGCGCCCGAGGAAGCCTCCGCGCGGGACTCCGTTCTCTGGAGCTCCCTGCCCCTCCGCGGAGGGTTCTGGAAACTCAGATCCCCCACAAGGGCCCTCAAAGAGGCATATTCCACCATTTCACCTGGCGAGAGCCCCCTGTACGCAAGAACCCCCTTCCAAACACTACTAGGCACATCTGTGCGGTTCGCTGAATTCCTTTCAATTTGAAGAGGGTGCAGCGTCGACGGCAGCGCAGAACTTGTGCAAGTGAAAATGCTCTCGAACTGGATCGTGAGAACCCTTTAACGATCTTTAAACATATATGGGAAACGAACTATGCTCTATAGTACCGCGGAGGTATTAAAGCAAAAATAAGAAGCCACCGCTCATAATTAAGCCGCAACGGACCACAAAATGCTTTTCTAAAAGCTTTCTTTGAAGCGGCGTTGAATTTGCTCAGCTATCTCTGTATCCTTTTTCAAACCAAACTTGAGCTAAAACGGGACGAAAATAGGCAACAAAAGCTTTCCGATAATTTTCTACGTAACTCTATTGCAAGGAACGAAGAATATAGTTTGCAACTTGAGCAGCGCTCTACGTGAAACCCAACGCAGTGGCTGTGCCAGTTAAGGTCGGCATTCACAAATACCCAAATATTTCATCACTTCTTTTCTGTCGGTTGGAGAATCAATCATAAGAGAGGTTAGCTGACGGCAAGTGAGTTCGGCAGGCGGAACCATTCGCAAACGACCACTGGGAACGGAAATGTTCGTCGGACTGAGGAACCGATCGTCGAAGGAGTCGGTTGAGGGAAGTGCTTGACGTCGACTGGGTCTCGAGTCAACAATAGTTCTACATGTCCTCATGTCATAAAGTCTGCACTAGTTCAGCTAATTTTCTGGAAGGTCGTTCACATAAAATAGAGATAGAAGTGGCTTGTGAAAACTACTCTGCGGCAACCCATTGAGCACATTATGAAACTGAGGGCATTTCCAACTTTCGCCCTGAAACTTCATTCACACAAAAATAAAATTTCGTCTCAAAGGCTGTCCTTCTGTTATCCTTCAACTCTCGATTTGCCTCATCTCTACAAACAAATAACCTTGATCTGAGAAGTTTAATCAATTTAATCAATATGCAATAATCTAAAATTACTGCGATGTTCATAAGTTGGAATCGCAATCGTTCCGTCGCAGTTATTACTGTAAGAGCAAACGCGACGCGACGCTCCGTGGGTGGCCGCTCGCGATCGAACTTCATACACAATAGGCGCATTATCGTAGCTATGCGTTTTCGTTCTCTTTGTAGACTTGGTGTGCTGAGGGGCTTTCGTTTCTGTCGTCTATTCTGTGCTCTCCGTCTTTGCTATACTCACTAAACAATTCATGTAATCTGTTGCCTCATATTTATGCAAAGCTCTCTTTCTCCTTTGATGTCTGCTCTAGTATTCTAACGATACGTTAATACTCACAACTACGCACAACATTTCCAGCTGCACTGCTTCGCTTCATATACGATCAATGGACTAACTTTTTTACGCTTCGATTCTCTGGATGCTCTCTCGGTTTGCACGTTACTTTGCGCAATTTTCTGCCCCTCTCCTACAGCCGCAGAAACGCAATGGGCTGTGTGTGTGGCTCTTCCCCCCCTCCACTCTAAACTTTCGCAGTTTTTCTATGCATGAATAATTTTTTAATTTCCATCCGTTGTAATTTGAGATATGTAATATTGCAATATAGTAATGATTTCTTGTACTATTTTCAAGTAAGTTACTAAAACAGCTCCATTTATTGAAAGTAAACGCTTTAACTCTATAAAAACAAATACAGTCTTTAAGTTTATTTCTTTTATTTATTTATTTCTTTTGAATTATTTGAAGTTTTAATTACCCAATAGGGGACATACGTCTCAAACTAAAACTCTAACTCAGCACTCACGATCTTCAAAATTTCACCTTTGATATATATTTTTTTCTTTATTTTTTCAGATTCTGCCACTACGTTTTCGAACATTTAAACTCTTGTTGAGTAAATTCGTAAGTTTTATTTATACACCTTATTGCTTGTTTTCGGCAAATAAATTCTTGATGCATCTCTTGTTAGCTGTGAAGAGTTGTCGTTATTTAGTTTATTGATTCCTGTAAAATTGTGCTTTAATTCCTTTATAAGAATAAACCAACATTCAATTTATTCATTAAAATAAAATGATTTGATTATACGAATGCAATGACCAATGTGTTCTTTTAGTAAACGTTCCTCGTTTGAAATGTTCCCCGCGAAAGATGAACCTGTAAGTTGGCTAATTAAGCTGAAGCTGTAGCGTTATTTAAAGAGCTGAAAGCTTGGTGCGTATGTGTTTGTATAACGATACGTTTGATCTAGAAATGCACGTAGATGAGCTCTCGATGGCGTACTTTTTTGAATGAATGAGTCGTACCGATGATATTTGATGAGGGGGGGGGGGGCATTTTGTTGAATGAGAAAACACCTGATGACGTGTCATCAGGAATGCATTGATTGGTCACTTCTCGAATTTCGTTTTGGTTGTTTGCAACATTTGGACCACCCACGTTATTCCAATAAACTTACAACACACAGTGATGATCACGTGCTATTGTTGATAATTCGGGAGGATAGCATGGGGAGTGCTGCTTCGCTACGTGAACGCATAGTGAAACGCTTCTCGTCGCATATACGTTCTTATAGCGGATATGCACATAGCATAAATGCAGCTAGGAAACGTTTTGCTTGTGGGAAAGGAGTTCCAGGATTTCGTTCTCTTTCATACCTCGCCATCTCTCTCTGTCTTTCTTTCATGGAGCTCATTCAGCAGGGAGTTCCAAATTTAGGGCGAGTTTTTTTTTCTTATTAGTTCATTTTTGTCACTAAAAAATTGTCGAAAATACCTTTACTTCGTGCATGTCACCAACATTTAACTGCTACCTTTGGAGATTTCAGAATTTCGCCATAAAACCGCATAGATAAGAACTCCTGAGTGGAATAGTAACCCACGTTGATTTTTCCGAAACTAACGCATCGCAATCTCCTACCTATAACAGGGAGGAATAATGGCAATAACAAATTGAACATGAAAGCAGAATAAAAATTTCAACAGAGAAACCTAACAGAAAATAGTGCGCTAAATTTTTTAATACAACACTTAATGCGTTAGTTTGCTTGTAATGAACGCTAAATTCCTCTGCATAAATTTCGATCCCAATTCACTTCAAAGAGATTTTTCTTTTTTTCCTGAAGAGTCCAAGAAAAGTAACAAATCGAATGCGTTCATGTATTGAATGCATCAAATATGATAGAATGAAATGTACAAATTCCTTAGAGATTTCATACAAATAATTAGGTTTTGCGAATCATTAGAGTGAAACAACCCCTTGATTTCCACTAATAAAGCGATACGAGTAGCAACACGTTTTCAGATTGCAGCAGTCAGAGGATTCTCGCTGCTGGATTATCTATGGAGGTGGCTAGTGACGGAACACCAGTGCCTTCGCGAAAATTGGTGCGACGGGCAAAACGGCCTGCAGATACCAATAAAATGTTTGTTTTATGGAGTTCTTTTTTTCTCTAAAAATTGCAGGCAATTTTTATGGTATTTGTCTTCAGTTGTTCGAAAAATTCCCGTCTAAAACAGAAGCCTAGCCAAAATTTTCGAAGAGGTAGAAGTGGAGGGGGCGGAAATGAAGTAAGCGCTGAGAGTGGCGGTTTCACGCCGACTTTTTAGTTTTCATTTTGATTTCTCTAACTGCTTGCACCCACATTTCATTAAATGTCTTCCCTATCCCACTCCCCCTTCCCTCCTTCTCCTCCTATCGCAGCTGTGAGTCATATGGAGTCTATCTTGTGGTATAGATTCGCCTCCCAGATTTCAAACCTCGAGGATTACTGAACTGAACTGCGAAACAGGAAGAAACACAAAGGGGTAGACTTATACGATATCAGATGCAGGTGCGGAAAAATGACAAGAACATCTTCCTTAAAGGAATTTTGTTTTGATAGTACAGGACGCTGAACTAGAAAACGCGATTCGTCGTTGAAAATTGACAAGCTTAACAATATAACATGCTA
The DNA here is from genome assembly GCA_013433145.1 of Ascaris suum. Classification (NCBI taxonomy): domain Eukaryota; kingdom Metazoa; phylum Nematoda; class Chromadorea; order Rhabditida; family Ascarididae; genus Ascaris; species Ascaris suum. The sequence continues at coordinate 7,331,194 of CM024189.1, forward strand.
GAATTGCTTTTGCATCGAAGCATTGGCGCACTAAAAATTGACGTGGAAGAAAGGATAGAAGAAGTATTCGAGGCGGCTAGCAATAATTTCCTTTGAAATTTGCATTCAACCGGAAAAATTACAAAATTTCTTGAAATAAAGTGTTTTTGGAAAATTGAATTCTTCGAAATTATCTACACGATTAACGGAAACTCACTCACAATATAAAACGTCGGTCGCCTCACCTAAAAATGAGGATAGATAAGAGGATATGATTTTCAGATTGTTCAGTTTCAGTTAGTATGGTTGAAAACTTGGAGCCATGAGAAATTTTCTGAGTTTTTCGGCATCGTTCCCCGCTTTTTTCCTCATCTGGGCCCTCTAAATCAACGATATTTTCCACCTTTCTGCTATTACCAGCCGAAATGCTTGTTGTGATCGATATTACTAGGTGTGTTGCCGACTGTGCAATTTTCAAGTGTCATTTTTGAAAGCAAGCGGAGGAGGGGAAGAGGGAATGACGAGAGGGATTTTAGGAGGTTCCGTCCGCAGTTTTAGATTGCAGTTGAAGGGGCAGAACTCATCGAGTGAAATCGAAAAGCTTTAAATTCTGAACGTTGTGTGCTTAGTAGAATTTCTTACGAAGAAGCAAAACATAATGTGAAATAAAAATTTATTGAGCAATGCACAATATTTCGCTAATAACTCTTATTCCTAGTGTTTTCTTATGGTCATCCATGAGGATTTTCCTATCGATTTTCTTTCTGCTGCTTAACTCATCTTAAGTAACGCCAACATGGACGAAGAATTTCTTTCACTAAAATTTCGTTTAATTTATGCAGAATAAAGCAAAATGAAATCTGACAGTTTACCTTAAACTACCTGAAGAAGAAGGAAAAGAGAACCACTTGGATGATTGAACGATATTACATTGGATAGAAAGGCAATCTTTTAAATGATTGATTTATAGCTTCGAAGGTGGTGATGTGCAACCGACGGTCGCAAGAAGGAAGCAACCGAGGATTGTAGGTGACGAAAGTGCAGAGGTTGGGGCATTTTGTTTAGTTCATTTCCTGGTGAACAAATTTGCTTTATCGATCAAAATAATCTCCACCATACTACTAGATGTGGTTGTTCTATTCATACATGTTAATGCAAGCAGTAATACTTATGTTTACTGCAAATATGTTTACATTAATGTCTATGATTGACTTTTGATCAACAAAGTATCGTCGGAAATTGCTGGTGAAGAGGCTATTGTTACAAGTCTGCGAAACGATCTGCTCTGTTTGAATGGACTGCTGTTGCTGAAAATTTCAATGAGATTACTTTAAAAGAGTTAGAATGAAATTTTACAGTTTGTTCTTTTCGTTTAATTGATCAGTTTTTCACCGGAAAGAGTAGCGCACAGTGTACAGCTGAAATATTTTATGAATGATCTGATAAGATAATATACAAATTTAACATTTCAGCGATGATAATAAAGCTTGCATAAATCACAATTGCAAATTGCATCTCAGTCATCAAGCACGTCTAGGGGTGAAGCATCGTGGAAATAGCTTTTTTTTTTCTTATTTCGCAGCATTATAGGGAATTCCAAAGTTTTCCAAAAATATAACACTATTGAACGTGAAAAGCTCATTTTCTAGCGTTGCAGTAATTGATCAGTGTTTTAGGTACCGACATTTTTATTGCGGCGTTGATCGTTTAAAGTCATAGTTATGTATGCTGATGATAAGCGCCGCTCAAACAGTGATAATGCATTATTTGGCCTAGCACGCGCTATTATCTTATAAGTATATAAAAGGACTTGAGGTATGCCTCACGATATCCATTCGAAGTATTCAACGGCAAGCACTTCAGTTATTTCGTTTCAGCAGTTAGTGTATATTTGGGCCGTCAAAGTCAAGGGAGCAAATGAATGGTAAAAGTAACCACTCGAGTGCGAGAAAAAAAAGTAATGATTTAAAATTTCAGGTTGTGATGCCAGATTTATCAACTCCACCGGGCCGTTCGCCACGTTCCACTGATAGAAGACAATCGGTATCGTGTGCACGATGTCGTATTTACAACTGGAAGGAACACAGATTCGCGAAACCGGCTGTTGTTAAAGTTTGTGTTTGTCAGTTGAAACGATTCCGATCCCTCATTCCTCGCTTGGTTGGCTAATGTTTATCGCGTCTGCTAATGGCCAATTGGCTAATAAACTGATATTACGGCAGGATCTATCGATTGTAAGAAGCAATATTGCGTTTAGGAATTGATTAGTGAGGGTTATCAAAAATTGGATTAAACATCAACAGTTGCGTCACCGAGTAAGAAAGAAGTATTTGAATGATGACGAGAAATGTACGTTTTAGCGATAAATAAAGAGTATTCTTTCTTGTTATCAAGAAAGAATGATGGCAAATGCAGTGCTTATGAGGTGTTAAAATGAGCATATCGGTCGTTTGTGCTAAAGAAAACTGTGATATTCCATCATGTTTTCTGCAATGTTTTCACTAAATGTTTGTAGCCTTCTAGCCCCTGTTCTAATCTTGTAGGCGTTAATGGCAGTAAAAAGTGAAGCATGGGTGATGGGAAGGAAATGAAAAAAAAACTTGGAATAAAATACTAATGCTGGAAAAACGCTGCATAAAATTGATCAAAGGGAAAAGCTTCATGATGTTTTATTGCTGTTAGAAGCAGCTCATTTAACGTGCGATTGATAAGCCGCCTTTTTCCAAAAGTCTTTTTTTTTCCATATGCATTTATTATTGATAACCTGTTAAATTGAGGATAGCTAGAGTGTGCCGAACTGGTAGGCGTTGAAACGTTAAGTGTTCTATCTTTGAGTCCAGTCTTTTTTCTGATTTCCTTTCTTTGCACTTCACGATTTGCGCTCGATTCAATCGAGAGTTACGGCGATCCTTTTGCGAGGGGCTTTCGCGATACTTGATAACTGGGAGGCAACCAGGAAGTGTAGAGAGATTGCACGAATCCTGCGGGCGGAGGTATCCGCGATACCCCGATTGAATCACCGTCCCCGCAGTGACGACGGTGGTTTTTTCTTTGCGGAGCGAGCGTAGAGGAAGGGGAGGGGTGAACACTATAATCTTATTAATGTTCTCTACAAAGAAGATGAGTTCATTATTGCGTAAGTAAATATACACGGTAGCATATGCAGTTTTTATTTCCATTGCTGTCGTATATTGCCCGTTTTTTGTTCTTTTTTAGTTTTTTTTTAAAAACAGGTTGCAAGGAATTAATGTTATGCGCGGGTGAGATGTACGTGAGATTGTTTACAACATATACGATATCGATCGAACTGCTAGAGTGCCAAAATTATGCTTTATAGCAATATTTAACGAAACACATTATTCGATTGATGGTATTTCCTGCGTGTAGATACTTTAACGTAAAGGTATTCAAATAATTTGCTCATTTTCAAACATAGTTGCACGCAATATAAAATGACGTATTCATAGTTGAAGAGGAAGAGAAGAGTTGTGATGGTGTTTTTGCCAGAAATGTAAACCAGCGAAGTTTTTTTCATGCGACCATAGATGGCACCAATGCTACACGTTCTTCCACAAATTGAAAAGATGCTTTTAAATGATCGTGACTTTTGTCGTCTTGCAATTTTTTTTTTATTCGATGGATTTCCATATAAAAATTTGATTGTTTACGCTCTTGCTTGTGAGTTAAATGCAACCAAATTATTTTTAAAATTTCATTCATTCGAAGTTTTGGGCAGATGTAATTCTTACGTTGAGAAGAATCATCAATGGTCACAAAAAATCGGCGCAGCCAGAAAAAATTATTGGCGGAAGTTTTTGCATTTCGGATGGATGAATCCAATAAAAATGAGTCGGCGAAACACACATTGAAAGTGCATTTAGAATTTAATATGTTTTTGTATCGTTTGGCGTTGTGTAATTCGTATTTGTTTCGTCCGCATCTTAAAGTTCTTTGTATCCCTGATGCCTTCTTTTTAAATAGAGTCGAACAAGGGGCACAACCGAAAAAAAATCCGTGGAGAATGGGATGGACCTTTGCCATTTCTTTCGATTTTTGCTTTTCTTTCTTTGATCATATGCACTCAGTCCTGTTGATATTGCTGATAACGTTTCGATGGAACATTTCAGGAGCGTCGTCCACCAGCCGCGCGAAATGATCAGAAGAAGATGTCAACGGCATCCACCTCAGATACGTTTAGCTGGAATTTGTCTTTGGAGGAACGCCGTAAGAGAGATTCCAGAAGCGCTTTGCCGACAGCAAAAACGGTAGTCGTCCCAGCGCCTAGTCGCCGAGTTTTGCGCAGCGATCACCTCTTGGAGAATGGAGTGATTGGGGAATGTGCGCATGAGGAGAGCGCAGTGCCCATGTCGATCGGTCCATCCACTTCAGAGGTGAACTGTTGCGTAACGGAAACACCTGGGCGCAGTGTCACGAAGGCAAGTTCTAAGCCAGCGGGAGCGCGTCGACGTAAAAACGGTGCCACAACGGCGAGCAGCTCCGCGGAGCTGACGTTATCGCCGCAGGTGGATGCTGAAGAAGTGACACGCGGCACGGGCCGCACAAACAGTAAGAGGATTATGGGTCAAGCAGCGCCAATGCCCCTCGCACGCACAACACGAGAGGCGCGAGTGCGCTCGATAGGTCGTAATAACGATAAAGAACAGCAGAGATCGACGGCAGCTGGTGGTAGGAGAAGTGAGGCTGCCGTCGTAAAGGGTGTCCGTTCCGAGGTTTTGACCAGTGCTCGAAATGTGGAAGGTAAGGAGGATGCGGAAAAGCAGTGCGCACAGAATGAAGAAAAAGAGAAACGGCAAAGAACTGAGTTAGCGAAGCGCGCAATGGAAGAATTGATGAAAGGTCAAAGTTTTGCACCAGTTGAAATGATCGTCGCAGATGCAATTAGTAAAGATCCACTCGGTTTTGTTCACAGTCTTCGTGATGCACGCCTGCTAAGGAGTCTTGAGAAATTGGCACAATTAAGGCAATTAAATGTTTCTGCTGAAGAGGCTAGGTCGTTGATGAAGCAGCGTAAGAAAGAGAAAAAACGCGAGAAACGAGAAAAGAAGAAGCAGAAGCGATTAATGAAGTTAGCAGCTAATTGTGGTGTATCAATAGATCAACTTGAATTCGAGATGAGCAGGGATCGTTCAGATTCACGTGCTTCTGCACCGGGTTCTAGTCCACTATCGTTGAATGGTTCCCTGCTGGGTTCAGCGAACACCTCTACACCGACGGTGCTGTCTTCGGCAGCGCTTTCAAATTTGCCAGGACCATCACCAAGCTCATATCTCAACGTCTTTCCGCGTCCTTCATTTGTGCCCGATCCACTTAATCCTTCACGCAATCTTGCTGCCGAGCGTACTGATTCGAGTGGAGCGGACACGCCGAACGCAGACAATTACAGCCCACTCGCTGTACCACCAACTTCAATTCCAACATCTAACAACCACTGTGTGGGACCCGATCATGCATCCGGGTTTATTGTTAACGATGACCAAAACGTGAATCTCGCTAACGAAAACGCACAGAACTCGAAGCAATGCGGTGATTGTTCACTGAAGGTAGGGAAAGGGACGGAGGGAGGAACGAATGGCAATACACCGGAAGATGAGGAAGACGAGCAAAATGCGATCGCGATTAGTCATCTATTCCCTCAGTTCGATGCTCTTCAGCAGCTTAAGCTCATTAAGGTGTGTTTTTCTGTTCCATTTCAGCAATTTGCTTATTTTTCATTCACATTTGCCAACCGGCAGTACTTGAGAAATCTCATTCACCTTGCGCTTCCTGTTTTTGTCGCGCCATCTGTAACTTTGGTTTTTGGAGATATCTGCTGCGTAGATAGGACGATGATCTGTGCTAGTTTAATGCGCTGTTTCATTATCATTGCAAAAAGTCCTTCCGAAAAAGCAGCAATCATTCCATATGCAGCATGAGATGATCTGTTTAATCCGCTGATTTTGTCAAAAACAAATGCAACTTCCTTAGAAAGTAGCACTGTAGTGCTTATTCCCCCCGTTCAAGTGACCCTTGTGTTACTTCTTGCGTGCTGTAGCATCCTTTCCTATGTGACCGATTGCTAATTACTTCCCCTCTGGTGTCGTCTGATAATTCTGATTGCGTACACAGAGGCTTCTGTATTAGTTCACTATCCTCTGTTTCCCATTTCTGCACATTTACTATCCTCCTCTCTCTGGCCCACCACCAAGATACTCCAAAGGACATGATTCATTTAGAATGATGTTTAGCTTCCACGATGAATTCGACAGCGACACTTTCGTCAGAAAAATAGGGGATCACGGGCTTAACAGGTTTTTGTACACTCATTCAATTCTCAGCATTGAAGTTGCTGTTTAGTATTAAAAATTTGCTCCATGTCTGAATTGTTCGAGATTTGATGCGCATATCTTTCCTTCTATCATCTTGAAGAGGCAGGGAGTACCTGTTGAATAATATGTCTTTCGCATTTGACCCGGACAGCTCTTTCTTAGTGGTTTTCGCTTTATGACATTGTGCAGTTTGAAGTTTAACGAAAGCGTTGGAATAACTAGTTCTCGTTACGCCGAGCATGGCGAGTGTACTTGTAGATGTGTACTGACAGTAAAGTACAAGAGGTCGATGAGCAAGAAGTCGTCAGTATGGTACTGCGTCCGGAAACAGGTCCATCGAATAAGGTCGCTCGAACATTGGCGCTAATCAAGGACAAGGTCAAGGAGTTTAAGGAAATTAATGGAATGCGTCGTGCCATTTCTGGAGGTATTTGATTAATTATTCGAATTCCTTTTGTTAGCGTTTTAGATAGTGGTACTTCTGGAAACAGAAGCAACTTCAGGTCTTTATTGTAGGATCCGAAACAATTTAACCGTTGAAATCACTCGGTTTTTTGCAATGTATTGTTTAAATCAGTTTTTTTTTTCGAAGGTTAGCTATAAAGTTCTTTTATTCCTTTCATTTATCATCGTTTGAAGTTATTGGTGTTACTCCTTCAACAACATATTTCACATGTGGTAGCAAACGTTACACAGCTGATGCGTCCATTGAATTGAGCACTTTCAAATACTCTTTATTAGGCTTTACTAACTGAACAGTTGTCGTTTCGCTAGCTTTTGTGAGATCGTACTGGAGCGTTGCTCTGATGATGCTAGCGCACTTTTAAAGTATGAGTGACCTCTTTTATTGGCATGATAACTGATTTGCTTGGCACTTAGGGCCTACATTGCAAGAAGGCGAGTCTCGTCTCGAGAGTTCTGATGAAGGGATCGACGTTGGAAACACCGCTATTAGCGATACTTCCGCACTCGAACAGGTTTGTTAATACAACCGCTTCAATCTTATCATTTGAATTAAATGTAGACGTCTTTCTGGATGTTTACTTATTGCGCATAGATATTTAGACCTTAGAGAAAGCTTGATCGACCAAGAATAACTCTTCGATGGATATCGTATAACTCTTCATTTTCCGATACGGCATCCGCTGAATTTTTTGAGAGGTCTTTATTGTTTTTAAACTTACGTGTTTGTATAGAAGCAATTTGAGTTGTATGTGTTTTCGTTTTAAGGTACGTCAAAGTGCGATGAGTAGCAGTTGGCCGATTCCAGAGCCAGCGCTTACCGCTTCGGAGCCAGTTGATACTCATAGGACGACTGATTTGCAAAACAGTCCGCAAGCTCGTATGCTCTTATTAATCATTCTGTCAGCAATTTTGTTTTCTCAAATTGCTACAGCTATATAATGCATACATTAGCAGAATAATAATTTTGCCCATCTTTGTATATTACTTCCTTGTTGTTTGAATAATTCTTGTAGACGGTCTTCATCGTACAGATTTTTGGCGAGCTTCTATTGGCAACTCGGCCTTTGATTTTTTTTTCTGGTGACAAGGTACAACCGTCGGTTTTCATGGATTGCGGGAAAGTTTATGGGGAACGACCGTCATCTTTTAAGATGAGGTCGTAAAAGGCAAAAAAAGAGAAACGACTGGAGAGAGTTTCTGTAGTTTTTAAGACGAATCATATAAACTGGGACGGCGATCGGGAATCGTACTGAGGAGGAAACTGATCGCTATGATATATAGACCTCTTTGATCGTTGACTGCTTATGTTCATGTATCACTTTTTCTCAGCCATTCTGGCAAACTGCGGCAGTTTTCGTATTTTTAGTGAGATTCTATCAAAAATTGATGTGTTTTTTATCCACAAAGAGAAATGCTCATTTAATAACATAGCTAACATATTTTAACATTCCATAAAGTATCGGCACGAAAGCCCTCCAGTGATTTATGAAACGCTTGATGATATCTCAATTGTTTAAAAGATCTGGTGATCCTCTCATCGCTCTTTTACACATTTTTGTGCATCCAAGATTGTTTTGAAATTAATAATCGTCTTTGTAGATTCGAATGAACTTTCCGGAGAACAGTTTGTATCGCCGTTCGCCTCGACTGTCCAGCAGCCATCAACATCAACGCATGGTGACCATTGAGCTTTTTTTTGGAGCTAAGAGAATGCATCTTTCAAAACGTTGAGTTTTATCTGCGTTATCTGCGTCGCGGTTTCTGTAGCAATTTTTCCAACTAGGTGTTAATTTAGCCACGGTGTTATTCACAGATGCATTAATGATCGTCGTATTTGAGATACGGGGAAGGTGAAGTTCATTCCTCACTTTCAAAGGTGTCCACTGGCTAACTTTATCGCACTGTTTCAAACAATAGGAATTTCCATGTTCTGTTTTTATTTTCAGCAGATTTGAGCCCAATGAGTAGCTGTATAACGAGTATGGCTGATATGGGCTTTGGTCTGCAGCCACGGATGCTTTCGATTCTCGATGAACCGCTCAATCCCAGTCCTGTCGACATTCATCCGCCGCATCGGACTCCAGCCGTTACCCTTAAGGAGGTCTATTCATTGTCTATCATCGTGACGAATTTAAGGAGGAGTCAACACGGTCTCCAAATTGAGGATTGCGAGATGTAGATTTAGACTAAACAGAAAAAGTAGTTGATAGGTTTTTCGCTAATATTCCAACAAAGGAGGAGGAGTGGCCAGTATAAACACGGTAAAGTTTGATTTCAAATAGTTTGGAGCATTTTTTTTTGAGGTTCTGACATGACTGAGGGGTGGTTATTTGCAGTAACCTAATTGGCTGGGAAAACGTTTGTTTCACGACGTTGCTGGTATCTTAGGAACGTCTGCTGGTTAAGTGGTAGGACCTCGAAACTCATAAGCGGAGTAATGAAGATATTATAGGCATAGTCTTGTTTTTTGTGGTATTCTTTGTTTAGTGAGGAGGCGTTCATAAATAGGGTTCAGGTACCCGTGGATGAAGATGAAGAAAACATCTATATGAGCGAAGTAAAGGTCGTCACTGACTGGTTCAACCATGCGCCATACGGGGCTGACAAAGAGGCGCATATACGTTACTGGGAGGACGTCAGGCAGAGGGTATTAGTCGCTGATTGGATAAGGAAACTACAACAGCATCGTGCCGATCAGGTGCTCTTGAACCGCAGTAGAAGACGAATGCACAGGAAACGAGATGAAATGGTAGCATTCGAATAAGCATGTTTAATAACTGATGTGATGCCACTAATTTTTTGTTAAGAGTATAGCGTTTATCCGTCCATACGAGGTCCATATTGAAACAAATGCAACTTTAGGCGGTGCATCAGTAAACCGTAGTTCTTTGTTTCGTTCCTTGTGCATGTGCAGCGTTATCCGTTTCCATGGATAGGTAGCGCTTTTAGTCCGCAGATTTGCGAAACAGAGAGCCGTTTCCCTTCTCGGTCGTTTGCTCAATTTTCCCTGTATCATCATCGGCGTAACTACTACGGCCATAAAAGATTTCCATCAAGAGTGGGAAACATTCTACCGCTCACATTTATTTAAACGATAGCAGTCTGTTTCTACGCAGGCGAATAGACGAAGTGCTGGTGTTGAAACATGATTCTTGCAGTGTGAGGAGGAAGTAACTAGTATTAAGTAATTGCTTTCGTCTGTGATGGTTGTGTTGAATCGATTATTTTTAGTTGCAGCTATGAGATGTTCAGCAGTGAAATGGGAGCAGAAATTTTTTTACTAGTAGCAAATGAAAGTACAAAAAGTTCTTTTCAAGAAAACGAAAGAAATGCGTCGTTCAAAGTCAACGGAAGCTTGGTGGCCGCGTAAGCTGTTTGAACATTACGATGGGGTGCTTGATCTGGCAGGCAAAGTGATGCGGACAGCAGACTCGTCGCTCACCGCTAGCGACATCCAGTTGCCGTCAGTGAACAATGCTTCACTGAAAGTTTTTCCGGTACGCTTATCTTCATCTCTTCAGTGCAGCTGAGACGAATTATCAACTATGAGCATAAAGCATTAACTTCATAAGTCTCCGTTGCCTGTTCCTAGAGAAATCGTTTGCAATAACCTCTTTCGTTCCAGCTGCTCTCTTACGTGATCACTTTTAATCTTTGTTTTGAATATCCAGGAGGAAACCTTTTACAGTGATATAATAAAATAGTGTCTTGAGAAGTTGTTTTAATCAGTATTTGTTAAAGTAAATAGGATGACACGTGGTTTTTCTGAATTCGCAAATTCTTTTCTTTTTTTTTTGCAAGAAACGTTTTCTGCGCTTCCTTCATTTATTCATTCGTTTTTGCTCATGTGGGATAAAGTAGGGACTACGCAGTAGGATAATTGAACTACGCAGTAGGATAATTGATCTGTTTTTTATTATCAAATTGGATTTAATTTCCACACACTTGTATATTAAGTGTTGTGTTGCGAAGATCGTTTCGACTGTTTTTATATTGTTCCATTTGACAGAGGATGAAAATAAGGCAATAAAATGAAGTTGATACTGTGACGGCTTTTGTTTGGCTTGACTCACATCTGAAGCGCCGCTGTCATTTTCCTCGTTTTTGAAGTTATTTCATGCGTTTATCGAAAACTGGTGAGTGGGATTGTAGCTAGATGATGACGAAACAGCGACATTAGCATACTTTCGACCCGGCTCGCCGCTTACCGTTTCCGATCCGACCGATGATTATCAAGAGCACGTGCTAGCACAAGACCTCGACGAAGCAACTGTGATTTCGGTGAGACGTTTTATCTTGCTGGGTTTCGTTGATGCCTTTGTCGGTGCGGGGAGAGCCATGTAACTGATGTAATATCTTTCAAAGTATCACAGAACATCTCCTGAACCTTGCCTACTTGCAGTGTTACTGCATGGCCAACTGGCGAAACACATCACTGTGCACATAAGTTACCCGTTTAGGCGTGGTTTTGGAAGGAAAGGATATATGAACCTTTAATGTTTGTCAACGGTGGTTGTTAGGTGCAGACGGTGCAATTTTTCCTACGAAACATCGATCATATAAGCTCGACGTTTGCGCATTCTCTGTCGTAGGCTTGCTTCGAATGATTCAGTTAGCGTATGATGACTAGTGGTACTGACCGATCAAAGCCTCTTTTGATTCCTAAGCAACGGAGAGGATTTGGATAATGACCAAATTTCATTTGCAGCCGTAAAATATCAATTTAGTTCGGTAAGGACCGGTCAGGTTTTTGGTTGTTATCCACCGTTTCAGCTCACAGGTCATGGGAGGTGAAGTCGCGAAACTATATATATATATATATATATATATATATATATATATATATATATATATATATATATATATATATATATATATATATATATCTTGGTAAAAGTAGGGCCAACACGACTGTAGCTTTAAAGCGTTAGCCCGTATTCGTCTGCTTCGTCGTTTAATATTTGCATTAATGAAATGAATCGGTCCTTTCGTCAACGAGTGATTCAGTGAACTCGAGAGCAATAGTTTTAGTTCACTAAGCAATGCTTCGTAACAGGCAAATAAACTTGCCTATGTAAAGACGACGTTACTGATCGTCTGTGTGATGAGGACCATTTGAAAGGTCTTTTTTTTCAGAAGGATATCGTCGAGCAGATGGACCTTGGCCAAGAAGACGAAAAAGCACGCTATTTGCCATGGTTGAAGGTGCGAAGGATGACACCGTACAAATCGGTTTCAGCTCCTGGATCTACGAGACCACTGAGCCAAGCGTCCAACAAATACACTAATTTTGCACCGTTTTCAACCTCCATGCTTGAGTCTGTCCCTTCGCAGTCAGGGCCGTCAACGGGCATTCTTCCTGGCTCTATACTCGTCCCTAACACGAGCGATGCTGTCGCTGCGAGTTCTTCCATTTTAAAGCATCCAGCTTCCCAGCATTTTCTCTCAAACGCACCTGCTTATGGATTTCTGCAACCGAATGGGTGTTATCCATCGCAATCGGTATATGCGGGCTTAGTTACGCCTACCATTGACAAACTGCCCATGCCAGCAGCTTCGCACTTACCGCTTTTGGCTCCTCACAGCTCAGGCGAGTCTGTGCAGATGGGATTGCCGCCACTTTCGACCGTGCTGGATAATCTACAGCCATCTGGAAGTGGTCTTTCCTATGTGCATATGCCCACACAGCACATGCGGGCACAGCCGATACCAGGCGCGGCAGTCACCAACCCATATGCCGATCTGGCGTATTCGCATCCTTCAGTAGGCGCTGGCCAGCCATTCGCAGGCTTTGCTGCATCGACGGCCCCTTTAGCACCGAGTTTTTATGATGCTAACGAATCAACGAGTGGCTCATCGGCAAACAATGGCGACTTGCATCAAGGTTCAAGCACAAATGATTTGATGCCATCAGACTTCCCAAGTGACGGCACCGTGAGTGGCTACCGTAGGACGGGCGGACTCACAAAAGACACAGTGGTCGATGAAGACATGGAGGATTTCTTTAGGACTGTATTGGATGAGTGCGATACAAGGCCGATGGCTCATTCACAGTCACAATCGTTCTTTGACGAAGATGTAGATACTCTTCTTACGATGGATCCACTTGCTTGATGCTTCCTGTTTTCTCGCCATTAACAGGGTTTTATCAGGCTAGTTGCAATCTTTTTGAAAGGATGAAGTAGGTTTGGAAGGTTAGGAGGGAGGGCTTTTAAACACTAGAGATAAAAGGAGATAAGGATTTCTTAGCTCTCATCAAAAGGAAAGAACCACTAGTTCTGCAGGGTTTTCGCGTGTAGTTCGTTGAAACCTTCGTTATTATGAAGCGAATGCTCCTCGTTTTGCGCATACGCATATATTTCATGCGTCTTGCAGATTATATATATATATATATATATATATATATATATATATATATATATATATATATATATATATATATATATATATATATATATATATATATATATATATATATATTGTGTGCATAGATGTGCAAAGTGCATGAAATGGGCTGCATGTATAATGTATATACGCACATTTGCATACCTATGTGTATGATGTAGGTATACGTATATACATGTTTATGTATGTCCATGTGCACCTACACACGTATCTGCATATGTATATACGTACTCGTACATACACAGCAGTGCACATTTGCATATATATTTGAAACATTCCCGGGCATATCCTGTTTCATTTTCTACTCAATCAGTTTTCGTATAATCGTTAGTGGAATATTTTTTTGGAGTGAAATTTACTGTGAAGTGAATGCTGGCATTACGGTGGTGAAAAATTTTGTCTTTTGCACCTTAACGCATGTTTGGAGCAATTGTTGTTTTTCTTTTATGGACAACTGTTCGATATATATATATATATATATATATATATATATATATATATATATATATATATATATATATATATATATATATATATATATATGCGCTCACTACCTAATATGTGAGTTCAGGATCGATGCCACAACATAGGAAAACATGTTGCAGAAAAAGACCAAAAGCAATAATATTTCGTTATTTCGTATGGGGATTCAGACTTCCGTAATTCTTTGCGCTGCAATGCGATTACGATGATTGCACGAGGAAATAATTAAGTGTGAAGGAGGGAGAGTGAGAAATCAGGGGAACAAACCCGCGAGATGAAACGAAAGTGCTGATCTACAAATGGCATCGCACTTCAGCGGAGATGCTTGATGCAATAGTTTTTTGAAAATTTGGCTATTGGCGATTGATTTTCTATAAGCATAGTAGCATGAGGTGTGAAAGTACGGGTCGATCTTTATATTTATAGCGGGCATTGATTTTGAGCCTATTCGCCTTTTATGCGTCATTCGCGCTTTCTATTCGATATTATCTCAGTGACGAGGGTTACCTGTGCGAGTACATATACGAGTTTTGTTATGCTTAAGTTGGCGCTCTGTCAACGTTGTCTGATTTCTAATTTGTTGAATTTTGACTTTTTTATCCTACATTCTTTAAAACTGCATTATTGCGTATTATCTGCTTTTTTGGCAGTACGGTTTCAGTTGTTACTATCATCGTGATTGCATGCACTCATTTCTTAACTCTCACTTGATTTTCAATATATATATATTTCTTTTTATGAAGTGCTACGTTTGATTAACACATAACATGCAAAATGTATTATTGATAAAAATTGAGCAGCAGTTGATTACTCCTCTGTTGCGTTTATCTTTTCGAACACTGACATCCGATGGATAATGCCATAGAAGTTTATATGAGCAGGATGGGATGGAAACGTATTGCATTTTAGCTTTGCAGTTGGTGAAAAGACGCTTTTAGGAAATGTGCACAATTTTTCATGGGCCAAAGGAACATGAAGAGAGAAAACAGTTTGTGAAGCACGAAAGGGACAGCAGGGAAGACGAAAATGACCTGATATTCTTCGCTTCACACATTCACAGATGGCGGCACTTTAACTTTTCCTGTGTTGTTTTTCTTCTTTTTTGCGTTGGAATAGCGATGCAAGATATTTTATGTCTTAGACGTGAGGAATGGTTAGGGAAGCCGAATTGGACCTAATAGTTCCGATGGAATGAAAAATGTGTGTCATTGGGGAAGGGGAGCTATATGGATCACATTTGCTTTTCTAAAATGTTTCATGAGGGATCAAATCGTCGTGCAAAAATTTTTACCATCGATTTATGCATCATACTTTATTTCTTCCGGCAAAATGGCATAATGCTGTATTCAAATCACCTCCGCTTTACCGACTATTTTGATGTCTCAGGGCTTTCAACTGCCGAAATATTTCAAAGTATCTGTCGTATTCGTGCCTGTTAGTTCGCTCTCATCACACCTTGAACATTTTGTCTTCCTGAATCACTCCGTAAGACTGCTCCATCAAGTGAGATAGGCTACGGCATCTTCCTGGTTACTATGCAATCTGAGCGTTACATTTCGAAAAAATGTACGATGCTCAAGAGGGGAAAATATGCCCAAGAAATAAAAAGTGAACTTAAAAAAACATTCGCAGTATTTTCAGTTGTCCTTCATACATTCTTCATATATTCTTCAAAGAATTCATTTGCTCGTATTAACGAGGATAAAATATAAATTAATCTCGCGTAAAGGTTGATAGAATAGAAATTAGGAAGAAGACGAAGAAAACAAAAACATTAAACAAAATAAGAAAAGAAGATGAAAAAGAGAGCAAACACGAATGTAACAGGATCCCTCCTTACCTCTGTTGATTTTGTTGAATATCTAAAATGCGAAATTTAGCCACAATCTCTCAAATTTCTCCAAAAGTAAATAGCAAGAAAACGTCAAGATCCGATGATTAAGCTAGAAATGGAGAAGTGCAATAACGCTACACTGAATCCTCTAGAGGAAATACAGTTTAAGTACGAGTAGAATGAAAAATGATTCGATATAGTTGCGCCTTTCTCAAGAAATGATTATCATATTGTACTTGTAGCATCCACCGGAAATCGGATTGTGCTGTACTCATCCTCAGTTTGAAAATTGAATTTCGTACGATAATATACAATTCCTTCCATAAGCAGAAGTATAATGGAAAAAACGAAATATTTTTTCAATGCTGATGACATCGCTGGTCATGAATATTCTTTTTCAAGTTTACTGATGGAAAGTTTAGTTTGTTGTAAGTGCGATGACTTTTCTTCGTTCTAGATTCGAGAAATTTTTATCAGCTTGACGTAGGTACTTTTTACGAGGTTTTCTTATAAGTAGATTCAAGTTTAGGTGAGGAGCGCGACAGTGCTAATCTTCACGTTGTTGCTTGCCGCTTCACATGGCAATTTGATCTTTAGAATATTGATGCACAATATTAGTGGCGGTATTTTAATTTTGGCACTATTACTTTATAAGTTATTCTGATTTATGTTAACGTTATCGCCTACTGGAAAACATTTTCCACCTCAAATGATCAATTTTTACATGAAAATTTGCATTCAACGTTGTGGTGAAAGTTTGAAAAGCACTAGATATGCTGTCATTACCATATCGAGCTTCAGAAGTTGTTAATCATTGTTGATTTAGCTAGTATATAGTTCGGGAACTTGAACTTACTAAGAAATGTTACTGCTTGAATGGCACAATTTTTGAAGTAATCGTTTTATTAGATCACATTGGATGCAATAGATGCATACATTGCCCGAACGATTGAAAATGTTCAACTGCGTTATTAATTAATAAACTTTCCATCGCAGCTTGTGCATCGTGACCTGTTCTGAGGTATTGACTGATGAATTTATAAACTGGAAAGGAAGTTTCGAAAATTTTTGGCACTTTTGTTCAATTCGTAAAACTTACATATACCTGTGGAATATATTTGATCGGGCGAACGATAACAGTTGACAATGCTAATTTTGCTTATCGCCTCATCTTGAACGTCGTATGGGGATTTCAGCGCACTCTCAAAATTTCGACAACCAATCTTTATCGTTCCTCTCGACCTGTCCGTTCGAATTTGGCGCATTGGATTAATTCTCGATGATATTAATTATCGCTGTGATGTTGAACGATTTGTTCATTTGGGATTGTTACCTCAATTTCTCGATCCGGTCATCGTGAGGTTTCATTTTCCGAAAGGCGTCGAGAAGTTATTTCTCGCAACGCGCAGAGATGGGCAGGATAAGAAAAGAGGAAATCAGGATTGTAGATTTAAGCTTGCACTCTTTGCTTCCAGTCTTTTAAGCCTTCCTCAGGGAAGAAAGAGCCGCAAGGATCTGGCTTCAAATCTAATAAAAATGCTTCATATTTCATAAGAGAGAGGAAGTTGTCAAGAGCAGATGCTCGGAAACATTGAACCGAAGCGTAACAAAAATAGGGTAGAAATAATATCGTATAAAGACCTGATGAGATACAACAACAGTAGAATGGCATTCGACCTTTTAGTTATCCCTACCTGTAATGCAGAAGCATTTCCTTTAAGCTTTTTATGGAATGGACTATGGCAAAGCGTATGGGAAATCGATTTTTAATCGTTTTTATTGGTGCTTAACGAAAGTGTCGTTACGTATAACATCGAAAAGTACACACATTTACTAGAAGAGATGTAATAGGGACATCACTGCTTTCAGTATTGGTTACGTATGCGCTAGTTGATGATTGGATTCGCTCTTGAAGAGGTCTCCGTTGAAATGAACGCCGATTGCGTCCAACACTTCCAAAGACATCTTCAATTTCACGCTCCAGGACGCACTGCTGATTGCTTTTATGTTGTGGTTCTGACATTTCCTCACATTACACGTCGTCTACACAACGTTTCACATCCGTTGAGCTTCATACGCTTATGAACACTGCTCTTGATGGCAAATACGCACTACCATTCGAACAGGTTGGTCATAACTATTGTCACATGCTGCTGCAGTGTTTATTCACTTCGTCGGATTTCGTTGTCTTTTATGAACTGTTACTATCGATAGCAAAGCAGTTGTTGGTGTAAAGAATTTTGAGGTAAATTTTGTTCGAATTTGGATCATTGTTGCCTCGCAGATTAGAAAAATTTTAATTTTTTTTTTTTTTTTTTGCAAAAGTCAAATCGAAATAAGATAAAGCTGTAAGCTTTTCATTAACAATCAATCTTTTCTGCTTCTTATGCTAAGGTGAACGGCGAACTATTGTTTCAGCTAGCTCGTAATGAAACTTTGACAAAATGCCAAAAAAATAAATTAAAGGAGAAGAATTCGGATAAAAGCCAAAATTTTATAAATAGCTCGATGTATGATATTACTCTTTAAAAAAAAAAATGTTTGAGCTAAATGCAACTAGTTGATACAAACAACCTTTACCCACATATTCCACTTTATTTTCTTAGCTTCTTTTGTTCATCTAATTTCGTACCTTAATTTAGGTCTATTCGGGTCATGACCGGTTTTCTTATCCCCTTTGCATCTCTCTCTTTTTTTTTAATTTCTGAAAGCTCATAAATAGTGCCTATGATTTTATATGGTGAGTTTTCAAAAGCGTTCTCAAAGAGTTATTCGACTAAGAATGATAAGTGCACACATAGTGTATGATATCCATCATAGCGTTTACCGTATAAGGTGCTGTCTTATTTGTAGTTGGGAACGACTTTCGGTACCAATTTACCTACCACTTACACGGTGGGTAATGAGGTGCAAACCTACGAGAACGATCTTTACACCATCTGTTATGCAAGCAATAACACAGTTGAGGTGATTCTTTGTGCTGTTTAATTTTAATCTAGTCGAGTATTTACTGTACAGTTTTAGCTATGCCCTTACAGTTGAGATAGCTCTCCAACAGAGGATATTAGTATACAAAAGTTTCATATTCCTCGCAAGATGTTTTTTCTTCCATAGATTGTTCTAGAAGTTAATTTGCCATCTAGGCACATGACGTAGACAGAAACTATAGCTAATTTCATTTGAGCAGGAGATATTAGCTGAGTTATGGGGAACTTAATTGCTCCTATAAATCTATCAAATTCCGTTCAATAGATGCAAGCGTTTGAAGTGAATTTCTTAGAAATTTTGATATTTCCATCGAAGGGAATAACATGTTGCATACACCTAGCAAAATGGAACACATTGGTGTGCACATTAAATCACACTTCCTAAGTGACGTCTTAAAACTCCTGTTACCTCATAAAGCACGGTATTTGTATGATGTTCTTTTTGAATCAGGCATTAAACTTTCTGCAATGCATAAAGATCTCGTTAATCGTGCAAGCTAAACCTCTTCAGATTTTTTTTAATGTGAGGATATACAATCGAGCGAGAAGGTTAAGAGAGTGGAGAACTTAAAATTTTCCTAACTTTTGAGAAACGTGCAGTTCTTGACGAAAACTGAAAAATTTTTCCACATTATAAGATGCTTGCAGATTGAGATCTTGGCTATACTTTATGGGTGGTAAGTGATACCTAAGCTTCAAAAGGAATACGAGTTACTATCTTGAACGTCGTTATTCTTGTTATATAGAGATGGGGAGGTGCGAAGAGGGGATATGCTATATTTGGAACATATGTAATTGAGAAGCGGGCAACAGTTTGTAATAGTTTCGAACTTTTCAAGGGGAACTTATGATTGAGTGAAAATCTATGTTGTGGAGGAACTACTAAGCAGAACTTCACAACAGCCAAATATAAATTTGATGTTTCAGGGAAATCAGCAAGCGATGAGTACATTTTCGAGTGATGGCAACGCTAACAATTCTTTCAGCATGTTCAATGGTATTTTAAAAAAAAAATTAATAGAATCAAACAAGAGAAATACCATTATTTATATAATTATGAGAACGTTTCGATTAGTAGATGAAATTGCCCGTCGATATATCGTGGATTAGAGGAAGAAATAAAAATTTGACTATAGCAACTAACCATAGAAATTAATTCTAATAAGTTTCAATTAGCAGAAAGCCGTCAATTTCCTGCTCAAATCATTTTAAGCTAAGTATTGACAAATGCGCGTTGAAAAGTGTTTTTTTTTCTGAACGCTAAATCTGAGATCTAAATGCCAAACGCCTCTTCATTCAATACCTGCCAGACACTTCCCAACTCAATCTTAAAAAATGAAAAAAAAAATTCGAGAGCCCAAGCAAATTGCATCATTTCTTGAAGTATCTTTTGGGAATGTAGATTTACGTTCTGTATTTTCTATTGCATTCATTGGATTACAATTGGTAAAGATGAGAGGGGAGGGGGGGGGGGGGGGGGGAGGAAGTGGATTTCTTTTGCATGGAATGCTTGTTCAAGTTGTGTGGAATAAATCACTTATACAATTCTCCAAATTCGAGAAGCCTCTTCGCAGAAGAGCATTTCATTTAAAGAACCCATATTTTACTAGAATTTCTGGATCAAAAATCAAATTTTGGTAGAGCGCAGATTTTCTGAAACCTTTATAGGCACCTTCTTCCATTTTCTTGAATAGCTTAATATCTCTACAGAAGTGGCATTCGTTGAGGCGTTAGTTTGTCTCGGATCTGATCATTTCCACTCGATTTTTACACAATACGCTGTAGAGAAATAATTTTCATTCGAGGCAGGAATTTCATCCGAATTAATTTGGTAGAAAGATGCTGACGAAGGAGTTCGAGAAAAAGCCTAGGCGGCTTCGTCCTTATGAGTGATCATTTTTGAAGAACAATAAGAATCCGATGAAATAATTAGAGAAAGAGAAAAGAAAGAGAGGTGGTCGACAAGCTTGATCATCGGCAACCCACACTTAAAAAGCAAAAAAAAAAAAGCGTGTTTAGGTTGTTACGATGATGAGAATGAATGTTTGCCATGGGGTGAAGATCGTCGTGCAGCGAATGTACGTGAGCGTAAACGAATGTGCAGTATCAATGTCGCTTTCGCGGTAATTTATGAAAATTCTCATCAATTGCTAAAATTTCAAATGAATATTTCATTTATAATTTCCGATTGAATTTTTTTCCGATGGTTTTTTTTTTCGAAGTGATAAATAAAATTTAAATTAACAAATAGAACGATAAATATGATGATTTCAAATGATGCATTATATGAGATATACCATAGTGAACGTAAAAAAATTCTTCGATAAGTTCTAATATTGTTTCTATATTTATTCTAGAAGAGAAAGCAAATAAAACTTTTCATATTTATACTATTTGGAATATAATACAACTATAATATAGGGAAGGCAAATCGATATCGTAAAAAAAAGACAGTATTTTACTTTAGGAGAAAAAAAAAATAAAATACGCTTATCTAGAAACTTTTATAAAGATATAAATCATGAAATGCTCAAATTGAAATTTATAGAAATTGCGTCGCTTTATTCCAACATTTCCATATGAGAAACGCCTCTCGAAAATCGATACGCTGAATTTAGCGATTGCGTATATTTCATTGCTTGAGGATATTCTTAACAATCATAGTGAAGGTTCACATTACTATCTGAAGAGGGCAGTTAGTATGGCACGATCCGGCGATCCTAATGCACCTCTTTGGAGCACAAGTGGTGAGCTATTCATTAGCGTTACTTAATTGTTTCATAAACATATGTAATTCAGCTACAACAATGCCTCAGATATAAATGAGCAAACTCACGTCATCCTAATACGAGTTAGCAGAAATTTTTGGATAGGAGTTCTATATAGGACTGAAATATTGCAAAATATTCGATGCCATGTGTTCCCTGATCAAATACTTGCATGCAAAAAGACTGGATTCGGGGATGTAATTTGTTGAAACTTGAGCATAGAAGGTGTGAAAGGGACGTGGGTCCGTGCTGAAGAAGCAAGGCGGAGCAGCTATTTAGACACACAAGAATCTAGTTGGAGAAGCAAGAGGAACCATTCTGTCTTGCTTCAAATATCTTTTTTTTTCCAGCCGCATGATATATATGAGAGGGAATTCGGACGTGATTGTTCGAAAGCAGAGAAAGATTCTCGACTGATCATCGCCTTTCGTCTTTTTGGATCAAGTTTCACTCATTTTCTCACGAAATTCAAAAACAAACTTTGCATAGTCCCTAATTACTTTTTTCGAGTAGATAAACTGCTGCAACGACTGAACCTTGGATGTCCATTCGAAACATCTCCCTTTCACATGAGAACTATTCAAAGAACTCCTCCTATGAATGCAGCTGACATTCTTGAAAAAAAAAAAGAGTATCAGAATGCATTAAATTCAATAATCGATTGCGTTTTATTGGAATAAAAAAGAGCATCGAAATAAAATGGGGAACAATAGATGAGATTATTGCAAAACGAAAGAAAATGGCCAATAAAAAACTCATCGTAGAAACAAACCGAAGAAGCTATAATAGTTAATAAAACAAAACCTCTTAGCGATTGTTTCCAACAATTTTCGTTCATATGAGATTAGTGCTTATATGTGAAGTTCTCTTTCGTAATATTCTTTACGCATTTATTCGGCAATCGGCAAATGAATCCCTTAATTCGTATGCATTTGTCTCTCTTCAAACGATAAACTCTTTTATTGGTGCTAGTAGAATTTTAAAAAAAAACCACTTCGTAGAGTGTAAGAAATTCCAATGTAATTTTATTCTTGCTAAGATACTTGCATACGATGCTTTCCTACTTAACCTAAAATTCATAAGAATCTTCGCAGAAAATATAAGTGTAAGGAAAATCATGACCTGCAATTTCGTTAAAGATCACTTTCACCATTTCCGTTTAACCATCGCTTCGTTGTTAAGCATGGCCTACATAAAAAGTGTCTAGGTGTTCCTTTAGAGTAAAGGGAATGCTGAAAATTTCGCGGTAATACGATCCATTTTGGGAAATACAGACAGGACGGTACTTTTACCATTGCCTGGTATTTATAATATTTTTTAAAGCCGTGTCTACTTTTACCTATTACTATGAAAATTCACGCAGAAATAAAATCGATCTCAAAAGAAAATGTTCTCGTTCTTCGTTTTTTCTCTCTATGAATATTCTCCATTGATAATACGATTAATTTTATGTAATCATTACTTTCAGATCTAATCGCTCGTTTGAGCTGGATCAACTGGCGAAGGCTAGCCATCAAGCCTGTTATCTGAATCGTCATAGACGATCAGTCTAAAACGAAACGACTGGCAATATTGAGTTCCTTTTAGTCGTTTTCCATGCCAAATATTATTTAGTGATCATGCAAAATTTGCATATGACATTTCAGAAATTTTTGAAGCTAAGGTTTCACTTGTATAAATACAAAAATATTGAATCAGAACAGCAATAGCAGCAATAAAATACACATATGGCGCTTTACACATTTTCCACTCTAATAATGAATACCATTGCAAGAGTATCATGAGCCCCTTGGTTTACCGCCGAATACTTGCTCGACACCAGTTAGAATCGCGTTCAGGCTGAATGGATCGTCTGGATTCGTACAACGAGCGCCGATTAACGAATCCTCAAAATTATTGTAACTTTGGCTCATCTCATAAATGTTGTTAGAACATTGGATTAAGGAGCACAACGTTCAAAGTTTATTCTTCATAATTCAAAGAATATTCAAGAAAGAAAGAGAGAGAGTTAGATTGGGGGGGGGGGGGGGTATGGTGGGGTTACGATGGAAATCGAATGAAACGTTCCTATGCATAAGCAGCAGTACAAGTCGTCGTGGCCCCTATCCACGTTCATTTCCACATAAACATTACCAAATGTATGACGTGAATTGGTATTCTTGAATATAAGAAACCACGATTTTGTTGGGATAAGTTGATAAGATGCTAAAAATCAAAGATACATTTGATTTCAACATCTGCTTATAGTAAAACATGACGCCATTTCCCTAATACAAGGACAATGGTTTTGAAACATTTCTGAGGGGACCCGATGAAGGCTTATAACAAGAGACTAGTAATAGCAGAAAACAGCTTAAATGTACAAACCCGTTTGTAACCACATAGGCATTGACATGTGCCAAAGCGACACTCGGAGAAATTTGGGCATTGCCTGTTGGTAACACAGCGTTGGCCCAGTTGAACATGCTTTAGACATCTGTCTATAACGGCCACCTCGTCAATAGGGCATGTCTTCTCACATGTCGCGAAACGATCGTCGTTACTCTCAAATGCAAAATTTTTTTTTTTCATTAAATCACTACAGCACAGATCGAATGCCAATTCCAATAAACGGAATCGACTTTAAGGTGCCTTACATCTAAATGTCATTGCATTAATGAGAATATGCGGTGACGCGTGATGAGTGAGAACAAGCTTCCCCAGTTAACGAATGTACAGCACAAGAAATTAGCAAAAAAAAAAAAATGCAACGATACAATACCAGAAATACCTTAGGGCAAAATGATTCAAAACCTAGAGGCTTAGAGTAACCGTAGAAACACTTTTCAAAGTTTATCTCGAACTCAGATAGAAAGGCGCTCGATTTTCCAGAAAGAAAAAAAAAAGACCTAATTTTCATATGAGAAAGGTGTTGTCTTTATCGAAATCAGCCTACTTAACAATCATACGGCATATGCACTATTGCATTTAATTTAGCCAAACTTTATGCTCACATTCAGTTTAAACTGCACAATCGAATGTCGCTCTAATGCAGTATAATTATACTCGTGAAATTACAGAATTCCACAGAACATTGTTGTTGAGCACTATCTTATATGTTTATTATGAAGTTGCATAAATTGTTCACTGAATGCTAGCAAAGAGATGAAAAGAAATTTAACGAACCGGATGAAAACCGAGTTTGCATTGACATGTACCCAGCATGCAGCTCATCGTTACACCTCCTTCGCACTAAATTCAATCATTTCATTGCGGTGAGGTGTTTTGCATTTAATTAATAATAGTTTAAAATTTAAGAGATCATTTTCGCAAAATAAAATGCGGAAGAAAAAAAAAACGAGTAGTAATCGAAATCGACCAAATAAAATAATACGTTGAAGTTAGTTCTAATTTACAGAGAACTGCAATAATTCTGAACTCATATAAAGTGGGTGATTTCTAGAAAAATCTCTACCTCTTCAATCGCTAATCAAACTTTTCAAGTGATCTAAGATGATTTAGTAATAATGTTAAGTAATAATAAAAATTTTAGTTTAGTAATAATGTTAATAATGTTAAGTAATAAAGTATGCTAACAGTGGTTAAGCGATTCTTTTACCACATCACTAGAACATTCTCAGTGAAGTGAAGCGTTGTCCAACGGCCTTTTACAACATAAATTAATTTTGATCAACCATTGGCTAATCCCGGAAGTTGCCTATAGCTAAACCGTGGATGGCAGTGTCACCTCTATCGAGGGTTCATATCTGATAAAAGCGTTAGAGACAAAAAACACCTACCATAATTTCATATGCAGCTTACACAAAATATAACAAACAAGGAAAACAGGTCTTCTACATGGAAGATTGCACAACTAGCTACAGAAAGCCACATAAACAACTACACGCAGCTCATTGCAATGGTGGAG
Source organism: Ascaris suum (assembly GCA_013433145.1). Classification (NCBI taxonomy): domain Eukaryota; kingdom Metazoa; phylum Nematoda; class Chromadorea; order Rhabditida; family Ascarididae; genus Ascaris; species Ascaris suum. Next base: position 7,356,348 of record CM024189.1, read on the forward strand.
TCAGTAATTGTTGCCCGTAAAAAAAGGAAAGCTAAGATCGAGTGATGCGTTTATTGCAATTCAAAAAAAAACATCCTTCAGAGAAAGACAAACCTGTTGATCAATTTGACAAGGATCATCTCGATGTGCTATACTAAGGCATTGATTGTTTATGAAAAGAGGCGTAGGATCTCTGCACGGCTTCGGGCAACATAGACTTGACTTCCAACCAGGCTCGGTAACCGTATAACAATGATGTGTCAATGGCCGCAACGCTGGTCTTCTGGAGCACCCATATCACATGACTGCCTAAACATGAGGCGCTAGTGCGCTAGTGATTACTTTCCATAACGTCATCAGCTGTTTCAAATACATTTCTTTGTTCCTCCTCTTGGTTCTCAAAAATCGTTCGCAGATCATATATGCGTAAGTAGTAGCTAGACAAATATGCGTATTATGCGTAAAGATATGCGTAAAGACAAAAAAGACAAATACGTATCATATATGCGTATTCTAGACAAAAAAACTACCTCTTTACTTTCATATCAGTGAGAGAATTAAGAGGCCAATAAACGCAAAGAAAATTTAGAAAATTTTTTTCAAATTTTATTAAGCATTATATGTGTAGATATGAATAAGTTGTGTTAATTCTTAACCAATACAAATAACTCATCCATAGACGCTATAACAGATAATTGAATGAAAAATAAAAATAAAAATTCGACAATTTTATGGGAAAATATGATAGCAAATAAAATCCACGAACTGAGCGTTTTCTTACGTGAGGTCCGGCTCTCCATACGGGCATCTCAAACGGCAACAATGTCCCACATAGGGACTACCATAAGTAACGCAACGATATCCCAATGGACAACTATCGGTGGAAGCGGCATTTTCGAGCATATCGATATCATTGATGAATAAACGACGACACGTTTGACGAGGATGCATCCCATCCGGACATACTAAAAAAAATCTTGCAATTTTATAGGAAAAAACAATCAATTGCCTATGTGAGATGGAGGTACATATTGCGACTATTTTTTGAAAAGAAAGAAACGAGGAAAGCGGATTGAAAAGGATGCCATCAAGTAAGAAAGTATCATAGAGAAACTTAACGGCACTTTTTTGTTCTATAAAAAGGCACAGCAAACAGGATGACAATCACTTATGTATTACGCATAAAAAGCATCCAAAATTATCTCATTGAAAATCCACAAATCCTCAAGAAAAAGCAATCGCCATTGCTCAGCGTACGAATAATCGAATGGTGTACACTGCTTATGAGAGGAATTAATAGCTCACTAATGCATTTATGTGCAACATTTGATTAAAAATAACGTGAAGCTTTTAATCCGAAAATAATGACATCTGGCAGCTTGCCAATCAATGGGACACAAAACTTTGCTAAACGTACTGAGCTGCAAATTGCATTGATGAAAAATAAGAGGAGATGAAGGGGGGGGGGGGGGAGTTAATATGCTTATATATGATCCAAACTGCCCAAGCAACATCTTGACTATCTTGATTATAGTTCTCGTTGTTGTTCGCGAATTGAATTCGCTCAGTACATATGGGCAGATGGCAGATAGAAGCATACACTGGCTTGAATTCGCGAGTATGCATCTTATTACGAATATCCGTTCCCCCTCCCTCCCCCTTCCCCATCCTCACCTCCTAAAATGCGTTGTAATAAATGCTGAGTTCAAACTATAAAAAACTTAGCAAACGCGTCGTTCAAAATACAAAAACGCCTACCTGCCAAGCACGTTTGCTTCATGATATCTCTGGTGGTTCCTGGAGCACATTGACAAGTACCAGCAATACATGCGTTAAAAACATCCACGCATTGGCTATCCTTCTCGCAAGGTTGTCCCCAATGCGCCACGCGCTGACATTCCACACCGTACAACTGCTGGCCGAGCGGACATGCTAAAATTCTCTTCATCCTTGCATATTATCCTGACGGTTCAACGACAGTTATAAGCGATTACTCAGTTTTTATATTTGCTTTTCTTGGCTGCTGACCAGAACAGTAATGGAAGGCCTGCATGAAATTTAACCTTTTGACTAAGTCTTTTTTTGGAGTCCAGCTAGTTCGAACTCTTGTTCTGCGAAGTTATCACTAAAGTAACAGGTGAAAATGTTGGTCATAGAGCGCAAGAGAGCATATTTAATTCAACTTTAGATCAACAGCGTCAATATGGATTATATACAGTGTAGATTGAATGCTTTAAAACTCGATGATGCAGTTCAGTGATATTTAAAAGGAGCTTTTGATGAACAGCTATTCTCACGATTGTTCCACCTTCATCAAATTGCTAGGAGATTGGAAAGACGTGATCGCTATCAGCTAATCCTTATGGGTTAAAATAAGATGCCAAGACTTTAGTATTTACTTCGAATATTCACGAGACATTGGACGAAGCCTCTATCATCAAGGCTCAGATTCTCGAAAAATTAAAACCCCTAAAGTGCTCTATTCCTTCTATTGATGATTACTTAGAAAAGCTACACTTCTTATCACAACGCGGTCCTGATGCATATTATATGAATAGAAAATGAAAAGAATAAAATGCATTAAAGGCAGCAAGTTTCCATTTTCAATTCCATAATTGAGAACGTGAGGAGGAATTCAAAATTCGGTAGTTCCGTTGCAATTTCGGAAATTCGAAATGACATGGCGCATAACATCCAACACTCTAGAGCAACAAAGTTTCAGGACGCCAAAAACGGTACCTCCAAAATCTTACCAACTCTTTTAAACGACATTATGGCCAAAAGAAATCGATTTCGCGATAACGGACTCAATATATGAGAGACCACAGGTCAGGCATGGTAAGAGCAAAAGGCGGTGACAGAGTGCCGGATTTCTCTAAGACACATAAAGGATGGCAGCTTGATCCAAAAAAAAACTGCATCATACATGGCTCCTGATGAAAGCATTACGAAGTTTAGACGTCTAATTCTAGAAATCTTATTTCATTTCATATATTTTAAAAGGTCTCATGAATATGATTAGATTATCTGAGCCCCTCTTATCACTAGAAATCTTGCAAAACAATTGTGAAGAGGTAATTCAAAGTTTTCGTCTCGTTTTCGTTTGAATTTCGCAATTGTTGTCTAGTTCGCGATATTAAAGCTTCAACGTTAATGTTAATAGTATTTGCAATCAAAATGCAATATTTTAATGAAGTAAAGAAATAATTATGAAAGCAGTTGGTTACTTACAGACGACACATTGACCGTTAACGATGCTACCACCCCAGCACTCGCATTTCCCATCTCGACACAACAATGGCGGTTTGCAGTCACGTTGACAGCTATCACCGATTTTGCTCGGAGCTAAAACACAATAAGATCTATTTTGGTCGGATTGCAGCAGCACTTGTGGGATTTTGCTCTTAAATAAGCGACGAATGAGATCGATTATTTTTTGGCGGTTATAACTGCTAAGAAACACCCACGATATGAAATATTTTCGCACTTTGAAGCAGTCCGATTAGACTAGAAAAGAATTCGATAAAAATTCATATCAAATTCTTTAAAAGTTATACGGAAGAAAAAAAGTTAACTTATCTATCTACTTGGCTGGGAGTGAGCAAACGTCACCTACTATTGGTAGATGACTATTCAAGTAAAGGATGTGAAGCAATGAGGAGCATTCACATAATGAATGGCATGACTCTTCAAAATTGCAATGAAATTAATTCGCACCAAGTCGACAAACAGTTGTCTGAGCATCGATATCGTACTCTTCGAAGTTCGTTGGACAAGTGCATCGTTGATCTCGACAAACGGTATTCATACCATAACACTCCTCATCGAAAACGCATTTACTTCCGATTAATTTCTCTGAAAGCGCTACATTGCAATCGTGCTTCCACTAATTTCTAATTTTTCGTTTCGCTGTTTGAGAGGAATCTCTAGAGCATTTTTTCATTCGATTTAACATTCAGATTGTCTTCAACAACAAAATAAGATATTTTTAAAACGTTTACAGAGCTAAAAAAAAAGTCTTTGACTATAAAATCCAAAAACAATATTCATCACCTGATCTGATCTCATCAGGATAAGCAGTTGAATTCAATTTTCCTTCAACCTTGATATATACAGCGACCGGTCTATCTCTCAGCTCTTAATGTGTTCGGTCGATTTTTAAAAAAGTCGTTTTTTTATGTTCAAGTGGAAAATTTGAACTCATTTACACTGTAATTATAATTTATCAAATTCCTGTACGCCTACCATTAATAAAAAAAAACAACAACAATAACATCGTTCCTCAATGCGATTGTTGAATTTGTTGGCATAAAACGATTAGATTCTAAGACTTTTCTTCTGTTGAGTATGTGGAATATTTGAATTCTTCAAAGACGGGCTCTGTTTTTTAGTGACTTTTCTGAGTTTAAATATTGCGAAAAAACTTAGACAAAATACAACTCGAGAATATTCTTTTGAAAATTTTTGTGCACCTATTTCGTTGCAAATTTACTGAAAACTGCAATTTATTAAAAAGTGTTGTTTTATTGCAGATTGGTATTCGGCTAGGGGCAGTACAAATCATAGCTAAATATTTCACAGCAGCATTGTCGAAAGCGTTTATCGCTTTCTTGAAATTTACACAAATTTATCTCGCTCGCTGATTGGTAGTAGCTGTATCGCGAACATAGATACGCAGTATCAATCATAATCGCAGACGAATCGAGGAGCGCCTTTGCTTGCTGCATTCATTGGATCAGCACATTAGTTCTTTTCAATGGAGCTATCGTTGCCAAATGCCACTGAGGCACTCCTCGGACTCAGCTTCCTTCCGCAAAGCAATTGGGATTACCGGTCATGAGTACAAGCTAGCACAAAAAAGTCCGGGAACAGGTATTGCGGCATCCCTTCATAAGTTTACATTGATTCACTGCGCACTTTCCAGACCACTGACGATTTGTTTCGACAATTCGAAAAATGGCTTCTTCACATTATATATGGCTACCGAGCATAAGCTACTAAGAGCATAGAAAACCTCCCATTGAAGGTTGATGCCAAGGAAGCATTTGTAGATGAAATGACACAAGCAGTCTGCGACCTATTCGATAAAACTGCCGATATTTCGGTTTACTTCACGAATCGGCAATTAACGAAGTACAGCTCAAAGCCTTCACCTTTTAGAAATGTCGGAGGCGAAAATTTATTAATCATTGCTGCAAATATAAAGAACTTACTTACTGGTTCGCTATTGATACTGATGTTTAATTACGTTATCACTCGCCCTCGAATCAGGAACACATTTGCGCCGAAAATTCGTGTAATGTCATTGTCAGTGCAGTGAATCTGGCAACTGGAGTCACAATTGGGCATGAATTAGAAACCCTCCGCGGCCATTAAATTCTCCCCTTCCTTTCCTATATATAGTCAGCTGGTTAAAAAACTTCAGATTCAAGGACAGCGCCAATAAAAATTCGCTTTGAGCGAAAAAGTAAAGAAATTTGTAATAGCCGAAGTATTGCAATGGTCGAAAATAGGTAGTTGAAAGCAACGTACGTGTACAGGGCACGTCGAAGGCATAAGCAGCGGAAATTAGAAGCTGAGTGATTAGCAAAGTGGTACTCATGAATCGCCATCGAAGCATCTTCGTGGCTGGCATGCGCGTTCAGCATACGCACACACAGCCTTTGCAGTGCAGACGCGACGCTGACCGAAACTGGGTCATCGTTGGGAGCAGTTCGTATTTCGGCAATTCGCAAACCCTTTGTTACCTCGATGACGTGACATATCTCTCCACTGAACGACACCGACCGGCTGTCAACTCCACTGTAACAAGCCAAGTACTTTTTCTTGTTTTTTTCTGCGTTAACTTTTGAAGAAAACCATTTTGGGACAAGGGGAATCGAGACTGTTTACAGAACGCCTATCATCTATAGATGTGCATCCTACGCACAATGCTTTTCCTGCTAACCACAATGCCTATCCTCTATGTTGAAAAAGTCATCATTACTTCTTGGAAAAACCATCTCCACACCAAGGGATCAATCGCCAGGAAGCCGTCTCAGATCGAGCGACTCCTTCAGCGTTCACATTCATCTACAGATTAATGAAATCGCATTCTTTCTTACCTCGAATTGCTGGATAACTCGTCCGCAACAGCCTCATCTAGCTCGTTCATAGGGAATCCTTGGCTATGAACATTTTACCAAGTCGGGAATATCATTCAAATAACGCACAGAACACTTGTTCATCCCCACGGGAGCCAAAATATAGTAATAGATGAACTGTGCGATATTCCATAATAGTAAACGAGAGCGAGGTGATTTCCGAGAGCATTTTCCAACTTTAGAGTATTAGCGAAATTGAAGTGATCAATGATGAAATGGTGCAACCGAAGCGAGCTGTTGAGTCTTAAAAAAGCACTTTTTCCCTTCTACTTTCCTCCTATTTCCGGACAAGAAACGTTGAGAAATTTTTGTTCACCACGGTACCCTTTCCACCGCCCTCGTTTTGTAAACGCTCAAAAGTTATTTCACTGCAGATATGAAATGGGCAAATTGGTCAGTTGCATGGATTGAGGCAAAATGCGAAGCCAATTTTGCGAGAAGCATCCTTTCGACATCCGATCCATCCTAGGCTTGCGAAGTTTTTTTTTTTTTTAATGAAGTGATGTATATAAACGAAGAAGAACGTTGATAATGCATCAGGCAATTTTGGTCGGACGTGGGAAGCTGTCTGTTGAAAAAACCTCCTTTTAACGTTTATTCAGCTAAATTTATTTCACAGTCGGTGTAGCCAAATAACGGAGACTCCAAATTATGGTCCATTTATGATTATGGTTCACTGCCTCTTAGATGAGTAGGAACTTCAGATGTTTTCTGGGAAATTATTTAGTTCCTGAACATCTACGGAGGCCAAAACAACCTTAAGCCAGCTGTTTCCTTGACAGCTAAAATATGGGTTCACCGTGCTAGCGCACGGATTCGGCTGTGCTTTCGGAGATCATCGCTTTCAATGATGTGCCTCAAGATGAGGTCTTGAGGTCTTGGGTCGTCTGTTATGGCATTTATGGGAATCGTATCGTTTTTTTTTTAAAGTCTATCAGCAAATTAACTCATTCCCTTCGTCCACGAGTTGCGGCAACTTCTCCACTCAGGTTGATAACTGAAGTCTTTTCAAGAGGTCATTAGTTGCACTTGCAAACTGTGCCTTAAATGGCCTCTTCTTATCTAATGTTATGGTTCCATGGGTCCGATGATACATAATTGTATGCACTTGGCGATGCACATTTAATGGCTTTCGAAATCGGGATTGTGCTTCCAGCATCCGCGTTCACTATGGTTTATGGTTGGAATTGCACATCGTAGTGAATGCACTCTATGATCGGCGTCATCTCTTTCGTTCGAGAAAATTAGCGGATATTTTCTTTTATGATATCGTTTACACCTAATGTATTCCGGAACTAGTCCATTCCCAACATATAACGAAGATCTCTGACGAGAATCCTGGACTTAAAAAAAAGCGAATTTAATTCCTTCATGCTAGATATATTGAAGGAGATTCTTCCAAAATTTCGCATTTTTGCGAGTGAAAAGACAACATAACAGTTGTGCAGAAAGAAGCACTTCTGATAGAAGCACTTCTGGTCAAACTCCTTTGCCAGCCGTTTCATAAAAACATGAAATCCTCTCCCTCCTGCGGTAACAACACTTTCTCCTTTTTGCTCCTTCGAACAGAGACCTTCTAACTTCCCTTCGATACTCTATTTTCTACCCAACTCGTTTTGACGTATAAATGATATGCAGTGCCATTATGATAATGTACTGAACACGTAACTTTGTAATTATCTACGTTTTCTCTCCTTATGTTAGCTTATTCTTTTTCTATATCAGCTGTGAACAAGTTGGTGTTTCGTGTGCAGCCTTTCCGTCTACTCATTCGATCACATCCTATTTCTGCTGCTCTGGCCGCACCAGCCGAAACCGATTGCACATTGCCTATGCGTTTGTAACAGGAGAGCGAGCGGGGAATTGAAGTGTGTGCATCTGATCTTATCCGTTGTTGGTGTGGAGTTTGAACGCACAGTGATTTGGAGAGTGAAACCACAGGCGCACTTGGGTAAAGAGAGCTAGTCGTGCTACACCAGAGAAGAGGTTATGTCGGTGCTTGAGCCAGGTATAACTGGTGGTTCGGAAGTTCGGTGTGTGGCCGTACATCAGACAATTTATGAGCTCCCAAGTTCCCACGGCTCTGGAACTTCCAGGTTAGAGTCTTGATTGGGAGGGGATATTGTTTCTGCAAAACGCATTCGTTGCAATGATCTATACGGGATATGTGGCTGAGAATGGGTGTTTTCCATGAGCTCGGCCTCCAATACTGTATTTAGTTCTGAAAGGCACCTTGTTTTTTTGTGCGTTGGTAAAAAATTTCAGTACCTCGTAACTTCTGCCGTAGTTTTGGAGTAGCCATGAAACTTTTTTCTATAAGGTTGCAAGTTTGATGATGGGCTATATTCAGTGTGTAATTCGGAAACCATTTTTGTGTGCTGTGTTGTCTCGAGAATAAACAGTTCAGCTATGAACGTGTCGCCGAGCATTATCACGCAAGTGTCATGTGATGGATTGATCCGCGTCTGAAGTTCAAAGAATCTTTCAGGAGAACTTCAAATCAAAGTATTTCCTCTACAATCAGTGGCAATCGCTTCTTTCTGTTCAAGGCAATAGATGCTGCTATTTGGAAGAAAGTTACGTTTTTAGTACAAAGGAAGGAAGCTAGTACAGGCGGATTGCGGATTTCTAATTAGCTAGGAGCTGCTTACATTTATACTGCTAAAATTCGAAGATTATTTCAGTGTATGTTTGATCGTCGATTAGAGTGACTCTGGTTATGAAGGTTCAGAGCTCCTTTGTACACTAAGGAGATTCTGTTAACAAAAGTTTTGCGTGAAAGAGGTTCCCCACACACAAAAACTTGCTCCAGAAAAAAAAAATTCAACTCATTTAGTGCTGAAGTACTGAATAACCATTTTTTTTTCGTAGATCCTTTGCTATACCTTCACATCACAATTTCTTATCGTACGCTTTGAGGACAGATCACACGTTGTTGTGTTAGCGATATAAATTACGTAGATTCGAAACAAATCTGCATTTCACTCAGAACAAGTTAGAAATAGATGATGAAAAAAATTCATTCGTCAGACACCGATTGATTGAATGATTTGTCTCGGCCGCAACGAATCAGTCAATAACGATTGAAGCTTAAAAAAGCAAAGCGATCAGAAATTCACTTCTACTAAAAGTGCTGAAAACTGTAGAAGAAATGTTGATATGCAATCTGGATCGACTGAATTTTTCAAGAAATGATTATATTTCGAATCGAAATCACCAATGCATGAGGTAAAACCTGACATTAAAAAAAAATCAACACACGACTTGAATATTTGTGTTGATGCACGCAATTGCTAAACGAAAACAATGCAGTAAGCTTAACATATGAACTTATTTCGTAGCTTGTTTGCATTCGAAAAACTATCGTGCGTATCTTCGCGATACTATCATTCTTGCTTATTGGGGACTCACTAGAGAAGTAAAGGGGTTCATTGTTCGAGATATGCGTGAACCCTGAACCAATGCAAATAGCAAGAAAAGTAGAGTATAATACCACAAAACATGGCTGCTTAGCGAGATAAACGAAATCTTTTATCTTTTATCTATTTAGCTTTATTGTCTATGGCATTTGCCTACATATAAACTTGTAAAATGAGTTTTTACACACTCACGTATGCCCTATTTCGACGGTCCCACTTCATGACAACAGTGGTGCCTGAGCAGTCGTTTGCTCTTAAATCTCAGTGACGAATGCATGAATCCTCGTGATATCACAAGATTTTCATAGTATCATTGAAGAAATTTATTTAATGATGACATTGAAAGCATTTATTACAAGCTGGACAAAATGAAACGGCAAATGACCAACAGCGATGAACGCTAACAACAAAACGTTTCTTTTCACAGTATAACTGCACGAACGAGTGTCGAATGCAGTTAATTTCTTCTCATGGTCGAAACACGTCATCAGATTACCGCAACATTTGATTACAGATTCGCCTTTATGCCATCACTGCGCAGAAACCTGAAGTCTAGTCACAGCCCTTGTGTAAGGGGACACAGAAACGTTTGACCGCGCTTACCTCGTTGAGCAGCTATCGTTGGCAGAAAGTGAAACCATAACGCACTTTTCGTGCTCTTTCCAGTAAAGCAGATTTCATTCAGTTAGCAGACAATGAACTCATGCACTTTCCAATGAGAGGTAAAAGTAGCTGTATTTCTTAAAACGTATGCAAAGTATGAAGTGGGTTAGTGTTGTTCCGTTAAGCACCTGCCGTTCTAACCTATGGGCGATAGTAGTAAGAATACCCCAGGTAGCTGTTACACTTTTCAGTTGAATTACACATGTCAAGCGATTCAGCTTTCTATGCGTATCTAAGAATTTCAACACCACGATTTCGTCGTCAACTTATATGAAACAAGAATTTGATGGGTCGAAATTTATGCTGTGGGACATTGCATTCTTCTTCATCGATTTGCAATTGTCATAATGCATGCGTATAATAACATCGTTCCAAAGCAGCACTATAAACGGGATGATAATAAGAGCAAAAGCGCTACTATAACTATTGGGCATTCCAATTGTAAATTAGCCAACGTATGGATTATTTGTTAGCATAAGCACGTTGTTGAAAATGCGCAACATCCGGAAAGCCTTCTCCGATTCGTTTCGGTGCGTTGGCGTCATAATCGCTGCTCTCGATAGGATTTTGATATGATTGCAATTGCGATGTGGCCGACATATCTCAAAGTTAATTGCTCATTCACCGGCAACGCTTGAAATTCTAGCGTTAGCTATGATAATTTACGCTACCATTGTCTGGTCGAAATATAATGTAGGAAGTGATATAATGATTCAAATTTTTGAGACCAATAAAACGAAACTATTATTTCAGAGGGTGCCTGTAATTATTCACTACCATATATCGAGGGGTATTAGTTTGCGAAAATGCATTATCTATGTTTACGGAAATTTAAACTTTCAATGTCAACAACTTGCAAAACCTTTTTAAGATAAGGATTTTTTTTTAAAAACTTAAACGCATAAGCGGCACAGAGTTCTCTTAATAACTAGCAATTATAGCAAAGACTTTTAAAGAAATCGAAAATTGTGGATTAAAAAATGCACCTAAAGCATCTTACCTAGAGCATCCTATCACACTGTTGTCTTTCAGATCAAACTGAACAAAGCTGGAATAAATTCATGAAACTCAACGAAGATTTTTGCACTTTGCTCCCATCACTGAGTTCAAAATAAGATGCGGGAAAACACTAATCAGATATCTATTAGCTTTCACTTCTTAGCAGTCACCACAGAATATTCGTTCTATTTATGGTATATTCATTAATCCATACAAGCGATCAAAATCTTGTGTACCAAAGGACATTTTATAGAGGCCCTCCAGTGGGCAAAAAGTTCCGCAAGAAGTCTACAGAGTTGGCTGTTCACAGCGACGAATTGAGATTGTAAAGCCAAAATGCTTATTTTTAGGCACAAATGAGAGCTGCTTTCATAGACACATTCTACGATAAAGAATGTGCGCAAAAAGTGATAATGTAAAATGTTACTTTGTTGTTGCTGTTGGTAGGCGGTTGGTTGTCCGCGTTCCTTGCGTATCCGTCTGAAGCCGTAAATAGCAGCGAAACGTGCAACACACTGTATCGCCGCTGCTATGAACGCATAAAGATCAATGCCTGCAAAATGGATGACACCAGTTACTGAATGGCGGATGAACACTTCGGTTTCAAAGTGCAACTTCTCCATCTCCCATACTTTTCCATCCCTTTCGCTATTTTTGCGCAATAGCTCCGAAGTTTATCATCTGTGAACGCGTTATTGCTGAACAACTTGTGTTTTTTTTTCTTTTTGGAAGCCAAATACATAGTTAATGCAAAAAAAAAACTTCACCGAACTTTCGTGCATCATCGTGAATTGCAATTCTTTCACGCTTTCTGTTTAGCCATATCCGCTATAAAAGAGAAGGCGAAATGGGCAAATGCACTCATTTTTTATCCCGTTTAATCTCATGTTGATGAGAGCAAGAACATAAAAATCAAAGGGAACGTTTATTTGTTCTAGGATAACTCGAATGTAATAGAAAAATATCTGCAGTAGAATTCATTTGCACCTATCACTCCAATGACTATTTATTAAACTGCAGCAAACGCAGACACGTAGCATGAAGAGCAGTATTCTGTGAATAAAAAAAATTGCATTCGAGTGGAAAAATATAAAATAGAGCAAACCTTCTCTAGTGCTTTCTTTGTAAGCTGTTACGAAGCAGAGTATATCGAGAATGATGCATAGACCTTCGAGATACATGCATTTTTGCAGAACAGAATCCACCTGAATTTCGAAATGTGATGTAAATCTCTAACTTAACATCTCTACCCTTAAAATGCGTCACTGAAATAATTAGCGTTTTTTTTTTTTGCGAAGCCAAGAGCTGGCAGAAAAATCGAATTGCTTTAGCGGAATATGAGAGTGGGGTTTTGTTCGTGAATACGCACATCCTGCCCCTTCACCCTTCTTTCCTCCCTACCTCCCCCCCCCCCCCCCCCCTCCTACTGTTTCTTCTCCTGTTTGTTAGGTGGCTGTGCAGTACAATGAATAATGCCGATTCGCCTTTTAGGCCTCACAAGTCTGTACGTGAGGTAAGATAAGGTACGTAATCCTTTTGAAGCATCAAATAAGGTTTTCCGGAAATTCCATTCCCAGCGTTTAACGTGAATCGCTAACGCGAACCCTGGACTTAAAAAAAGCAAATTTAATTCCTTCATGCTTTATGAGATTTTATTTTAGACATATTCAAGGAGATTCTTCCAAAATTTCGCATTTTTGCGAGTGAAAAGACAACATAACAGTTGTGCAGAAAGAAGCACTTCTGATAGAAGCACTTCTGGTCAAAACTCCTTTGCCAGCCGTTTCATAAAACATGAAATCATCTCCCTCCTGCGGTAACAACACTTTCTACTTTTTGCTCCTTCGAACAGAGACCTTCTAACTTCCCTTCGATACTCTATTTTCTACCCAACTCGTTTTGACGTATAAATGATATGCAGTGCCATTATGATAATGTACTGAACACGTAACTTTGTAATTATCTACGTTTTCTCTCCTTATGTTAGCTTATTCTTTTTCTATATCAGCTGTGAACAAGTTGGTGTTTCGTGTGCAGCCTTTCCGTCTACTCATTCGATCACATCCTATTTCTGCTGCTCTGGCCGCACCAGCCGAAACCGATTGCACATTGCCTATGCGTTTGTAACAGGAGAGCGAGCGGGGATTTGCAGCGTGTGTATCTGATATTATCCATTGTTGGTGTGGAGTTTCAACGCACAGTGATTTGGACAGTGAAACCACAGGCGCACTTGGGTAAAGAGAGGTAGTCGTACTACACCAGAGAAGTGGTTATGTCGGTGCTTGAGCCAGCTATAACCGATGGTTTGGAAGTTCGGTCTGTGGCCGCACATTAGACAATTTATGAGCTCCGAAGTTCCCACGGCACTGGAACTTCCAGGTTAGAGTCTTGATTGAGAGGGGATATTGTTTCTGCAAAGCGCATTCGTTGCAATGATCTATACGGGATATATGGCTGAGAATGGGTGTTTTCCATGAGCTCGGCCTCCAATACTGTATTTAGTTCTGAAAGGCACCTTGTTTTTTTGTGTGTTGCTAAAAAATTTCAGTACCTCGTAACTTCTGCCGTAGTTTTGGAGTAGCCATGAAACTTTTTTCTATAAGGTTGCAAGTTTGATGATGGGCTATATTCAGTGTGTAATTCGGAAACCATTTTTGTGTGCTGTGTTGCCTTGAAAATAAACAGTTCAGCTATGAACGTGTCGCCGAGCATTATCACGCAAGTGTCATGTGATGGATTGATCCGCGTCTGAGGTTCAAAGAATCTTTCAGGAGAATTTCAAATCACAGTATTTCCTCTACAATCAGTGGAAGTCGCTTTTTTCTGTTTAAGGTAACAGAGGCTGCTAGATTGAAGAACATTCGAAAATATGTGTGCGCGAATATTCATCAAACATGCACATATTTTTTGTCTAAATGATATCATTTTGCTGCATATCGTTCGGTTGTTACATCGATTAGGATAGGGATGCAATGATGAAGGTATATTCCGGAGATTCTGGGTCGATATATCTATCATCTCCTCTCTAGAACATTCGCATATATTTATTCAATTCTTTAGCAAAAAAAAATTCTTCAGATTCTTCTATTCTTTATATGCATTCGTTGAAAGCAAAAAAAAAAAAAAAGAAATCAACAAAAGTTAGCCGATGGAATGCTTTTCGCTTCATACGAGTTTAGTGATTACTGAACAGTTTCGTGCGATGAGAACAACGATGTCGCTACTCCGAGTGGAAATATTTTGATAAGATTGAAAAATGCAACACGATGAAGATGTGAGGAGAAATGAAATTAACCAGATTAGATCTTGATGAATTGTTCTAAAATTAAAATGATTCAATAACCTCGGTGTGTCCACTAAGCACCCAGAATATGAGCGAAATGACGATGGCATTATAGAAGATGAAAGCGGTTGGTGGCCATGATGAGAGTAACGCGACACTTGTTAAGAGTGTATGTCCGAAAAATGCTGCACGAAGAATGAGCTAAAATTTGAGGAAAATTTATAAACTGATGGGATGGAAGCAATCCTTTCGATCATCACTACTGTTTTCTAAAAGATTAATTCACACAGATTCTTCTATTCTTTATATGCATTCGTTGAAAGCAAAAAAAAAAAAAAAAAAACCAACATTAGTTAGACGATTGGAATACTTTTCGCTTCATAAGAGTTTAATGATCACTGCACAGGTAACCTAAGATTAAGAGGAAGGTTGTTCCAAGCTAAGAATTCTATATTCACCTATTGCAGCAATTCACTGTTCTCATTTGAGCTTTTCAGCTGAAGAAAAACCTAAACCTAACTTATTCCGTTATATTTCATCTCGTTATCAGCGATTTATAGACACTATCAACGGCCACATTAGCGGAAATGGGGAAGTTCTCTCCAATATAAGAGATTAAAAAAAACTTATTTAACCTACCACATGATCGACATTCTTTGGTATGAAACCGAATTTTGATGAGGCCACATCACCGAATGTGCCCTCGTTCATTCTGAAAAACATGCAAAGCTTTTTGCTGAATAGCCTTATTTACCGACGTTTCGTTGACCATTAGTTAGAAAATTAAAACCAAATATCACCGATGAGGCATTCAATATGTACTCAACTTGACAATTTCCTTCTGCCCATAAATTATCATCAAAAGAAGAAAAAAAAAAAACAAAAGTAGTAATCCAATGGAGCAGCTATCAAATATTCTGTGATTAGCGCCATTTAAGAGTTTTTTCAGAAATTTCCAAAAAAAATCAAATTGTAAAGTGTTTTAAATTGACAAGCAAAGTGAAAAGCTAAATAAATTATGTAATTTACTCAGTAGGCACAAGCAACCAATCGAGATCTTTTGTGAAGACTTGTGTGAAGAAAAACAAGGAACACACGAAAGAACAAGTGATGATCAATGTTTCAATTAGTAGAGAAGCGCCCAACCACAAGCTGGCACAATATGCGCTTTCTCCGCTTCACTCACTTGAACAACCAGCCCCGTAAATTGCGAACAAATAACATAAATGCAGAATAATGCCTTCATATGTTAGTAATCAAGTAATATATAGTTAATAATGCCTTCTTGTAGCATTGATAAGCTGAAGTAAATGAGACGATTTTCTTTCGTGTCGAGTATTTTTTGGGAAAGTGCAACGTTTCGTGTGGAGAAGTCTGGATTTTTGAATGTCACAACAATATAGCAAAAAAGCATGCTTGTGGGATTTATCGTGTGATCTAAATACCTCTTGGTGAAAAGAAGCTAGACGCGTTCGACTTCATCGAATATTTTCAGTTACAGATTAATAAGCTTGAAGTAGAAAAGCTATTTAAGGTAAACCCTTGTACAGTGTGTTGACATTCTGATCAACGATCGAATATTTTTGAAAGTGCGCCAAAAAAAAAGAGCTACGAGAAAAGCAAGACGGTGCCATACGTTATCAACGCAAACAAAACACTCCACTTACTAGTTGCTCATATCATTCGTCTCTTTTCCACTTCCATGTGATGTTTTGATCCAGGATGATCACTTCAGTATTTTAGTAATTTCAAATTGTAATTCTAAAATCAATTCATTTCGTATATTGATTCATAAAGCAGTAAATAAAAAGTTATTATTAACTAGTTGTATTCATAGCGTTCATATAAAGTAAGCGATTTATGATTATTTAGTCTACCTGGAGGATTTGATGCAAGCAACCTACCTGATCGAATTCAATTCTTCCTTTAAATTCTTTCTTAAGATATTCTTATAAAGGTTTCTAATATTGTAGTACACCTTTTAATTTAAGCTGCACTTAAGCTCCAATTTTTTTTTTTTTTGCTTGCGTACATTTTGTATGCCAATTTGGCCAAATAAAGCATTTTATTTCGAACAATTTATTGCGCTCTCAAAATTGCTTGATTTTTTATTTTAGTATTAAAAGGTACCAAAGCAAAAGAGGATTCAATTTCTTGCATAAATTTAAGGGCTCGACTCAATTTAATGGTATTATTTCAATTTACTAGCATCGCGAAATATCTTTACTCCTTAGTGACAATATAGTTTAAAATAGGGAACTATAAAAACACTCTACGACCTAGTAAGCTGATATGTCGCATATAGTAGGTGGATGAGGAAGATTTATTTTATTCAATTTCAGCCTTTCTTCTCTTGCCAAACTACGGAAATACTCTAATCGATAAAGGTAAATGTGAGATGGATGAGGTGCGTCGAAAAACGGGTATAGCAATCCTTCAACCAGCTGAAGTGCCACCGGATGTTCTTGATGAAAGGCATTTGATTGACATTTTCCGCTTCTTATATAAGAATATAGAATGCCTGACATGCCCTCTCTACCAATGATAAAATCATCGCTATATTATTACCTATCATCTTTAACAAAGTTGAGTGTAACAACTTATCCAACTTCTAACACACCATTCCTATCAGATAACAACCAATCCACATGTGTTCAGTCAGTGATTGATAGTAAATTCTTCTCAGGAGATCCTCGCTTTTCTTGTTTTAGTTTGAAAGGTGAACACAAATGTCTTCATGAACCAGCATATTCATAATTTATGACAAGTGTCTAATAACGCTCAGCTGACCAACGCATGTCTGATTTTGTTTCCATCGTTCAAGGCAAGCTCGTGCTCGTCTGTTAAGCTACTCGTCCTATTTTTTCGGCCACCAATTTATTATATTCCATCAATAGGTGAAAATGAGAGTCCGTGTCGTGTAATGCTGCGAAAATTTCGGCAGTTTCCAAATTGGTTTCTGAGATCCATTTTCTGTTGTTATAGGAAGGCTTCTATGTAATGGCATGTTTTGATGGAAATTTCAGTTGCTTTGACGATCCATGCTATTTACATGCATTGGAGCAGGCAGAGGAACAAAGTCTAAATACGCATCTTCCAGTCGATACGCATGCTGGCAACCATCATACCTCTGGTTATGATGGAGTGCCACCAGAAGAACACCACTCTTCCACAACAAGAAGGTGACGAATTTGGTACACAAGAAGCATGAAGTCTGCGGTACTCACTGATCTGTAGTTTAATTCTCTCAGAATGATTCTCGACTTTGAATAATTGCGTACAACAACAAGCAACACTCTCATAACTCTTTAATGATTGTTTGATTAAAACAATATATTGTATGATTTTTTTTTTCATAAAAGTATAGCTGCAATTATATCAATTTGAGCCTAATCTATATCGTTACTTATAACTTTGCAAGACATTTCAAAGAAGTATACTGCTTATATCACTAGAATAACGAAAATATACAAATAAATAAGAAGATTTTTCTTTAGGGGAAAAAAAAATCGTTTCTTTTCGGCATCAATTATTAAGTGTTGATTTCAAATCTTTTTTTTTTTCAGAACACAATGGAAACGTGCCGCTATCATCTCATATTTCGTAATAATAATTTTGGTGGGAATATTTGGTTATCTTTCGAGAAGTGTCGCTTGTTTAACTGCTACAATACACATGGTATCGGATTATCTAGGAGAACATTCTCTCAGTCGAAATCGATCAAACAATTATAGAAAATGTGGTTAGTTAAAAATTTTGAAAAAAAAAAAAAAGAAAATTCGATGAATGCTTCAATTGCATAAAATTATACTAATCTCTTAAATGTGATGAAAATTATATCTTATTTAGGCATAAATAATTGTAAATGAAAAAAAAAAATTTATCAAACGCTATTTTAGCATTGAAAATGATAAAAATATTTTCAATTAATTCATTTATTTCTTTTGAGCAAATATAAACCTTAATATAATATTAATTTAGCGAATATATAATAAAATAGGAGGAAAGATTCACTTTTGTACATATTTAGAAATATAAGAAATCTCAACAAATATAAAGATGATAAAAATCAACAAAATTCAATATAATATGTAAGTATCCAGCAATATAGGTATAATTATTGTAAGTTCTGAGCGTTCAATATTAAAATATGCAAATCTCTCACATTATCTGCAACAACTTTCTCATCGAAGCATGCTCCAGGTCAATAGTGGGTTGGCCCTGAACAAAGATTTTTTCATTTAATTTTTTTTTTTTTTGCTTCTGTTTTAAGGTAGCATTATATTTTATCAACTGACAAACGATGATCGTTGACATGATGAGCATTATTTTCTAGAATTTATCACAGAATTTCTTAACGTTTAATGCCTTGCGAGTATGAATGTTGCAACGAAAATTTAAAAGAACAGCAATGAAATTTTCTAATTGAATCAATCGCTTTCAATATTTCCCACTTGATTGATATGTTTGTAGCACTTCGAAATGAAGAAGAAAACAAAACAAAACTAGAGAGAAAACGAAATAAATTTTTGATATTTGAATGTTTGAAAGAAATTAAAAAGAAGGCCAGAGGGAATATTGGCATTATATGAGCTTTTGTGAACTCTCCTACAAACCATTTATCATCAGTACAAATTATCGTCATAAATCACATCATTTAGGAAATGAAAATTTGAAAAGCGCATAAAACATTTCAATTCTTTTAAAAACAGAATTGAGATTTAGATCAAGAAATATTGCACTTAAAAAGAAATTAGAAGTTGTAAAGTTCATTTCTTATTGTAACACCAGTTCTTTTTTTTTTCTCGTTGATAATTTAACCATCTGAGCTCCATTATAGCGAGAGCATAATAATGTAAAACGAAAGCGTAGCAGTATAAATTAGGTTATACGTTGTGAAAGAAATTGCAGTATTTCTGCATTGGCCACAATATAAACGTGGTTAAATATTGCGAAAAGTTTTGGCAATAAATAAAATTGGAGTGGGAATGCGTAGATTCTAAATAATGCTCGGCGCAAATTTCGTTTCTAATCAACTTTCTTCGAAGTGTCTGACACAAATATAAAAGCCTATGCCATAAGTATGAGTTCCTTCATACTTTCTACGAAACCTCTAAAACTTAATTAGGTTTTCGTTTTCCACCTTCTAATCACTTCTCATAGAGTAGTAATTATTGTATTACTTTACTATTCATTAAGTGAATTAGCTTATGGAAGTTTCTATTGCAAAAAAAATTGCACAGAAAATTTTTTTTTCAGTAATTATTTATCGTTGAAATGAGAGTTTCATAATATCATCCTAACGAATTATGCTGCTAAGAAACAATTATTACAGAGTGTATTTTTATATTACTCTGTCTGGTTACATTATTAGCTGCGGACAGTTCATTTATGGTGGCAGCAGTGGGCAGACTTTATGTGAAAAGTTTCACGATAAACGAGACATATATGTTGATCGCAGCCGTCCTATCGCTAACCGGCAACTGCATTATGCTCACAATGCATTTTGCTACAGGTATTAAAAGATTCATGAGATACTTACTTTCATAATGTTTTAGTGCTCTTCTATTCCCGTTAATCTCATAAGCAATATCTAAGTCTAAGACCGATTGCAATATTTTTTTAGATTTATTGTGAAATTTCCGCTTCAAACTCTAGAAATATGTCTGAGAAAAGTGATGAAAACATTTGAAAATACATCCGAAACGAGATATTTTTCATAACTATGGAAGAAATAAATTTATTTTTTCTTGTAGAATAGCTTCAGAAATGTTCCCCATTGCCTAAGAGAAAATGACTCGAGCATTGGTACTGTTAAATGAGCAAAACTTGTACCATTACAAATGATAAAGGAAATTTTGACACGAAAATATTTGAAACGACAACTGCGAAAAGTTTCTCAACGCAAAGACGTTTATTGCCGACAACATTATCACTTCACAGGACATGACATGAAATCTTTTATGAAACGCTAAGACTTATATGATAATTTAGAGTGCTTATGATTTCACTTAACTTTTTGCATTTTCGACAAAATGCTTGCCGCTAAAGTGTTGCAATATCGGTGCTAACGTGTCTGGAAAAGAAAAAGCACCACACTGGCATCATTTGGTTGTTGTTTGAAGGTTACGAAATTCACCAGAATATTGACGAACAAAGATGCCAATTACATATTGTTCTAGTAGGAATTATAGGCATTAATGATGATCCCCATCCGTAGCAATACTCAAATACCTTTAATAGGAAAAAAACCGAAATGATAGCGAGGAATTTTGCGATAAGTCTCTTATTGCAATGTTACTCATATGATATCGATGTTGCAATGCACTAGAGAGCATATAGGGATTCATTGCTATGTATATTAAGGGATTAGAATTAATTGAAATTAGACAATAGCAAAAGTTCACAAGAAAAGATAAGTGCAGATCTTTGTTTATGCATTTCGTCATCCGAGAATAACAACACTTATTGCTAAGTGTTGATGAATCTTCCTATTGGAAAATTTATCGTAATTTCGGTGAGAAATAATGCATCACACAAATAAAACGTCTGATTAACACACTCTATGCAAGACATTAAAATCATTCTCTGCTTCGAATTGCTTTTCCATTTATCCTAGAAAAAATTCTTCATTCCAAGAAGTGGCGCATTGTAGTATGGCATACGGTAACGCGTGCTGAGTAGCCATTCATTGATCGACGATGGGAATTGGGGAGCAGTCAAGTTGTGTGGGAGGTGGGTTATTCCGTGTATGTGTGAAAAGATTGGGACCCCCAAGGGTAGTCAGGGGATGCAGTGTAATTCCCGACTGGGGACACTACAAACACTATTCCAATGATCAAGCAAAATGCCGCACTTGTATGAGACTAGGGATCTATTGAAATGAAAGGATCCTGTTGGAGCATCTTACAAACACAAGTTTTAATTTGTTTTAAGTCCATTCTCAGAGCAAAGCTTATGCAAAAGCCATTCAAGTTATTGCCCACATATATAAATGTGCTTAGTGAAAAACTTCTTAAGTAAACATTCCCACAAGAATAGCCTTCTATTTATGAGGGAAACGCGGAGAGCTGTGAAAGTAATGAACAGCATCAAGACAAACTTCTATATAGTGCTCTATCACCTTGCAAACAATTCTAAATAGATCACTTAATAATTCATAAATGGATGCGAAGAATGTTGAGAAAATTAGAAGTATCATTCGAAAAGAAACCAATAACTTGGATGCGAAAATATTATTGTTTTTTCTGAAGCAATAAATCGAAAAGTGAGAAAAATGTTGCATCTCAGATACTAACTAGTTTCTTTCATTTTAAAATTGACTAAAACGTAAAATTTTGTTTAGTTTTTCGGCCACGTCGATTTCTTCCGCTGAGTGACTTTATCGGTGTTCGCGTGCAACAAATTGCACATGCATTTGGGAATCATGGGACGAGTTTGATACTTTTTGCGGCTGCAGTTTTACTCTATGTTCAGGTTTATTCATTGCTCACATATGAAAGATTTATTTGTGTTTTCAAATTTCGATAGCAGAAAAAGGGTAAATTTTTTTATAATGCTTCATCAAGTTTTATGCTAGTGTAGGGAGCGCAAAGCAAACGATTAAAGCCAATGCATAGCCAATAAAATAATCCTTTCTGTTCTTGATGGAGTGCTTCGTTATTGTTTACTTACAGATGTAGTGCAAACTTGACCAAAAGGTTGCAAAATGCTAAAAAAAAGGCTAGTTTACTATTTTTACTTCATATTAACGTAATACAAATCCGTTTTCGCATTACCTGGTGAGGAAATACCAGCTTTCATAAATGATCTGTTTAAATGAAAAAAAAAAAAACAATAAAAGCAACACAAAGTCAAACGACATTCCTATTATATCTACAAAAGAAAACTATTGAATTATCCATGAATATAATCAGTATTTTTGATAATGATAAATGCTCATATTATAAATAGCTTTGTGATGCAAAAGAGCGGATGGACACTAAATTGTTTTTTTTTTTTTTTTCAGAGGAAATGGATAATCGCGGATTCAATAGCGACATTTGTGCTTACGTTAGCGATTGTTTCAAATGCCGCATCTGTAACCACGAAGTACTGCTCTGAACTGAAGCAAATTGGAACACGGCGGGATCACTATGAAGCCTTATGATACCTAATGCATAACTACCATTAGCAGATCAGAAATTGCACTAGTTTCTCAGCCTCTACCTCGAATCTTCAGTTCAACCGAACAAAAAACGAAAACCTTCAAAATTCGCCACTTACTAAAGAGATGCGTAGATAATATAGATGAGCTTTTTATCGCCGTAAGCTTAAGCGAATAGCACGTTATACAACTGCTAATAAAAACTTTCTGTGCAGAATTTCTTTAATAAGGTTGATTTAAGCGGGCTCTTGCTGTGTATTTTCAATCCGAAATGTTGCGTATGTATAAAGAAAGCTGTTTTCTTATACGCATCTTCGAAGAAACCCTCAAGTAAACATATATTTTTGAGAGGATTCACTACGCGTCTACAATTACAGTAAACAATGTATATGCTTTCCATCATTTATTTATTCGTGAAATTTATTGCAAATCGTTATCAAAATCGAGTGACAAACTACAGTACGATTATTTCGAATACTACAAAAATGCTCGATGATGTTGCAAAATATGACAATAGCCATTGAGAAGAATAGAAAAGATTCGAAGATACAGAATTAAGGATCATTCATAAAAGGCACACAGAAAGTATGGTCATTCTATCGCCATTTGTAGCAAAATGCGACCAGAAGTAAAGCAAGTGGAGTCTCACTATAAACGAGGAAATCGAGTTTGTGCCCACAAGCTTCAATCGCTTCACTGCCACACATCGATCGTTCACGCCTCGCCGCTTGTCGAGCGCACTAGAATCCACATTGCGCATTCAATGGCTTTAGCTTTCCCACAATCCACATCGCCAAGCAAGTGCTAGTCGAATGCACATTAAACGCTGAAGCAGTTCCAACGCAAATCCCACAAAATCCATCCCAATCTTTAGTACCACTTCATCAAAATAAGCAAAGAGCGAAACGACCAATATTTTATCCTTATCAATCGTTGTTATTTTAAATTGGCGCAACATTTTCCCACTCAAAATTTTAGAACGCCCTCGCCGTACTCATTTCCACTTTGAAATATTTTCTATGAAAGTGTACTTCATAGGAAAGATATAATGCAACATCAATCTTCCGCAAAATGAGCAATCAAAATTTGCCAAAAATTTCATTCCTTCTAAATAACTAATTTATTCATAAATTTATATATTTCAACGTTTCAAAGTGGGAAAACATGTGGAAACATATCGACTTGAACAACAAGAAAAAGCAAGACACATCCACAAAGCCACCATACAAGTGAATATCAGTACGTAAAAGCAGTAATTTAGTATATGGATAGAAATAATTCGGCGTCTCAACATATTGCGATGGTATCTGAAGTGCTCACCAATTGAAAGTGCACTAATCAATTTGCTATGTTTCGTTTGTGTTTGAAATAGAAAAGAATGAAGAACATTAATGAAAAAAAAAGTTACTATATTCGGTAGTGTAGGATCATGTCAGAGGAATTAATATGATGGAAGTTTTGGCTATTCATCTCATTATAGCAGCCAATTCTATAGGTTGCTAATATATAATATAGTGCAAAAAATAATGCTTCGATATCATGACCGAATTGGCCAATCACAAAAGTCCATTACAAAAGATGCGTCTTCATGGACTTCAAAAATTTGCATTGCTAATGCGCATTATGACGGCATATTACCTGTGTGTCTGTGTGTATGCACGTGCATGTCTGCCTATTTGTCTGTCTCTTTGGCTGTTTCAACTGAGAAACCGTTACGGCTACAGGTGTAAAATTTGGTTGATGTAGTGCGCACTAAATGTTGGCCCATTATTTCATATTGATACATCAGTTCATACATGAAGACCCGCATTGGGATGTTGCTGCATATTTAAAAGAGGTGGTAGTTTGCGTACACTTTATATCGATTGAATGAATATTCATTTTGCATCGATTGGCTCTCTTTTGTTGAAAAAGAGCAGTCGGATCCCTAAGATATAGGGGCATTATTCTGCTTATTTCATTTTTAGCGGCTAACGGAAGCTGATTGGGCAGGTGGACGGAGTGCAATGCCACTTATCTTGCCAGTTTCTCTAGGATGCTATCCAATCGAATGTGCATCAGATGTATCCTACGTCACGTAAAATGCTGTCCGGCTGGTCGCAAAATGCATGCTCTGAAAATATTTGAATGCTGTTGAGTCTCTTAAAATTTATTGATCAGTTTAAAAGCTGGTTTAGGCGCTTAGTACTTAGCGTTATACCCATCACATTTCCCATTTTAGTTTTAGTGGTCGCTTGTTGAGAATTCAGGACAGACAGTAAGACATAAACACATTATGCGCATATGTGCTATCGTCATGATGGGCTCTGAAAATTTATTACAGATGGTGAACCATCTCATGAAAATAATGCGTTGATCTTGCATATGTGAGTTCGTAAAAATGCTTTCATTATTTCATTTAGCGTCATTATTGAAATTTTTTTACTTGCACATCGCCGCTAATCTCGTTTCTGTGGCCAAGATTGAAATTCACTCAATTACTCTCACATTAAACATCAAATAAACGTCACTTTGCTTGATAAAAGAGAATATCCGTTGAAGAAATCACTAAAACTTGAATTAGTGAACGCCATATTTCTCAAACGTAGAGACTCTTACCACTCAACTTGCCTGTCGCTTCCTTCCTCTCTTCCTGCCAGCCGAACAATAATTTTAATTTTATGCAGCATGGAAGCGATTCTTCACTGTCACGTGCAACCCATGATTAAGCATTACTCAAATGTATTGCTCTTTGCTTTGGAATGATGATAATCAACGTAATGTTTATTTAAACAGTACATGTTGACGCAGTTGTATGATTCAGTCTTTTTCGAAATATTCATTTTTGGTTTCTTCACATCGAAATAAATTCGTTGATCTTGATGGACACTCGTCCTCGCATAACCGGTCTTGGCATTTCTTCGGCGAATGGGCGTTTCATTGGAACACTTTGAGCACCTAAACGATAGATATGCCATTTTGTACAAATGTATTCGCGCCTCCGAAACGCACTGAACTTTCTGTCGGTTCTACAAATGTGCACAGAATCTATTTCTTTATATTTCAGAGTGCACTAAATTTGCTATTTCCCTTCGAGAATCCAATATTACTCGAAACTTTTCTGTGAATAATTCCTTGCGGTTAGCAATGTGCCTTATTAGTTTCATTCTTGTAGAATAATTACCTCTTCGATTGCTTCTTATGCTTATTTTATTCATTCAAACACTTCCTCATTAATCTAGTTCATAGCAAGCATTTAATTGCACTATTTCCATGCTTACGTATCTCTTCCCGTGCTATGTCTTCTCTATCCGATAGGTGCCTACTCTGTAAAGTGGAAAGTTTTTTTTTTGTTTTTTGAATTTGCTTAATCCACCCATTAAACAAGCAGAAAATAGCCGAAATGTGAAATATTTTGGAATAATGAGTTTTTTTTTTTTGGAATCACTGCGAATGCAACCTTCATCATCGAGCGGTCAAGTACGATTGGTCATCACACTCGAAACTAGTATATTGAACAAAGTGGGGAACACTTTAAAGTTTTTGAATTATAATCCATAAAACCTCATGGTCGTATGGCAAATTCAGCAGTTTTGTCGAAAATGCCGCAGAATTTGAGTTGATTGTTTAAAGATGAAACAAATGAGAAGATCGAGTAACGGAACACTTGAGGTTACTCTTGAGATACTAGATATCTTGAAGTTTAGGAACAAAAAAATGCGATGGATTTTCATTAGTGAATTATTCGTAGCAACGCTCCGATTATGCAATTAGCTTCGCATTTACATTTTTCCAACGCGTTTTTATGTTTGCAAACGCTATTCGAGCAAAATTTTTCTAGTGGATCGTCGAATCGAAATCAAATGTTGTTCAGTAAAATTTGACTGAACTTATCTAATGTTAGGAATTTTTCTTTTCTTTCTCTCTTCCTTTTTTTTTTTGCCCAATGCACTCTTCTGCCAACATACTGCACTGCGGTGCGCAATATTGCTCTGGTTCTCATAGTTGTGTGGCCTTTTTGCTGTTTTTTTTTTTTTTTTTTGCAATTCAAGGTGAGCAGAATACACTCAAAGAACACATAGAAGCATAGAAGTCGATAAAAAGAGTTCTCAAACCGAAGGAGGATAGAAACTTTCACAATCACTTCGATATGCTTATTAACGTATAATAAATCTTAGTTTTTTTGGTGTTAAAATATATTGCGTCAAAATTTTTGTGCCCCGAACAGTCTCTATTGTCCTACTATTCGGATGCGAGTTCGTAGTGATCGAATATTTCAAATTTTAGACCTTTCATGCGAATAGAATTATTCGAGCGCTCCAATGGAGGCTGTTCAATTCTTATTTGATAAAGTGAAACATTCATGAAACTGATGATGACTTAGCGAAATTTACAAACTCTTTATAGTGTAAACATTGCTTTCGCAGTGTTTCTAGATGGCAATTACTGGTAGCGATCCGAACAGCATTTTTTTTTTAAAAGATGCGAAACCACTGCGGAACTTGCGCGTAAGAAATGGGGTGGAAGCAACGGTTGATTGTGAATTAGGTATTTAAATTGCGCCAAATTTAACAGCAATCATAGTAGCTGACTCCAACGAATGTCATTTTTCTGTGAGTCAAAGAGGCCTGAGAATAAGGGCTAAGTAAAATATAGTGTGTGGCATTGTTGAGGTAAAATACCGGTTTCGATGTTCTTTAAGTGAAATTAGATATCATCACATTGCAGCCGAAATCGAATCGAAAATATTACCTCGATAGAGAAGCTAGATTGTCGCACTATCACGGTGGGCTTTTGTGCTGCATTTCTTGATTTCTTTGCCCAAAGAAATGATAGTTTGAAAATAAAAGATATAAAGATGAAACAATCTAAGCTTAAAATGGCTTAAGAAACAAATCTTTTTATTCGCAAACCTTAGAGATCATAAGAAAGAAATCTGATGCTCATAGAAATCAAGCCGATCCGATTTTTACCGTTTTTCCAGGTTTTTACTGAGATTTAGATTATCGAATCTAAATATCTATACACTTTTCTTTCATATATTTGCGCGCTTAATACAGCTTCGAAGACTTAAATGCAATCCTGCAAACAACAGTATTGTTTACACTTTGAGAACATAAGAGCTTTTTTTTTTTGCAGAAGTTATTTGCGTTGACTTATCATCATCATTTTTTTTTCGCTCTTCAGATTTGCATAATTATAGCAAATTGTTGATAACTGCCTCATACTTATAGAAGCTATTGAGCATTAATTATATGTAAATTATTTAGAGAAAAATTAACCCGCATAAGCTATTTCTATTCCAGTTACGAATTGATTTTGCGGTTCATTTTGAATCATTGCTTATAATTTGTTTATCGTTCATGGTTCTAATTTCTTCCTATCATCTTCGTCACCCCTATCTTTCCCAAAATGCCAGTTAACACAAATCGCATATATCTTCTCGATAAACTTCCTCCTCATTAGTTTCTCAAACGTTCGCTTCAATGCCCGCATCATAACGTTTTATTTATTAGCAAAATTAGCTCATTGTTTCCCTATAGCTTTTCATCAATATTTTTTAAAGAATGTAGTGAACAAATATGTGTCGAGATCTCTTTCTTACGATTATTCAATTTTATAACGTTGTGTTGAAATTGTTCAACCATGTTGCAGCTTGCATGGCGCTCGCCAACATTCACTTAACTTTGCTCATTTCAGTCATGCGATCCTTATTGTCGTCGATTCTATTGATCACAATTTTCACTTCTTATTTGGTAAGTATTTTCTCTTTTTTTTTTGCCGATTCGAAAGATGCCGAAATTGCAAGTAAGATAACTGTTGAAAAACTAAAAGTTGCTTTATATGCTTTCTGCAAAAGACATCGCTTTATAGACTCAATAAAAATTTGATTTTTTTTAAACGTGCAACTTAACCATTGCGAATTTCATGAAAGTAGTTTTCAGAGTTTAATTTGAATATATCAAGCGGATCCACAAATGAATACAATTTCTCATAAGAAACGCAAATCAGTCGCGCTTCCACAGCAAAAAATTTTTGCAGTTTTCTTACTGCAATAATTATTTTTAGCTAATTAAGCGTAAAGTTAGATAAAATGAGTGAAATGCATACCGCTACATGCATTGGAAAATAATTTCACGTGAAATGCATACCGCTACATGCACTGGAAAATAATTTCACATATCAGCTGCATTTCGCAAATTGTTATTCTTTTTATATTCGTGCACATGCTGCATTCATTGTAGACCAAAGTGAACAAAAATATCTCAATGAAATCGTTGAGATGGGTTATGGCAATTTTCACCTGGAAATTGAACAGCAGTAGGAATTTTTTTTAAAAAATAAGTGATGATTTTTATGAAAGATTTTATACTTGTAACCACTACCTCAAATCACTGTGACCTCCGCCATGCCGAAAACAATTGATGCTGAAATATAGTGCAAATTTTATTTGCTGAGCCCGAATACTGAGAACGTGCCTTTTTTGCGCTGTAATAGTTTTCTTTTTTTTTTTTTAAATGTTAATCGGGCAAGCCGTAAACAACGAGATGGCATATTAAAGCCAATCGTATCCATTTGTGGCTAAGTTATCGCATAACGACTGCATTTGGTGCTGAATTTCGCTATTCGAATGTCAATTTTGATAATCGTTGTCATGGCTTATAGACCATTCACTACAAGTCAGTCAAACCATAGGCAATAGCGAAATCCTGTTGCCAATCCTATAAGCACTCAGTATCAAGAAATTTTCATAACGAGATTGCCGAGTGAATTATTTGAGGCAGCAAACCCTGCTTCAACACGCATTCATACTCACACGCCAGATGACGTACTACCGGAAGCGGGCGCTTTGAATGTGGGCGAGACCATCACTCTGCAATCGGCTGACGCACCAACGGACCCAATTCGAGGAATCAGATTAGGACCTAAAGTATCACTACTTGATGGTTAGATCTTGTTCGGCTTTCTTGAATGGCCATAAAATTTCTATACAAACCCTACTTCTTGGCTCATTGTTCGAAAAAAAAAACAAGAATATTATTCAACTAAAATATTTCAGTAAAATGAGAATGAGCCTATGAAAATATTGAAAGTATAAGCGGCTAGCTCAACTGTTTAGAAGAAATTTTTTTGTCCAAAGTATAACCATCTTATAAGAAATGCTGTTAGCTGAAATGATCTGATCTTTGAAACGAATAATCGACTAGCTTCGCTCTTTGAGAAGTCATGATCAATCAGTCATTTTTAAAAAAAAATTTCTTCTCATTCGAAAAAGATACAAAGCACATTGCCTCATCGAAAAGATTTGAATACGTTGAGCTGCAATATTAAATTCCAAATGTATAGAATTTCCGACTCATTTTGGACGTATAATATCAATATCAATTTCAGATAGTGCACAAAACGACTAAGAAGGAATGATGGCAACCAAAAAAAAGAAGAAGCAATTATGAAGTTTTTGCTTTCCCATTATCATTGTCACATTATATGTGAAGATTGCACTATTTTAAAGAAATATATTATTTTCAACGACTAATTTATACGATTTTCATGTGCGAAAATTTTTTAATGAATGAGATATCTCTAAATAACTCATTTATGAAGCGTTCGCTTAGAAGTATTTTTGAGAGTCTGAAAATTGCTTGAAATATCGACGATAGAATTTTATTGCAAATAAATTTAAGGCACTTAAATAATTGCTTAAAGTGTTGACATTGCGCACAGCCCGAGATTGAATCTTTTTTAAACATAAATGGGAAGAGTTTAATTATAGCACTAAATGTAGACTCTCATCGGGCAAGAAATTTTCGCAAAAAATTGTTCATTCTATCTTTTTTAGTCCTAAATAACTGAAATACCACAGATTCTTAACGGTGTTATGAAGCTCCATCGGTATTACAATATAATTATGCCTCGATAGATTCAGCATCTCAAATTTCCCCATAAATATAACTCTTTGTTGTTTAGTAGGCTTCCACAAGTAGCTTATAACTTCCGGAAAAGAAACTCATATATTGAAAACGTTTCTGATTAGGAGTTTCATCATTCTATCGTACAAAGCCAAACTTTTATCGCGTAAGGTAATGTGAATATATTTGCAGTAGGCATTCCCGTCGGATGGTTTATCATTGCGTGATTAAAAGCAAAAATTGTTGAATTGGCATTCATGTTTTATGCTGTGAAAGTCAGCTATGTGAAAATAACGGGCCGTTAGCGTTGAGGCGGGGTGGCCAGCAGCCGATGAGGCGAGACGTGAAAGCCCCGGAGCTAGTTTGTGAAGCATCATGAAGCTGCGCGTGCGACATGCGACGCGTATGCATCAGTCCGCAAGCGTTCCATGTTCACGAGGCTCATCGCACGCTTTGTATAAGCTATGAAGGCTGCAGTCACCTAGCTCATGAGCTCAGTCAGTGCGCCTCTTCATATTTCCTTCTCGCATAATTCTTATAATCTTCATTCTTTGTACATTGTGTCTTTTGTTTGTTTGTTTGTTTGTATGTTTGTTTTTGCATATATTCGTTCAAATCTACCATATTCAAAAAAAAATTTTTTTTTTCAATTGCTTAAATATCGGTCAATTTTTTAATGGCTATTAGTATCCTCACTGTTCTCTGATTATTCTCATAATACAAAACGATTGTGCATTAAATTTTATGCACTCGTTAAAAATGTTTAATAAATTTGTGCATTACTCTTGTATAATTGCATTATGCTAGTTGATAAGTGGAATGAAGCTTAAATACATCCCATTTCTATTTCTATTTGAAATTATTGTAAGATGAGGCTATTTTTAAGCCAACTGTATCATTACTTCAAGGAAGCTTTATTTAACTGAGCAATCTTCATTCTTCGACCACTCGAATGCTCAGTGCAGTATCATTGGTCGCTATGATCAAATTCGCTAAACAAAACATCGCAGGGTTTTTTTTAAAAAATTTTTCATCCAAAGTTATACAATGCGACAAGCGGTTTCCATATTTGCAAAATGCAATTGAAAATATGAAAGTTGAAAAGAAAGAATTATATCGCTCGTATAAATTTCAGATGCAAGATTTGAAATATGTTCATCGTTTTAGATAATGAATATTATCATTTGAAGTAGCTATACGTAAAGATTTCAAAATAATTTCAATTTATATTCACAAAAATAATTTTCCGATCTTATGATTTATAGATAAATCGAAGATGGAGTTAATATGCTTTCATTCATTCTTTTTTTTTTTTTTTTTTGAATATGGAACTACCGATTGCCGCATTAAATTCTACCACCCAGTTAAGTGCCTTATTCCAATTTCTTTTTGCTATTCTATACTCATAAGATCGGCCACTTGAATGTCCTTGCAATATCCATTATTGTTCATTTAACGACTAAAATATTACTGAATAAGAATTAAAAGAAGATTTTTTAAAAGAAATTTCCATTATAGCGAAGAGTTCATACACCACTTTTTTTTTTTCATTTGCACCCACCGATACCTCAGCACAACGGCATCTTTACAACAGTTGATTCTTGAAAAGAGAAATACCAGTATTATTCGAAACAAGGACACTAATTGAATTTGAGTGTTGCATTAAATTAATCACTTAACTTGCTAAGTCCACCTTTGCACTTCCGCCCAATGAACAGGAGCATTTAGGTTTGCTACACGACTACAGCTAACTCGCATGCTTCCTACACAATACAATAAACTGATTTTCCATGATCACGATTCCGATCCTGAATGGAAAAGTTAAGTGCAGATGTTAAAATAAGTGAGACAGGTATGAGAATATTTAGCGTAATTATAAGGTGTCTTAGAAGAAACTTATCACTCCTTCACTTTTATTTCGTTACTTTCTTTTAAAACCTTGAGCACAGCATTGAATATATCGAATTATAAGTCGTACATACTTAACTGCTAAATCGTTCATAGCAAGAAATTGCAGTAATAGATATTTCAAAAGTGTTTCTTCAAAGAATTATTCCACGCAAAGATGGAAAACAATCACATTTTGATGGTCAATCAGCCAACTAATGAAGAGTTTTTCACGCTAATACAAACTCTAATCCGAATACTATGATTTGTTTTCATGTAATTATTCATCCATATTGCTGTAAAAGAAAAACATCACATCGATGGTTAATAGTCAAAAGCGGCTAGAGAATAATTGATGATTGCGAGCAACACGAGAGAATCATATCAATCTAATGAAACGTTTTCATCACACGGCAATCTTAAATTATTGTTTCATTCTTAAATTACATTTTGTTTTTTTCTTCACTATTCTACCCGGTGCTTTATAAGTTTAAAGCAAATTTCATGACCACGTTTAAAATGGTTGCAAAGTTGGTACAACACGACAAAGAGTCGCACATACACACATATGCATCGATAAGATGTCCTTCGCACAAAAAACGAAACATAGAATGAAGCAGCTAAAACGACGTTCACTTTTGCAACTTAATGCTGATCGAGCTAACGAGTAATTAAACATGTCCAACTACACATAACATTAACTAAAGAAAGCATATTTCATCTGCTATAACTCTTTTATAAAAGAGTAAATTTCCAGACGTTTTCCGACTGGATCCCACTATAGAACACTATGTTGTGCGCAAGGCTTAGTCATATTTATTTGTCCATAGCCTCATTTCAGAATGATGCTACGACTTCGAACTTCTTCAATTCAGCGGTTTTCGAGTGGAAAATATCGAATTGACAGAGAGGCACTGAAATATGCACCTAAGCATGAAAGTGAAATTGCCGTAATGCGCTTTCCAAACGCAACTTTGCCAAAGGAGATAAAAAGAACAAATCAATGAGTGTTTATGTAAGCACTCCGCTTCCTGAGTTTGTTTCATCTCTTCGAGTTTTGCACGCATCAAAAGAAAATTGAAGTCTTCACTTGAGTGATCATTTCTATCTCGCTATAATCATTGCATTTTTCACTATTCCTCTCTGCAATTGTCTATTTTCATTTCCTATTCTATATACATCATGCCGAACATTTGTATAACTTTAGCTAGCGCAGTTTTCTTGCATATATCGAACAATCTGCTTATGCTACTGGTTACATCATATAAGATTTCGTTCTACACACATGATTATTTCTATTTAAGAAATATCTTCAATGGATTTATCTCTATTATAAAGCTTACTCATAAAAAGTTAATCCCATTTTTTAAAAATTCTATCCTCAAGTCTTATTTAATAAATCTGCTCGAGTGCGTGATATTTTTCGCTTTTATGAATCTTTTTAATGGATAATTTAATTGGCTTTGCTCTCTCCTCATTGATATTAATTCACTATGATCGAACAATTGCTCTAAATCGTTATTAGACGAATCTATTGATATGTTGCATTTTATTGGGGTTAATTGCGTAATGTGGAGGAATTCTCTCGTTCATTCCAATTTACATGTTATGGTTTGCAGTTTTCTCAATGCGAGTCAAGAAAAAAATAATTTCTGGCGATCAATAAATTGCAAGACATATCCAACAATGAATGCCAAACTTCATTATAATCCCTTCTTTCTTTGGTATGTATTTTGTTTTCTTGGCCTCAGTGATGTGGGTGGATCACGGATAAAACGGGATGTGAAGTGAGATTACGGTGTGGCTGAGTCGACCTGAGGTCATGTAAGGAAGAGATTGGATGCGAGTAAGCGTAATGGGGAGCAAGTCTCCTCATTGCACATGAAACGCAGTAGGTTAAGGGATGTTTTGACCGCCTTTTCGTAACAGATGACTGAGTCTCGTAGAGGCGCATTACCTCACTTAGCAACGGTAGCGACGAAGTTTGAGTAGGCAGACATAAGATCAAGGCTGCGTAGTGATTCTCAAGAAGACTCCTTAGAGGCTAGGAATCTCCATTTACCTTTTCACGGAACCCCCTATAGATACTTCAAAACAAACTCAATACGGTAACTGTTACTGCATATATTCCGCAGAATACATATTTCACTATATATATATATATATATATATATATATATATAACAGTTGCGTTGCGCTATCAGTATTTATGAAGCAAGCAAGTGCAGCACAATGCACTGCGGATGATTTTATCTACGAGTATACAACGTGTGATGAACGAGGCGAGCGCTGGCGTGTTGCAGTACCGAAGCACGAAGACTTGAGGTGCGATGGAGGCTCACCTTTACCCACTAGAGGCACTAACTGTTGTGAGTTTCGCTTTTCGATATGTGCTCATCAAGCAATTGCTTACAAACAGTTGCCGAGAAATTCGTTGTACTAAATTTACGGCGGATGAAGATTTTTTTAAGCTGCAGTTTTTCAAAGGAATCAGGAAATTTCGCTTGTGAGTTCGCTAAAGAAAAACAATCATCAAGACCTGTATTGTGGTTGCAAAATCTGTTTTTCTTTTTCTTTTTCTTTTCGTTGAACGGAAGCGTCAACCGTATAAGAAACATATTGCTTTTTACAATAGAAGTAGATGCAACAGCGTTATACTTTAATCGAGCAATTTTTTTTTCTTTTTTTGGCATGCTGCTGAATATGGTTTCGCTCTCAGCCGTTGAGTTTTCTCTAATTTCTTTGTGCTCACGTTCCAGTGCTCAATAAATGCGTCTTTCATCATTGCAACTGAGATGATTTTTTCCTGTCGTATAATTCTTTGTTAGTCACAATGCATTCATAAAGCTCTAGCCGTGTCATATTAAACAAAAATATTTGCAGCATTTTCATGCCAATCGGGAATGTTCCTCGATATTGATACACAGCAATGCGTCCACTGTGCCAAAGGTATTATTTGTTGTTGCTAACTTATTCCGCTCAATCACATCGATCATATTCGCACAGTTGAGCTTCAGTGCATAGCGCTTTTGTCGGTTCAGTTTTTATCCAAATAAGGTGGCATTAATTATATATTCATTGGAATTTCACCTATACTTCGTTGAGCTCTCCAGTGTATATTCGATTGCGTGTAATATAGTGGTAGATTTCTTTAGGGTCCGTGTGAACAACTGAAGTCATTCGATTGCAACAAAATTTTTGCTGAAATCATCTGACTTTCAAGCAC
The DNA here is from genome assembly GCA_013433145.1 of Ascaris suum. Taxonomy (NCBI): domain Eukaryota; kingdom Metazoa; phylum Nematoda; class Chromadorea; order Rhabditida; family Ascarididae; genus Ascaris; species Ascaris suum. Next base: position 7,391,982 of record CM024189.1, read on the forward strand.
ATTGGCAGGATACTGACAGGAAACATTCGGTAAAAAGTGAATTTTGTTCGCGATCGAATGGTGCTTCCCAGCGAATATGAGAAGGCATTCAATTCAGCTTAAAATGAGAATATCATTTTATGAAATCGAAAGTGCGAACAAAATGAAATTTTGTTCCTTAACGTTCGTGTTTTTCATTACGACTTATATAAAAATTTATCACCATATTTCCGCTCCTCCATCTTCACAAAAATTGGTCTTCAGTGACATTTGTTAGGGCGATCTGTCTGTCCCTAATAAATTCTGAGCACCACCTCCTAGCAAAACCAAAAAAAAAAAAAGTGGCGTCAGTAGGAAAGATTTTTATAATGAACATACAAACACAAAGCTTTCTAGTCCTGAATGACTATACAAATAAAAAAACTAATGCCCAAGTTGGGAGGATATCAAGCCCAGGTGTGCGAAAACCTGGAAAACATAAAATTCACATATCAATGTATATAACAGGAAATCAATTCCATCCAAATGGAATCAACAAAAGAACAGTTGTATTAGAGATGAAGACAAAGTGATATGGATCATAGAAGTTAACGAATAAAAGAGCAATTCTTCGTGCAAATGGTTTTAAGAGTATATCACAAACTGCGAAAAAAAAAAGAAAGAAATGTTACATTAACTCATCCACATTGCATGAAGTTATTTAAAGCACGGTTTATACGTGCACCGTCTCATCGGCGCTCTCTTATCCCCTCTTTCCCCTCCCCCAAGTCCATCAATTTATACCATATTGTTAATTGCGAAGGAACGGTTGAGTTTATCTTTTGCCTTTAATTTTCACGGGCGCCAGTTTTATTTAGTACAAGCGGTTTCAGGTAGCTACAGCCTTGGTGGTGGTACTCGTTTCGATGAATTTACGCAATTACCAACCGGATTCGTTGTCGAAAATATCGACGTAAGTGTTGATCGAATGCTGACAAATCAGAAGGCGACCGAGTGCCCAGCCGAGTAAGTCGTTAACATTCCTATGAGTACACCACAAACAGGGTAAAACCACTGCGGCATTGCTGAAGTATATTCAGTAACCGAAATAGAATTGCTGAGTAAGCTGATGGGGAAATTACCGAGATAATACCTACGAATTCTGGTGGAGAGTAGCTTGCAAACTGAATGAATATTCCCCTCCTTTTAAATCATTGAAGAACAACAATTCGACCAAAATACCATCATCAGTGGATCGTTCAGAACCCATTGCTGAGTGTGCCTGCAATTGTACCTGTTTGCATGACAGGAAATCTTACGAATTTTCCAAAATAGGCGTTAAAACAAGTGTCTATATAGATGTCCTCGCTTCTACAAATGAAATCAATCCTCTGTTGTTGTCATAATTGAATACTCTTTTTTGATCGTTCATTTGCTTATTGAAGAAATAATCAGATAATAACGTTTATTAATAGTGTAAGAATATACAGAGCAGAATATAAAATTAGAACTTCCTTTGAAATGTGCTCATTTAGATCTTTTCAAGAAAAGCTGAAGGAATGGTATCGTTTTGCTAAATTTAAAAAAAAAAAAGCGAACATATTTCTAGCTGAAACTTTTGTTTTTCAATTCTCGCGTTGCAAATTGAAATTTTCGCATAAATCGACGAGAAAATCAAGTAAGCCAATTTTCAGCTTTTAACGATTTGCTGTTTATGAGGATGTTCTATAATTTGCTCTGAGCACCTTGATATTAATGGATGATCAGAAAATGTTCTTGTTGGTTGCACTTTTAAATCTTGTGCATTACTTTAAGGCTCTGGGCTTTTTTTTTTGGGGGGGGGGGGAGCAACTTCCGAATGTTCAATTGTAGAGCGTCAAACATCTAGTGAAACCGAAAGACGAGCTAATGCGGCTAAAGTGTAGCGCTTCTCACACATCGTTTTATAAACCCATTGCCGCACATAGAGGGAGAGTCTCGCCTATTAAACAAAAACTGCCCACTATGTTTTTAGTGGTGGATTTTGTGTGTTTCAGAACCGGATGGATAGTTAAGAACTCGGAATTGATGTACGTGCCTACGCCTTGCCTCTCGAAGCTTACCTATAGCGCAACGTTGGTACGACCTGGGTATGTGGAATATACATATCGAATGCCAAGGAATAGTCGAGGGCTCGTGTTCAATGTTGTCGTCAAAAATGAGCAATGCCAAAGTTATAGGTATGATATGATTTTGTTTTTGTTGATCGTCAAATAAGAACTTTACTTCACTACATTTTTGCTCGAACATCCGAATATATTATGCAAATAGTAGTCCTGCTTTAACGAAAAAAAAATTAATTCATGTATATTCCAAGAGAAAAATGTGAACATTGAAGTAAAGAACGGGAGTGACCGCTCAATTAATTGAGAGGAAGAGAAGAGGAGAAAAATTTCCATAGAGTGATTTATAAAGACTTGAATTTAGCCTTTAAGACTTGAATTTAGATTGGTCTTAAGTCAGCAGCGTACCTTTTTGCCCGTTTCTGCACGCATGCCCACATAATTTTTTGAGACACTTACCTCGGTTAAAGGTGATGAGAGGGGGAGGGGGTGGGGGAGAGGCAGAACGCGTTGATCTCTCCGGTTTCGACCGCTCTGCTTTTATGAGATGAATATTTTCACGTTACGCTGAAAGCGATATGAATTTTGAGTGTTTTAGGTAAAGGCGTGATATAAGTGCATCTGCATTTAATGAAAATGTGAGGAAAATTGAGTGTGACGATCGATTTTAGCGAGCATGAGATTGTGTTTCCGAAATAAAGTGCCGAAAACTGATATCAACTCGATGCCATTATTGCAAAGCGGTTGTGAAAAGAGGCAGCGACTTGTAAGTGTATGCAATGATGTGTGCCGATTGTTGCTTAGCTAGTCGACTAGATTTTGCATGGAGCGAGTCTAATTAAGCCTCATGCTGGCGGCCACATGATAGAAGGCAGCTGCCCTAGCAAAAAAAAAAGCGGAAGCAATGGACGGCTCAGTTTTTCATACTTTAATCCCTATGAGAGACCGTTATTCAGTATTTTGCCAAACCATTGCTGCTAAGGTTTTTCATACGTGGTATGTTGTGCCCACAAAGACCGCACAATTAGATAGCACTGAGAAGCTCTCTTTAGCTTATCATCGCAACGTTGAGCATTCTCCATAAATGGCTGTTAAAGATGGTTGAAACATAGTGCAGCCTCGGGCTACGACAAGTTGCTTCAAATTCTTGCTCAACTAGGAAATATTTACAGTTACTACATGAGGAAATCCACCACAAATCTCGATTATACTTATTTCAAGCAATACCGAATGTTTAAATTAGAACACCTTCTTTTATAAATTTTCGATTTCTTTGGTAATAAAGAAATGCCCTTAGTGATAATTGTTCTTCTATCTGCTATAGGGATCAACTGAAACAATTGATGTCTGGCACGACAAAAGAAAGGCCATCGCATCGCTCCGAGGAGGACGGTGAATGGCAACGCAGACGGATTGAACTTCGCACAGGCCCTAACGTTATAACTTGGAGCGTTGCAAACAATCGTGATGCCATTTCAACGGCCGACGTTATCACGTTATCAAAAATCGACATTGTCGGTAAGCATGGTTCCTCACGTAAAGCTTTTATATTAGACTATAGATAATAGGAATAAGTCACGTCGTCTACGAATATATATGCGTGCGAGGATGCGCGTGTGTTTGCCGACTAGAGAAAACGCGTATATGGGATGGCTGTGGCTAGTATCGAATTTTGAAAAGCCATTAGGAATCTTTCCATTAAAAAAAATGTTTATGTTCAATGAATTCCCAATTAGAACATACGATGTTAATGAATTCTTGTTGAATATATTTCATGAGTTGTATCGAAAGTAAATAAAACTGCACAAAAACATTTCCATTAGGTTATTATTGAAACTAGCTAATATTCGGTTGCATACATGTGCACATATACTAGTATTGTGTTTGCTTCTGCATAGGAAAAAACGATTCATTCCTTTAGCAAATTTTTTAAATTTGCACAGTATATGATCATTAAAATGAATATTTATCGAAAAATTTCATGTGTTCTTTTTTTGCTATTCTAGAATGATTAAATGATCATTATGTCCATCGCTCTCCCTCTCTAAAACCCTCCATTCAAAAAATCCATGATAAAAATGTACAAACCTTCACGGTGGTTCTTTGTGAGGTAAATAATCGCTTCCAGTTGGTCACACTTGTAAGAAATATGGAGCAGTTGAAAGGTGTATAGTTGACAAAAGTCTTAATGAGAAATTGTATTGTGTGAATAAGTTTATACTATATTTTTTCGTCTTAAAATACACACGTTATGAAATACTTTAGGAATACCGTTTGCAAGGCAATGCACACTATGTCCAGCTGGTACGTATAGCGGTAAAGGTGCAAAGGAATGTGCACCTTGCCCGGCTGGTTATTTCAGCACAAAAGGCTCCTCGCAATGTGGAAAATGCCCACTTTCACAATTTTCAGGTATTTCTTTTATAATAAAAAAACATATTCCTTCCTATAAATTACTAAATCATGGTCCTGACTTAGCTGACTCATCGACCTTCTGCGAAATTTTAGATGTTTTGATTGAAACGTGTTTTAGTTCTCACAAAGGGCTCTATTTTCTTGCTCTTCACATTATCGATTAGAATTAAAATATTTGATTTGATCAATGGGGGTACATACCAAAGGAGCTGCTACGATATGCGTGTTTGCATATCGCTCATTTCATTACGTAATTCCGCCGGTTACCATGAAGAAGCGATGTATATGCCGTAATACACTTTTGTCTTAATTGATTCAACCAGTCGTGCAAACTTTTTCTTTCCATGACCCAAAGAGCATATAAGATTTGTCCGATTTTTTTTTGGATGCTTTGAAATATCTGCAACTGCTTTTGATTATGTTGCAAAATTTCATCCTATGATGCATGGTAGGTCTTGCAGTTTTCATAAGCCTAGCTTCGATGGTTTCGGAATTGAAACAACCGGAGAGGGAGATAAACAGACATGGAGAAAAACCTATGCACAAAAGTGATATTGCCATCATGCTCGTTTGCTTTGCGAAATTGTATAAAAGTAAATTTAATAACATTTGACGCAATTTAAGAGGTAAAAATTTGTTCAAAGTTGTTTCATTTCAAATGCCGTCTTTATTTACTCTCACACAATCTCACGAGAGTGATACGTTGCCTTCTAAAGCTTTGTGAAAATATTATTTAAATTTCTACAGATGAGTGTAATACAAGAACGACTCGATTTGAGTGTACTCTGCATTCATCAGCGTATGTTGTGGAAGAGTAGGCGAATGTTCGTTTTATGTAGCAATCGAGATTTATTCCTCTTAGGAAACGAGTTTGAACTGGTGAACTGAATGTTGCTTGCCTTAGCTGCTCAAACATGGTGACAATGCTATCACAATATTGCTAGAAATTAGGTGTCCTATTTTTCGTTTCAGCATTATGAAGTTTTCTCGTTAATATCACCTGTCGCACATGTTCGCAGTAAATTAACCAGTATTGAGCTGTTAGCGAATTTCCTGCTGGGAATTAATTGAATAAGCTAGGTTGTATGCAAACGTTTTGGCAGGTCCGAGGGCAGCCCGATGTATAGACCGACCGAAATGCACCGAAAATGACTACTATCCGACAATTGAACCATGTATTGACGGCAAAACGAGGACGGTTTACAAAAAAGTACAGCCGAATATCTGTAGAGACGATATTCCCGGTTCGGTCAAGGTAGGACTTCGAACAATGAAGATGTATTCCGAGATGGCACTGCGCAAATTGAATGAAGTTCACTGTAAAAGAGTACACAATGTTGTATCTCTTTAAATATCGCAAATCGTCGTGCTAGTTTTATCTTCTAAGAACTTGTCGTTAACAGTTTCGATGTTAGTTTTAGATACTAGTGCTGTTGAGGTGCATATTTTCTGATCTTTTCCAAATTTCTTGCTTTGAGTGTTTTTCACCTCAAACATATGGATATGTCGTATCCTGTTTTTTTTTTTTTTTTTTTTGTTCAATGAGCAAACGTTGAAAGTTAATTCGATGTATGTATGAAATATTTCGGCGACGAATTATGATATCCTCTCATTTGCATTCTATAAGAATTTTCATATAAAACAGCCATAAATTTTTTTTTTCTTCAAAATATTATCTCTCTTAAACAAACTCAATAGCCTTATCGAAATTTATAGATGCCAAAACCAGAAGCGGAAAGAAGTTGTCCGAAATGCAATCCGGGTATGAGTTTCGATTCAAATGGACAATGCGTTTTTTGCCAAAGGGATCATTTTTCAGATGGTGATGGTGCGTTTAGTTTCTTCTTCTTCTTTTTTTTTTTCGTTAATCGCATGTTTCATTTGTAGAAATGTTGCATGATCGATTATGCGCATTAAAGAGTTACTTCCTATAAAAGAATTTATCATTGTCTTTGAGATTATAAAAATTACGAAAGTTTTTTTTTTTTCCTAAAATTTGCAGAGTGTAAACGATGTCCGGTAGATACGATTCCTAATTATGGCTTTCAATACATTCTTTGGAACAATTTGCCACCCAATATGGCCACCAGATGCGAATATCTTACAGAAGGTGAGCGTGAGCATTTTCATTTGATACGTTTGACGAGATCTTAGACCTTAGATTCTGTGATCTTACAAGAGCGCCTTCATTTTGCTCATACTGAAAGAATGCATTAATCATGGGTCGAGTGTTCATTGGATACATTTCCTGAATATTAGAAAAATCCTCAATTTTAAAAATATTGGCATTGGGCGGTCGTTTAAGTAAACAATTCTTTAAAGAAATAGATGCATTCTTATCGCTATAGCGTAAATCTATCGGAACGTTGCCGCATTACTTGGCCAACACATTTGTTGCGCTCAAATGATGCGATCTTATTGTCTTAAGTTATGATTTAGATCAATTGGCTATAGGAAAAGGTGGCTTCTATTGGTTGTTACTGAAATTCAAATGTTTTTCAACTGAGCGAACAAACACCAGTCATAGTCACTGAAGAGCGCCAATAACTTCATCAGCGTGTCGTCATCAACCTTCTGTGACAGCAATCTAATGTGTTTCAGTCAGCAGAAATTGAAAAAAATTGCTTGCTACCTAAAAACTTCCTTACTTTAACTCTCACGCTTACTTTTGAAAGAAAATGCAATTTTTCGATGATGAAATAGCCGGTACGCTATCCTCGTTTCTATGCTTTCTATACATAAGTTTATTATATTCTCATTGACTAGATCAGAAAATTATTCAGGAAGTATCATTATACAAAACAGAAAAAATTTTGAGAATTCGGAATTAATAATTCAATGATGGACAACTTTTAATATGAATCAAATATTGCATATATGGTGATTGATTTCATAAGAATAAAATTGTACATTTAGATTCAACAATGTCATGTAATATTGGCGAATCATGGTTACCTGCCGGCAATTTAGTGCATAGTTCACCAACACATGAGTTGGGTATTGCACTCGAGTTATTATTGTATGTGCGTGAAGGTTTCTCGAATCCACTTCTTCCGAAAGGCACTAAAGCGTCGGCGCAAAATCCCACAGCGCATATAACGTTCGAGTTCGAAATTTCATGTGCCGATTCCAGCTGTGTACTCTACTTTATCGAGGTTCTACGCTTACCTTATCATTGTTTTGCAATTCTGGATTTATTTAACGCTCTTCTAAACTTTACAGCTATGAAATATTTAGGAACTTTATATTCATGGGATGCATTTTAAACGTATTTCAATTCTTTGTTGATCGAAATAATGTTGCATCTTCTTAAGGAACGAGTAACTGCTGCAGTATTTTCAATGAAATTCTCATTGAGGAGAGATTGCTCGACTTGTTTTAGTGCATTTTTACTTTCCAGGAGTAATTTCCCTTCTGTTTGCTTCGATTTACATTCCTATGTATGCCTATATTGTGTTAATACATATAATGTTGACCGATTTTAAGGATTTTGACATCAAGAGTAAAGTTTGAGTGAACAGATCTTGCTAGCTATTTCATTCGATGTCAAATTCAAGGATAGCAAATTTATTTGTTTCTTCATTCACTAATTTTTGCATGCTTTATTGCGAATTTTTTTAACTGCAAAAAATGTGATCTTTCGAGTCAATTCTTCCACCTCATATGGAATCTTTGCTTACGCCTACGCTTGTCAAATTCTAGCAGGAATTTTTTTGCAAATAATCATCACTATACTTCAAGAAAAAATCTCTGTAAAGCTTTGTCTTGGTGATCGATTTCTGAGCCTTATCAAAGGATTTTTAACGTAATTTTGAAAAATTTTGAATTGTAACGGCATTTTACGAAAATAATTTTGAATTACCTCATAGGAATAGAAGAATTATAGGTGATGTTTCAATTTGTGTACCTGCTCAATTTCCCTTGAAAACTTTTCTGAATAAAAACCTCTAAGTCTTACTTCTCAAATCGAATTTTCTGATGCGATTTGCTAATGATTTGCTGAGCATCCGGTTGAAATATTGACAGAAGATGTGTCATTATTCTTGTCCCTATGAGTGTTCCTTTTCTGTTGCAGGATTCCTCTTCACAATCATTCTACAAACTAATAGCTGACTTCAATGGTACGCAGTCACGACGGTCATATACTCATGCGATTATCTCACCACAACCAACGAAATTTCTTTTTGCATTCATGAGGTGATTATTTTACTGTGATTAGATGAGAATAAATCCGTAAAGTTTTTTCGCGGTGGGGTGACGGGGAAGATGAAAGACGACCAATTGCTGTCACTCATTCATCTTCCTCTTTGTTCAGTGGTCATTCAAGAAGCTTTAACTGTACGAGACTTTTGCATGACTTTCCCAAGTGAAGCTCTAAAACCTCGCCGTGGAGGCAAATCATATAATTTGTGTTTTTTATATCTGATTCAACCTGGAATATATATATATATATATATATATATATATATATATATATATATATATATATATATATATATATATATATATATATATATATATATATATATATATATATATATATATATATATATTTGTCCAGGTGTTTTTGTTTACCATCATTTTAATGTCTCGAGAAAGAAGAACGTCTAACCTTGGGGGACATGGGGAGAGAATAAGACGATGGCTGCAGTGATAGCAGTAGCAGTGACTATCACTTACGGATTTGTTTTGCTAGTTAAATTGTTGAGAAATTATTAGCAGCTTCATCACCATCGGAAATATTTGTGTTATATTTTCGTCGTTAACATGATTGCCCGACACGATGCATAAGTGTTTTCATTAGCTACGCTTATTATTATTTACTTCCTTTAATAGAGTATTATTTCAGCAGTATGAAAAAAAAAGTGTATAAAGAGAGGGGAAAATTTTATGAGGTCAACAAACGAGTTATATGATGAAATCAATTTTTAGCACTTTTCAAATGTATAAAAATAAAAAAAAATCCAAAGTTTCTTTTTTTTTTCCAGGTCAAGAAGCTCGTCTCAGGATGACGTAATTACCGATCGAGCTTCTATTTACAGTATCAACGTGACGAATGTGGGTCAACGTGGCGGTGGTGCATCTGCGTGCCTTCCATGTCCCACATCAAACGGAAAATGCGTCGCGTGCCCTCCTGGAAGATATATCTCTGAAAGCGTAGGTTTATTTATCAATTTTTTTTCTTTTGCTTCTCACTCACTTTCGTCGCTCTCTTTGCACATCTTTTTTTATGGCCAATGAATATTCGTTTCATCTTTTGGGTGTCATTAATCCGAAGTCTGTCGATACATTCGTTCATCGTCATTTTTCTTATTGAGAGAAAGTGATGAAAGATAATCAGTCATTTGTATAGATTACTTTAGAAGCGTTTCATGATGGCATTGTTTCGATGTATGTATTTGAATAATTATATAGACATTTTTGCCAGCAATAATTCCTGGCATTTGAGTGGAATTTTTCTCTTGAAATCTATTGTTGAAGCTATTCTCCAATACAGTTTTTTTTTTGTTTCTTTATTCTAATTGTTGCATTATATACTCTGCTTAAATCCTTCGACCTAGGCAGATACATTAGTCGTATTATTTCTTGGTTTTATTCTTTTTATTTTTATTTTTTTTTGTTTTTTAAAATTTGATACTCTATTTATCATGTAAGTTTCCTTACCGAAATCACTTAGAAGCCCAACAATAGTATTTATAAATTTTCATCGGAGAAATGAATCTTGCAAGATACCACTTAACCAAAAATATAGAAATCTGTCGAATTATCTGCCATCGAAAATGCTCATTTTGAAAATCATCCTATTTTATTAGGCGATATGCTTAAAACGCGTTGGTTTAAAAACTATCAAATTTCGATTAAATGCCAGTCATCTTTATAGTGACTGTTATCTTTGCAAAAATAGAACATGATTAGAAAGTTTTTATTGAAACATTATACAGAAGAAACTTATATGTTAGTTGTTTGAAAATATCCAATTTATACATCAATAATAAGTGCCCTTTCTTTCCAGGGTAGAGAATGTCGGAAATGCCCACGAAGCACAATGCTGAATACGTCAAGTGATCGTGTGGGCGAGAAAAGCTGTATACCTTGTGGCCCTAATTTAGATTCAGACGATGGTGTGAGCTGCTCTTCTAATGGTATTCTCAGTATTCGTTCATCAGATAATAAAACTAGCACATTTAACTTCACAAATTTCCTGAACAGGTAAGCGATTTCCTTCTTAATATGTTCGTGCTCTGTTATTGCTGTGCTAAATTTGTTCCTCATTAGACGTTTTCATTTCAATTTTGCGGCTTCCAATTTATTAAGGCCTCTTAGAAGAGCCTCTGAGAATCTTTTCGTTTAATTGCAACCCGATTGTCTTCGCTTTATTAATTCGCGTGTAAAAAAATACAATCTTTATCATAAATTTTAACAAAGGAATCTCTCTTGTAAAATCTTTGGGAATTTTTTTTTTTCATTGGTATACTCTCATGCAGTGGGTAAATCGATCATTGATTACATTTAGTAAACTGTTGCACACCGCGATCATACGCTTAAATTTTTTATACTGCTATCTGTACCATCTTGTTCGTCTCTCCCAGTTAACATCAAGATCATTCAATGTTCAATGTCTAGCGTTTTGAATATTCAAATTTCATTGTGTAAATATAAAATTTCCTCAGAATTTCTATTGTATCGAAATTCATTTCATCAAAACGAAAGGGTCTTATATTTGTAGAACGTTTGTTGCAACTGGCGTAAAGGTTTTTGCACGTGAAGGAACATCCTATTTTCATTCGTTTAATATATCGCTTCTGACAGAAGGAGGCGCTACATGCACAGAAACTTACGATGTTTCCGATTTTGGACAGGCCGCATCTCTTGTCGCAGAGGTTATTTTGAATTCCATTGTCAATTGTTATAATTGTATAGCAAGGTGATGAATTTTCATTTATTTTATATGGAACTTTCCCACCTTAGGTAATATTTAGGTTGTTTCGTTTATGCGAAAACTGTTGACGACTGTGAAATAAATTCTCTCCTTTAATTCTCTTGTTTATTAAGTTTTTTAAGTCTCTTAACTGTATTAGATTGCTTTTTTTTTTCTGAACAACCATGCTTATTAAACCCTTCTTTACGGTGAACTGAAAATTGTTTTGTTCTATCAGATTTATTGTTTTCTATTTTCTTATATTCACTTAAATCTTGTCAACGTCTTTGAGGTCATAAGGATTACTCAGTGATTTCGCGAGCATGTCCCTCAACCTGTCAACGTGATGCGAGATTGCACTCGCACATTTGGCATCAGCAGTCACCTATATTGCTAATGCGTTTTTTTTTCTGCTTTAGTGCATTTGCTTTATTGCTCGTTAATGTCTTTTTTTGTGCTTGTCAGTTTACTTGATTTGCAACGGTCTACTATGATTTGATTGCACATTTCAACAAGATGTAATATTTCCTTGCAATATTTTCATCCATCAAAAAAAAATTTAAATTAGAAAAATTCATTATGAGTGCTTTATTAATTCGATACAATTAGCTAAGGTAAGACTTTTTATTCAAAAACATGGATGCGAATAAGACAAAAAAAATTGATATTCTTTTGAGGATTCGGTAAAATTGTGATTATTTTCTGGTAGAAAAGTTTGCACTCGTAGGTACAATGTCTTTCTTCACAGATCACAGGTAACTTATAAAAGCTCCTAATATTTTTTATCCAAATGCACAATGCATTGGCCATATCTGGTGATTGAACATACATGCTCATTGGCCAAATCTATTTAATATGAGATATCGAGTTCAAACTAGCGCTGAAATGTTATATTTGTTTTTAGGCTCGTGAATCAGTCGAATCATTTGTGTGTCGCTCGACAGCACTTCCTGTACGCGCATCATCTAACATATCCGAAAAACTCGTTTACGTTTCCCCATTGCTGTAAGTAACACTTAATTTTACTGCAAAAAAAAAAACGTTTTTCTTGCATAGATGATCAGCCGAAACGAAATATATGCTAGTCGTTTATTTCGGCATGTACTAATTGTGTGATATTTCACTTGCAATAGAGTTTGTATTTGATAGGGATGAGCCTTCTATAATGCTTTATATACTGAGTTTCAAAAAAAAAAAAGAATTTTTTTCTTGATGCCTTACTTACTTACAAACTTTAGCCTATCGAAATATGCAAACTTAGAAAACGCACTTTTTTTTCTTTAATACGAACGCATTCCTAGATAATTTGTTATGTTATGATTTTTGTTGTATTTACGTAAAATCGATATGCTTCAGGCTTGGAAATAAACTTTTGGCAATAACGATGGAAAAAGAGTTCGGTGATGTGAAACTGAGCGACAAGGAGCTTGATTACGGTACGAGTTATGTTTTATTTTGTTATTTGTTCTTTTGTTGTTTAATTTTACAGAGGTTGTAATTTTTTTCTGGCACCACGACTACGGTATTGATTTTGTGATAGCATCAGTTTGTATACTATGAAAGAAATTCTTTGCTTCCACAATTTTCGATTAAAACGAGCTCTGAAATATGCTTTGCGCTGCTTTTTAGCCTAGGTGGGGGATGAGGTAGGGAAGGAGGGAAGAGGGAAGGAGAACAGAAGACAAAGTGAAGTATGCAGCGAAAGTAAGAACGAATCTAAACGAAATAACAGTGTAGAATTCCTTGAGAGAAACATTTCCATATTTTATGAGCCAGATGGTTCGTCGTTTTCCGGCGTTGCATATGAAAATGCGCCGAAGAAAATGTTTTTTTTTTTTTGAAAATATCGATTGTAGGTGGAAGCGATATAGCAGTTCGACTTCCTGACGTTCATTTCTTTTACGGCTCAACAGCGGCATCGTCGGATTTATGTCCGAATGGTTTCCGTGCTGTCGTAACGGCTCGATGTGATCCCACAAGAAGCGCCTCACCTGAGGTATGTCTCGACAGTCTATTGCACTTTGACGATTGTTAATTTTTTTGCAAGTTGGCTGTATCTTTAACATATTGTAAGTTGGGCAAGAGGAGGAAAGGACATATTTTGTTGGCAGTGATTGCAAAAGACATTGATAGACGGCTCGGATGCGATAAGCTCGGCCTCAACTCAACCTGCACCATAAAGGGACTGTCAGATTAATCTCTGCTATGCGGAAGTCCTTCTTAGTGACATTGTTTCTGAGCGTGCTGAGTTGCATTTCTCACGTTTCTGAGCGCACTAGTTGGCTGAATGCCTTGCAGTCCTTAGAGTCGCACATGAATACTGTCATTACTTTTTTTCGTCATATTTTTTTCAAAAGTAACTTTTCCACCTTTATATGCATAGGATTTTTTTTTCCCTTACGAAAGGCGGAATCGCTCCTCAGCCGGCTGTCTTTTAATGAACCGTGAATAGATAAAAGCAGCTATGGAATACTTCCAAAGTTTGTTGGAGAAAATAAAGTTTTTTTTTTTTGCACCTAAGGAAAATTTCATCCACTAATAATCTGATTTAGGTGAAGAAGTTTTGCCATGAACACTTCAAGGAAGGTGTTTTTCTGGAAAATTCACAGATTCCTGAAATCTGTGATATATATTTTTTTCATGAATCATTGCTTAAAGATGAGATTACATGATTTGTTTTGTTTGATCTAATTTGTATTTATGTGGTAATATTTTTCCAGGCTCGTCTTCCAAGCGGTTGCCCTGATGGAACATGCGACGGATGTCTCTATCACATAATTTTGCATACATCACAAGCATGTCCAGTATGCACTGCAAACGACTATACGGTAATACGTGGAGAATGCACTAATGGGAAGCTTACTGTACATAGCATACCGTCCAGGTATCTATTCATCTATTCATATCATGTTATGCTTGGTAAATGCTTACGTCAGATGTGGTGTTTTCATCATTGTTGGTGCACGTTCGTTGGCAAGTAAGCACTACATTTTTAAAAACATTTTTTGAGCTACTTCATGAAATTTGCCACATAATATCAGAGCATCCATAACTCTGTCTACCGTTTCACATTTTAGATAATTCATTCTTCTCAATATCAGGCTCTGATTACTTTCATTACTTTTTTCACTTCATTCACTTTGAGCTTCACCGGAACCATAAAGCGTATGTAGGCTGAACATAAAGCTGGAAGAAAGAAGAAATCTCTTTTTAAATGCAGACTACTATATGCTCCCTGTTGCTCGTACATCAGAATTTGCGGTTGGCCGCTTACGGGGTTGTGAGCAATCAATGTGGGCACTGTGAACCGGTAATAACGATTAACGATCGATGGTAGTGCAGTAGAGGGCAATCAGATCACCAACGTTACAAAATAGTAAAAAATTGTTCTTCTTAATAATATTCATGTCTATCAAGCGAACATCATGAGGTCTTTGTAAGGTGGTAAAAAGTTTTTATTCCTCGCTGACTAAAACGCGTGCTTCATGCGCCACTTTAACTCCTCTCACATAAATCCCATATATATATATATATATATATATATATATATATATATATATATATATATATATATATATATATATATATATATATATATATATATATATATATATATATATATATATATATATATATATATATATATGACTGGATCCCTGCATTATCCTCACGAGGGCGTTTCACGATTAATAACAAAATTTTTGGATTGAGTATATTCCTTGGAATCCTCGCATCTTGTTAAGTTGATGCCGAATATCTCTTTTTCCAACAAAACTATAATATGGAGCAACAATAAGCATCAAATTTTCACAGGCATTGCGTTCTATCCGGCGCAGAAAGCAGGGAGCGCATAGAGGCGTGCACTTCGTTAACTGTTCATATGCAGATACTCATTTTCTTTATCGTCGCATTGGCAATAACGCTTTGTGTCATCGTAATTCTTGTATGCCAAAAGAATAAACGGTAATGAGTTAATTTGTTGTTATTGAAAATTTCAAGCATATATATGCATAAGTCATCTGTTTTATTCAAATTCTTAATCAGTTATAACCTCTAATTATCATTGAATAACTCCAAGGCGTATTTCCGGTCACTTTCGTTCCCTGTCATGGATCGTTCCTCCCATCTTGTTAAGTTGGTGTCGAATTTCTCTTATTCGAGCAAAAATTGAACGAGTCTTTGCAAACATTTGAAATATATGCTTTATATAACTATTCACAAATAATGGCAGTGCAAGTGCTTTCCCCCCCCCCCCCAACAAAAAAAAAATTTGTGCAGCACTTTCCTGGCTTTCAAAGATCAATGATGAATGGAGTATATCCCTTCTGATCGTTGGCTCGGAGGCATTGTGCATTTTTTTTCATATAAATCTGAATCATATAATTTTGACATAATTATGGCACTTTTCTTCTACCGAAAAATGGATATTGAGATATTGCTTCCAGATAAGAAATTGATCAGATCAAACAAATATTTCAATGATGCTAATTTTGCTTCTCTAATCTCTAATTTTTCTAAGTTTTTCTGACCATATTTTCCATTTCGCCATAAAATGGAAACTGTATTTCGCATTGAAAGTTTGCTTAAATGATCATTTGTGAATTTGTGATATTGTTGCTTTAGTTTGGAATATAAGTATATGAAGCTAGTGGAATCAAAAGGCGCGTCGAACGGCTTCGAACTTCCTGTAGCCGAATCGTGTGGTGTTGAAGACGGTGAAGATGACGAAGAGGTTAGCAGGTTATGCTTGCATGCTGTTTTCCTAGCCTCTAGCATTCAGAAAAAAAAATGGAAACAATTGTGCTGCCTCCAAAGATCATAAGAAAAAGAAATTGTGGTGCCCCAAGGTGATCATCCAGGAGTCTGTTATTTCGAGCAAATTTCGAAATAGCTGAACTCGCTAGGCTGGACTTGTTAATTTTCATTTAGGTCTAGGATTCTATTTGAGGCTGAGAAGATTTATTCGTTTTCGAGAGGAATATTTTGAAGCACTGAAATGGGCGCTTACTCTAACTCTGCCTGGCAGGCACAATATGCAGTTTTTGTTTAAAAACAGATTTGAAATAGTTGACAACGTTGAAAATTCCTGACTTCCTTCCCTAAAGAATGCTTCATATCTGTTCAATATTTTCATATTTTTATTACAATTCATAGCAGTTATTCATTAAATCAAAGAAAAACGAATTGCATGCCGGATGCGAAATTTTGGGAGGACCAAGTTTAAAGTACCTTATCATCTCGATCCTTGTTTCTTCTTATAGGTCCATGATCGAGTGTTTTTCGCAAAAGGGAAGAAACGACTATTCGGCGGTGTCGGTAAACATCGTCGAGAGGGTGAAGAAAAAAATGAAAATGAACGGCGAGCTTTTGTCGCTTTAGAGGAAACCGATTAATGGGTATATTTATATATCATATAATTTAACGTTCCGGTTAATCCACAATGAAACGATAAGGATTTTGTTGTTGGCTTTTAATGGATTATGCTGAACTTATTGATTGGTTGATACGGTCTAAGTATTTGCTTTGCATTGATCTCCCATATTTCAAAGTTTCTCCTTCTTTTTTGTAATAATTTGCCTTTTTTTTTTAAACATGCAAACTTGAATTTTGATATGATAATATTCAAGTTTCATGAAATGCTGATCTGATTTTGTTTTGTTTTGTTTCTTTGTTTGTGAATTGCGTCTTTGTTGCGCACAGTGCATAGACCATATAATTCATAAAAGGTGATTCTTGAAATGACACCTGTCAGTGGTATTTTTCTCATCGAAGATTATGGCAAAACATGAAAAGCTCTATGCTATCCTCAAAATAGCCGACTATATAATTTCATTCAGTCTAATCGATCATAGTCGGCATGAATTCAATAACATTTTAGACTCGATATGGATGTTTAATTTGATTTTGATGGAGTTTTGGAGCAAAATTTTTTAAAGCAAACTGATAAGAAAATGAGTGAATTTTATTGATATGACTACATATGCCGTCCCCCTGAATATATCTTCTCATTGGCATCTGTCAATCGTTTTCAGTAGATCTTCTTTTATTCTCTCTCTCTTTAATAAATGCATAATTTTATATTTGTAATGGTCACCCGTCATTACTTACTTTTGAGTGCTTTTGAAAACAAAATGATCCAGCCTATTAGTGGAAAGCTCACTTAGATTATGTGGATTAAAAACCATCGATAGTTGGAGGTTTTACTAGCCTCGTAATTTGTCAGAAACGCATAAAGCGCGCAATTCAAGACGGAATCCAATCTGTCGCCATTTAATGACTGAAATTTATCCACAATTCATTGATTCTCTGATTGCGTCATTTTTTTTTTCATGCGCGATTCCGCTCAATGTCTTTGAAAATTTAAGCCTGGCAAAGAGCAAAGAAAAATTAATCAGCGCTATAAATCGTGTCCAAAATATATTTGAAGATCTCTTCGTATGTTCTTTCTCAGTCTATAATTTCTTGTATTTCTTGTTGGTTATCGTTTATCGCTATAAATTTGACCCCCCCCATGCATAGATTATTTGAAATGAAAATGAACCTACTTTTTTTGTGGAGGACTATGCAACATTTCATCGTATAACGTAGATTATAACATCTCTAAGCACAAATCTTTTTTCGACTTTATCCATCATAGTCAATGAAAACAAAAGTCACTTATTTTATACTGACATTAGGTGAACTGTTGAGAGCGTAAGGAGTTTTCAACGATCAAACAACGTTTACTGCTGAAAGAAAGAAAATAATTACCCTTCCATATTTAATAAGTCAAAAGTCCTCCTCTAATGAGCTGAATGAATATTCTTCAAGGGACTAACGATGTGAGTTCTATTAGATTTTGTAAGGTGATCGTACAGGAAGTATTGTCTGTTTTTGATTTGCATCGAAATGTCTGGAGGATAAGACCACATCGGAAGGCAAAAAGGATACACAACGAGAAAAAGTTAATGACTATGAGAAGTGAAATTGTTTCTTTCATATATAACCGTTTGTTTTTAATGTTAATAGGCCAGCATTTGCAGATTAAATAGGGTAAAAAATGATAAGTGAGCAATTGAGGGTTTATATTCGAGTAATTCACACCTCGAAAATTTGAGTTCGAGGTCAAGCTAATGGGATCTGAAAGTCGTTGTTATCACCTTTTCAATTAATAGTTGTCTTCCTCCACGCACAATTTGTACGTCGTTGAAACTTTTTTTTTGTGTTGCGTCGTTTTCTCTGTCTCACATTCGTTCATTTCGCTCGTTCTCACCGTTGGTGACGGGTTTGCGTGAAGATGCGCAATGGAATTGATGTCAAGAAAGTTTATTTTCCGCTTCTACATATCGTCGACGATTTCTTTATTTAGACGAACATCTTAAGATATCCGATGCTTTCGATTCTGTTATTTATGCTGCCTTGTACTTCTATCCAATAAAAAAGTTTTTATAAGAAGCGATTTTATGCATCAATATTTGTACACAAATTGTGGGCTAATGATAAATAAGAAATTACTTTAATATGCACTGTGAAATGAATGGGACTAGCAAAGAAAATATTCCAAATCTTTTTAACGCAACATTATCTGTCGTTCCATATGCAGAATTTCAAACAAAGAGAAAGGTGCATTTTTTTCCCCCCTATCGAACGATCTTTCAACATTGAGGTCTTTGGCTCCTTAATACGTACGACCTTTTTAATTGATAGTACCAAAAATTGCTTTAAGGCGATTATAAAATCGAGCTATCAAGTTGTTCGGGTTGCGATCTGACGAGCAGCAGGCAAACGCATGTGGTTATGTCGTTTTTTTTTGACGTCCAATAAATAAATAAAATAGTAGAGGTCACTGTAGGAGGAATGCATGACACGTTTATTGTGTAGTAACGATGAAACTCATTGATGAGATTTACCTATGGCGGCCGATGAGAATTGTCCTACATGACTAGATAGGAGACCTGGACACATTCAAGAAAATGTGGTAAGTGGTTCATTTGCAAATGGAAGCAAAATGCTTTTGCGCACGGTTTTTTCGAAGTTTGGAAAGAGAAAAAATCAACGAGAGATTTTATTCGACTTTGAAACACAATCGACAGGAATCTTTATAGTGAGTCATTCGAAGTACGCAAATGAATCGAACTGAAATAAGAGGCGAATGAAGGAATCAATCTGTGAGAAGTCTATTCATCGACCAAGTAATATATCGGTGATGCACGCTTGCCTAGTGATTGACCAGCAAGCGCATCGAAGTATCGCTTCGGAAGGTCACGCTCCGCAGCGATTCCAGTGTTCCTTTTGCCGATTGAATCTGTGAATGGGTTGATCGCTCGCCGAAATCGCTTAAAATTGCCATCAATAAAGATATCGCTTAAATCTTTTGGAGAGGGGAAGGGGAAGGCGATTTTCGTACATTCTACAAAACACGAAAGCCTTCACGACGAATGCACTCTTGGCAAACAGGCCCCAAGCTGAAGACCTTCGACGAGAGCCTCCAACATGGGCACTTCGTGTAGAAGTTTTGTATAAATGCGCTTCACGGTCTTCTAGACTCCTGACGCTTTCTTTTTATGAAGCTTTAAATTTGTTGTTTATTAAATGGAATCAAAGCTTAGTGGCTGAAATATACTATTGCTTGTTGTTTGAATTATTTTTACCCCCTTCCCCCTCTGCCTGTGCTTTGCTTAGTTCTTCAAAGGTGTTACTGCACTTATTCATTCACCGCAAAAAGAGCGAAGTAAAGCAGTAACGGAAACGACGCATTTGTTGGAGGCGCATGTGTTGCTAATCCGGTGTGCTGAGCGGTAACTGAGAGTGGCTGCATTTGCCATAGGCGTATTCGTGGATGACACGCTTGCAGAGGACGCAAAATGCGCCTCACTGATGAAAGCGCAATTGTCAACTTAAACTGTAAGCATATTTCCAGATCGAAAGAACCATTTAGAGCTATTTCCATCTCAATACACTCACGCATAACGATATTGCAATATGATTACAATGGCTCCATTGTCCAGAATATATCAACGATTAGGTTGTTGTAAGCCTAATTCATGCTAGAACAATTACATTGGGCTTCTAATATTTTCGATTAATCTTGCGCATTCTTTTGAGGAAATTGTTTTCAATATCTGAGAAGTATTTTTCATCGAAATGCTTCATCCTCATTGTGAGGTTATCACTCGTTCGTAAGCAAACAAAAAAAAAATCGAATGAATTAACCGGCAATGATGCTTCACGACCATCGAAATTTGATGCCTCAATTACGACAACGACAACCGCAAAGAAGGCAAATAGTGCGAGTACAGCGTTATTCATTTCGTTTCGCTCTGACGGCTACCTGCAATTTTTGCGCCTTGTAGGGATTTTCTTCCACTCGGATCATCGCACGAATTCAGCCGAAAAGATCAGCAGACGATGAGTGCACACTAATGACCTATTGACACGTTACTCTCCATGAACCTACATAGATCCATTTCAGTGTGCCATAAAAGCTCGAACTTCAGCCATATTTCACCTCACCCGAAGGAGAGGCGGGATGAGTTAGCAGAGTCCGAATTCGAACGGAGACTATTCGAATTTCCTTCTGTGAGATAGAGACTAAAGAGAAAAATCAAGTTTTTGGGTGTTGCGTGTGGAGAGATGAGAACTGTGCTAATGAGAATTGCATAAAACGACATCGTCGAATGGAGTGATGAATTTAAGAAACTGTGAATATGAGAAAAGACTTTTGCAAATTTCTATGTTCAGAAGTGTGGGATAGTTGGAAGAAAAGGAAAATTTATTATCGAATGTAAGTGGCATTGAATCTGATATTTCATAATATTTTCTTTGCTACGAATGCAATTAGAAGATGATTTTAGTTTGAGTAATTACGATGAAATGCTTATGAAAAAAAATTATTCGATTTTGTATTTAAAAAGAAGCGCTCTATCATCCTCGTCGAAAAAAAAAAATTATTCCTCTATGCATGTAAGATTTTTAGATTCATCACGTTCGCCTTTGCATGTTCACGTCTGCGATAGCTACGTTGAGTTGATTTCATGATCGTTCAAGGCAACTATATGAGTTGATGTTGGATTCGCTCTGTCTAGAGATGTTTCTTTCCCAATATTACGCTTTGGATGGAGCAACTTGAAATCCCTAAGGGAATTCAACGATGGCAATTTGCTTTAAAGGTAACCGTTGATGACTCGTGACTTATTCAACATACAGGTGAATTGTTTGTAAACTTTTACTCAATACCTCAGATGTCTTTAGTCCATTAACAACGTTGTGATATTATAAGATATTCTTAGCCCACTGTTTCAGGTAAAAACAGCAAACATTAGGCTCTGACAAAAACATGCGGGAGAATATGTAGAGCTTGACATGATAGAAAAATATCATGTGCCTTAAATCTACTAACTGTCTACAACGATCAAACTGTGCAGAAAATTGAGTAATGTACATTCCTATTGCATCTCAAGATTGGTTTGATTATTTTTTATTATCCAGGAGGTTTTATTTTTGCTTTATATAAATTCGACTGTAAAAGCGTATTTACGAAAGCGTGAGCTATGATTTTGCTTCTTCCTCTCTGTGCCTTTTTACATGTTCCGAGCAATGAAACTTATGAATGGATCATCACAAAAATTCTCGACGTTGTGAAGCATAGAAATTATAAAAACGAGAAAATATTCTGCTAAAATCTCCCTTTATAGCAACCGGATTTGTGAGAAAACGGTTGAAAATTTCGCAATAAAACCGAATCAAATATGATAATCAATAAATAAATTTGTTGGTTATTATATTCATTTCCAACATTATAACATTTAAGTCTATTTTATCTATAGTTTCGATGTAGTCGATTAAAAATTTCGTCAAATTCTACACTACTTCAACTAATCCGATGTATTTATGCTTAGATGATCGATAATTGGTTGGCGCAAAAAATTTTGCCACATTGCATGTTTCGAAAACGTTAGAACATAAATGCTCTTTTTGAAAACACAACTGATCAAAATTTGCCGGGAAATTATACAGAGACTATGATTTCGAAACGATGCAACATTCAAACGACCCAAGAATATTAATAATGAAACGCATAAAAATAATTTAAATTCACTGCTTGCATTATTTTAGTGGAACTAATCTTTGGCTAATTTGTTATCTTTTTTTCCGTTCTATTATAAAATGTCTTTCGTTTTATGGCTATGAAATTGTCAAGGTTGTAATATGCGAGGATTGCAATAAACTGGAAAATATAGCCTAGCCTAGCAATCTGGAAATGAATTGCTATTGAATGTCAAGCATAATCGTTGAGAATCTAAAAAAAAAATCACTATTGCTGGGTATAAAGTATGATGTTGGCGAATGAATGTCTCTCATACCTGCAAAAAAATTTTTAATTACCCAGCTTTGAGTATGTGATTGATGCGCAACATCACAGATACCAAAAATTTAAGCATTGTCTTAGTGGAGCCGAACGAAATGAAAGATTTTGAGCGCTATAGGACTAGGCCGATAAAGAATAAGTATGCTTGCTTTAGAAAATACCCGACATTGGGATAAAAAACGCAAGCAGAGGGAATTTCAAGTTCAATAAACGAAGTTTAAACTGAAAACAATGCATAGAAGAGCACTGGAGACAGCACTCGCTAAAATAGGTTTGCTTGCATGACGTTGAATTCCTCTTATGCTTATTCACAAATTTCGCTCACATTTGCATCGATTTGCTTGAAGTGAATAGCTCCTTGAATAATCTTCATTCATTCTTTTATCTATGCATTTCATCATTTTTTAAATCACATTCTGCAAATGCAGAATATTCCGATCATTACATTTCCAACAGAAGCTTGCTGCATTATTCTATAAATATGCACTACATTATAAATAATTTAGAGCGATTCATATACCTCAAGTACACCACATTAGTCGCTTTTTCGTAAGATGTTTTTAACTAGCATGTAGTTCAACAGACCGTTATCATAGGATATAGGCTTCACAGTACAATAACTTCGGAGCTCTTATGAAGCCCATCTTCGAATGAAGTCTGCTATCGATCGTATTTATTCTCGTGATTACGTCCTCTTTTATTCCACCGAAGCAATACATTTCAAGATGGTGCAAGTTTTACGGAAAAAGGGACTCACGATAATTTGAAGGAAGTTAAGGACACAGTAATGGAGTCACTTCCATGAAAACTTCTTTGAGAAAGAAAGATAATTAAAACACAGTCAAATAGGTCAATTTTGAATAGTAAATCCTTTCGAAGACGATTTGCTAAGTGGAGCTCTCCTTCTATGAGAAGTCCTTCTTTGTAAATCAAAGTCCACTCATCAAAGAATAACGTGTTAAAGAACTGTTTCAATTGTTCAAACAAAAGGTTGAAATCTCAAAAATAACTTGCGTCATCAATGTTTTGTAATCTGATATCTTTTTAGGCGTTAAAATAGTAATTGAACGCTTACCTGTGTGAATAATAAAAAATAAAGGTAAAGCAATGAAACAGTAAGTAAGCTTATCATGAATAACAGCAACTTATGAATAAGTGTCCCTCTTCAAATATTGCAAGAAATTGAATAACTAAGATTCTCGATGAACTAACAACAGTACGTGAATTTTTGCCTTCAACTCAATCCGACATACAGCGAACGTCAGTCTATCGCAATCTAGTTCCTGAAAAATGCTAATTATTCACTAAACTTTATGAGAAAATCACGAAGCTAACAATTTTATGTGAAACGCTCTTTGTTAACTAGTGTACTATTTTGAATAGGTGATTGTGATACGTCACTGTAATTGTAGTCGATCCATTAACGTCGGTCATTCACCATATATAAGATGATCATTAAATTCCTCTTGACATTTCCCAAGCATTTGCTTACCGAATCAATCATCGTACTTCTTTCATTTTCATTGCCACAATATCTTTTGAATTTTTCTGGATTTCACTCTAATTTAATCAAATATTAACAAGTATGCTTACATAAATCCAATCTTTATTACTTGCAGAAAGGTGGAAATATATTTTAAAAAATTCAATCACTGAAGCAAATCAAAATATGTGTTATCATTTCATTTCCGATTTGAATAATAACTCTCAAAAAAAGAGCAAAAATTCCATCAAACTTTAACAGCTTTCTCTCCGATATAGCAAAATATGCTTCAGTACCCTATTATAGCTCATTGTTTATTGATAGCAACGTAAATGCGCTTCGATAACGATTTAGAAAATAACCATTACGCTTATCAACACATAACTAAACTTGCTTTGTACGATATTTAAATTGCATCGTTCAATAATTAAAAACATTTCTAATCACATCTTATGAACTTGGCACGTTTATAAACCTTTGAAACCTAAGGAAAAGTTAAGGATATCAGAGTGATTCATATGCAATGAATTTGGATTTGATACCTTTCGATAAAAATCTGCAAATTCAGAAGTTATATTGAAAAGTTATATTGCATATACGCCTAGAAAAGTTTAACGTATCATTTGCAGAGAAATTTTTTTTTTTTTTAGAGATAGAAACAAGAGTTAAAATGGATATAACCAAGCGAGGAAACTATTTTTCCGTGTTTATTTCCGAATATATTTCGATAAGATTCCAAAGTTGGATAAATGAGCCATGCTAGAACAACTATTTGCGCTATATATTATAAAACTCCTTAGTTGAAACAGCGACAACAATGGCAAGTAATTGAGCGAATGGATGACACTCGACTGGCATCAGATGACACACCCAGGCGAATAATGAATTAATATTAAATAGATAGGTATCAATGTAGTTTAAAAAAAAAAATTCGATCAGACGATTGCTCCATCAGTGGAGAAATAAACCGACTGATGCACACACACAACGCACGTATATGGGCACATCGAAAAATCAACAATTGCCATATAGATTCTCATTTTTATTGAGTAATTTTGAAGGCTTTCTGGCATCATACAGTGCACAAATGATTTTGATACGAAAAAGTGGTACGACTTTATTTAAAAAGGCGAATGTAAGAATCGCCCAATATGTTGAATGATACGATTTTTTTTTTCCTTGAGTAATTCAGGCTAAAAGAAATATTACATCTCCAGATTTAGAAGCGAGTCTAAGAGAAATGTCAGCGACACATATATATTCACTTATATGTTACTTCAATGTGCTTTTGCCAATTATTTGAGAAGTGACCGTAGAATGCTATACGAGCGTGTAAACATTGGAAAATTTGATTGTTCAGTGTATGGCAAAGAATACTGGATGCAAAAAAAGAAGTCATAAAATTAATAAATAACCGTATCTAATTTCAGCAAGACCACTGCAAAACTACTCTATATTTTAGTATAGCTTTCCCACTTGATTTCCTAAGTCCCCTCCTCCCCCCCCACACACACACACAAAATATGCGCTATTAGCGGTCAAAATCGACCAAAAGGAAAAGCTCGTTGAAAATTTTCCAAAATTGCTTTTCGCTAACATTGCAAATTATTACACTTGTCTTGCCGTATATGAATTAACAGTTTTTCCAACAGATTTGACTGAAAAAAACTCACTGAACACGGAATTCAAGAAGGAAAGGCTCGGCTGATCTTAAAACAGCTACAAAATGATGCTTTATTCTGAACGAATAGCGTGCCGAAATTGAGTCGAAATGGAAAGAATGCAAACAATTAGTGGAAGACAACAGCACGGATCACCTTGAAATGCACAATGAAGCTCGAGCTCAGATTGTGGCGCATATAAAGCATTAAATTAGTAAGCAGGTCACGGCCTCACGATTATACGCCAATCCAATTGCGCTAGTCATTTGCAAGAAGAGAGTATTGATGCCGTCATCAGAGCAAAAATTTTATGAGAGGAATTTAATTAGTGGCTAGCTAAGCACAGTTCCTGCTATTTGTTGCTCACATTTCCTTCAAGTGGAAAAAAAGTCAGCAGTGTTGCGCAATTAAAAAAATTTATTTTCTCAGGCAATACCGTCATCGAAATAAAATTGTTTTTAATGCTCTTGCTGCGAAAAATATTTGTGGTATCTCCGTGATGTTTTCAAGATCTCCCGAGGATATTCCACTGAACTTTTTTGCATTCTTCGATTATCAAAGCACTGTACAGCCATGTAACGATGGTGGTGCGCATAGTCCACGTTCAGTGAGCGGAAATGGAATATCATGAAGGTTGTACAGAAGACTTGTCCGTTGTGACGGCGAAGGCAGTGTCGCTTTGGGGTGGGACAGTTCTACAGAAACTGAGCTTTCCTGGATAGCCCTGACAGTGAATACTGCCTGCGGAAACAGTGGCCGTTCGTTTAGGCAACAAACTGCCGGCCAAGACGATTGCATTGTTACGCTCTCAAGGATGCGTCTTTGGTTATGTTTGCGCGAAAGTCAACAAAGTCAACACCAGTTAGCAACATATACTCCCCTTTGGTAGCCGTTAAAGTTCCTTGTCAAAGTTCCAAAAAGAGATGAAGACATGAAGCCAAGGAGGAATGGGGCCCAAAAATTTTCAAAGGCTCATTAACTTTGAATTCTTGTGCCCCATTCCTCCTTGGCTTCATGTCTTCGTCTCTATTTGGAGCTTTGTAATGAACTTATCTGGTACTAGTGGGGAGTATATGTTGCTAAGTGGTAAGCAGGTGTAAATATTTTCCGTAATGAGATCGTAATAAACACATTGCTTCGAAAACTGCACTCTTTAGCTAAATATACTATTATAATCACACTGCTGCGAATGTTTAAAGTACGGTTGAAGACCAATAGGTGAGTAGAAAAAAATGAAACAACTCTTAGCACTACTTGTTATATTACCGTTGAAAAGTGGAACTGACGCGGGTTCCATGTCTAAGTTGGGCTGTGCATTTAGTACTTCCTGACTGTTCTGTTTGAATGTCGGCTACACAGCCGGAGGGACTGATGAAACTCCCGTGGTGAATAAACAGATGATCTATTATATTGCAGCAGCTGGAGGAGGAGGGGGGGGGGGGGGGGGGGGGGAGGCGGAGAGGAAAGCAGCGTCTTCTCGTGCTCTCGCTATTCGCTTAATTTTTTTTTCCGCTGTTTTCACTGCCCCGACGGATGTGAAATGAAGTTGGTCTGTTCTTGCATTGCATAAACTTCATTAATTGTGTTCTCATTGATATTTTCTTGCGAATTTTTGTTCTTCGCCAACTTTGTTGCAAGAAACCAGAGCGGACTGATCGTTGTTTATAATCCTAAACAAGTTAGAGATCACCAACATAATAACGAATTCCTCAGAAAACAAGGACGGGAATCGACGAAAAGAGAAGCGAGTTAGTAGATATTCTGAAACGTTCATAAATTCAAAAGTTCGGGGGTAGATCTACGATAGGGCTCATTAAATCGTTATGCATTATGTTCCGAATGTTACCTCGGCGCTTTTATTTAATGCGACCCCTCATAAAGATCCAAAATCGAGTTGACGTCGTCGCACTTAATTAGCTAATTGGTAGTCCAGATGCCCAGATGCGTTCCGGAGGGCAGATTCCTAAAGGAATTCTCTTGCGAATAGTCCGAAACTATTGAGATTCGGTACGTTACACGACGCATCTCATTAAGACAATTTTATTCGCTTTCGACTTTCCACTGAACATTAGAAGGAGAAGAGTTTAATTGCTAGCAGCTAGTTGTTTCAATGGTGCAGTATACGAATACACAGTGGGACAAAATGTGCACTTCATATCTCGTGAGTCTGCGAATTGAGCCCTCTTTAAAGGTGGCGCTTCCTTTCAATATTCCTTTCGCTCCTGACGTAGCGTTGTAGAAGGCTGAATCAGTTAATCGTCGTCAAGAAATCCGGGATTATCGGAGAACGACTTCAAAGACTTCGCCCATGGTTTCCATGCAACTGGATTGATCGCGTTATTTCGACTCACCACCTTTTAAATAGGAAAAATCATTACTGAAATATTTTTAGACAACGTTTTTGTTTTTTCAGCGCTAATATGACCATTCTAGAATATTCGGTTGCAATGATAGTATTGACTTTGAGAAGAAAAAAAAAACGAATACTATGAAAATTTCAAAAATTTCAAAATTTCAAACAAAGTTTCAATTTTAATCACTATGAAAATCCGCTTTAATAAAATCAAACTTCTCACATAGCAATCATCTAATTGAAATTATATTTTTCTTTTGTGACAAATAAAAACGTTATGCAAAAAGAATAAATTATAACTAAAAAAAAAATGAAGGCGACAAATCGAAATTTGATGCGATATTGCCGATAGAAATATCAACATCAACATCCCTTTTCCGTTTTCAATGACATCATATATTTTAAATTAATATCGCAAATATTTTCGACTTTTGATTATAACAGTCTACAAGTTTTTTTTTTTTTTTTTTTGCTTATTGCTTATAAATGAAGAAATTTTTTGACGAATAATTTATGAAGAAATAATATTGCTCCACTATTCTCATAATTTAGAATATGAATGTGATTTTTTGATTAATTTTATTCATAGCAACGAATAATTTTTGAAAGAAATCTCTATCGATGCAACATTTTTTTTTTTTTTTTTTGTTTGATCTTCATCATAAATTTCTTGATTTTTTTTTTTTGCATTAGTTTCTATTATTATGGAAGAAAATGATATAACTATTAGTTTCGAAGCTGATAAAATCAAATTTTTAGTTGCCGGAAATTCCACTGTCAATTAATTCGACACTTTAAATATCAATCGCTTCTTTAACGTTTGCTTGTTTCGATGTAAATAGATATTATTTTCAAATATTTCGACGGTTTCGTTAGCAGCTATCGAAAGAAGACAGAATTTTAGAAGCAAAGTTGCATCTGCATTCAGCTCATCAAGATGCCGCAAAAAGTAAGAAAAACGCTAACCCCTCCTTGTGTACCATGCGATCGTCGCAAAAATGGATTTGGTGAGGGTGATTTTCGAATTTTTGTAGGAGAGCGTATGCTGAGTCGTGATGGGGTAATATCAGGTGTCACTTTGCTTGACAATCGGGAAAGTGTGGATTTCCGCATTGCACGATTGGCTGCCTCAGTTGACGCTCCTTTGTCGTTGTTTACAGGAGACTCCAGAGGAATTCCATTTGGAAAGTGGCGTGAAACCTCAATGCATATGATTGTTACAAACGATATATAAGGTGCCCATCAGTATGCCTCACTTTGGCATAAGCCCACTATGAAGCCATCCTAAAGATGATTCCGTTAGTGTGGTCTTCAATACTTTATTAGTCGCATTACTCAGTACACATTCGTTTGAAAACACTTTATTCACGGCGACTGCCCTATGGAGCACTGCAGAATCTGTCCTCCACACATAAAAGTGCCTCAAAAGCAAGGCGAGCGAACTGTATAGAGCACCCATTCTTCTCATAGAATAGCCAGTTCAGCAATTCTTCATCTCTTCCCACTTGCGAATTCAATTCATTTCTCTTTTCTTTCACTAAGGAGGCATTCAAATCATCGAAAATATAGAAACTA
Source organism: Ascaris suum (assembly GCA_013433145.1). Classification (NCBI taxonomy): domain Eukaryota; kingdom Metazoa; phylum Nematoda; class Chromadorea; order Rhabditida; family Ascarididae; genus Ascaris; species Ascaris suum. The sequence goes on from CM024189.1 coordinate 7,421,795, forward strand.
CTTGAAAATATAGGAAGTGTTACCGGCCGATTTTTCGGCGACATGCCTCGTTGACTGGCGGCACTTGATACCCGTGGAGAGCGAGAGACTACTTCGGGATTCACGATGGCCATGCGAGGGGGTGGTTCGGGGAATTGTACAGTTGAGGGTGCCGGAGAAGGAAAACGGCGGGGTGACATCAGTCTGAACATAATTTATCAACTTGTTGGGACTCTTGTTGGTGTAAAACTGGCGTAGTTTAATGTTTCTTGCAAAGGAAAGGGTTTTTTCCTCAAATGAACGAATTATTTATGCATTTTCTGAGTCTTTTAAATTGAGCTGAAATTTTTTTTCTTTCAAAATTGAGGTTTTTCATCAAAACAGCACATGTCTATTTCAAGCAGATGAGTTTTTCATTTATATTTATTTTTTTATTTTCATATGAAGAATGCAACCTCTCGATTTATTAACGAGATGGCTGATTTGCATCATAAGACGATTAAACTCATCGTTATATTCCTTAAATATTAATATGTTTTGCCTATTAATATAGTTAGCTTCAATTTATAATAGAAAACTCCATATGAATTAGCTTTGTTAGTTTAATATAGCAGCTAGTTTGAAATTAAAGTAGTTTTGCCCTTTTAATTGCCTATTTTTGAATCAGATCTCTTTCGCTTACTGTGAGTTGCCTGCGTCCTTTTCATAGTTATTTCTTTTTGTCATATCTGGCGATTCCTCCTCTCCTCTTGGCGATTCTTGATTGTCCTCATTGAACGGCTCGCTTCGAATACGCTTAGTTACTCTCGATTCATTCTCCATGTCGCAAACTTTTTCGTTTTTTTCAAATGAATTTGGATTTGAAGGGAATTCCCGTTTGCGTTCACCTCCATTTTGCGACTCACGTTCGCTGAACAATCCGTTAGCAGCAATTGATATGTCTGCCATCTTAGCCATTACTTCCTCATCGTTGCAAATGTGATCGTCCGATCCTTTTGCACAGAATGTTTCAGCACCTAGACATCGACTTGTTCAAATAGCTCAAACAGCAGTTTAACAATACCAAACTAAAATGCACCTCTTTGAGGCTTTGAAGGGAACAGAATTTGGCATTCGATCGGGCAACGTATCTTTCTCTCTCTCTCTCCTCCGCCTACTCCTCCCACCTCCACCCCTCTCCTAACTTGAAGAGAATTCAAAACTGATGAGTAGCTCACGTGTGCGAAAATTTTTAGGATCACGCTGCATTGGTAAGTGCAAGGTAACATCCAAAATGACGCAGATTCGAAATTTCTATGGCAAAAAAAAAACGCTTCATGTGCTTGTCAAAGCTCGTGTAACTGCATTTCGCTCAACCATAACTAAGATGAATGTGCGACTCTAGAAGGCTCACGAAATTACCAACTGTAGAAACCGAGCTTCAAGGATTTGCAGTAAGATCATTGAAAATTTCCTTCGAAGCGCTCGATAGAATACCTGGAGAAAACTGAAGAAAAAAAAAAGATTAGCAACCAGTTGCTTGACGGATTATGGCAGCTGCTTTGGGACTGCAAGTGATTTCGCCTTTTTTATCGCCGTCATCATTTGGTGCAAAAATGACTGGTATCGGTGCTGCTTCAACCGGAGCCGGTATATAGTCGCAGTGAGCATTCTGATACTCAGATCCTGAGAACGACACAACGTCCGAGTTCGATGAAATCCTCTTTTTTGCTTTCATGTCTTTCGCCCCATTGCCTATCACTATAAATATGATCAAGCACACGGTGAATGAAACAAAACAATGCTTATGTTTTAAGCCATCAGTGCAAATGTGAATAGATTGAGGGAGTTTAAAGATGTCTTGGGTGTTGGCCGCGATAGCCGAGTTATAGCATCGACATGTTAGGCGATCGGGTTTCCCCGAACAAAGTACCGCGAATCTAGAGCAAACATGAAAATCTGCAATCTGTGAAGTGGGGAGAATGATAAGAATGAGAGGGAGTGCTACATTTTACTTCCAATTACAAATTTCTTCCGAGTCCAACGCAACAAAACATGAGCAAAAAATCAAATTAACGTCATTCATTAGACAGTGATTTCGAACTTATTCGAACTTCGTCCCTCACCTAAATCTGTGTGTGTCTACTTCTTGAAGCTTGGATTACTCCTTTTGTCATGATTCGCTTTTATACGTTAAGTTTACCTAATTGTTGCGAAAGTTTTTTTTTCGACAGTAGAAATTCTTAAGCAATAATCATTCATCGTGTGCGCTCGAATCTATTCGCCACTATTTAAAGACAATTGCTATAAAGATCTACAATTGCAAAAGAGAGGATAAATTTATTGATTGAATGACAAACGATCACCTTCAAACATCTCAGGTTCAGTTTGATTGCCTTTGTGATCAGTAGCAATGCGACGATTGTTGACAGTGGATTTCATTTGACTGAAAATAAATTGCGAAAAAATATGCAAAATTACGCAACATTTGAATATTAGAAGAATGCGGTAAAAAAATCTAACACTACAGCTTTTTAAGTAATTAACAAATTCCGGTATGTTTAATACAAGATGACACATGAATTGTGTAAGCTATTATAGTGTTGCCGTTTTTTTCAAAGTACATTAAACTTACGAGTAAACCGGCTAACATTCAAACGCATTCTCTTCACAATTTCAGTGGAATCAGAAAAAAAGGTAACCTTTCTGAATAAAAGTATACTATCAAGAAATATTGCAAAAACTTCAAATTAAATCAACTCACCAACGATATACGAGAAGTTTACAACAACAATGGAGAATCCATGCAAGGCAACACAGCAGCAAAAACAACAGAAGCAAAGCAATGATGAGGAAAATCCACCACGGAATGCACCAGCCGAACAAATACACCGAACCACTTGGACACCTTTCACCAGCCGATGCTGAATATTGCGCAAATTATTCATCTATATGTTGTCGGAGTTATTTAATTCACTAACAGGGAGTATTTCGACTTGCAGTTCTTCAGTAGAAAGCATCAACTTATTCGAGTTTGCTCAAAAGAGGAGATTTTCTTCCTCTAACTATGAATTTACGACCTACGTCTCAACTACCAAGTTACTGCTTCACAGTACAGACGTTTAAAAATCAACGAAAGTAGTGGACATTTATGAAGGCTGGTCTTGTAAGTCGGCAAACCCTTTTTCTTTTATTTTTTATTTTTCGTAAACTTCTTGCTATATTTGATAACAGGATAGAGATGACTAGAGATGACCCATGAAAAATATTCGTTCAATAGACATTCCACTTCTCGAATAGTTTTGTCTGCAATTTTTTGCTTCCTCTATTATAATATATATAAAGCTTAATGAAATTATGAATTCACAACTTTTTGTTCTTATAAACAAAAAAAAATGCTTTTGATTCTAGGAATCATGATTAACAGGCTGGCCTACTTCACTATTTCGACGAATTACTTCAGAATTTAACGTTGCCTCTATTTGCCATTCAGATACATTTGGCAGATTAAAAATTTCATACTCGTAGAACTGCCCGCAGGCGATGCTGACGTCGTGGGTGGTCTCGTACTCGTCAAGAGAGGGAATGATTCCGTCCTGCAAGTGCACCATAGATGAAACGATTCCACTTAAAAACGGTTTGCTGGTTTTCCAATAATGCTGAAAATGCCGTTTTGGAGGAACATGAACCCCGTTTACAATAGGTGATTGGGGAGGGGGGGGGGGCGGAAGTAGACGCCAGAGGAGGAGAGGATGCAGTGAGACAGTGTTTCAGAGTCAGAGCAATTAAAAAACTTCAAGCCGATCAAAACGTGCTAAACAGCACCCACGAATCAAACAGTGAAGAAGTCGAATTTCTTTTACCTTTGTCTCCTCCTTCCCCTTCCCTCCTTGCACCTCTTATTCCTCCTTTTCACCTCCTCCTTTTATGTAGCTTCCCTATCTAATTCTAATTCTCTTTTCATCAGCCTTCGCCTAGCATCATTCTCTTTCTCCTCCTCAGCACGAATGCGGCAATTTTAGCATTGAATGAGCTTACTTGTGATTATCATCCGACGTCATGGCATCAAAACCCGATATTGTCAATAGGCTGTGGTCCTTTCCCATATGCGAGCCATCTGCCCTGCTCCATGATGCTTTTACAGTCTTTTCTGCTGTTGTTTTTTCCACTGTAGCCGTTCGATTTTTGGCAGTGGACAGATGCATTTGATCTACAGAAGTAGTGTCGCCCATGTTTTCTTTTGTTGTTGGTTGGTTTACTAAACAAAATGGGTGTCATTAATCAAAGAGAAGACTGCAGATAATCCCTGAATATCTATGGATTGGTTAGCGAACTTGATTACATAGAGCCTCTGAAGGCATTACACATATATTACTGCGCATAGCAATGTGTCGAACCCGAGCAGGCATATCAGTGAATGTATTTTACTCTGAGTTAAAGAATTTAATTATCGATCTTCTCGGTTTAGTGTTATGATTACCTACGAGAGGATTTAAATTTGCTTCCGTGAATTTGCTGAAGTGAAGAATATTGCCATTTCATAGTTGAGTTCATAAGGATGCATAAGAAACAACTTTTATATGCTGTCTTCTTCATCTACCATTCATGTACTTCAAAATGTACTGAAATTCCAATTCAATGAATCTCTAAAAGTCAGTCGACTCAGTTCCTTTGCCGCATATAGCTTTTAACCTAACCAACAGGTATCTCCTCTCTTCATACCACCGCAAGCAAAATTTTCGCTGGATAGATTAATAGTGAAGAGTGGGGCAAACTGTTTTATATTGCATTCCGGAGCTTTCTTTCTAAGAAATAAAAAATCGTGGCACCTCGAAAAGCATGACTGTGACAGAATTTCATAAACTACCAGAAGAAAACTCGATCAACGACCTTTGCAAAAGAATAATAATTGCATCTCAAAATAGCTGCCATTCATGAACGTATGGCCCTCTCGGCAAACGCCACCCTCAGCTTTTCGGATATTTCCTCATAATTCTCAAGCCGAAAGCTTTTAGGCCACCACGCGCTTGCTTCTCACCTGCGCACTCTGTTCATGCAGCGGAGAACCCGACATCTCCTTACTGCACATGGCTGTCAGCGATGTTGATTGTGGCCTATGTTCCGCAGGAGTCAAGTATAGTTGAATTCAAACTCTCAGCATGTCGTTTCAGTCAGGCCGCCCAAGTTAATGCTCGAGCGAGAATCTTCACTCTTAATGTCTCCTCATAGTTTTACACTCATTTTGGTTATCTCGACTTCACTTCAATTGTGAAAGACGTGTTGATCTAAGCGGACGTTTGGTTGCGGTTCCAATACAACTCAGCCATGGATATTTAGCCTCATGTTGTCGCTTTGAGTTACGACTCAGGCCTGATGGTCAGAAGCGACTTTGACGTCTTCGGCAAGCTCTAGATCCACAATTGCCATAGAAGTAATCGGAAACATCCAGTCTTCACTCATCTCTATTGAGATCACGGCAATTTGGTCGACGATGCCAGGGAAATAGGTCTGTTCGTCAAATGGTTTCGCCCTGCTAATTTTTATCTAAATCCGTTCAATTTCAAACGTATTATTTTCTCCGTTGTGTGACTGAACTTTCGTTCTAGATGAGAAAGTCTGAACTCTGGTCATCGCTGTGTCCAAACATCCGTTCAATGGAGGGTGCCTGTCTCTAGCAATCAAAAAGAAGTCCTAAGACTTCCACTCCGAGGCCACTTCACTCCCATTAATCCTAAAAGGCTGTCAGCGGACTTGTCCAAAAACCTTGGCCGCGACTATCGAATGTCAACATATTCTTTCGACGCCCAAATGGAACATTAGCTTCGAAAAAAAAATGCTAATTAAACACCGGAAGTAAAGTTTTAACGGTGTTGCAGGATCTGCCGGTGCAAAATGACGCAAGCGGACAATTTTTTGCGAAAAATGGACACAGGTAATAGGTAGAATTGAACTTCCTTCTTTCTGAACCTCGTAGTAAGACATATGCGTTCTAACGTTTCCTCCTCGTCATTCCACGTTAAAGATTCCACGTTCAACTCTTTTTCTGATTTTCCAATTTGAATAAAAATGAATGGGGAAAACTAGATGAAATCTTTGACATATATTGTGCTTTCACCTGAGCAGTTGCACGCTTACAAATAATTTTCGTTTCTTTTGCTATTTAATGGCGATTTTCTGGTCGAAAATTTCGCCTTTTTTCATGGATTTCTACCGCTTTTGGACAACAAAATAATGATGGATGAGAATTGTTACCAACTTTTGAGATGCGTCGTAAACACTTCTTTCCTGAAAGATTTTCTGATTACCTTAGAACTTTCGACCTCAAAATTCAATCTAAAGTCAAAATTCGGCCTAAGTTTTGAATTATTTTCGCCTACTTGGGTGGCATCATCTCATCTTGATGTTCTCATTCCTAATTAGCATGTGAAGAAGAAATTCCTCCTAGCCTATGAAGTAAAAAAAAAAAAACAACGTTGTTATTCCTAACATTGCATTTTTTTTTCAGCCGGGAAATTAACGTTATTTAGAAATTTGCTTTTTGCTCACGATTAATTAAAAACAACTTTATCGATTATGGCTTCTTGAATACTGCATAAATTCTTCAGATTCTGACTAATCCTCTCATATAATCGAAATAGGTGATAAATTTTTTAATGACAAATTCATAAAAAGAAATACATAATTGTTGTCGTTCGCATTAATGAAAGCGTCGTTCTCGCATCGGAACAATTGATTTCGATGCCGCAATAATCCTTTTCATATGCTAAAAAAAAAATTTTTTTTGCGATTTTTTTTCGAGAATAATTTTTGAAGATTTCAACGAAATATTCATAACCAGTATGTTGGAAAAAAATTACTTTCCTATTATACTGCTTATTTATATGCTAATACAATTTACATAATTAAAAAGAGACCTCTCATTGATTATTTCATAAAGCCCTATGTTTGATTGATCCTCAAATAAAGACTAATGCAAGTATATATTATCGAACAGATTTTGAAAGCGATTGAATTTGATGAGCTTAAATTAGCGAATTTAATTTACACATTGCGTTCATCCTACGTTGATAGCTTGCTCTTTCCGCAATGCATTCGATTTTATGTCACAATTTGGAGAATAGCATTTCACCAATATGAGTGTAGAGACGGTTTGAAAATTATTTGTAAAGCAAAACTTAATAAAATATACAAACTTTGCCTATCGTTAAACATAGTGGATAGGACATATATAAAAATTAACAACCCTATTGCCATTTGACATTTTTGTAAGAGAAAATTCGCAAAAAACGTTTCTTGAAAATAAAGAAGTTGTTAGATACGGCGATCGCAAAGAATCTGTGAGGTGGTATCGCATGGAAGGAAATACATCTTGAAATCGGGTTCTTTTATGTAAACGCAACTCTCCTCATTATTCGGTTCCTGTAATGAAAACGAGGATCATTTGGGGAAAGGAACGATGGACAGGGTAGGGGGAAGAGGAGGGAGATGAAAACCTTTATTTAAATCAGAAAATTTTGGATAGCTCGCGAGTTTCGAAAACGGTAAACCACTTTCAGATACGTAACGGTGAAAATGTTACAAAAACAAATATTTTCGAGTATATTCTGCTTGAGTTGTGTACAATTGTCGTAAGTTTCGAAAAACATAGAACGGGCCAACAGTGAAACTTAATATGGACAACTTATTTTCAATTTCGCAGTTTAAAAAAAAAAAATGTATTTCAGTCTTTTAATCTCAGAATACATTTTAAAAAAGCGTAAAATCGATCTACATAGCCGTCAGCAAATTTCGTTGGGCATTTGAAGCAATTTCGACATGCTTCACTCAAATGTGAATGCTATGAAAGATGTTTCTCGAGAAAAATAAGTTAAGAATTCAAAAATAACTGCTTAGCTATTTTTCTTCTTTAAGACTGGAGAAGTAGGTTTAAAAAAAAAATTTGTGTTTGAAAAATTTTCTTCTCTTCTTTCGCGAAAAGTTTTGATAATTAGACAAGAAAACAATGGAGATTAGAAATATATTTAACTGAATACTTTTGAACGAATTTAGTTGAATAAAATTATGAGTTATTCATTAAAGCAAATTGAGCAATAGTTTACTATGCATGAAATGTGACAATTATAGAAATTTCAAGAAATATTTTAATTGCGTTAACGTTTTTTTTTCCCTCGATAGTGAAAATTCGTTTACATCAGAAATGAGTTGCTTTGTGAAATTGTTGTCGAGTAACGATATGAACGTATTGTCTTGACAGAGGACAGCGATAAGATTCTGTTGAGCGTTACCAACTGTATAGCCAAGCATTATCGGTGCCGAGTACTTCTGAAATGAGCCAGCTGTTTTTAGTGATAAAATAAAGTGATTTTAGGTTTTAAAAAATTATTTCCGTAAATATGAGGGAAGAATCTCAAGTATTTTACAAAAAATGTGCACATAAACGCTAAAAAACAGGTTATTTTTCTCAAAAATTCACTTATCCATTAAACAGAATGAACAATGTTTAGGAGCCGAAACAAACAAAATAGCATGTCGAATGAGCTCACATTGTTTGTTTTTTGCATTCAAGCTTGTCAAGCCAACTGGCCTCATAAATTGTGAGCAAATAATAAAATATGAGCCATAATTCATTCATATTTTCATTGACTCGACTTAGGCGATTCGATGTTTGCAAATAAAATCCGACTGATGTTTTGATGCATTTTTTAAATCTCTATGACTTTTCTGCACTTGAAGCATGAAACGACGGTGTAAAAGATCATCGTATCGTATAAATCATAATAACGAAATTTTGTTAGACCGTTTCGATGGTTCCCAGCTGCATTAAACAATTCGGCAGACAGGCCGAGAGACACGCTAATGTGTACTTGTAAAGATGGCATTGCCTTTGAGCGCTTTCAGTTGTAAATTCGCAAAAAAGCATGCAAAGCATGATTTGAGGGCAAGAAAAGAATTAAAAATCGATCACCTTACTAATGTTTCAATATTCCTTCTACTATCCCAGGTAAATGCACAAATATGGGAATTAAGTTGAACAATTCGTTCTTTGAGTACCACTTGTATGGAAGAGAATGTTTATTAGCTGAATAACAGTCTCGTTAAAAGAGACATTAGAAAAGAAAAGCTTTCTTGTTTTAGATGCGGCAAAAGAAGGTTATATGTATTGGAGTCTGTGATGTGTGCCAAATGCCCTCCAGTGTCAACACAATCGTCGTTAGCCTGCGTCCAAGAGTTCTGCTTTGGAATCGCCAATTCAAAGCAATGCTTTACATTCGAAACTGTGATTTCAACGCCATTGCACCAACATTCTTCACCCGAAATTGCTTCCCCTAAAATCGAAGATTTATTCACAGGCAGACAAAGCCATATTTGACAGCACTCTTATTAATTAAACCACTTTGACTTTATAAAGCATTTATTGGTCTTTTCATTCAATCCTTTTGCAGTTTCTTCATAGCAGTAAGAAAGGCTAACGTCACTAAGATATATCTAAGATTGGCTGAGCTGAACCAGCGAAACTGAGAGCAGGTTATTCACAACCGCTGTTTAATCGAGATGCAACAGCTTCTGGATAATACGGCATAGCCAAAAAAGGCTGATTTTCTGATCCTAAAAATATAATGAAACAATGTTTATGCTAAATCTCAATATCAGAGAGGGAGGACAAACAAAAACAGCAGCTGGAACAGTAGAAATTGATGAGGCTTTTTAGGCCATTGTCTTCAAAAAAGCAAGACTGAAATACACTCTGGCCAGCAAATATCTCTTTGTAATCGTTATCACTGATATCCGCAGAGAATCAAACCTTGTTGTAGAAGCGCTAGAACAAGTGAAATCTGCGGAATGTATCGAATGAAGGACCATAGCATATCTTGAAATGAATTCGTACTAATAATCCAATATGTTGAAGCAGCGTCGAATAAGCGATTGGGGAAAAGAGCTGGAGTTGCAGCCTGAAGTTATAGTAGAGAAGAAACGTTCGAGCATTTACTGAAACATCCAAAATCATAGGTCGTATGATAAGGACGAAAACCTTAAATGGAATTGTTCAGTAATTGTTGTAGAGATACCTCTAACCTCCAACTTAGAACCTTATATTCTTCAATATCGAAAGAATTCGCTATGGCTTCTAATAGAGTACAAAATAAAACTTGTAAATGCGACATTTCTAGAAATTTGTGAAGAGAATTTTATTCTGATAGAAAGGTTGACTGGGGGTGGGCGTTTACTTGATTTGATACAAAATACGAAGCACAACCGTATTTCTTATGAGCTATCCATGGGTTGAAATTTATCTTAACATATTCCACTAAGCAATTTATCAGCATTATATGCAAGTTTATATGATTGAAAATTTAAATGTGAAAGAAAGAATGAGTTTTAATATTGTTCGATGATGCGTGCGGCTCGATGACATAACTTCTCTTTGGGTCTTAGATAAAGCAAATATGAGAAGTTCGAACGATGACCACACACTTCAGAAGCTTTCCGAATATAGTTCTCGTCTTCAAAATTCAAATATCGCCATGAATCTAATCGAAAATTTCACTTCAATTTTTTATTTTTTTACTGCAAAAGGAGGAAATCTTGTTCGAGATTGTGAGTAAGAGATTTCAACTTAGCTGCAAGCAAAGCGAGTTTACGTCTGCGGACGTCGCTGCAAGGGTATAGTGGACACATTTTTGTGGCTCTATAGCGTCATGAAACAAACTGAAGACGTGGCCAAATATTTATTTCCATGGCAATAAATGGTCTCTCAATTTTCGTTGTTCCACCCATAGTAGGTAACTAGCTGCGCGGAAAGAGTGGGGAAGTCCATGGCAATAAATCCATGGCAATAAATTCACAAGTTCACACAGGGGAGTGGGGAAGTCTATTCACACCTAGTTGCAGAAAAAAAAAATGCTCAAAGCCTAGGTTTTCACTCATATAAGCAACGAAGTGTACAATACGAAGTGCCTAGATAGAGCCATCAAAATCTTATCGAAAATATCAACTAAGAGGTTGTCACATTTTTTTTATTGCTTTACCCTTCATTATAGAATGAGAAGCGACTGATGCTGCTTCAAGATCAAGCGACGTTCTTTTTTGCCTCAAAAATAAACGCAGACAGCAGCTGTGCCTGTAAAAATGTTTTGAATGACGAAGTGTAAATCGGTTCAAAAAAATTCATCTCTATTGCTAGACGTACTGTGGGGGAAACTTGGCCCAATAACTCCTCTTCTCTCCCCAACCTCAACGAAGTACATTATACGTCTATTTCGTACACACCTCAGATTCGCCTCACATAAATTTTACAAGGAAAAAAATAAACTTTCTATTTTCATTGAATTTATCAGTTTTCTATCACCAAAAAATCTGTTCGACTTTCCTCACTTAAGAAATAAGAAATATTTTCGAATACAGTTAAATTCGTTTTTAAAATTCCTATGCAGATAGAGCAATTTAACGCAGAACTACACAATAAAGATGAACAAGAATATCAGTTAAGATCTAAATAGTGCATTAGGTGCTCATATTGCCAGTTATTGATCTAAGAACTACATTCATAGGAATAGCAGACGGATTGGGAATGGGTTCATTTAAAAGGTTGCACAACACTCACTTGATTATACAAAGCTGGCATCTGAGGGTAATGAGGGCAGTGCTTCATGCAACAATGATCTATCTCAGTCTGAATGATGTCTTGATGAGCGCCTCATCTTCGATCGACTCTTCTCTCAAGAAGTATCGTTATCGTGAAAGCTTTGATTGATTTATCAAAAATTCGTTTTAATCAAAAATGCATAAAATTTCTCAAATACAGTACAAGAATGCTTTTAAAACGATTGCTTTTATGAGGCGGTAAATAAATTATTTACTTTAGGAAGCAAGCACTTCTGCAGAAGGCACCATCGAGATGAACTATAAACCGAAGACACAGTGTTTTTCTCAAAAAAAAAAAATTCTGTTGATTTAACAAAAATAGGTTCTTTGAATGCAGCTCTCATCGGAAAGACGGCTTCATCAACTAAGTTGGTCTAAGTTAGAGAGAAGCTCCAATTTTTGAAAGTACCAGGACTTTCTGCTCAGGAATGTCCACATCCAGACAAATGCGGTATTTCTCTTTTTCCATACCGCATATCGCCCAAATATTGTAAATAGTTTTCTATATGTGCTATCAGCTTGCACTACATTTTATTCGTAAGTAGCATATTATTATTATTTTTTGTTTTATTTCAATATCTCGAATTAAGAAAAAAAGAAACGTAATATATGAATATAAACATAAGGATAGATAGCAGAGCAGATAACGGAAAAAGCAATAAATGGAGAGAAGGTAAAACATGCCCACGAACCAGGTAAACAGATATGCAGTACACATGAGCCGCAACACTATGAAAACTAGAACGACTGAGCCCACTTTGAAAGGTGAAGGGGTAGATGCAGTAATGATATTGGTAAGAAGTATATTCGAGGTGCGTGCAACATGAAACTGCTGACTAACGAGAACATCGTTTACCATGCAACAATTTCAGCGAGCTCAAAGCGATGCCTACAACGAGCACGCAGAAGATCAATTTCTAAGAGCGAAATGCTAGAGAAATCGGGCACAATTTTACAACAATGATTAACTTCGAGGATGCGATATTTTAGTGATTTTAAGTTGAAGATTTCAAAATTGCCAATATAATTCAGCTGTTATGAACAATGGTAAAGTTTAGGACAAGCAATGCGAATGAAGCGTTTAGAATATTCTGCAACGTTATAGGCATCGGAAACGAAATACGGAGTACGGTATCCGAAGATGAGTTGGCATTAAATAATGAAGGACTTTTGATGATGTTCTGTGTATTTATGTGGCATATCGCAAAGAATATAGTTTCCATTTTTGCGGAGGACTCTCCCATGAAAACGTTCGATGAAGGACAGGGCCAATCACACCCCAAAGATCATAAGGATCGGTCTATAGAAGTATGAACCTTAATTCTTAATGCAAGAAAATATTCAAGTCGGAAGTTGGAATAAAGCACATGACATGTTACATGGGAAACACTGAAGTTCAACAATCACGACCAAGGGAAGCTATAGGCAGGATCATAAAATGGCGATTAATTTGAAGGTGATCAGTAAGGATCTCGTTGCTACTCATAATGTGATGAGAAATATTGTAAATGCGAACGAAAAACTAAACAGGACACAAGAAATTTCTTGAAATTGAATACGAAGCAAAGTGATCGTCCCCGATTCTTAGCTGAAAAGTTTTTCCACATAATAAGACTGTGAAGCACTTCAGCGAACTGCCGATGATGTCATATTTTTTAAATTTCAACGTTATCTTTTTATAGCAGACTACATCAAAACTTTTGCACAACCACTATACACAATTTCCGTTTGAACTTTCATAGTCAATTTAAATACACAGTCGCCTGAACAAGAAATAGGCCCCGACATTATGCGGTGATATGAAGTGAAGCCGAAACCATATATGGCTTAGACGATCGTTTCTCATAAAGTGATCTATTATCGCATATCTAAAAGTCTTACAAACGAAAAAAAAATCACACTAATCTGTCCTAGTTTTTTACTGAAGTGTCGGCATATCTCTTCAGTAAATCGGAGGGGGATAAACGAAGGATGAAACGTAGTAAACGTATTTTTTGTCATCATAATAAAACGTCATAACAGTGCTTCTGTGGTTTCCTGAGAAAAAAGACTGGAATACCCTAAGGCGTGATTGGCGCCTTGTTACTGAGTTTATGAACATCCTTGGGAACTGAGCGAACACAAACATCAACAAAATCTGAATGCATTGCAACGTGCTGCACTATGATCAAGCGGAACGCCACTGTTTTCGACGTAAACAGTTCATAAGTGTTCTCTAAATACGTTATATTTCATGTGGTTATCCGTAGGCAGACAGTTAGCACCGTCCTTCTTTAATGTGCCTAGTATATAGAGCCTTCTCAACATATCGTTGACCCTCATGTACAAACTCCATTAAATTATGTTCAGCGAATTCAGGATTGCTCAGAACACCAATTAAACACCTCAGGCATTAAAGCAGTGCCGATAGTGGTTGCGTTCTTGGTGATCCTTTTCTTCAGTTCACATACTTCAGCAACATTACGCATAAGGCCTAGAAAATGCTCGTACCTTTCCTCAAGGGTGGATGGATTTAGCAGGCATTCATCGCAGTTGCACTTAGTCAACATAGTACCACGTTCTTTCTAACTGCTCTTCATGACATGTTTGTCGTTGTTTCGTCTATGGCGATGCAAAGGGAATTTCGGTTCCAGAATGGATCCTTACACGATCACCAGTTGAGGAATTCGCTGCCACACAAATATTACTGGAAGAAGATATGTTGTTTTCTTAAAAATACGTCAACAGTTTTATACCCAAGAATAGGATACTGCACGAGGTTGACAACAGCAGAGCTTCTAAGAAATTTCCAGTTAGTAGGCTCATGCAGTCAGGTTCTCTATGAGCATGAAACTTGGGTTGACATCAGCGACTGCCGTGGCTGTGTGATCCACCATACACCGGCCGTGAAATAACTTCAAGAAATTCCTCATAAACGGCTATGCAAATACATATGTTTGGCAGGCAGGTGGTAGGTGAAAAGCTTCAGAGGCAACCACTTCAAGGCAAAGCAGTTTGTAAACGAAGCACTTCGGCGTCGCAGCAGTCTCTTAGCCGCATTTATGTATTTATTTATGAGTTTAGCAAGTTCGCCTGCTTTTTTCATCATTTCGTTTCTGGCTTTCCGGTCGCAACGGAATGTTTGATAATAAGGACCTTCTTAAAGAACTGAGTTAGTCGTTGAACGTGATGGCCACTTTATCCGGCCTCTCCCGGTTTCAAAAAAAAAAACCTGTCAATTCTGGGGACTTGTTTTCTATATTACATACGCTGATATAAATACAGCGGAAATCTTTACTGCGCTGCACTGCATGGACATTGGAGTTGCTAATTCGTAAACGTGGAGAGATTGTCCTTCACTCTCAAGAAACGAAACAAGTATATTTTAGTGAACTTTCCCTCGTTATGGGGAACGCATCCAGGTTGTCATGTGTATATCGCAGGATCATGCCCACCAGATGGACTGACACAAGAGAGTTATGCAGCCCCTCCACATAGGTCGACAAGATCGACTTATCCCTATAATCACATCTGCTTCGGTAGCGTGGGTCCATCAACAGCATGCTGCTTTAAAATAACGTAGTCAGTTTTCCGATCAGACTTTCTTTCCTCGCACAGTAGGACCTTAAAACGCAAAGAATCTCACAACAGTTTTGCACATTTAAGACCTATATTGGCGTCACGAACATTCACGAAGATGACCTTTATTGGAGGACGTCATGAACCTTTTCTCTTCGTGCAGCCCCCACAGAAACGATCTTAGGAGTGTTGTCGACAACGGGCTCTTCGAGCTTATCTTTGAACGTTGTTTTGTTGGTAGATTATTCGAGTGAAGACTTGCTGCTATAGCCTGTAGTCAGTAGTCCTTAATTACGTCCCACTACTTGTCCAAAGTTTTTTAAAATTGCATCTTAGGCTTGTGCTTCCGCACCACAGTGACCTGCTCCAAGTATGACCCCCGCGTTCGACTATTTCATGCTTAAACTCACCGTCATGAGCGCCTAAAACACGTTGGCTACGTGCGAAATTGAAGCCGAATCAGCTGTTCGCTTTCAAGGATTTGTTTTCCCGCAAAAAGATGTTTTCGGCCATCACAGCACGCCAACTCCAGTCTGCCTGCGATACGCAGTGGGCAGGGGCACATGTAAGTCGCGTCGCGCAGCGCTCTCAGATTTCGTGGATTTCGGGCGGGCGCATGAGCGCATCTGGAAAGTTTTCAGCTGTTTTGTTCACTCTAGTGCTCCAGCTGACCAACCTTCAAGAATTATTAAATGGTCAACTTTGTCCGGATGTTTTCATGCAAGCAATTTTCAGGATCTATTGAGCTCGATCTTAATCTTATCTTGCTAACGAATTATTTCACTTAACCGACAGCTATAAAAGCGCATAAGCAACTACAACTGTTAACTTATATAATTTATCAGCGCAAGCTTTTCTCATCGGAGCATTTAGGGAAATAGTGATGTTAATTTTAAACAATTTAATTTGCATTATTTGTCGTTCGCATTTTTTTTTTCAGTCATTATTATGACGTTACATCGTTTAGTATCGATCAACACCGAAAAATAATTCCGTGCAAATTTCAAAACTTTGATTGAAATTTCTTTAAAAAATATTATACAGGTAACATACCATTCATGTAAGTCTGACGGCTATTAACCTACCTAGGTTAGACATATTGTTCCTGATGCCGCTTCCGTCGTTTGCATATTCGAGATCCACTCGTTACTCTCATCATCCGCTATTGTGGATTATCTATGTCTTCATCAGTTATATTCAGTAATGTCATTAACCTTATTTCTTTCTGTTGAACTTAGTAAATAACACCGGTTGTTCCTTTTTAGTTCTCAATTTTTCGAGAGGAGATGTTGTATTCAAGAGGGCTCGTCTTTTTTTTTTTTTTTTTTTTCAGTACTAGTGAAGGCCGGTGGCTGTTGTTTTCAAAAGAGTTATTCTGCTTGACGAAAAATACGTCATATGAGTTTATGGTAGCAGCATTTAAGCGTTATTATGCCAGTGTTTTAAACGACCAGGTGATTTTCTTTTTGTTTTTTCCAAGGAAAACTTATATGCTGCTTTATCTTTTTTTTTCTTTTCAGGAAATCAAGGCTTTACGCATCCCTTTTTCGAATTGCTCATATCATTCTGATATTGGAAATTGGTTCCCTCGGCAGTTAGCCGAGAATATACATCTCAATCGTTTGTGGAAAAAGGTTCATTCCAAACATCCTTCTCGTAGAGTCGTTTTAATTTCAAGGTACTGTATTCAGTGTTTCGCCGTTTTGAGAGGTAACTAGCATTAATGACCCCTAGAGCAGATGCTTAAATAGAGCTTTTCTTCGTAGAATCATTTAACTATTGTTAACATGACGTTTTTCCTTGCTGGGAAGTTCCTACCTTTTGGTGAAGATAGATACTAGTAAACTGATATCCTCTTCCACAATGTGATGTTCTTATCCCACGCTGTTAAACGAAGTGGGAGGAAAAAGGATTGCAATAGAAATCAGTACGCGTAATAGTAACGCTATCTCCTGTTGACCAAAGAAACCTGGTTTGTGGTGCGTTGATCATTAATCGTGTAGAAGTTAGTCTTTCAGCCATTTCCGTGAATAAACTGCAATGAAACCATTTAGTGAATCTTCGGAAAGGTGAGCCTCTCAATTCAAAACTGAAAATTACCTGCATAGGACAGCACACCTAATAATAATAAGTTTTAGTTGCATTGTCAATTGCTTCACTTTATACCAAGAGAATATTGCTTCTACTGGCAAGAGCGAAACGCGTAGAGCGTCTCGAAACGAATAAGTCCCATTTCTTGCCGAGAGCGGAGAAAGCCGAGTAAGCTAAATGTGTGTGGAGAGAGAGCAACAGAGAAAATGAGCAAGTGAAATCATTAAATAGCGTATATGTGATAAACGAAGAGCGATGTGGATTGAAGAAGCGATTCGAAGTTTTCGTTCGATTTTGTTGATTTTCTCGATTCGACTTCGAATGAACTATGCCTGAGCCGTATTTGCACAATCAACGAAATGTCTGTGTCTGATTGACCATCAAATGACGTCATTGGAGCTTTTTTTTAAAATGTCTTCAAGTTGTTCACTCACTACTATATACTGTGTAATTTGAAGTGTTATCCTAGAATCGGTAGAAGCCAACTTGAATCTGCTCGTTGTGCTCAAAAGAAATGACGCGTTTTCGTTTGTCTACGCTTGAAAAGTTTCAAATATCTATGCGTTTCGAATGTAGTCCGGCAGGTGTACTTTCCGCCAGGATACTTTCCTCCTTCCCACTCCCCTTCTCCATAGTTTCCACCAGTTAAAGCAGTAGTTACTGCACCTTATATAAATAGTAATTCACCGCAGTATAACATTAGTAATACACCGCTGACTATTGTATTTCTTTTCAATACGTAGAAGTTTTGAAGATTAAAGCATTGGTGATGATCACTGGCGGAATTGCATGTGGTCAAATTCAGCCTTTGATCAAGCTCTCAGAAAGGTTAAAACTATTTCACCAGTTAAACTTACACTGTTCCTCGCAACTCTTAGTAGGACTAATTTAGTTCAATTTAGGGGGTAATATTCTTTTGGCAGTGTGCAAATCGATTATTGCAGGTAGGCGTTCCACTTCTATCGCTTCTACGATAAATAGTCATGCAGCTCCACCACCTTCATGGTGTATATGGTTGGATTGCCGAAGCTAATACTCTACAGTTGATTTTTGTGTACGTTTGTAGTGGAAAAGGAATCGGAATCTTTCCTAGAATATTCCCGGGAAAGTCCGAACACTCATTTATTTTATTGTGTGAGCATTTTCGATCAGATAACTTCATCTCTTTTTTTTTTTCCTTTTCAGCGATATTGAGCCAACGACTTATGGCACACTGATGTTGACGGATACGTTAATGGCTTAGCCCCGCTCATGAAGTAAGCTTTATAGCATTGTTTTTCATGTTCTCCATACTTTCACTATTTATTTTCTCACAGCGGTATGTCCCTATCATAGTGATGATAGCTTTTTGTTTTGTAATCATAAGGGAGAACAATGAAAATTACTCATATAAATTGCGAAATTATTCGAGTAATGAAATAAATTCATAAAAAAATAAACACAAATAAAATAATAAAACGCTATTTGCACATATAGAATGCACAATATTGCAATGCACATACGCTCTAGATAATCGTTGATGCGATAAAATCAACAAAAAATAGTCATGACAATGAAGTTTATTATCTATACGAGTGTATCGTGCTGAACGAATAGACAAAAATCTGTTTATGTGCTATATATGAACAACATTTCGTATAGAGTGAATATGAGGGGAAAAAAAAACTAAAATGTCGATGAATGTCATATAAGACGAAAAGAGCATCAAGACTATCTTAAGAATGAGGCCATCATGTATTGTAAAGTTGTAAGTGTTGCACTATTGCAAAACGATGTTTCTAGTAGAACTTTGCATTTTAAATATAAGTTGTGAGTGTGATGAATTATGTTTATTAAAATTTCATAGGTCATACTAAACGAGATGTAAAGGGATCCGTTTAGAGGCTTGAAATATATGGTAAGATCAGCTTTCATGTGATATTATTCGTGGTTGTAATCGAGTGACTTGAATATAAAATTCGTTCAGAAAAAAAGGTATAATAACTAGACAGGTGAACAGGATTGAAATACAAGGCGATAACTTGCAATATAAGCCTGACGGTACTGTTCATAACGCTCATTTGCTAATACTATTTGGAGAAATATTCGATAGTCTGAATATTTTGGCGGAAATTTCCAAGTAGTACATATTGCAGGGAAAGTTATTTGCAACTTTTAACTCTCACAAACTTTGAATTATTCTCACCGGGTTTTTGCAAAGAATTAGAGGAAATTCTTTTAGCTATTTGGTACAGAAATATTTTTTATGGCGAAAGTTGATTGTATTTGCTCTTAAGAGTTTAATGTTGATGCCAGCTGCTCATTTTTTAGAATGTTTTAAGCTGTCAAAAAGACGAAGCATTCGATCATAGCTTATCTAAGCGTTCATCTTCTTTTAGTGTGTTGAATTTGTTTCAGAGTTGAATTACCACGAATATACTAAAAATGATTAGATGCACTCATATGAGTTCATGTTTTTCTATTTCTCTCACAATTTATCGTTTTGAGGCTCTATGTAATGAGCCTAAGGCTACTCTATCTTGCAAAGAGAGAAAGTCAAAAAATCAAACTTGAAATTTTTTATTTGTCGTTATGTTTTTAATGTAGGTAGGCCTCAATGAGGTCATAAATCACCCCCTTGTTATGCGCGTACCGCCGATACTTGACGGGAAATTAAAGCGACGAACCTACTTGTAAAGGTTTTAAGAAACAATTTAAAACTCGGCGACCAACATTTATTGGCACAGTGACGACGTGATTATTCAGCAGAGCGGAATTCGATAGTTCGATTTTGCTAGTCGCATTCTATCTCCACTTTACGATTAGATTATATCGTTTACTATCGTGTCTGCCTTTTATATCTCATTGGTTTTGTTTCGTTGAAATACTTCACGTTTTTATTGATGACCATCCACAGATGCAAAATGAAGCGCATCGTCATAAAGTGCATTAGCTGGCAATAAACTTCATTTCTTTATTTATCGCCTTTTAAATGCGTTTAGCTGTGAAGTTTTTTGAAGTGCACATGTACGCAAAAAAAGAGCAAAATATTCTCGCAAATAAACAAACAACACAGCAATTCACGCGCTCTAAAAAAAGCAAGGTGTGCCAATCATCTATTGCCACTACATCGAGAGATACTCAAAAGCATGAACTGTTACTATGCGTTTCGATAAAACTTCTGCTCGCCGTATAGTTTAAGTTTTAGGGCGTCTGCTATCGTTGCTGTCATATTTTGCTGTGGTCTTTCATCGCAAAATATCATGTCTGTTTGATCGGCAAGTCAAGTTTCCGGAACGACAGTAACGATTAAAGACCGGAAGTATTGAGTAAAGCCAAACTAGTAAGGAAAATAAAAGACTGGGCACTAAAAAAGATGTTCTTGTCGTTATTCGAAGACGACTTGCATAGCGAGAACGTCGAGATTAATGACATTCCCACTACAGTAGGAATCCCGATCCCTTATTACGAACTCCTACGCGCTTTTTGCCATTTATACAAGTTGGGTTATTCTCCTAACCTGTTGTGACGCATTGGGGGGGGGGGGGTGTGCACCTAATGCGGAGGGTGATTTGTGCTCCCTTCACCGAGTTGCATCTTTCTGAATGTTATGGATGAATTCAAGGTTCCTAATTTGCCTTCCTCTTCTCTTCTTTTGAGGCGAATTTGTGGGTACAGCGCAGTAAAGAAAGCTTCGTTATGAAAGCTAATTTCAGTTCATGTGAATTCTTAGCTAAAAATTACGTTGTAAGTAGTTTTATTCAAATCAGTCACGTGTCAGTGGAGGTGGAACACAAACGAATAACCAACATTGAATGTCGAGCACGGAAATTCTACTATGTGCAGGATGCTAGAATCTGATGGTATCAGTTGTTGAGGAAATATACGAATGAAGTTTTAAAATTGCCTCCATCAAGGTCACCTTTCTTCCTCTTGTTTTTAGTCACTCATTTTAACTTTTCGATGATTACTTTATCGAATAGCGCATCATATGCTGGAAAGGAATAACTTTTTGGGTTCTCTGTGCTGAGCAGAAGAGAGAGATCTTCGGCAGGGCACGTGGCAAAGCGGCGTTGTTCATCAGGAGGCATTTCGCGATTACGCGCATCCAACCTGGCGACAAACGCCAAATCGAGCAGACTTGATCGACTTCCCGAATACTTCCGCGACACGGTCGAGTGGATAACCGGGTACGTCTTTCGGATTCATGTTAGAATCTTCGTTGCATCGGCATGTTCGTCGTCCCTTTGGTTGTGCATGATCTAATCGCATTTTCTGAAGAATCGCTATTGTTGATTTGTTGTTGTCGGGTATTTTTCACGCTCTAATATTTTCATGAAGGCGGTAGTTCGACTTTCGACGAATCCGTTCACCGGTTTGTTTAATTTCAATTCCAGAAGGTCGGTCGATGTTCGTATTTCAACGTTATACGAAAGGTCGCAACCACAGGGTCTGCATAGGCTTTTTCGATTTACGATCGCCAACGTCTTATAAAATGATTCTTTATGGAGTTCTGGCTTTTTGTTGCCTCTTTTGCGGCACTGTATATTTTCCTATTTGAATACCTTACTTGCAGTGGTGTTTGAAGCAGGTGAAGCTGACATCACCTTTGAGAATAACGAGTGGTTGTGAGGTTCAAGTTCTCGAAACCGCGCATGCTTCTTTTTTATCATTGTGGTTACGTTGAATAGTGGCAGGCATGTATTCCAGGATATCCTTCTCAGTGCATACACGGAGTACTTTCATTTGGACTTTTCCTGAGCATTAGTTACTCCGGTGTGTTTTCATAGAGTTTATCACATAGTACCATGCGTTCTGAGTTTTTAGTGGAAGTTCCTTTTACTTTACTTGCGCCTCTAAGCCGACAGCCGTTATGTTCATTTCACTTCAGTTTTCAGTCAGCCCTCTTCGGCGAGTGATTTCCTGTTTCCCTTATCTCATTTTATTGTCATTGCGTTTAATACTGTTTAATGCTCGGTGTGCTAGATTCATTGAAGTAGAAAGGAGGTGGTGTACCCTTGCATCGCTTCAGATATAAGTGCGTGCAGTTCATATGAAAAAATAATTGTGAGAATGAGTAGATGATTGTGCTCACTCTTTTATACGCATTTTTAATGTATATGGCTGCATATATATATATATATATATATATATATATATATATATATATATATATATATATATATATATATATATATATATATATATATATATATATATATATATATATATATATATATATATATATATATATAGCCTTGAAATAGTTGCTTTTATAAAAAGCATTACCACTGTGAAAATATTTCATTGGAATATCGTTGTCTATTTTTTGCAGTCTCGTTTACACGAAGAGTGCTGTCATGGTGAGCAAACAAGGTTCTAAATGTAGTACATATTTGAATAATGAAGTCGTCAGTTAATGAGCTTTTGTGTTATTTAATATCGCAGCTTATGGTATTTTAACATACATTTGTTAGTAATATTTTGATTCTTTTCGAATGGATAATACGCAATAGCAATTCTTCATCTCTTTGGAATTTTTTTTTTTCATTGGATGTGAGAAGAGCTTGGGCTATAGATTAAACGCAGTGATCTGATAAGGATCTATCTTGATTCTTTTAGTGTATTATTACACAGGTGACCGGTAACTGCTTTAAAATGAAGACGATCCTTTTTAGGCAAATTAAAATCGCTTTATAATATTCTCTTTTAAAAAAAATGAAAAGGTGGCGAGTAGGATTGGAAATAAGGGCAGAAAGTTCTAAAATTGTATGCCAAAATTTCCCGCGTGCTTTCTAAAGCAAATAAAACAGAATTTCTCTCCTACAGCTCTTGAAAGAAGGATGCCGTCGAAAATCGCCTCTGATTCATTTATGTTTGTATTTGCGTCTTACGTCGACTCGTAATGTCTACTTTTATGCGATTGCTATGTGTGTTTGTGTATGTCTGTGTGTGTCTGTGTGTCTGTTTGTGTGCTTTCCATCAATAAGCAACATAAAGATGAATTTGAAGTGGGCCGTCAGTGGGAATGACCGTTGTCGCAGTGGAGGGTGTCTTTCTTCTTTTTTTTTGTTACGTTGTGTACGCGCCAATATTGTGTTTTGTTGGATGGAATCGTGATCGGGGCTCGCTTGTACTGCTGCGAATGGTGACGTTTGTCTTGCGCAGCGCTGTTGTTTGGACAGCTTGCCATCAACCGTATAACCCTTATAACCTCATATCGTTTCATTTCCAATTCCTTTGTCGTTTATGAGATGCATTCACAGTCTTGGCACTTGCTATGTTTAAAGTTTATTCGAAGGTGATGCGTTGAACTGTGTACCGGATGTCCAACCGGAGTGTGAAATGCGAGAGCATTCCAACCAGTTGCCTGGCCTACTTATTAGAGTTTTCGCTTGCAGATTTTCAAATTATAGACGTAAATATGTTCACCCACAATTACTTCATCGCGACTGATAGTCACATATTTGAGATTATAGCGAAATCACAAGCCAGTTTCACCGTAAATCACAGGCCAGTTTCCGTTTGAGATTATAGCGAAACAGGAAACAGTATGAAAGAGGGAAGAGAAAAAAGATCAACGAGAAAAAAAAATCTTACACTCAGTGAACTCCCTCATGCCATTCATTTGCTCGTGTCAAGACGAAACGCATATATTGAGACAAGCTAAGCTTGTGTGATTGACAGCGACAGGACAAAGAGCGGCAAGCAACAATCGCGTCCATGTATACAGACAGTTCTCCGCATTTCGAGCTATGCATTTCCCCAAAGAACGCTTGAGATTTTTTTAAAAGGACAGGTGAAGGTTATAAGGTCTACTAGGTCTACTGCCGTTGAAAGTAGATGCTATGCAAAATTTCATTCACCACTAGCAAAATAGGCGCTCATTTTTTAGCTGCTGCAATTGTTCGCTTATTGAGGTTGAGCAGTTTATTGCAAAGATATGTTTGCATGAATTTAATGTCAACGGGGTCCAAACATTCGCTTTTTCCGGCAACTTCCTGAACCAATAAGCGTATCGGTTCATTGGAAGTGCTGAATTGCCATGAAATAAAAATAATCGATTGCCAACTTGAAACGAAATCCACTTACCATTTTTATATCGTTGTTTTGAGGTTAGGGGATATGTTAGTAGTAGTAAATAGTTGTGTTCGATCCAAAAAAAATCTCTAAAAAAACATCAAGGGTTCACTTTCGCAGTTCATTGCAGTTGTTGACGTCCTCTTCCATCATAGCACAACCTCATCGCTCATTCAGCAGCGATCAAACGAAGACCCGTCAACAAAAAGAACAATGGCAAAGGATGTCATCGTTGGTGTTAGCGGCAAAGTTTAATTAGATTTCAGCAGTAAATAAATTCTTTGTACGTTACATTCTCAGTGAAAATATTCTTAGCCATTTCTATGTGCATATATTATCGCTTTTGATAGGAGTAGGTCCTTCTTTGACGTTTACATAGTTTAAGTTATGATTCGTCTATGCAATCCTATTGTCATCTTCTCTCATTCTTGACTATTACGTTTTATAAATGAAAGCCAAAGTCGAGTAGGATTTGTGCATAAATGATTGGATTTGATAGATATGAGGTATGGTGATCGATGAAGATGTGACATATATGATCGATGGGGGTATCAGATATCGATCGTAGGATATAGATTACGGGGTTAAGAATAAACGATTCAAGTTGATGTATCACGCTAGTAAAAATAGTGATTTTGCAAGCACTAACAAATCGTTGAACGTTGTTGCGGAGGAAACGTTTATTTGGACACGTGTGAATTACAACAACGCATCGTGAAATTTTCGCGGCCCATTTATGCTTGATGCCTATCTACAATATAGCGCTTTTGTATGCATCACTCGATCGTCAGCGCTCGCTATCGTCCTATGTTTTCGCTTCGCTTAACGTTCCAATGACAACTTTACTTTTTTTTTCTGTATTCACTGATTATAGGTTTTAGTGATTTTATTGCTTGAATCTAAGGTTTAGTACTTTGAATAACTTATTAAATATTCCCGGATCAAGATTTTTACCCTATCGCTATGTATCTATCTCTCTCACTCAGAGTAGCATTCTCTCTTTGAAGTGGGAACTTTCTATCTTCTTTGTAGTTTATATTCGATGTTGTAGGTGAATTGTTGTAAGCGAATGCATTTGAAAGAAAAGTTTTTGAGCAACTTCAGCCACTTGCTTAAAATTTCACTCAATAGCTTTTCTGTAGTATAAACATCAAAAGTATTGAGTCATTTTCACTTATTTTCGTTGGGAAATGAATAAGTGGACGATGAGCGTAGTTTGATGCGACGCAAAACGAATTAAGTCGCAAGAAGGTTTGGGACATTTGATTACCTTTCAATTTAATCCCTCTCTCCCCGTCTCCTCCCCATTCATCCTTACCTGTCGCCCTTCACTTTTTCTTTGGAGCTACCAGAATGACAGTTCGATGAACTACAGTGTTGAGATTGAAGCGAAAAGTGTGCGGCCAATATATTAGTTCCATTAGTTCCAAGACTAGTTCCAAGATTCGAGAGCTGCCTGTGATAACGAAGCTAGGCGTGTTGTTTTCAATTACTTCTTCAAGAGATGCATGCGGCTTTGATAAAGAGCAGTTCCTATTAAAATTATCGCTGATCGGTTGCGAAGTTTTTACTAATCCTAGTGGAACTTCATTGGTGGATTAGCATTTGAACTTCGAAATGATTGATATAAGAGCTTAGAGAGAATCCAGGTTTCATAGCCGTGAGAAGCTAAACAGAGAAAGGGAGGAGTCATGCGAGAGGAACATCAACAAATCAAAACCGTTCGCCGTAGGTGTGATGCATCGTCACAGCAACTAGTGACGCCGTGCGTCGTTCATTCTGAAGTTGGCATTCTCTCGGTTGGCGTCCTGTTTTCGTCGTTGGTACGTACCCTCTCGCTTTCTTTCTTCATGTCGTACATTCGGCTGCAAAGGGTCGTGAATGTGGATCGTTGAATTCGGCTCGTCGATTGATCTACTCAATTGTATACTATCTTTGCGAATTTTCTAACACGATCTCTGCGTTAATGTGATCTTTTACATCGTTGTCTGCTCGTCGCGGTAATAACTATCGACACACCTGAACGAAGCGGCACCTCGATCACGTTGCGTATTTGTGTGTGTGTGGGTTCCTTACGTGCGACTCATTTTCGAACTCCTGAAAGTCGTTTACCTTTTTCTCGCCTTTGTTTTGCTGGTTTTTTTTTTCTCGGGTGCGGATAATTGTTTCTTGAAGTTTTTGCTTATTAGAAGATGACCAACGAATGCTCTGGTCATCTTCGCCTCCTTGATTGGTGGAAAGATTCTTGGAGAAACCGTTTTTTTTTTGTTACGGGAACTCTGTAGATAACTCGATTTTTGAGCCAACAACATTGTCTTATTATTTCTCATTCTCCTACTATCTCCTCTTCCCACCTTTTGACGAAATCTTGTCCTCATTGATATCGTTCAGTGCGTAGTTATTTCGAAGTCACTTTTACTTCCGGCATGTGTATATATCTGTGTCTGTTGTTGGCGTGTTGTAATCTGAGTGAGTGTTTTTTATAGCACAAATTTTATGCAATTTTCAACACATTCTCCAATTCGTCAGTAGTGACGGACGATGTGCATTGGAGTAGTTCATAAGCGTACTCATATAAGCATCGAAAGTGGCTGCATTATTGTATTGATCAGCGGCGCAACTCACCAAGCTTAGTGTTACAGCGAAGGCATTTCAATTAATATTCCATCGCATAAGGTACATGTTCCCACTTCGCCATTTCTGCCTTTCTGTTTTCTAATGGCCATTATTTTTAAAATGCTCTGAAATATCAATCTCCGTGATATGGGACTCTCTCACTTACTGTTAAGTAAATCCCGTCATGAATTTGCTGACTGCATTGTCGACTACATGCCGCATATTATTCGCTGTACTTTTCAACCCATGGCAGTTTAGTGCTACGGTTGTTTTGGCCTTTTTTTTTTCGCATAGCCGAGGAGAAAGTATAACACAGGGCTAAAGCCATGAAAAAGCAAGAATTGGCGTTTTCGTAATTGCAAATGAGACTTTTTTGTTTTCAGCAAAATTGGAGGATAGAAAACTATGAAAATAGATATTGCAACAGTGCTACCCGATGTTTTTTTGGCGTTGGGAGCGGGGTGAGAATGTTCACTAAATGAACTAAATTAAGGTTTTTACTGAGTGGTGACTAGGTAGATTAGAGTTGACGATTGTTGAGTCGTTTGCATGTTGAAGGGTGGCGATTCGTCGATTCGTTGTTGAACACAGTGGTGTTCTTTGGTTGTGCGCATTCCGAGCGCTCTCCAGCTGGTGCTAATCGATGATCCACGCATCGTACTGAGCATTACGTTGGTTCGCTTCGTGGGTAGATAAACGCAAAAAAAAAGGAAACAAGTTGTCTTTTGTGAACGATTTGGAGCGTTCACATCTTCTCACTTCTATCGTATTGTTGTGTTGTTTTCCGCAAGCGACGTCCAGATTGTTTTCGCCGGGTAGACAGGCTTCCTCCTCATAAGGTTTGCAGCAGAGGTGGATGAGCACAATGTCGGTATCGGTGCATAATTGCTCTCAGGCATCATCAGGTCAAACAAGTGCACACTACAGTCGTGTTGGAGCGTCAAGGCAGATGTCGAACGACATGGTCGATGATGAAGGATGTTGTTTAGCTAAAATCTTCCTCTCCAATATCGTCTCATTTGCCACGTAAGTTTCATTCGATGCGAATCGCTACACGCTTTTCTAGAGAATGTGTGTTGCTGTCAATTTTTTTTTTTTGCAGCTATCTCTTAAAGGCATTTCTTTTTGAAGGAGATGGGGCTAGGTAATGCTTTGATTCGTAAAATAGTTTTTCAAAATAGATTCTATTTAAAGAAAAAAAAAATCCATCGCCACATATTCAATAATTGATTGTGTGTTTTCGAAATGCGCACTAATTTGCTTGCTTGCACTTTTCTTACATTCATAATGTATGGCAAATATTTCAATTCATTTATTTGCACACATTCAGAGGCTAAACTCCTTTTTTTTTCTCAATTCTTTTTTTATGCACTCAACGAAAACGTTCATATTTACAAGCATATGAGGCTCAGCGTTACAATATGTTATGATACTTTCAATATATTCGTTTCATACTTTTCAAATTTTCTACTGTATAAATCGAGCGATGTAGAGTTTAAGTTTCGAAAGTGGCATTTCTAAATGAAAAAAAAAAAACTTTTTTTTAAACTGAAGTCTTTTATTAGATCGTTGATTGGCATTATTAAACGATCTCTCAAATGAAACATTTCTCTTGTTGCATTTTCCTCTTCAAATTCCGCTTGTTTGCAATTCTTCGACTTTGATTTTTTTTTTTTTTAAAATTAATTGCAGTTTCTATGCAGAAAAATAGCCGACATATTATTTTTATTGAAGTTATTTGATTGTATAGAGTTTGTGATTGATTCTTGTTAACGTCGGTTGTTGTAGACATTTGCTGATATATGGGAATGTGTGTGTGTTTTTATGATGGATGCAGCAAGGCGATTCTAAACGTACTGTATCGATACGCTTCACCGATAATCACTCCAATTTGCCAGCGCTATCAAATTTGATAACGCCATAATACCTTTTAGGCCATTACAATCTTATTTTTTGATTTATACAACGTCACTAGTCCTCATCTTTGTGTGGTCTTTACTCCTCATCCTCCTCATCTTTGTGTACTTCATCATTCTGCCAATTTATTTCCTCTCATTGATTAAAAAAACAAAGAAAAAAAATCGTTATTTCTTCAGAATTTCTCATTGAATAATTGTGTTACTAGTTCTGTGATAGTGAAGCATATGCGCAAATAGCTTATCGGTGACAAATCTTGATGAACGCATCAGCGAATTGCAACGCCTATAATCAGAATATATTTTGCTCCTAAAAAGGGGGGAAAATGTGCATTGCAAGGTTTCCATGCACATAAGCTTCTATGCGATATTTTGGAAGCAATAAAGGGGTTTCTGAGAAGGAAATATTGTTGCATAATATGTTCATGAAAAGCTAAACCACTGATTTTTGTGATTGATTTGGTTGTTTGTTCAACGTATTTAGGTAGAAATGTTTGAGGCGTGAAGAGCAATGGGGGTATTTAAGCAAGCAGGTGCTATTATGCACGGTCGATACACTTTATTGAAGACACTTGATGAGTTTTATATTTCTTATCAGAAGGTTATACGCCACAGTTGTTCACTAGATACTGGTAAGGTGAATACGAGGATACAGTCTCTGACGTTAACAAAAAATGTCGGTAGGAATGAAATGAGAAGTTAGAATGCGGTTTGAGAGGAAGAAGTAATGAAGAGAGGGTTGTGGACTTAAAAGCGTTTGGCACTTAGCCTTGTGATGTGGTGAATCTCAGGTAGCCGACGACGAACGTGCAAACCTGAAGCGCCGTTAATGATGAGTGGATGTAAGTGACGGTAGTTGAAGCAGTTATAGGACCGTAGGCGATGCATAAGTGTGTATGTGTTGTAAAAATCTATCAAGTGAGCATTCGCGAATGAGTGATCGGAAATTGCCGAGTGCTGTATATTTATGGTTGAGTGAATAGTTGGCGCTGCAAGATTATAGCAATTTATTGTCACATGCTCAGCGGGATTCAGGTGTCTCGTCGTGCACAAGATGCGCCCATTTGTGTCATCTCTTCACGAAATGAGGCGCATCTTCTACAGTTGCTGATGCGGTGCTTATCGTCGTTGTCATGTCATTATCATTGTCTATCTCTTGTAGTATTTGATGTCTTTTTGTCGATTGCAATTTTCATCTATCAGAATTTTCGAAAATACATCAAATGATCATTGCTTTATCGCTTTGCGAGTTTTTTTTTCCCCTTATTTTTTATTTGCCTCTTTCTTTCTTGTTTCATGATGCTATACACGTTTTTCATATCGTTTTAATAAAAGTCAGATCATATACGTTAGCATAGAGGAAGATTTAATTGTCGTTTGAACGGGAATTGATGAGTTTTTTTTTTTTTTTTTAATAGAATCAAGAATCATCGCAAAAGAGTAATCCATACAGCAATTGTATTTTTTGAGATTTCATGAGATGCGATATTTCAATAGTTCCTCTGTTTTTAATTCATTAAAAAAAAGTCTATAAAAAGTCATAAATTTTCGTTCTTTTTTTGATGTTATTTTTCGTTATTCACCTCTATGCGTATTATTAGTCAGATGCATGTAAATCGCAAAATTTTGCACTAAACAATATGACGGCCATATTTTTTGCTTACTGCCACTCTGTCCTTTCTTTAGAATGCTTTCAATTTTCTAAAGAAATGAAGTGATCCATCTTGTCACTTTCTCCCTCTCCTCTTCCCTCCCCCACCTCCCCCCCCCCCTCTCCCGTTCCAATTTCGAGCAAATTTTTCCTCTAATCTGAGTGTTTTGAAGTTCTTGCGGATATCTCCGATCCCGGAAATTTTTGCGCCTGACTATTTCTTGGCATGTCGAGCCGTAATAATTGCTCGACGTTAAGAGGTTCCTTCCAGCTACGTTTGCAAAGATTTTTTTCCATTATTTCAATTTATATGCAGGTTTCCTGTTTTTGCCGCATTGTATGTCACTCGCCATCTCTTGAAATGTTTTTTGAATACTATTCTGTTTTCGCCGATCTTTGCGCTAATATGTGACGGTAGTAGTTGAGGGGAACTGAGAGAGCTCTCCCCTTCCCATCAATTCTCTTTTACTTGTGGAGTACTTTTGACTTTTGCACAGAAAAATTGAATGATATTTTAGAAGTATCGGAAATGATGATGCACGAAGTACGATGCATGCGAATGCAATATTGGTTTTGATGCGTTTGTTGAAATGGGAGATATGAGATGCGCAAAAGTGGATTTGTTTAAGAAGTAATTGACAGTCGATGAGGTGAACAATGAGGAAGTATCCTGAAGTGTCGAATGGATTCATTATTCCCGAACGGTGATGGTGCTTTGTGCGGGGGCGTTAGAAAGTGCTAAAATCGTTTAGCCTTACGCAAATAGTGCACATGTTAACGATGTGTGCGTTATACGCATTCAGTACGCAAACATTACTACGTTGAGTACAACGTTTTCCACCTTACAGCTTCAGAGGACCGACGAATAGTTGAGAGTTTTCTTCCGTTTCTTTAAATTTTTGTCTCTTCTTTTCAGACAAGATTAAATTTGCAATTTTTTCTCTCTTTTCTTAGAAATTTTTCATTGCTTTTCATTTTCTACTGTAATAATCATGACAGAATATATCGCCAAGCAATTATTCATTATGAGATGAAAAAATTAGAGATCCTTACTGATCGATTTATTGAATATTTACTCGCAATCGATTCCTTTAACTTTTTTCGAGATAAAAAAGATAATTTGATCGAGTTTTATTCTCTTATCCGTAGGTTTTAATTTTCTACCTCTAACTAAAATAGGGAAGTTTTCTTTTCCACTTCAATTTGTGAAAATCGTTAGCAACCCTTAGCACATGAGATAAGATTGGATTTGAAAATTTTTAAGACATTTCATTGATTATGCTAACGTTAAATAAAGATTCCGGACGGTCGATATTCAAGATTATCGATATCTTATCTTGAGGACAGGGAAGAATAGAAAAGGACTTTGATCTGATCTTTAGTCTTTGTGCATGTCTTACTGCAATCTATTAAAGTAATCGATTGAGATCAAGCTTCAACTATATTGTGGCAATAATGTTTCCCAAATATGATGAGGATGTAAGCGAATTTAAGATCCTGCTAGCCTAATATACAAATCGTACTGTTTTTTTTTTTAAATTGAACTTTTAGGTGCAAAAAGAGGTCTTTGTGCAGCTGTCTAGGGATTTTCTAGATAATTTCAATGGTTGGAGATTGTTTTCTTTACTAATTATTATTTCACTATTAACTTTGCATCATTGGCTGTTATAACTGCTATTCTAGTTGTGCGCTGCGATATATT
The DNA here is from genome assembly GCA_013433145.1 of Ascaris suum. Classification (NCBI taxonomy): domain Eukaryota; kingdom Metazoa; phylum Nematoda; class Chromadorea; order Rhabditida; family Ascarididae; genus Ascaris; species Ascaris suum. Next base: position 7,453,989 of record CM024189.1, read on the forward strand.
GTAGTTTTTTTTTTTTTTCCGAAGCGCTGGCAGCGATATAGGATTAAAATATTATAGAGGTATTTTTGATATTGGAGTGTATTATGGCTTTATTGCTGTAGTGAAAAAAAAAATTGGATTGGGACATGAAGTTACAACATCGATATGTAAGGTTTAGAGTTGAGAGATAGGAAATACAAAAGTTTCTCGAAAGGAAATTTGTTTTGTTGTAAGTGTGGCCTTGAGGTTTGTTTTTGATTTCGTTTCAGAGTATATTGACGCCGGTCAACGTTTGCTAATCGTAAGTTATTGAGTCGTTGCACTTCTCTTGCATAGTTTTTGAATATAGATACCTCTAACTGTAGCAATTATTTATGAGGTATTTCAAGTTTTTTTTAGATTGGTTTGCTAGGCGTTTTTATTCAGAGTACTGAGTTTTGTTCATTTTTCATGCATTAAAAAAATTGTTACACCGGATACGCGATTGAGGCGCTATGTTACTGCTGATTTTGTTTCATTTGCTTATAGCGTTAATGAATTTCCTATAAGCCACAAAGGTGGCGTTCTATGGTTTTATTGCATTGTGCTTATGTCGACAGTTTGTACATAACATTTATTGAGGACACATTCAATCTCGAATATGTGAGAGTATCTTCGGGTTGCCTTTGTTGAGGACAATCGTTTGCAACGATCGGCTGTCACCTAGGGAACGATGCTATTACTCGTTATGAGCGTAATTTTTAAAAGCTATCTCTTGTATCAATATTTTGCGCTACCAACCTCCACAGTTTTAAATAATTACTTACTTTTTCGTCAGTCTTATTTTCGTTGTGATTGTTATTTGAAAGTTTGTCTTTTATGATTTACACTTATGCTTAACTATAAAATTCTTGCGATTTGTTTGAAATTTGCTCTTTTATAGTTTGTAATTGTACTTTAGACATGAAAATATTTTGCAATTCTAGGTAGAGAAAACTATTCTGCGCTTCACACTTATTTATGAATTGCTTTGTTGGTTTGCTTTAATTGATTGCGCACACAAAAGAGTTCCTTGAAGAAAGCGGGGCCGCTTTAAGGTCGTAGCTAACCTAATAATGTGAAACCGGTTCGGTGTATCGATGGCCATCATGTAACCTCTTTGAGACCTTTGAATTGTGATGCCTTTTCGATGAATTTCCCCCCCCCTAAGGCTCTTGTTGATGTGGTTCATTTCCACAGATAGTTGCCTAATTATGACGTTCATTTATCGATCGGTTGTTATTCCCCTCATCGCTTCTGTTTCATTCTACCACTTCTATTTGGTGTTTAGGTGATCCATAGAAAGTTTCACTTCGACGTGCCGTTGCAGCTAGAGTGTTCTAACGCCAAATTCCTCACTCCACTAACTGATATCAGAGTGAACAGTATTCTCTCGAGAGGTCGAGCAGTCGGGGGTTGTACCAAGTTGCCTTCTCGAAAAAGGGTTTGCGATCTGACGCCAGATCGTAAGCATGGTCACACGCTGTACCGTTCTCAGAGATCTCCTTCCCTCATTTCTCGTTTAGATTTTGCAAAGCAATGCTTTCACGCCAGTTATATGACCTAAATAAAATTTATTGCCCATTTTTTCGATAACATGGTTTTTCATCGATTCCGGCTCGGTCATTTGCGCCACGCCACGCGTCCTAAGTCAAAAGTGTATGAAGACTTGTATGGCTGTGAATTCATCAATTTCAATTTATTGTATCCCGCTCGGTTGCGCAAATGCATATCCATGACGGAGCTCCTTTTCAATAAAATTGTGCTCGCGTTTGGGCGAGTTATTGGACTCGTTGAACTGCTGCGCTTAGTCGTCTTGATTTATGAATCTGTGTGCTTTGCTTCGCCTATATTTGATTCTTTGTTAAGTGCCCACCTTTGGTGATTTGCTGTCAAAGAAAACTGCCTCTAATGTTTCATAATGATCACTATTTCATAAAAGGATTTGGCCGCAACACTCAAAAAATCGAAGCCGAAATGAAATTTCCAACGAAGAGAGAGTTGAAAATTCGAATGCTTCAACCTCGCAAGATATTAATTCAAACGAATGAATACGTTTCTAAATTTTTCTTAGAATTACTTCAATTGAGCCTCATTACAAATTTAAAAAAAACAAGCAAACAAACAGACACATTCCTGTTTAACTCGCTTCTCTATACCTCACTGTTGTTGTTTACGATGTTTCCAAGCTAACATCCTTTTTGTGCTCTTTGTAATTAAACGGATATAAAAGGTGTTGATTGTAAGTTCTCCGATAAAGTCATGAAAGTAATAAATTCCTCAGTAATTTTTTCGACGAACTGTATCAAAGAGAGAGAGAGAGAGCTTATCGAGTTTTTCCCCGGCTTATCGAAGCAGCAGATAACAGCATAATATAGCGCATCAAAATTTGCCACTTATAAGGGGGCGAAACTTTTATTAGCAGGCAAGCTTTCATGGAATAGGAAAAGATTAGCGGGGGGGGGGGGGGGAGGGGGTGATGTTTTCTTGACAAAAATTAGAAGTGATGGTTTATAGACAATTTTTTTTTTTTTTGCCATTATATACCTCAGAGAGATTTCCTTGGTTGACTACTCTCAAGAAACTATAAACAGTTTAAGCGTAAACGTTTATGAAGTTGTTTCCTGCAGGTTCTTAACGGATCTTTTTTTTTTTAAATACCTTGCGATTTGTTTACCCGTTATTTTCATCTCTTATTCTATTATCCCTCGAATGATTGATACTACATTAAGTTTTGCATGCTAAGAATTTTATGCTGTTTGGAGCATAACGTGCATAATAAGTACATTCTAATGTAGGTGATTGTTAATCGCGGATGGGCTCCATGCGGTCCCGTTGTCGATTTCCTTTAGAGCATCCATTTGCCGACACTTATGACGCTGTTCACCTGATTGTATTTCCTCGTATACGGAATGCATATTTTGCTGTGTTGAGCATTGAAAAAAAACCTGTTGATTATTGATTTTTTTTTCGATTCCCACACTCAATCGAAGTTGAAGTAGAGGAACATACGGAACGAAAGAACCGGATGAGCAACGTTGTCGACTCGTTGTCTAGAGTTGAACGTTTTTAGAGAGGTAATTGATCGTTTGTTGGTGCAATGAGAACCGAACAGCATTTCGAATGTCTCGTTGGCAGTGTTGTTGAAGTGTTTCGTTGTATGGTTTCCACTTTACTATCGTGCTACACAAATTCATAACTTTTCTTCAAAAGGACATGCTAATAATTTAAGGGGATTTTCAAAATTTTCTCTGCAAATGTTTTTGATTTGAAAGAATAGCATCACTTCCTGACGTTCATGCTTAGATGGCGTTATGTTGGTTATTCATCGAAGTGGAATGTTTTTGATAGCGAAGATATTTATTTATTTATGTGCGATTGAAAATGCGTTACTTCCATAAATTGAACATAACTATAGAGTCATTTCAATTTCTAATAGAACAATATATCAGAAGTGAATATATTTGGGATGTGTATTTTTTACTCTTTTCTTGAAAATTTATTCGTTAATTGTTATACGCTTTTAAATCTTTGAATTAAATGCTTTATCGATTGTAATCGTTTATCATTGAGCTATTGCAGTTAAATTTTACTGTAACTTTAGGGATCTTTCCGAACAATCGTTATTTCTATTTATTTATGCGATTGTAGTGTGTTATAAATTTCAAATGCTGTTGATAGAGATTTATTTTCGTTCTTAAGAAATTAACCCATTATTATTTCATGAGAATTATACGATCAGCTGCTCGATATGATTAGCGTTGAATTTTTATTGCACTATTAGTCGTATTGAAGTTTCACATACACAGACAAAAAGATGCAGCTTGAATATTATTGAAAACGTTTTGCTGGCAGTGCTATGCTCATATCGTTTTGACTATTGGTTCCATTCGTCTTTCACAATTGTTGTTGACTAATGAGCTTATCTGTTTCATAAAATTTCTTCAAAGGGGCTATACGAACGTCACATGCTTAAAATTTTTCATTACCTTGTATGTTGGAGTTGAATTTTACCGTTTTAAGGCTTACCTTTACCTTTTCCTATCTATGAAACATGTGCAATTATGCATCTATGAAACAATATATGATATGCAGTGATGGATGATTTTCTTTAAATTAAGTTGAAATTATCGAGAAGCCTAAATAGCATTAACAGTGTGAAAAATATTGAGATAAATGTCTGTGGTATGGAATGAATTCTAGATTAGTTGTAACGAATCGAATACATTTAATAGGATGATGAGTAGTTTTAATTATTATAAGGGATTAAATGATGGCTAATTTGAATTTGTATTGAACATTGCATGTAGATGGATAAATTTGAAAATATGCGCTACGCTTAATTAAAGCGGAACATTTTAACTGCTATAAAGTTTTTGAACTAACACATCGACGTGATGATGAATTAAACATTTCCTGTTGCAGTGTGAAGTATTTTTACGAGCGTTTATTGATTTATGAATTTCTTTTTTTTTGCCATATTGAAGGTATATTAGAAAATCTCAACATGAGTTGAAACTATAGAATTCAGCAAAAAGAAAAAAAAAAACGAAAAATGAAGTCGTTTATGAGTGATTGCTTCCGCTTTTTTCTGATGCGGCTTTTTTTTTAAAATCGCGTTGCATATTAGATACTCCACTTCTGAAGGTGTCAATGCACTCATAAATCAGTTTATTCTAGTCACGCATACTTGAAGAGGTGATCCTATGGCGAAATGAATGATTCATCCAATATAAGTAGACTGTATTAGCTAAGGCTCCTTTTAGTGGAATCGTTGCGGTATGTTAATGGTTGCGGTGGTCGTTGTCAGTTAGGAAAGGAATCTGTGTGAGAGCTTGTACAGGTCGTTGATTGGATGCTGTTGTCGTGCTTATTTCATCGTTGCTTAAAGCACCTTCATAAAGGAATCATTGAAAGTAATTTTGAACAGGTTGTTAGGGATCTTTGCGAATTTACATGTGCGAGGCTCACTATTTTGATGATATATTTGTGCATATGCCTGTCCTTGTGTGTATATCTGCTGGATACTTTTCAGTACAAGAATCACTCGATCTAAAGGTGGAAAATCTCATAGGTATGATGTGCACTATGGCATAAGCTTCTCTGCCGATTGCCGCATTGACCTATAAATTCACTTATATTTAGAAGGATTTAGAGGTGCAAAAAGGTTTGAAAGCCGATCGGATTCTATAAAGGTACCAGTCGGATTTTCGTTTTATATCATTTGAATCATTAACAACGAATATTTTGTAGAAAGTTTGCATAAACGTTCGGATGATGCAAAATATCATCGTTTTATTGGATTGCTTTTCATTCATCGCTTATCGACGAAACTGATTGATAACATATATGCAGAAGTACATGTCGTAACATCTTCTGTGGGGCGCTATTCGTTTCTACATAAAGCGATTTAGAGTTTCTTAGTCAATAGAGAGAGTATTATTTCTTCACCTGTTTGTTTATTTTGTTATGGCCTTTTTGCTACCTATCACATAAATCAGCGTTTAACTACCATAAATGATTGATAAATAATAGTGCGGTCGTTTAAGATTTGAATAAGTTAGACTTTGTGTGAAATTACAGCTATGAGCTAGAACGATGCAGGGAGAGTAGAGGGGCGGATATGTCATCTCCGTATCCTCTGAAATTTTGCATGCAATATTAGAGATGTAATCGCCGCCCCTCCATATTTATGTGCAAGGTTGCCCCCTCGTCAAATTGTAGAATGAAGTTACGCCTCTCGCTTGAACCCTCCAGTTTAAACTCTCTTGACCATATTCATGTACAATGTTTCTCGAATTGAGCGGGTCGTACTGAAACGCTTGTCGGACGTCGCAGTCCGGTCCGTTCTTTCAGAGGAAAGGTAACTGCGAAACAGAAGTTGAAATCAATAGATTTAATCTAATGTTCTTGCATGATATGCGCAAATACGAATCACCTAATACCCGGATTCTAATCCCATAATCATATGCGCAAACAGTACATTAATATGAATTGTCGAGAAGGCATTTTTGAATGTTAAAATATGAGCATTTTTGCGCAATGGCATATTATGAGAAATCCGAGAGTGCTCATCCACGTGGAAAGAGAGCAAACATTAGCGATGGTATTGTTGACCATGGAAAAAGTGTTATTTGCATATGAAGTGATTTTAATACTTGTTATGCAAAAACTAGATTCATTGCACGGATAATTCACATCGTATCAACTTTGCCATTTCTACAAACTGAATTGCATGTTGGCTGCTGTTTACATCAACTACGCTCGTATTTGTTTCGTTTGGGAGTTAATAAATGCGATGAGAACGTTTTGTTGGTGGTTATCGCGCTGGAACGCCACGTTTTTTTTTTTTCATGCCCAAGTTTGAGCGTTATTGCTTTGATAGGTATACTTTTATTAGCAAATAGGTGCTTACTATAAAGTTGCATCGAATGAGGTGGTTAATTAAGTGGAAATATTTAGATTGGATGTAAGTATGGTTCCTAGAACATTATTGACCAGTATTGTCTTAATCTCGCTCTTTTTTTTTAAATGAAAGGTATTTTAGATTCTCAAAGAGAGGAATGTGATTGCTTTGTTATTTGCGCTTTTTATGATTCATTCACCTTTCCACTGAATTAATTCTCGACTTGGCGCAAGTAACGTCGATTTAGAGCCTATTGTAGTTGAAGATGAAACCGTCACCTAAATATTATCATCGATGCGCTATCCAAATATCGCTCATCATGTATTGTTGTTGTTGAGTGTTTTGGAACGTCTACTGCTTTTATGTTTTGTTTTTGTGATATTTGCATAGGGCATATTCAATGCTCTCACTAGGCGGAGTAGGTTGATTTCCAAGAATGGTGTCAATGAGAAGCGGAACATTTGACGGGCACCTTAATTATTATGGAATTAGAAGTCATAGGCGCTTTCTAGCCAAGTCAGCATCGTGTTGACGCCGCTCACTGGTTAACTCAACTCGTGATCACACTCATATTGGCAACTAGTACGCATAATGGGTTGGCCGAATCGAGATTCTATGAACACACTACGTGCGGTAATAATCGAATGGAAACAAGCATTTGGCAACTGTAATTTCATTAAGCTCGAGCAACGCAGGTATCGTCATATTTGTTTTTCATGACCTGAACATATTCCATTATTGTAGATGAGCGAAAAAAAAATGTTGTTACAAATATTTTGTTACGAGTAATCTATTTGGAGCATATGCATCAAAATTGTTTCATGTAAAGGTATGAGCAATATTGACGCATACCTGAATTTTGCTTATGCATTTGTTGAAGCGATATCAGTAATGTCACTTGACGACTATCACCTATATTGCATCGTTTTTTTTTTCTTAGCTGTATGAGCTTTTGTTTAACAAATATTTGTATAAAAATTTGCAGACAATTTCGATATGCAATGCACACTATATGTGTATAACGGTTTCAAGAGGAATGCTTTTAATAAGAGATTGGCATCGAACGAAATTTGCACATATTTGAAAATTTAAAATTCATTCGGCGATATTCGTTTCGAATTTTTTCTTATAGTTTTAGCAAATCGTTTTGCTACAATGAAGTCATTTTTCGAAAGAATTATCCTCTCGCAGTTTTCTCGTCGTTTTTCCCTCTTTACCTTTGTATTTTTCATCGTTGTTCACTATGAAAAAAAAAAATGCTTCAGTAATAAAATTTTGTATGAGATTATCTTTTCGGATAGGCGAAATGAGTTTTATACATCATAGACCCTATTAAGTAAATGTGAATTGGCATCTGTGAAGGCAGTTTTTCTGTAATCGATGGCATTCGTCTTGTTTCTCTATATTTCATGAAATTCTAGGCGAAATATTAGCTTTCCAATTTTTTTTTTTTAAATTTTGCATTTTTAAAGCATTCATCTTTTCCGGAACTTCACCTCTCAATTTCGTGACCTTTTTGCCTGACTTCCTGTGTCTGCATAGATATTGAAAACGTTTCAAAGAAGTGAGTTTAATAACCTCTATCGTTTCGAAATTCTCTTTATTGTATTTCCAGTTGTAATAAATTATTGGCATTTATTATTTGTTAGCAAATTAAAAAATGCTTTTATTGAGTGTTGCAAGCTATAGAAATGATAAACTTTGATAAGAAGTACGCACTTAGTGCAATAACTCTCTAATATTTATTTAGTGCTGTAATTATCGCACATAAGTAATTCTCTGTATTGATTTGCATGTAATTTTATAATTTATATTTTACTAGCACTAACAATTTATTGAGGCTTTTTTGATACTTTAAAGGAGCGTAGTAGGGAGTAGAGGTATCGCTATGGTAACTGAAATAACTTTTCTTGAAAAAAAGAAGAAAAATATTGAATAGCTCACAGTGCTTATTACCATGTTGAGCGTTGCTCAGATTGCATTGCGTTCAGCTTGTGTGTAATAAATGATAACCCGCACATTCCCCTTCAAATGTTGGCTGATCATCATATCACGTGTTGTTTTTGATACACAATTAGTACAAAGCTTCTTGCAAAAACAAAGCCAATTTCTGCTGCACTCTGTATTGCATGCCGTTGAGTTGTTCGATTTTTTTTCTTCTTTTTTTTTTTTTTCTAAATATGCCGAAGCCTACTTTTGATTTCGTAGTATAATAGTAAAACCTTTTGGATACTAATAGTTCAGGAGTTATGACTACAACTTTAGGATATAAACACTTCGTCATTTCATTTGCCTTCTCAAAGCAGAGGCCATTTTCTTCTGCAGTTTAAGTATTATGCTATGAAAGCGCACATTCAGCAGTACAAATTTAGCTTCTCATTCTACTACTGTACCACCTTTGCTCGTTTTATAGAACTAAGCGTCTTTTTTTTGCCGAAGAAATGTAGTAATAGTCATGGACTAATTTTATGAGATGATATATCAGTTAGCCTCCCCTGAAGTAACAAAAAGTTTTTTTTAGCAACTGCTGACTACTCATTCATTTCTCAATGAACGAATTTTCTATTCTTAAGTTTATATATATATATATATATATATATATATATATATATATATATATATATATATATATATATATATATATATATATATATATATATATAAAGCCTATATGGATGTGTATGGATTGTTAAAAGAATTTAGGAGGTCGCGACGGAAGGGCGATGTTAATAAAGAGAATGGTGCCGTAGCAAGTACTGCGCAAGTAGGCGGCAAAAGTGCCACCATCGGCTCGGACACAACCGGTACCACTCGTAAGTCGCCATCGGAAATGGGCATTTGCGATTCGGTTGATGAACAGGTAATATACTACTATAACTGTTGGACCGTAAAATCTTTTCTGTAAATTCGAGCCCAATGACTGATTGTACTTTCTAATTTTTCGTATATAAGAAATAATATTATGTGGATGAGAGTTTAATTTAGCAAAATTAAATTTCTATTTATGCTGTTTCAATACATGGGTAAGGTGTTTTTCGTAATTCATCAAAGTTGTTTTTTTTTCGTTGCCTCTCGAAAATGGGTCCATCAGAGAGATGTGATATGTTTTTCTGTATCGGCGATCACATGATTTTTGCTTCTTTCCTTAAACGTTATGTATATGTTTTGCAGATGCTCATCCGGCTAACTGCCCTTCCTCTGGGAATGGACAAAAACGAGTGGTTGGCCACCCACAGTGAGTTCTTTAATGCATTCAACAAACTAACTGGAAAAGTGATCATTGTTATATTCTCTTAACTATGGTACAGCAGTGGTATTTAAGCGTTTATAACAGTGGTTGATTTTTTCTTTTTATTCGAATCCGAATTTTCTTCCATCATTGGAAGATGTTCTTATTTGGTATCAAGCATTGATTTTAAGAAAGAATCTGAGCTAAAAAATATTCAAATTCATTGATTACATCGTTTCAACATCTTTACATCAGTCGACACACCTTTAAAGGTGTTTGTTGAGCATCTACGTTGTCCGCCTGTTGCATTGCTTGCAAACTTTTGGTTACTAGTCTAGCTTTGAATTGAAATTGCAAAAATGACGTCAGGTGCATTAGTGAGTGCCGCAAGTGTCTCCTGAAAGAGATAATTTCTCCATTGCTCATTAAGTTCCTTCTATCTTTTATTAGCGCTCGTTTTTGCTTTAATCTCATCAGGTGAGCATATGGCCATAGTTCGAATTTGAATACGCTTCCGGAGATATGCACAACGTTTTCTAGAAAATTGCATTCCTTAGAGTGCATCGTGTTAAATTTAGGTGATGTCATGGGATCTTCCCCGTCTTCGCAGCATTGCATAATCCGGAGTGAAAAGTACCAATGTTATTTATGCACAGATGTCCTTTCCTTTTTGCTCACTGCTTGTTTCCGTTATTATGTAAAGATCTCGTCCGTCCTTCAGAAGACAGTATTTTTGGGGCGGTGATCCTCATAACTGCTTTAGCTGACTTGCATCCGTTTCTTCTCCTTTTTTCGCTTTATTGAGAGCTCATCGTTTCCGGCTACGGAACCACTCGGTTGTTCTTATAGCGGAGGAGCGACGATTCGCCAAGTCTTGAATTCGTTTCGAAATCTTGAATTTGCAGCGTTGTCTTTGTTTGAGAACGTAAACGCGTTGTGTGGCACTATGACGGAGTTGTGTACCCCAGTTTCATGCCCGATAATGTCGTATCCTGGCGTCCCGTAAGTTCTGTGTTTTCATATTCATGTTTATTTTCATCTGTTTTGGTGGTAAGAACCAAGGATAGAAGAGTTGGAGTTGCAATTTGCTGAGACCAATTGCGTCTCTTCTGATACGGCGACGTACTTTGGAGAATCATTTCGTAAGGTTATGGCCAATGTGTTTGAATTGTTAAGGCAGGTACTCTTCGCAAATGATGTTAGTCCTAGCGAAGAGGTGGGCTACTGCAAGTGCTATGGCCTATTTACCATATTTTTGTTTTTTAAACATCACCCTACTTCTTCGGTTGGGTCGGTCCTTTGAGCGTGCTAACCAGGTGAAGAGAATAACGATTGTTTTTTGTTTTAATATTTGAAGTTTGCATATAAGATGAAGTGTCATTTTAGATATCGTTTTACTTAGTACTCATGGGCGCGAGCATCGTTTTATGTATCGTTGTCGCTAAAAAAGTTCAAATTGGTTTTATAGTTCCTTAGCACATACATTGGCAGTCTTAAACAGCAGATTGGACTTGCAAATACTTCTTCAGGTACTTTGAGCACTAGCGATCTTTAATCGTCCACTGCTCTCCTTCTTCTGCTGATATAAAGTTGTGATTTGCATGTGGAGATCATTTCCTTCTATCTGTTTAAATGACAAAGGTTCTAATAAATTTCGACGTTTTTGTCATTTTTTCCACATCCAAAAGATAGAAAGTGGCACAATTGGTATAGAGACAAAATATTGTGCCTAGTGCCTAAGAATTTTGGCCAGAAATTGAGAGCGATTTGGTCTAGTTTAAGTTTTGCTCATTGACTGCGTATTGACCGAAGTGAGACAGCTATAGAAAATGAATTACAGTAAGTGTTTGGACTGCAGGAAAGCGCATTGGGTGGACGAACGAAGGAAGCATCATCCCTACTCTGCGATGCAGTATATCGACTGTGTTATGTCGTTATGTGAAACAAGTTCCAAGGATGAGCAGCTTTTTCCCACCAAATACGGTCCGTTCATTTCTAAATTTTATTCGAGATCGTCCGGCATGGATTTATGGAGGCCGGAGATTTTCATCGTTTTTTATGAGAATTCGCGAAAGTAGAGCTAGTTCTGATTGTGGCTGGCGCTTTATTCTAAGAAATGATAGAGTAAAATTATCGCATCTACTTTGAAGTGAACCCAAAGCCTCATATCATGTGTAGCTTTATGTAAAGCCTTCTTTTGGAGGAGTATGTCTCATGGATCTTGGCCACTTAAAAAAAATGTTCAATAGAGAATGCTTAGAAGTGGCAAGAGGGAATAAGTTTTCAGAGGTAATAAATTGCTTTTTTCGCAAATCGCTTAACGTTTTTTTTTTTTAATTTTCATGTAGGTAAAAGATTGCCCGCATTTCGATATATATGGTCGCTTGAAATGTTCCATCAGTTCTTTATTCCTATCCGTGTGATTCTTTGTTGAGCGTAAGTGTTATATAAAAAAATTGACGATTTCCTTTTGGAAGTAAGATTGAAATTGTGGAATGATATTTGAGCGTAACTTAGTTATAGCAAATTTTTGTGAATGTAGCCGTGGAACTTCTCTTTGTTCATAGTATTCTCATCTGAAAACTGCAATAAATTTCTCCATAGTTGGGAGGTGATTACGTTGAAAAAACTTTCTCCTTTTTTTTTTCTTCATCGCCAAATTTGCTCGAATATTAGAGGATGAGCTTTGTGCGAATCATTTTTCCAGTAGTATGCATTTGCAAATATGAATCTTTTGTCGTAGCACAATTATAAAGCACATCGAATCAGTTATCTCGCGTTTTGGTATTATCATTTCCTTTAGTTGATAATTTAAAATGGAATCACTCATAAAAGTGTTTTCTTTTGATAAAATTGTTTGATATGTGTATATAGCAATTAAATCATAAGTATATTTTTTTAGGGAGCGTCTTTGCGGGTAATTTTGAATCTCATTGTCGTCGCATAGTTCGTCTACTATGGCATTGTTGTGGTCACCTATATTCGAAACACTGGGAGCAATTGGCAGCTTTGAACCTACGGGCACAATGCAGTCTAGTACTTGCACATATGCATATTATTGCTAAAATGTACGCTCTTCTCGATAGCAAAGAGCTCTCAGCGCTCTCTCATACGCTTCAGGTTTGTTGTTTAAACCCATCCACCTCATTTCGCAGTCGAATCAGTGCCAAAAGTTCACCTGGAAAATTTAATGCATCTTGCTACTAGATTATGGAGTTATAGATGACACAAATAAAGGACACTGAACAAGCTTTTTTCTTTTTCTTGGGGGATCCCATTTTTTGTAAATGAAAAAAAAAATTTTTTTTTTTGGATAAAAGTATGCTTCGAAGACGATATCTATGATACGCGCATCAAAAAATGTCAAGTTTTAGTATTTTTCATTGTAGTTGGAAGTTGGGTGTTGTTTTTCTTTTGTATTTATAGGAAATTTATTCGGTCATTAGAAGTGTGGGCATTCATGTTTCAAAAGAAACACGTCAATGTATAGGAAAGAATTATTTCCTCGCATTTATGTGGTGATGTAAAAGCTTGTTCGATGAAATCTTGTTTCTTATTTTCCTTTCTTTTAATTTTTAAATCCTTTTTTTTTTGCATTGCGTCTGGAGCAGATTTTTTTTTTGACGGCTGCAAAACTGAAGCTTTTTTGAAAAGATTGTAGGTCTGAATTCAAGGCGTTTATAAAATCGTGATATGTGAATTAAGCATCTATTCATATGCATATTAAATTCGAAAGGAACAGGTTATTTGAGAATGGCGTTATCAATGGAACATTTTCAGTTGGTGCGACCTGTGATTGTGACGCAGCCTTGTGGAGCACAAGGTATTTATTCGAAAGGTACAGGCCAGGGCAATGCAGCATCGAGATGTTCACGAGTACCCTCATCGAAAAGTGGCAGTTGGGGTGGCCATCCAACGCCAGCTGTACTTGCCTGTAAGCCGTATGCGCAAACATGCTGACGACGATGCTCATCGAATCATGTGACGCTACGCAACATACCGTCCCTCGTACGGCGATTGTGTGCCGCGTACTTCACTTCCCCTTCCATACGGATTACTTTTGATGCCGATCCTAGGTTATCGGGTCTACATGAAGCGGTGGAAACGTTGTGATATGCGCTAACTAGTATACACACATTGCGCTGATTGGAAATGGCGCCGTTGTGCTATTTGGGTACCGCACAGCAGTTCACGTTCACCAGTCTTCGAATACACAATATTGATTTCGGTTTCGTTTCTATCCTGGACGATCACTAATTCAATCGCAGCCATTTCCACTACCCAAGTGTTAAGGCAAATATTCTACTCGAAACTCTTATAGATTTCCTCCTAATTCTTTTAAGATGAGTGAGATGTAGTCTTATAAAATGCTTCAATTTTTTGTTCGTTTTCTGTATCCTTCGATTCTACGACATACTTTTTTGGGTTATTTTTCACTTCTCTTTTACGTTCATTGTTTTGTGTTGTGATTATAATTCCATGGTAAGGGAAGAGGACTCAATGGTAAGGGAAGATTTCATTGTTTTAGCAACACTTTTCCTGTATACTTTAGATTATTTAAGAGGCCATAAGGCCCTCTTTCCATCAGCACTGTAAAATGATGTCAACCACTGCGACTTGTTCAATCAGGAATACGCTGTTCGGGGGGGGGGGGGGGGGGTCAGAAATTGATTGCATATTACAGTCTGCGGACGCTTGAGGGAATTTGAAGCAGATGGGAGCCGTTCGTCTCGGACTTAATCGCTCATAGCTTTATGTTCTATAAAAATATTCATTGAGAAGTTTTGATTGAATCCATAACCCCTTTCAGTGGGAAGTTATGAAAGAGGTGAACTTTTATATATATATTCTACAACGTTTTCATTTCGTGTGTGGTGCAAAGTGCATATGGTCTCGGTCTGTGTTTATGCTTATTTGTGCGTCTGTGTATGTTTCTTTATTGAGATTCTTTTTTGCATTGCCTACATGGCTTAGAGATATGAGATTTTATATAGTATTATCATTGGTTGCGTAACAAAGTCGCAAATTTCATTTCAGCTCAACATACAAATTTTTTGTGCGCTATATTTTGTTGCCGTCTTAGAGTATTACCATCTTTGCTTCTTTGTTGTAATGTTGACTAATCGAGGGTTTTTCTCCTGTTATCCACCGACTACGCTTCTTGCCGATCTCTAACGTTTCCTAAATTCTCTTTGATATGTGCCTTCTTTATTCACTATCTTCTGGATTGCATTATTTAGCCGAACGAAAGTTTTTAAAAAGAATTTCAAGGGTTCTTAATATGCTTTATTTCGCGTCTAATTTTATTTCTATAATAGATCTGAGGAGAAACTCTCGTTGAATGATTGCATGATAAAGGTGAATGTTGAGTTGCAAATCATACAGGTATTACTTCAATTCATTTAAACGCCAACAAGAACACACTTAACGCTGCAACAAATAGAGATGCTCTCATATGTGGCACATTTCTATGTACATCGAATATTGAACATTGTATGTATGCTAAATGCAAATACATCCAGCATCTGCTCATAAGAACTCATTATATTCAACGAATTATTTGAAAACACTCCTCGACTATATTCTAATTAATTTTTTTAATCACTTATCATTTCTCGCATTTTTATATATTTTGTTGCGCATCTATTAATTATTGAGGATCTGAAAATAAGAGAAGAATCGAAGATTGTATAACTGATATTTGATAGGTTTCACGGTGATTTTTCATGCAAAACAGACTTCTACGACAATAACGATCGCTTATAAAAAAATTATGCATCGGCTAACTACGAATACTCAGTATTTCATCCATCTCTATGCTTGTTATGGTGAATAATCCATCTTCGCTTGATTGAAAAGAATTTTTTTTTTCTTTGCTTGAATTTAGTTCCATTATTCATTAAGTTGGCGTTATTAAATAACGAAAGGAGAACTATCATCAAAAAAAAAAAAACGTTTGTAATTTGGAAAAAAAAATTTGTTATGCAGCGAGAACAACATTAACAAAATTGATTTAACTCATCGAACTACATTTCCACGTGAGGCATCATAGCGGTATGACCCATATAAGCATTACAAATTGTCTCATTTTTAGAAGACTTGGTTTCCGTATTGGAAGGGAGCGGGCAATTGGTCATTTAAGTGCGCATTCTTGTCGACAGGTTCTGCGTGTGAGCTTCTTCCCTCTTATTGATATTACTGTATTGATGCAGTATTAGTGTTTGTGATCATTATCGGTTTAAACGGTCATATGTGCAGCATAGTTTGCGCTTTTGTTTTTATTCATTCCCACTTCTATAGTTGGCTCTTCTCTGAACTCATTGTTGAGATGATGATTTACTAATAGGCTATCGAATGAAATCGACATTTATTGTCACAAAAAGCACCGATGATGTGTTACCGTTTGGTGAATGTCTAGGAAGGTTGTGTTATTAATGTTCGATAGGTAAGCCGTTGAAATGTTGATAGCCATATTCACAAATCAGTTACACAGGAAGGTAATCACCATCACAATAGCAATAGTGCAGTTCTCATCAAAAACTTGCAGATTTCCACTTGTGAATGCTTTGGTTTGTTCGTTTTTTTTGCGTAAGAAATTCTGTAATTGTACTCGTATTGTGTATATTAAATGCATTTTGCATCATTTCTTTTAATTATTTAGTATTGTGCACATATTTGACGAGATGCTTTCATTTCGATTGTAATGCTCCCGTGTGATGAAATAGATGGCTTAACAAAAAACGGGCAATAGCCTTATCTTCGAGAATTTTGCAGCTCATTGTTTTTTTTTTCTTAATGCACCGAGAAACGTCCTGAAATATGAGCGTTTTCATCGATCGCAGAAATATTTTATCGCAATCTCTAAGAGTCAACTACATATACACGGATCAAATTCAGCGATTTCTGCTTTATCAGTCAACTACATATACACGGATCAAATTCAGCGATTTTTTCGTTAGGAGTTCTTCCACCAAAGACATTGACCCATATCTCCCATACCGTGACGTTTATATATTGCCGATTTTCATGGAAGAGAAGAGTGAAGAAGGGCTTGGCCGCAAAATGGCCAAATGCCATAGCACACATATCACGCATTAGCTATCTCATTTTCCGTCCGTTATAGATGGAGAGGTGCTGTATGTTTTGCAAGTTGGAGAAGGTAAGAGACTCTGCATTGCACAGGTGACCTCTGTGCCTACGAACGGAACTCAGCCCGTAGAAAAGCTAAATTTGTAAAATTAAACCACTGCGGCAAATCGATACTAAAAGAATAAATTTAACAACAATCATTAATGCATTAAGAATTTGCACAGCTGCTGCATTTCGTCGCTAAATGTGTGATTAATGCATTCTCATTGTTCGGTATTTGTGCAACTGGCCGTTTGATCCAATAGATCTGCGGTATTTCTCTTTAATGCGTTCCTCGGAAAACATCACAACTATCGAACATATCAGTACGTTGATGCATTCAGAACACAGTTTTAGCATAACCAAAAAGGGACTAGCAACTTGTGTCATATTTTTTTATTATTATTAGTGAAGCAAGTAAAGGTGAATAAGTGAATACATATAGTTTCGTGATTCAGGTGGACATTTTTCGTACTTATAGTCGAGTGTGAGGTGTTTGCCCTGAGAGTATGGAGGATAGAATAGTTGTGCGCTTTGTGGCACATGACGAATTCACGTATGCGTTTACCAATGCAAATAACCTTGTTGAGATTTCCACTCTGGGTTCATTTCAATGGCCCTTCGACAACAGCGCCGCAATTGAAAGGTACGTACAGCCTGCATTGGACAACTGATACTGAAAAAGATTTTCTGGAGGTTTCAACTGAGGAAAAATTTTGTGAAACATTCTCTCCTCTATCGTATCTGATGAAATACGCGATGCATTTGGCTCATAATTGGCCTCAGCTCCGCAAATCGGCCTCATAGTTGTGCGCGGAGAGGGGTCCCCGCCATATAGTGTGACGAGTCAATCTCCTGCCAAGCGCTTCCTATGTTCGCGGGGTTACTGTGGGGTTTGCGCTTTCAAAATCTTCTCGGGAGGGAAAGCATATTCGGAGCGCCTGCGAGGGCGTCCGCAGGGGATGAAAGGTCAGAAACGCTTGCTTTAATCAGACGACCGTCTTCACATTGTTTTCATGCTATTGCGCTGCACCGTTTTCGCGCTGCACCGTTGAGGGAATTTGATTGTTTTTCGTAACGAGTAAGCTGAATGATTAACACAATAGAACTTTCTCATTTCTTTTAGGCTTGATTTTAAAAACTCAAGAAAATTTTTGAGGAAGTATATGATGTGAGATTGCACGCAATTGTGCTATGTTCTCACACATAAGATTATGGCTCTTGACGGTGAGGTGAGGCGCAGTACCAGAAAATTCTCTATTTCTGCTTGTAAGCATATCGCAATGCTCAAATCATTTTAAGGAAATTGTAACGAGTATATTATATTCTCTAACCACTATATTATTATTATTGTTATTATTATTATTGCTAATAAGAGAGCACATGCGACATTTATGAATGAAATATGATTTTTAGGCGATCATTTCCTTGTTTTTGATTAGTTCTATAGTAGAAGAAGAACAAAACATCCACATTTTGCCGACAATCTCTCTTTTTTTTTTCATTATTAGCGCAAAAATTGCGTACAGCAATTGGCTATATGAATCCTGAACGAAATTTACGATCACTGTGGGCAGGTCTTGAGTGTTCCGTAGTGCATTTAATATATAAGCTAAAATTTACTTGCAAAAATTTTTCCGAAGCAGCAAAACGGATTTATGGATTTGAATTGATGAATGTATTGCAGAATCGTAGTTGAACAATTACAAAGCATACGATAAGTCGATTGTAATGCAGCATTCATCGATGAAGAAAAACCTCTCTGCATTCATCTTATGTTTTTTTTTGCACATTTTACGTGCAAAGTTACACTCTCTAAAATATAGCCTCAACACACATGTCATGCTTAATTTTCGCTTTTTCTTGCAAATTTTCTGCAAATTCGCTCTTTCTGATTTTCGTATTACAACGTCACCAAAATCTTCTAAGCTATCGCTGCAAAATTAAATTCGTCAGTTAACTTGCAATTGCAAGTGCCAACTGGTTTGAGAATATTGCAGTATTGATGCACAAGAAAAAAAAAACAACGATAACAACAACAAGGGCGTTTGCATTTTTTAGCAGTTGTGTATAAATAAGAAAAGAAATGGCAAAACGTGCCAAGGGTGCTATGATAATATGTGCTCTTTTTTCATTTCAGGCTATAGGATTGACACGCTTTATAGCAATGTTGCATATTTTATTTTAGCGTTCAGAAGTGATAAAAATAGAAGATTTAGGTGATTATGAGCACAAGAACAAATAGCAGAACAGATGATGGAAAAAGGAACAAAAGGTAAAGACGCAAAACTTCCGCAAAGCGTCTTTGAGGACGGAAATTTGACAACCCGAAATTCAAAATATAGGAGCAGCAACATTGTGAATGTATAAAAACCACTCAATCGCAATTTGAAAGTTAGAAGGAATTGCGTTGCTTGTGGAACTGGAACTGGAAATTGCACAGCATTGCTTGTGGTGCAACACTTTTCGGTGCGCTGGAACTGATGCGCAAGACGACTACGAAAGAGCGCAGACTGAAACATTTACAAGTGGTAAGCCCGGAAAACAGTTCAAGCCGGATTTTGATAAAATGGATAGAGTTGTGAAAAAGTCGGCTTCCACGAAGAAGTGGCTGAGTGGCATGTGGTCAGATACACTCAAGCATGCCGTGAGAAGTACTAAAACCTACGGCGGCGGCGGTCCACATCCGTTTTTACTTTGCACAGTTGGGGGCCGCCGCAGACAAGTCAAGTCATTCATCTCGTTCCAGCCTCGTTTTCACACCGATGAATATGGTCGAGAACACCCCATATATGAATGTTATGTAAAGTAAGATGGAAAGTCTACGAAGTTTTGCTTCCATGTATACAGCGGCTGAAGACTTCAGATAAATAAGATCGGACAATAACATTCAGGCACTGTTCCTTTCGAAAATGGAACCAGCAGGGTTTCAACTGCATATGACGTGTGGCTCGAGCTTTGCGGCAATATTCCCTAAGGCAACTGAAAATTTCGAGTAGGAGCATGAAAGCGTGATCGGTGTGCGTCGATTGACCTATGAGATCGATTTCGGCTCACAATATGCAGCTCGGTCTGAGACTGAAGTGAGTCAGGAATCTTAGATATGGGGCGGGGTGGAATGTTTGCGGCCGGGCCGAACGCGTATACGAGTTGGTACACGTGGCACTAGGCGCAGCGCAGCCCAACGGCTCTTCTGCTCCCGTACACGCCTTGCTCGCGTTCGTTGTGCCCTCCCGGCGACCAACCCCCATGCAGTTCCAGTCTGGAGTTGTTGGACGGCTTTGGTGCAATGCTGTGGAAAGCGATCGAACCCACGTTACGTTCTTCTCCTTTCCTGCACTTTTAATCGAGTGCTTAACAACTTTTACCTGTCCTATATTAGTGCATTATACCTTTGCATATTATCTGTTGCTTTCCTCTGCTTTCTGCAGAGGTTACCTTTTCATATAGGTGTTCATTTATGTTGTATGTTGTTTTGAGCCCTATTGTTTTAGAGCAGACATTTTCCATATCGCAGATTAGCCATTTAATTTATTCGGCTACCGTCTACTAACGTTGTGAATGAGTGGGGTTATTTGAAGGCCGATATTGATAGGTTTTTAAAGGAACAAATCGGCGGAGTCAATAAAATACGCTCTCTCATTCACCCATTCACTGATTGTTCTAAATGATAACTAATTTCCATCAATAAATGTAAACTAACGCTAAATTGTTCGCATCTTTAACTCAATAAAATAAAATGATTCTAGCTATATTGCTATATGTAGAATTTTTATTTTTATTTTTATTTTTATTTTTATTTTTATTTTTATTTTTATTTTTATTTAAATTTGAAAAAGTAGATTGTAGAGGAAATTTTGAATGTTGATATATTGGAGTCAATGAATGCATAATGGCAATTCATAATTTCAGCATAGCAATGAAAAAAAAAAATTCAACATTCTGTTAGATATGACATAGTGCTGAAATTCTGCACGAAATTTGATATAACTAAGAGAATCGTTGCGTTTTGATGCAATGGAAGTGATTTTTTTTTTTTTTTTTTGAATGCAAAGCCTATAACACCTATCGTTTGTTACTACTCTTTATGAATCATTCCATAACATTCGGGTTTATTAGTCTAATTAAACGATAGCTATTTTAATTTAAATATGATTCTTATCAGCTTTTTTTTTTGAGAATTCATTTAAAATTACTATGATTAGAAGATTTTATGTTTTCATAAACGACGGATATGCATAGATTTTCGCCTGATAAACTGCGCTTTATCAAACTATCTCTCAAAAGCAAAAAAAAAAAAAAATTCTTGCCCGTTCTTCCAACTTTTCTCATCCAAGTTTTTTTTTTTTTTTTTTTTTTTTTTTTTTTTTTTGAAGGAATCAAAACGTTATTCTACTCAGTGAGGGTTATTCGAAAATATCTGCCAATAGCTTTACTAAGGTTATACTCAAAATTCTTATATTTTTCTTGTTTACGTATTCATCAATAAATGTGCCACAAAAATTGGTCTTTAAAGAAAGTGTTATATGCGAGAGAGTACTGTTTCAAAGGATACGTCTCATAAAGTTGGTTGCAAATTAATCTGTGCAAATTTCGTTAATAGTCTTGAAATTTGCTAGTCATACATATTATGCAGGTGGTCTAAATAAATTAGTCACTTAACGCACTATTTTGAACGTTTAACAACACACATTACCAGCCGGCTGCCTGTATGTGTATGTGTGTGTGTGTGTCTGTGTTTCATTTCCTGTTCGTCAAGGTTAAACCGATTGGGAAGACAACTTCCACAAGTGCTCTCTCTTTCGCTCGTTGTATAGGTGCACTTTCTCGAGACGAGTGAATAACCTTGAGCTCATCTCATGCGTTTTTAACATATTATTTGGAAACTCGAAGTCCAGCATATAGGGAACTTATGTTTAGAGCGAGGCTACTTCTTTACCGGTAATGCTATTATAGCACCGATTGTTTTACGTTTGTTTTAGAAGCATTTCGATTTGTTGGCTGACTGTGAAGGAATAAAACTCTACTGTTTGCTACCTTTTTTCCTCAAAAAATCCGTTTTAACTTTTCGATGTTTTGCTGTTAGACTTTCACATTCATACTTGGCACATTGCACCAAGTGACTTGAATTCAACCTCATTTTAATCCACTTCTTTATATTAGAGAGACTACGTTTGTGTTTATTAGGCGGGAGAAAATAACGGAATAATTTAGGTCGATTTATTCAGCACACCAAATTAGACGTAAAGATCGAACAGGTTCAATTATCCGAAGAATAAAGCTGATCTTTTTTTTCTCTGATATTGTCGTTTGGTCTACAGCAGTACTTTGACTGGGATGCCTATGAGATGTATTCGTTCGATAAGCGTTTCGTTTCTTAGTGCTGAGACACGATCTGTGGTTCTTTCGACACTGCTTCTACACACCTGTCCGTATCGCTTCATGATATCGGTAACCAGAAGGGACGCTTAAAAATTCCTGACATATTAGACCACTGAAAACTTGTTCAACTCAAATACTCTCAAAAACATTTTTTTGCCATCTTTCTTCCACATACCTCTTCAATTTCATGTGTGTTGAGCGCCGCATTCTAAAGCAGCAAACCGTTCTAAGAGGATTAGCTTGGTTGCTTGTGTTCGAAATTGCTGCAACGTACGGCATTGTCGAAAAGATCCTCCTCATTCTTCCTTAATCCCCGAAAATAGCAGATCTGGTTGTAATCATTATCTCATTCTCCTAATCAACCTTTCTAGTTCATATATATTTTATTTCCCACTTTGCTGTGAGGTTTGAAGCAGGACGTATATTAGAATCGTCCTGCACCAAGGAAAATTTTATCTCATCCTCACTTTACCTCCGCTGGTGGAAACCAATCGCACAAACACCACTAAATTTTATAGGGAACTCGGGAAGCTCTTGAACTGGCAAGGGGTCTTACCTCTCTATCGTTCACATAAGAGGGATCTGATTTTCAGAATGACTTATCATCGTCACAGAGGCGAAAGCAGTTCCTTCAATACGATGTATATTCCCGTGTGAAAAGTGCTTGAAAAGCACATCCTTTTCTGGGAAGTGCTGAAAACAATCGATGTGTTGTCCAGTAAATGTTGTGCTGCATAGGGCGTTGCATCTCTGCTGAGCCAACAACTGTTCCTTACGACAAATAAGAAAGCAAAAATGCTTGAGCGCTTTCACATAATGGCTATTTTCGGAATAATACATTTTCGAAGTGCATTCATTTCATTTATATTTTACGTTACTTTTGATGGTTTATTATGCTATTACTGACTACTGCTTCCAGTGATTCTGTTGATGCTGACGTAATATTAGAATATTAAGTGGAGTCGCGAACTCTTGTATGAAATAGTAGGCGTTCTAAGGTTCGAATATTTCAGAGCGCTCACTTGGTGCCTTATAAAGGATGCGTACGGTGCTATTGCTTGCTGCACTAATTGCATTAGCGCTTGCCGAACATGGTGATCCGCTAAGCGACAAGGATCACAATAAGGTTATTTTTTTCTCAAATCCAGAAAGGAATATCCTTCCAGAAAAAAAAATAATATAGTTGCATATTTTTTTGTCCTCAATAGCTATTTGAGATTTTTTTTTTGGAATTTTCTTTTGATAAATTTGAAAAAAGATTCGAATGATATGCTATTGATTTAATGATACAGAGATTGAGAAAGGAAAAATAAAGAGCAGAAGCAAACGAATATTTTTATGTATTCTAAAAAGGCGTTATTTGAGTTGTTCTCGATTGATAAATATTTCGACACAAGCACTAGTTATTTTGAGATATATTGAAGTCACGTCGATTTGAGCCTTTCTAAAGTAACACCACAAAGCACGAAAGTATGCAGTAGTATAACGAGTAGCGCATCAAGCATGATGCAGCACTGTCCCACCAAACTTCTCGTTTGGATCATTTTTATGCGGATTTTATCCTGTTAAGCGATTTATCTGTAAGGAAATTTTGGTGAAAATATCCCCGAATAGTATATTTTAAGAGGGTTGAAAAATCACTGAAGATGCTTTACTAGTTATACTACTGCATATTTTTGCGCATTTGCGATAATGTGAATTCAACGGCTGAGATCGTTTTTGCTGCCGTATTGCTCCTAAAAACAATCTATAAATCGTATTTAAATTTAACTAAACAGTTATTAAACATCGGCCTTAAAACCACCGATAATATATGTGTTGAAATTGCAAACTCAACATCTCATTTTATAAACGAATATTTGACATATACAAAAATGTTTGGAAGAATCCAAGTGGAATCTCCGAAAATACAACGGTAAAAAGCTTGCAAGCAAATTTCTTAAAGTGCATTATTGAATTTTAAACGATATCTTGAAAAATGTTAATGGATTTCTTATCATTTTAAGGGTGGCGAGCATGACAGCAAATATGACCATGAAGCATTTTTGGGAAAGGATACTGCCGCTGAATATGATGATTTAACACCAGAAAAAAGTAAAGAGAGACTCGCGTAAGTTTCACTATTCATTAAAAATATAGAAACGATTAATTCATTGGAATGGAATTTATTTGGGTAAGAAGGGTTATTTAAGCATTCACATAGAGATAATAAATAAGACGCTTCATGAATAATATCACTTTACAATTGTATAAAGTATGCCGAATTATTAGGACGATTGAAATAACATTTACGACGCATTTACCACATGGTGCTATTAGTTACATTCCAATACGTCGTCTGTATTCTACATTAGCAACAGATGATCACAATCGTATCGTTAAAATAGGAACGAATTTATCTATGCAATTCATCAAGAACGAACAGATGTTAACTGAATTAGTAGATAAATATCGCCGCCAATATTCTTCAACAGATATAAATTTATGAAATTTAAATTCATCGCTACGAAAAATGTTTCACATCAAAATATTGTGTTGATTTTTTCAGCATAATATATTTTTAAAACTTATTTTTACTAACATATACTTCAAAATTCTTGGGAAAAAAGAAATTTTTCTTATATAAGAAAAATTGAATCGATCTTCAAAGATATTAATCATCGTTTATAAGAGTTTACGCATTTATAGGAGCATTTAGCTCATAATTACCACAACGAGTACCACGAAGTTGTACATAGTGAAGATCTTTCATTGAATAATTTTCTCGATTATCTAGATTCAAAGCTTTGTTTTTTTTTTTCTTTTATTACTCACGTCTTTTTCCCTTCACAATTTTTGGTAACTTTTTAGTCGATTATTAAAACTTATTATATTTGATAGATTTAATGAATTAAACATGCTCTAATGAACGTTCTTATTGGGAGTAGCAAACGAGAAAAAAAAAAGGTTTTTCCTCTTTCCTCATCGCCTGGGATAATATAACTTTCCTTTAGCGATAAGGAAAGGATTTTTTTCGAAAATTTCTGCAGAAAATTTTAAAAAAAAAAGGTTTTTTTGTATCAATTCAACCGAATAATGCCGATCTCATTATAGAAAATTAGTGCCTAAAATGGATAGCGATGGCGATGGATTTGTGCAAGAAGATGAACTCAGGGAACATATCAAATTTATGCAAAAACGATATGTTAACAATGATGTCGATAGGACATGGAAGAATTATAATGAGGAGAAAATTAAAGACGGTAAACTTGAATGGAAAGATTATCGGTGAGAAATTTTTAAATGTTTATGTTTTTTTTTCCGCGAATTAAAAATTATATGCATACGCATATTATGCCTATATTATGCGTATACATATAATTATGCGTATGTTATGCGTATGCATATATTTCTGCGCATGTTATGCGTATGCATATATTTCTGCGCATGTTATGCGTATGCATATATTTCTGCGCATGTTATGCGTATGCATATATTTCTGCGCATGTTATGCGTATGCATATATTTCTGCGCATGTTATGCGTATGCATATATTTCTGCGCATGTTATGCGTATGCATATATTTCTGCGCATGTTATGCGTATGCATATATTTCTGCGCATGTTATGCGTATGCATATATTTCTGCGTATGTTATGCGTATGCATATATTTCTAAGTGTCCTTTGTTTTCAATTTGGAATCATTGCAATTAGATTCGTAAGGTGTATTGTATAAATAAAAAACATTCGACGAAAAATTTCCGCTATTTTTTAAAGAATTGTTAAATTTAAAGCGCCACAAGATTTTGCATTCCAATTTTTCATTTGAAAGGCATTTATATTGCGATCGAAAAATGCTTTAAGAATTCAAAAAGCATTTCGATGATGTAAAAAGAGTTGTTCGACAACGCATCGTTATTTTCTTAGGGCATTATCTAATTAGTTGTTGTGGTGGCCGATCCTTAAAAAGCGCATAGTTGGGCCAATTTTCTTAGCGCGCCCCTCCACTTGTGATCTTACTAATGTGGCATAAGTTGATGAACGTATGTACCACGCAGCGTGTTCTCGGATATCACATTTGTGGAACTATCGTGTAAGTATTCACGTCAAATAGTACCGTTGTTTTAGCGTTACGACGACAATAGGTGCGTATTCGTAGTTATTTCTATGACGTTATTAAGCACAATGCCTTATGGAATACCTCGATTTTTCCCCTACTTTCAAGTAAAATGGATCTTCATTTGAATGCGTTTTTCTCTTATGGGAGGAAGAAGGGGGTACCACCTTTCCTGTGTTCTAAGGTTGGAGTTGAGTCTTTCGTTCACTGAAAGAAGGCGGTAACACCAGGTAAAAGGCGAACTAGATATTACAATGAGAAGAGGAGAAGCGACAAGACTGTAATTTTTAGTGAAATGGTGTACGGTTCACCGGATGGCGAGGGACAGGAACTGTCGCCTGAATATGCGAAAATGGTCAGCCGTGATGAGCGACGATGGAAAGTAGCTGATTACGACTCGAATGGTGTTCTTGACCGCACCGAATATGGTTGTTTCATGCATCCGGAGGATTGCGACCATATGCGTGATATTGTCGTGGCGGTATGCACTAAGTATCGTTCAAAATTTAAATAGCTATACATTAGAGTAGTGCAACCTGCATCATCTAGAGCTATATCTCCGTTCAACTTCTCCCTAATTCTCTGTTGTTGGGAAACACAAATTTAAGAAAACTTGGCCTCACATTTCAGTATTTTTTCTGCATACCAATCTCAAGATCTTATCTGCTCTCATTTGAAGTATAAATGAAACTTTTATTCATGAATTAAAACTTTGATCCCTGCCTTTCTTATTGCTAAAAAAGAGCGAAGTTTACGGGGATTGAATGATGTCGACAATGCGGTACCTATTATGTAGTTGCATTGTTTTAAAATTAAATTCCTCTATTGCAACGAAGAATAGGTCGATATTGTTGCTATTTTTATATGCACTGCATTTCATTATCATATTGAAAGTTATTAGTTTTGTTGGTACACTTTAAAGTTACACTGATTGGTCTGGAAGGTATCCAGAAACTGATCTAGATACTATCGATATTATCTAAGTGACTCGCAGAAATTCTTTTCAGAATGTTTGAGCATTAAAATCAATATTGCATACTATTGAAAAGCTTGTAAAATATCTAAGAAGGATCATTACCACTAATATAACTGTAATTTTTCTCATCTCATCTATTTAAGCTGCTTCAGCTATGACACGCTTCATATAAACCGCAAAAATTCACCGTCTATAGCATCCGTTGTTAAGCAATGGCGAAGATTGTTGCAATAGAAATGATGGTCACTAATTTCGTTGAGTTCACAACTTAGCATATGATGGTCATTTTGATGCTGTTGATTTCGTTTGAAATAATATCTAGTTGCTGCTGATTATGCGAGAGTGTTTATTGTGGTTCTTCTAATTACTTAATTTGCAAGTGCTCACTGGCAAATGATTGCTGTCCAGAGCGGAAATGGTCGTCATGCAGATCTTTATTTTTGATTTCTCTCACTATTTGGGATTGCTCGGTTGCTATTTGTATCCTTTACTAATCAGCTGCGCTTGTTAATATCTGCAATTATTGCATCCATTATGACTTGCTTCGAACATCGAAAAAGAGAATCGAGTATGTCCGACGCAGAGGATGCCCATTGCGAAGTGCCATCGAGACGGAAAGTGGAAGGCTGCTATTGTGGAAGACAGTTTCTCTAAGAAGGTTGTTTCAGACGCTATGGATATCTTTGAAAGTGTGGGACTGCTGAAAAGTGCTGAGGATGTCAAGAAAACAAGAATAGGACTCGAGAATTCGGGACAGTACACTGTTTGCACGACGGCGACAGAAAAAACAGCAATGGACAACCAGAACAAATGAAAGGAGGTCTTCCATCATCTGATATGGGCGTGTGTACTGTTGGAGGATCTCTTGCTGACTTTGTTCTCCATGGGCATATTCTGAGACAAAGTAAAACAGCCGGTATCTTAGAGGAAAAAAAATGAGGACAGTGTTCGTCAAAGGCCACCAACTTTGAGGAACAGGCGACTGATGTGAAGAATTGCTCAACGGTGAAATAGAAGTCAACTGTTGTGGCCTGAGTGTCATCGGATAGTTTGGCCTCGATCAGGAAGAATTCCTCTTGAATCGCACAAAACCAGTCGGTGAAAAATTGGTCCCAATGTGAGATACATTTAGGCGGTCAGGTGTGCCGTAACGGGGCCGTTTTATTTCGTCAACGACATTCTCGACTTGCATCAGTTCGTCGAACAAAGCTGCAAGGAAGTGGCCTTCCGTAATCCGCAGTGAATTGCGCTTTGCATCGGTTTATTCTAACAACGCAGTGGTTGAACTAATTTCGTAGGGAAGAAGTCATGCCGATTGTTTTGTTTTGGTGAGCCCAAATCTAGATATCGATCCAGCTCAGGACATGTGGATGAGTGGTTCACAAGAAAGACCCGAGAAATTCGGATGAGTTAGGTAAAATCATGACCAAAGCATGATATAATATACCACCAGAACGATATGCTAATTTAGTTGCCTTCATGGTAAAGTAATATGCTGCTGTTATTAAAGCAATGAGCCGTTCTTGCTGAATAGGAACGATCAATCTGTCATTGTATGTGCGAAGTTTCTTGAAGTATGGTCGCTAGTTTCCCGGAACTGACCAGTTTTTAATCATATAGGGGCTGTAAATGCTGATCTGAGATGAGAAGCACAAACAACCGTCAAAACGATCAGAAATGCTTTCGAGTAGGAAGCATAAGAAGTAAGTATACTTCCAAGCATGAATGATTTCAACCATATAACAGTACTCTAAAAGAAAAAACGACCGTTTTAAAGAATAATCGAGCATCGTTTTTGATCAAATGGTCGCCATTGTATGAACGTTCTTTTAACGTGTATATCGACCGTCTGCTATTAACTATTGATCTAGAAAGATAACCACTACGGAATGTGATGAATATATTCCACAGCGTTGATAACGCTATCGATATCTATAATCATTTTCTGGATACTTTTTCCAACCTCATATAAATTATATAGAAAATAGAAAGAAAATTTTTCCAACGTTTTAAATCTTTGCTGAACTATTGTTGTGATATTCAAATATTTTCTTTACATAAATAGAAAAAAATTCCTTTCTTCTTCATGAGCAAAGAAATTAGAAGTGATTAGTAGTTTTGTTGTCAGCGTATTTTAATGCGTTAATTTTCAGGAAACAGTAGAGGATATCGATAAAAACAAGGATGGTTTCGTCGATCTAGAGGAATACATTGGTAAGTGAAGTTGTTCATTAGTGCAATAGAAGTTCTGTTATTAGATTAGCTAATATGCTAATTGCCTTGAAGGTGATATGTACCGACCAGAGGATTATCCGGAGCTGAATGGAAAGGAGCCTGATTGGGTGGCCAGTGAGCGCGAAATGTTCAAAGATCATCGTGATAAAGACGGTGATGGCAAGCTTAATCAGGTATGTTTTATAGTGTGCAAATTTCCATCAAGTATGCGTTATATATATTCCCAGTACCAAAGTTTTATATGGATCTTTTTATTATGCAGCATCATCTATCGTGCAGTGATCGATTTTGATGCCATTCGCTTTTAAGACTCGATGAAAACGCTTTGTGAAAAAGCAGAATATTATCTCTCTGCTCTAATTTAAAAAAAAAAAAAAAGACATTTTGAGGAATTTTATGCTTTAGTGAGAAAAAATTACTTCGTATTTCCTCATCCGTAGTGACTTTTCCCATTAGCCGACTTTACGATATCACTTTTGATCAGAGACTCTTCATCTAACTGTTGTATGAAACGAATGCGACTTATTTAATTTACGATGAAATCATCGAACGTTAAGCGCTAAAATTTTGTGTTTTCTGCTGTGATCGATAGCGGTGCGTAATATCAATATATTTTCTATGCGATGCATGTCAAGTTCACCTAAGACTTTTCTGCATTATTCTAGCGTTCAACTTTTTCTTTGTTTCCATAATGTCTAGTGGGTGTTATGACCGATTATATAAAGTCATTGCATGCTGTAGCAATGAACCCACTGTCGCACATTGCAGTCAAATGTATGCTGCAAATGCTTAGTGAGATTATTATCAAAATTTAACGCCAATACGAGTTGAGTTGTTCCTGGTAGAGCTGATTGAGGGATCGTTTAATGACCAGCATCCAAAATTTTCATAACACAAGAACACGCAGCAAATGCATTATGAAATTGAAGCTAATGTGTGATCAATTTCAGGATGAAATGAGGGATTGGATTATGCCAGTTGGATTCGATCATGCGGATGCTGAAGCGAAACATCTCATTGGTATTGCAGATGATGATAAGGTGAGCATTTCATCAGCGCAGAAATGCTCCTTTTAACAACCCTCTCCCCCCCCCCCCCCCCCCATTAATCTTGTTGGTATGCGAAAAGTACTAATTTATAAACTTTGTTAAAGCAGCTGAAAGTCGAATATATGAATATTGCGCTTCAGATGATCGTTTTTGAGGGGGCGCTCTTTTTTTTTCCACGTTTTATCATTCTTGAGGAAAGAGGTTGCAATTATGCGTTTCCTCGTTGATAACTCTGCTATTAACGAATATCAGAACTAGGAGAACCTTCTGAGGAATGAATTAGGTCGCTAACAAACATTTATATACGTCATAAAGAGAAATGCTTCTGAGGAATAAAAGCAATAACTAGCATCCTTCTTGTAGGTCCACGATTAATTATATGTATTTGCGCTCTTGCAATTTAATAGAAGACATGGAAATTAAGGATCACTAAGAGATATTTATGTGCGGATCATAAACTATTTAAGAAAAACGGCAAAATATTTAAGGATGGTAAACTTTCGATGGAGGAGATACTCGCACATTATGATACGTTCGTCGGCTCACAAGCGACCGATTATGGAGAGCAATTACAAAAGCATGATCCTGCGGAACTCTAAGAGGAGAATGAAAAATAAAGAAGAAATCACCTCAATTCATTTGCAAATCATCAATGAACAAATATTTATCAAACATGAACTTTTATCAATAATAATTTAGAAATTGCAATTGTCACATTTAAATTCTCTCAAAACAATCATAAAACAATTCACCTAAAGTGCTTCAAATTACCAAATTAATCATTTATTCCTACCATTTAAAAAAAAAATTGTTTTTTTTTTTGCATTGTTTTTATTTATTTGTTATTACTTCTTTGTCTTTTTTTTTTCCTGCAAATCAATTGTAATTCTTTTTCCCCATTCTCTCTCAAAGTTATATTCTCGTTGCATAACTTATAAAACGATGCATTTATAATAATATTTGCCGTCTTGTTTTTCTTTCTTTCTTTTTTTTTTTTGCTGTTTTCCTTGTCGATCCTCATGTTATCCTATTGAGGCATGTGCATTGAAAAAAAAAAAGAAATTGTTTTGAGGGCGCTAAACGCAAACTTCGACTATTGATAAACACCAAAGTTTGTGATATTTGTTTGCATTGTTGCAGAAGGATTTCTTCGCACAGCTTAATAATACCTTCATTCGCGTTACCTGGAAGGTGTTAATTAGGAAGAGGCAGCAACTTTTTTTTTGAACACGTGGAATTTTTATGACAGAAGATGCTATTATACAAATTCTTGGGTTAGTCATGCAACGGGGAAGGTCTTTTTTAAGGATGAGTTCAAATTCTGTGCGATCTTGGGATATTGCACTATATAAGGCTCACATTGATACAGTCAACATGGTATTTTTTGAATATCTCGACTCATAATCGCAAAATATATAGGCGTAAAAAAGTGCGCTATCTATATTCCTTCAAGGTTTCCTCTCTTTCCGCTCCATCTTCATTTCCAGTAAGGCGTTGAAGTGGATTCCCAGTTGTTAGTTGCGCTTCCGCCATTGGTAGAATAGTGCAAAAAGCTTTATCACGCTTATCTTGTTGTGCGTTCGAACAGTTCGGTGGCATACGCAGCTAAGACATGGCTGAGTACCGCGTGTCTTTCTTTCAGGGCGACCGTAGGGATTGGTGGGAAGAGAAATGAGGGGGAATGAGGTATAAAAGGCATATTAAGTTTTACGGCGATCACCTGCTTCAACATGTGTTAGTCGTTGGGCCATTTCATGTTCGTTGCAGAACTGACCATTCCTCAATCGCTAATCGATGGAAGTTTCCGAGATGCGGTGACGTAGTCTAAGTCAGGAAAGGCGGATATTCGGTATTTGTACAGGTAGAAATTATAAAGTATACTGTTGAAAAATAATTTCATCTTTTATACAGTTGCACATTCGACGCAACAACAGTCACTGATGAGGAGTTCTGTCGACATCTTCCGGAAAAAGGTGCAAATTATAGCGGCGTCCTATATGTCTTTCTTCAATATCGCAACGTTACATTTAAAGGCGCTGCATAAGGACCGCGATGAACGAAGTTAATTTTAGGTCGGGGGAGGGGAAGTACAAGAAAGGAAACCGTGGTTTGATTCAATGCACTATACATCGACGTAGAGTGAAATAACAGAGAAAAGTTATGCAAAAAAAAAGTGCTTTCTCAAATTTGGCAGATTCGTTTAGCTAGTCATATTAGCTAGCGGTTTATCAAACCGCCATTTGCATGTCAATGAAACTAGACCATAGCGAATAATTTTACCGCTTAAATTACAAATTCACTATGCAAATTTCAATTCAGCTTTTCCGCTTTATTTAATGGTGATTCATCGCGTTGAGATAAATCGAAAAATTCATATTCAATACAATCATTACTGTTGTTCTCTACATTTAAGTATTTTTGACACGTATTTCTTTTGATTGCACTCTCCACGTTCACAGTGTTTATATGTTTTGACTTTATTTCTTCATCAATGAAGTTTTTCACTATTCTTCTGAGAAGAACGCCTCTATTTTTCCTGTTTTCTTAGCATCTTTTGCAATAATGATTGCAAATATTCACAAAAAAAAAATTTGCATATCTATGCAAAATGTCCACATATATATTACACTTGTCTTCTCTTGTCTTCATTAATACGTTCAACGCAGTACCGATTAAAGTACTGCCTATGTAATTGTGGCAAGCGTATCGACAACTCGATTCGCTAATCGCTTTGCATGCGCCCAGCTTCTCTGGTTTTTAATTTTTACAACAAAAGAGACTTTTATTGTTTTTCCAGGCATTTTTTTTTGCAGCGGAAGTGAATTTTAATACTTTTGCTTTGTTTTCGAAAAATGTTTAGCCGTGAGAAATTTGGACACGATGATACAATATTTTTAGCCGAATTATGTGGGATGTATCGAACACTGTTTATATCTAGAAAAGAAAATACTTTTGCTTTAATACAACCCCACAAATGCTTTAACATCAAAGAGTAATTATTTACCGTACGCGATCGACCGGTAATAGCAAACATATGCGAGATGCGGAGGGAAGGGTGGGAAGGGGGGAGGGGTGGGGGGGGGGAGGTATTTGCCTTTTGAATCTCTCACCAGTTATGCGTGATTCAGCAAATATCGTAGTAAAACGGTAACCGACAAGTAGCACCAAAATCAGTTTCGAAAAACACCATTAGGTCATCGGGCTGTCTTTCTTATTTCATCGCCTGCCCCTCAAATATTACAGATCACTTCAATTTTTTGAGCTTCGGTGAGGGAATTAGAATGGCTTCCTCACTTCCTATGAAGTACATCTTCAACAAGCGAAGTGCAGCTCGACAAAATTTGCAAGCCCGAAATGCGACGACACCTAGAGTCCTGCATCGTCTGATCACCGAGGATGTAGATATGCTATAGCGGTTGTACTTTACCTCTGCAGAAGCCGAACATTTTGAACACCCTGATTCAAGTTCAGATATTGAAATGTTCCGCAGCTCCATAGGGTTGGGGCACTAACATCGGACTGACAAAATGTCGAGCACGCAAGGCAACAAAGCGCCGTTCCCCTCAACGCTCTGCAACTTCGCATAAGTTTTTCCATCCTTTGCTTCTACTTCGATCTTTCATTGTGGTGCTTCATTTTCTCTCAAAAATTTTCCCAACCCTTCGCTACTAATTTTGCAAGGGTGAACTGTTTTGTACCTTCGGCGTTTCTTGCCTCTGTCTGATCTCGCGGTTTCCTCCAAACAATTTCGTAATCAGAAAACGTTGTTCAATAAGAGGAGTGCCGAAGTTATCAGTTAACTGCGGTACCTCTTTTGAGAGTAAGCCTCCGTTGCTGGGTGTGGTGTGATGCCCTTTACTATGGTTTTGCATTCGCATTCCAATTTGCAACAATCACGCGCCGCCTCCCGCTATTCATATGAAACTGTGCTCGACAAACCTCAGGATATTAAATGAGCATCACCATTCCATAGTCTCTGTAGTCGAAGAAAAACTGCAAACCTCAAAAGAGGTGCGTCCGAAAACGATAGCATATGCTGCATATTTTTCTTTCGTGCAGAGGGACATTATGCTACAGCTGTTCGTTCAATTTACTGCGAGCATTTCAGAGAATGGCATACCTTCAGATTTTGCATTTGATCGTTTATCGCGATTTCCTTGTAAGCTGTTTTAAGTAAGCTTAGACCTACATCTGGCGTATTATCTTCTATTAAATTGCTGCTACAATTAAAATTAACGTAAAACTATATTCTAATGAAATTTATAGATTAGAGATGTTGAGCGTAGCATTTCGTTAGGCGTTTAATTTAGTATCGAAATATCACCATCGCGAAAAATGCACATCGTGAAAATGCTATAGGATGCTGGGATGCATTGCTCTAGAATGTTTGTATTCGACGATGTGGCTTGTCTTTTACTATTTATTTCAGGGACTTCAAGTATTCTTAGTTTGTTGTGCCAAGTGCTAGGATTAAGGATAAGTTCCACGTTTGAAGAGGGTAATTTCTGCGGAGACGTGAATTTGATAGGTGAAAGGGAGGAGAGAGAGGAGTGATGATGGAGGAATGACAAAGTCGGCAATTTTCAGAACTGGTATGCATTGTTAAATTGTCGCTACTGTTAAACCGTTCATGCATTTCAATTTTATTTTCTGCAACTCGTTGCCTCACTTCGTCAGGTAAGCAGCTCCATATATGTCGGTTTGGGGGGGGGGGGGGAGAGTTTGCACTCGAAGAACGAAAGGGGGAAGCTCATGTCTGAGAGGAGCTTGTAACGTTTTTACCTTGCCAAAGTGTATGTGCATTTAACAGGTGCCCATGAAGAGAAGAACTTCCGATGAAGAAATATGGTTTTTTTATTGCCTTCAAAGCTTGCATTGTCATGCCATAGGTTGTGAAACGATGTTTTGCCTAGACGTATTTGCTCGTGCACATACGTTTTCCCACATAAATACCTATACAAACGGTGATCCAACAGTAGCCACGAAAAGTTTCACTTCGTCGGCTGAAGTGATGGGAAACTCTTTGTCTACTGTGGAGGTTGACGTGCACTTTTTCAGGAAATTTGACATTTATTCTAGTGACGGCACAAGATGTTGCGGAAAGTAAACGTGGTGCCTGGACACCAATGTGTCAGGCATTTTGTTTTCCAACTTGCCGGATTTCGCATAACATGCGTAGTACCTATTCTTGTATCCCAGCCCGCCTATCCTTTCGCAGATTCCTTCCCCCTCAATTGTCCCCTCATTATTTTTCTTTCCTTAAGACCTTGGCGCATAGCGTCGGATGTCTTTCTCTCTAACATATCCCCAGTCATTGACAAAATAGTCCAAAGGCGCCGACTGTCATGTTAAGGACCCCAACATGCACTACTTCTGGACTACCCGTGGTGCCCAGCCCCAGCCAGTTGAGAGCGGATGTGGCTGGACCAGTTCAAAGGTGAGGATTGAATGATCGAACGAGGCGGCGTTCGTTGCTGAGTCGGGTCCACGACCAAGCAGGTAGTCTCGTCCGTTCACATAATTGCGTCCGTGGAACTTCTTTGCCACCAGTATCATTTATGGCTGAAATAGCCTCGGCAGCGTTTTCTGCTCTCCCTTATTTGTAAACTAATTGTCTGAAAACTTATCGGTGAGCACATTTATTAACCTGCGTTAAGTTCGTCTAGATGCCTTTCGAAAGTGGAATATTTTGTCGGTTTTTTTTCCGTTGCAGGATGTCACTAACGAGTCGCCTCATTCGTTGCTTGATGCCAGTGCAAGCACGTACAGCGTTCTCGGCCGCACCTCAATGCACAACAGGTATTGAGCATGCAGAGGAATTGAAAAAGGTTCTATTTTTATTTTTATTTTTTATTATTTGTCTATTAGTATGCTTCTACTGCGTATGGAATGCGGATGTAATCGAACGTCGAAGTCGTCTTTTAACAGAAAGTTTCTGATTGCTTACCTCGAGAATAAAGGTAGCAAGAGGAAAAAGTTTCCTATTGAACGCGTCAATGGGAGCTTGATGAAATGAGCATCGATCGATCGTTGATTAAATAATCAAGTTTACAACCGACCAACCTTCATTTTCATACACGGCTTCCAGTACAGTTCAAGATTGAAATGCACGTTCGAACAAAGGGATTCCACCGTTTATCTTCTCACCTACGAGTTTATTCACGTTTGTTAGTCTGTTAACCGTGCCATCTTTGGAATACTTCCTCAAAACTATGGACTGGTGCTTAGAAATACTAACATCAATCTTGCGGAAAATATCCTAACTTGTTCGTTTTCAATTCTGGGGTTTCGTGTTCGACACCAACCTGAAGTGATTTCGGCCACATGATCGCCGCTGTAGATGAACATGTTTGATGAATGGGTTTGGGTGCTGTGGAGTAAGCAATTTGATCGTTTGAATAGTTGAATATGAAAGCGGTCGGGCGAGTAGCGACGGACCGTATTCAAAAAAATGACGAGAGGGGGGGGGTGGCCAATTTTTAATCTATTCCATATACACCAACATATGTCTTTATACAGCGTGACTTCTGTGATATATAGGGGTGCAAATGCAATGCTTTCATCAGTACCGTTCTGCAAGGCACATCTGTGATGCTGAAGTGCTCCTACGAGCATCTTAAGCGGTATTAATCAATTATTAGGATCCGGATCCGTGGCAAGTATCGCATTTCTGGTTTACTGAGGTGCCAGTACTGGGCCACGTATACATAATGATAAAGCACCACAGATAAGAAACGTATGTTTTTTGAACGGTTATTAAGACGAGTGCTTTTCTCTCGTTTTATTTAGGCTAGTGATATTCCGCGTAGTTCTCATTAATTGATAAGCAAGAGGCTCTTCGGCTAATGGAGGTTTCAGAAAAAAGACTAGGCGGCAATGTGGAGTGATAGCACCTAAAAAACATTTGCAGTTTTTTCGTGGTACTTGTGTCGACCAACTGAAAGCAATGCGTCTTCGCCAGTAATGTTGGAGTAATCCAAAAATGCCTCAATTTTGCTTCTTTGTAATCCAAAAAAAAAAGCACGGAAGAGATGCCTCTTTGTCAGCATTTTTACAATGCTATAACCTACTGTAGCATAAGAAAAACCGATCGTTGTGCATTAGCTTGCCTGATGCTTTAAGTTTTTTCCATTTAATCAACCAGATAAGCCATAGTGCTCTCTAAATACGTCACTGAGTCAGTCCACCATGGTTTCTTCCATAAAAATTATCAAGTCATACAAGAAGAGGCATCTTCTGTAGTCTACAGGCTTGAAAAATATATTCAAATATTTTGCAAGTGGATTGCGCAGACGTTTTTTTTTTTGCCATTTTATGTGCAATACAGTGGGCGGGCTTTAATTGCGCCAAATTACGGCGGAGTCATTGAAAAATTTTCCTAATGCCGAAAAAATCGATGGAACTTATCTTGTGCGGGGGCGAGAAGCACAATTTTTGCGCGTTTTATGAACCTTAATAAATATTAAATGTCAGTATGGCACCCTTATTGCGTTGTATTGGGTCACAGCATCATGTGCTTTCCAAAACCTTTTATGTTTTTCGCCTTTGGTTCACTCGCCTGAGTTTCGAATGATTTGTTTCATCCTTTTTTAGTTACTTATGTGGAATACTGGTTGCTAGAAAACGATTCTTTCAAACTTGATCTTTCTAGAGAGGGAAGAACGAAAAGAGCAAACCGACGGACTACAAATGCAGCGAGTACCTGAATTTCAGCACCTGGTCCTTCTACGATAAAGAAGTCAGTGAAAATTTTTAAATTGTACATGAAGCTAGAGATTATTTATGCACACCTTACAGAATTCGAGTGTTTTTGCATATCATCCGCTTTTAATGAGACGGAGTTTCCACTCCTTCATCCGTTTCGTCAAGGTATAGCGAGCCCAATAAGGGCTGCATTTGATATGTATTTTCGGTTAGGCGCCTGACCGTGTTACGAGAGGAAGCTATGCACAAACGGTTACGCTTTCGGAATATTGCCGCAGGCTTGAAATATATTTGATATATCTTTTGGCAAATGATTGAGAGTTACTTTTGCTTCGACTTTCATTGTCTGTGACTGTGGGAGATAGCGATGGCAGCAGGGACCTTAGGTGGTGCACACTTGAGATTTGATTAAAATAGTTGAGACTTTCAAAAAAAGGAAGAAAGAAAAAGAAGAGAAACTAATCGCATCATCTAGCGTTTGGATCACCACTCCCTGCCCCTCTTCGCCAATTTAGTTTCGCTCCTCACTTTCTATGCCTGTTTGTGACCTTTCTACGAAAATCCATCGTAAATCAATCAGCTAATTTGAAACCGTGATGATCCCGCATTCCACAACATCCATCAGACATTCTAACTTTGTTTTTTGCACCTTTGGCCATGCTGGGTGCTTCATTGATAAATATTAAACAACATACGCCATCATTCTGAAGTGGCTAACAAGAAAAGACTTATTTGGATTTTGAAGTTCTGCTTATTCTTCGCGCAT
Source organism: Ascaris suum (assembly GCA_013433145.1). Taxonomy (NCBI): domain Eukaryota; kingdom Metazoa; phylum Nematoda; class Chromadorea; order Rhabditida; family Ascarididae; genus Ascaris; species Ascaris suum. Next base: position 7,492,957 of record CM024189.1, read on the forward strand.
TTTAGAATTACTTGTAATTTCAGAAAGAACTTGGACCATCACGACTTCCTCAGCCGTCCAACAAGGTGCCAGCTGTGGAGCCACGCGTAACTAAAAAGTAGTCCTCCCATGTCAAGATTAATCTAGACGAAATAGGTGTAAGAGATTTTTCTGTACTGTGTTGCTGCATTCCGATGTTGGATTGCTTGTATAGATATATTACTAAAGAGTTGCTAATTTCATTGTCGCAAGTTTTTTGTGATTGATGATTAGCGAATGCTGTATATTAATGAGCGTTGCTTTTTTTTTTCATGAGAAGCTACGAACTGCTGATTTAAGTTCATTGTGATGAGCATGCTTAAGTGCCGTCCTAGAGGGCCAACAAGAAAAAGAACTATCGGAATGCTATCCTATCTTTAGCGATGATGCATATATATGCCCATTGCATCTCGATTATGTCAACAGTTTTTGCTCTCTGCACGAATTTTTTTCATTCTGCGTTATATAAAATAGAACATTTGTTTATTGTTTTATGTCACCAAGCAATATAAGGGGAAGTTATTCTTAGATGCGATGCCTCATATGATGCTGAACGTTTATTGATGTTGTGTTAAGTGGTAGTGCAGGGGAAATAATCATGAAGTGGTGAGCAATGTACTGTCGTTATAAGGTGCAACTACCATGTCTTAGCGTTTATCTTTTGCTATGCGAATCACCGAAAGATCGGAATATGATAGCGATAAAGATATGGCAATATCCCATGCATGTTGCAAGCGTTCTCAGGTGCTCGAAATGACTTTTGTTTATCGTTCACCTTTGCATATTTTCATGGAAAGTGTGGTTGAACCACCTTGGCTGTTTACCTGTAACATGTACTGCGGACTTGTTTATTCATCCATACGATAGTTCCAAAATTCACAATTGGGGAGATGAATACGGGAAGCTCAAGATGCACTCTGCAGCTTAGGATCATCTATAGAAAGTTTTAAAGTGGTGCGGAACCACAGCTTTAAAATTTTCACCAACTTCACAAGTTGGGTTTTTTCGACAATCTCTCGTACGGTAAGGTTTGGATTTTTCGGCGGCGATTAGCACAACTGATCGGTCTTGTAGGAAGAGGCACGAACGGAAGAATCTTCTCTATTATTCTCTGAGTATCTTTACAAACCGTCGACATGTTGATCGAATAGCAAAAAAAAGTGCTTTACATACCACCTTACGCGAGTTGATCCTGGATTCGTTTTGCGCACCTCTATTTAATATGGTTATGTTTTTCAAGTGTAAAATCATCATAAATCAGGCAAAATATTCATTTATTGTGACTTATGAGATTTCATCGGTTCGATGATGACATGACATTGTGGGCAAATTGGTGAAGCACGAGAATTGTTAGAGGCGTTCGTATTCACATGAGGGTAAAGCAGCTGGCTGCCTGAAGAGATGTAATCCAGAGCTGTGATTGGTCGTCGTTGTGTAAGACGTCCTGTTCAATATGTTCCTTATACCGTCGATGATCGATGAAACATTTTCTTGGATGAATTCGTAATTTGTTAATGTGATTTTCAAAAAACATTTCTAGAATTATGCAGAATATGCTTCATCGGTGAATAGCGGAAAATCGCGTTTCCCAAACCTAAAAAAATAGCGATAAGTATTCCACCAACGAAACTATCGGATATTTCTACTTACAGACAAATTATATATGTCCATTGTCAATAGATACTTCGAAATTGTTTAGCGCAGCGGCGGTTGCATGATTATACATTTGGGTCTAGATTTTTATTGAATAAAATATCTAGCATCTCTCCGTTTAAAGCAGAAATTTGAATAGCATGATCTTTATGGAATTTCTTTGTGAATATTTGTCGATTTCTGTTTCTTTACGATATAGTATGGCTGTTATGGGTAGTTTTTAAAGCAAATATCGGTACTTTTTATTTAGCAGTTATGATTTATCAGGCGTCCACACATTAAATGCATCTGAGGTTTCTTTAAAAAGTTAAACATCACTAAAAAATAGACATGGAACGTAATTTGTTGGAAAGTTTCTTTAGCAGTTTTTAAAAAATTCTCATTTACCTGACCATACTGCTTCTGTCTATCGGCATCCTCTTTCCAAATCTGAAACAAACATTAAATGAGCCTCGTCGTTCTGTGATATGAAGCGAATTGTGTAAGGGAACCGATCAATCCACCTTCATCTCCCTCTCCCTCCGTCCTTCCTTCTTTCCACAGTTTGACAATCGGACACATGGCGCCCCCCCCCCCCTTTGTCCTTGATCAGCGCCGAGAAAAAACACGTCAACTCTTCTCACCGCGTTAAATAACATGGGTATCAATTGCAACTTCTTTCTCCGTTCCTTCCGATTTGGTGAGGCGATGAAACAGTGTGCCCCCTTAACTTGCAAATAATCTGATGTTTCCCAATCGACAAGGAACTTGTTCCAAAACTGCGTATGCTCCTTGATATGATTTCTAGCTTTACATGTATGCATTGTCTTGGAGGACTTCAAGGGATGGACAAGGGAGGAGGGTGGCGTGAGCAACCTGTGTTCAAAATCCAGCATAACACAACAGCCAGTTAAGTTCCACCAAAAAAAAAAATGTACGGTTATTGACATCCTTAAGGCTTTAAAGGAGATCGAGGGAACCCTAGATTTTTCATGTATGTTTTGAAAATGTCTCGATGTTTTTGTTACTTCAGATTGCTCCATAACCTCAGACCACATTGCTCCAGACGCCCATACCTGCAACTAGACATTACTCACCTAGTTGAATGATTCGCTGTGTCGAAAATCACAATCTTCTCTGAGGCAGCTGGAAGTGTGCATAACAAAGATATAAAATTGTTGCAAAAGACCTTTAGCAATATTATATGGACAATCTCCAGTTTACATAAGTGTGGTCATGTTCACTCAGTCGGCCATTAATGCCAAAAATTAACCGGGATGTATTGCATGCAACAATGGGCAAAGGTTCATGAGGGTTGCAATTGCAATTACATGAGGAACATTCTTCAAAAACCTCTCATAGCTGAACTCAGAGGGAAAAAGACGTAGATGAAAGATTGCACCAATATGAGGCACAAGAAATTCAGCTAACAAATAGCGGCCTTCTTAAACCGTATCTGATGAATAGTGCATTCTCTTCAGTAATAACTTTAGCTGCAAGTGCTTTTTTGATATCCAAACTGCGATCTGCATTTTGTTGTGTCCACCTGCCATCGGTTTTTTTTTTTGAAGCATGCATAAACTGCGATACTTTTACATCGAGGCAGGTGAACGATTCAGCTCCTGTCAATTGACATGTCCACGAAAAACTGGCTCCATGCAGAATCAGTAGCAATACTTGCAAAGACAGGCATTTCGATAAATTTTGGGGTCAAGTGGTCTTCTGGGATGCGTATTTCCATCGTATTTCACCGTCGAAACGTTTGGAGAGTTGTGATCATTTTGGTTCATGAATCGAATAACGGATCAAATAGCATCGCTGAACTATGAAATAAATAACGGATCAAATATTGTGTTTTATTGGAAGAACGATTAGAGATAAAGGATATAAGTTTAAAGACTTTATGTAACACATACCGAACCATACTTGATCTGTCCATGGGAGCTCTTTTTCCGAATCTGCAAATTTGTAAAAAATTTTCCAGTAGTTCAATGGGAGCACAAATAGCAAAGATGCTTTGTTGAGGCTCGAAAATAATTGCTGACTGTTACGCCTTCTCTCTCTCCCCTCCGCCTTCAACCCCTTCCACCCCCCCCCCCCCTGCCTCCGTACTGTTCCTCCCAGACATCAAATCGTAAGTGAAACGGCAAAGTGGCAGTCTCATTATTCATTAACCTGTCACATTCGTTTGCAGCAGTGCAGAATGGAAATTTTTACACCATCTTCTGCGTAAAAAAATTCATGGCCATAACGCACTCTCAAAATGACTCTTAGGCTATGCTTTGGGTTGATTCGTCAGCTTCAAAACGATGTAGAAATATTTCAAGCGTTAAAAAAATTGCATGCATCTAATATCGACTTAGTTTTCATCTTACATTAACTACATTAAATAAAAATGATTGCTTATAAGGAGATTCTTACAAGTAATAGGATCAATTCAAATCGATAAGCATTTTTCGACATATTTATTATTGGTGGAAATTGTGTGAAGTTGTTGTGGCTAGTTGAAGAGAACACACAAAAAAAAAAACGCATATCTCATCAGCCCTTCTAACGAGCTCTTCCACTTGTTCGAAAGTAATATTTGCTTTCGTTTTATAATGAGTGATCAATTTATTCCTAATTCAGTAAGACACTTCATTTCACTGAAATATTTAAAGGCTAGTGCATCAATTCGACAAATGATTTTCCTTTAAATGCGATCAATTATAAGAGAAACCATTGTTATGATTGATGAAAACGATAGAAAAACGTATGCTTTTGTGCAGCGAAAAATAAACAACGATATAAGGAAGTCGTTTTGCTTTCGTTTCTCTTAAACTTATTTTAAATGCGATTTCGTTCATCAATTCCACGAGTTAACGAGGAAAATTAGCCCATCTAGTTAATATAAATGACTCCACTATATCATAGTTGATAAAGGAACACCAAAATTAGTATATATTTCAGTTGTAAATGTTTAGAACTATTGCAAAGACTTTGCGGATTTTCATTGCAATAATAATGAACTTAGTTTTGTGCAAATACCGCAACGTTTTCTTTTTTTTTCGTGTGTGTCAATTGCAAGTATAACTTTCATTCATTGTTTTAGTGAAATGAGTTACAATTATGGAATTCACTAAATTTTCGGAAAAGGAAATAAATTGGTTAAAAAGAAAATTCCTCTTCGAAGACTCAAATAAGATTAACTTGTTAGAGGCGCTGATTCTATGGGGTTCAACTTGCCGAAATTCCTATAAAATTCTCCCACTGTGAAAATATCTTTCATCAAGGCAGAAAGATGAGAAAGAAAGGGCTAGCAAAAGTCTTGAATTGATCTATCAGAAACCTTTTTTTTGTGATGAGCCATAGTTTTGATATTAATACTCTCTGGAGTTCTTTGCTGAAGAAAATTCAGATGGTACATTCTTGAGAGACATTTTTTATCCCCCCACTCTTTCTATCTCGTATTTTTTTGGCATTAGCATTGGTAAAGAGTATTACGAGTAGCAGCTGGTAATTATCGAATTTATTGGTGCTACCAGTAATTTCTAGTAGTATTATTTACTAGGCACTTACTGCTACTGCACTATTAACCGGTAGTTACGCTGCAGATACTAGTACCAAGGGTTAATGCTTGTATGTTATTCTGTTAGTAGAAAGTAATACCAATGACCACACTCAGTAATACAATTAATACGACTCTTATTACTAATTAGTATTGTTGATAATACTGCCATGATTGCTTGCCCACTTAACTCGACTCAGTGCTAGGATCAGAAGATCATGAGGGCATTCGAGAATGTTGGGCCCTGAACTAAGGAGCAAGATTAGGAAGTTGAAGGGCGCTTTCATTCTGAAATATGCGTTTGCGACTGCCGAGGTCTCCGAGTCGAGGCTACTGGGAATAACGCTAGTACAGATGTTTCTCGTCTGGGCAGTTGCTTTTGGTGCCGAGAAAAAAAGAGTCAAGGGCCAAGAACCCTCAAGGTGAGTTGCTTGGACTGCCAGTGAAAAACAGTTGGCTTTTTAACTCCAGGGTATCCTAAAGCATGAAGTTGACCCCTAGTTCAACTCCTGAGTCAACAAAAGGGTCAGCTACAGAGTGCACTCGAAAATGACCAATTCAGAGTTAACTCCGGGATCCATCCGTCAATGGTCGCGAGCAAATTATCCAATTTCAAGTCATTTGGTGTGGCGAGTTTCAAAACGAATCGCAGGCGTCTTGAATATTTACAATAAAGAGATTAAACGATGCGAAACAAAGAAACCACAAACCTGACCATCGAAATTCTATCCATAGGTGCTCGTTTACCAAATCTGAACGAAAAACATGATGGGAGCCCATTTCCATTTTAAGTTCTATAGGCTGTCTTTCAGCATTTCTATAGGTAATCTGCATTGACGCCTAATTTGGTATTTTCAATGTCTTCGAGCCATAATTAGTCATGCTAAAAATTAGATATCTCAGTCACAGATCGGCAGATCAAGTCATTCCTAAATTCCTCACTTGTCAAAAAGGATATGCAAATTCCAAAATTTTCAGAGAGATCCTAGCAATCGAAGGACTCCGAAAAGAAATTCACCTAAAGTTGTAAGTTTTTAGACTCCTCTTCTCCATCCCCCCCCCCCCCCTCCATTCCATTGGGTGTATGGAAAAGTTCTCATATGCATAAGTTCGGTCTCGTATGTGTGAATGAGTGTGACGACTATTCTAACTTTATTTCTTAGTCGATTGTGACGAGTAAGTGAGAGTGAGTCAGATTCTTTTCACGTTCAAGAAATCCTTATTAAAAAGCGAAACGTTTAATGAAGTAAGAGAGTTTAAAGCGCTCACTGCTATTTATCATTTAAAAAAAAGACTTTGAGATCTTATGCTTGGTTCTAGAAAGAGGGTACATTTATTCAATAGTTTTATTCGACACCATAAATGCCTTCAATACGTAAGAATTTCAAATTTGATTGATTAATGTAGATAATGGTATATTGGAGGCGCGCGTTGTTGGTTCTAAAACTGTATTGATGACCACATTCAATGTTATTCTTTTACACATAATATTCGGTACTCTTTACTGCCTGCATAAACTTATGGAGGTGAGAAATAGGTTTCTTGCAATGTGTTACTAGGTATCACTAATGCTGTATGAGTAACAATATTACGTAATAGTCTCGACTTATTGCATAAAATTAAAAAAAAAAATATCTTCACAAGAGATGGTTTGTTGAAGATAGAAGGTGGGTTCCTTCGAGATATCCATGTAAACCCTTACAGTTCATGAATATCGCAAGCTTCGGGCAAGCTCAACGAACGTAAATGCTTCTCGCGAATTCTAGCTCAAAATGAGCCATCTTCCGTTCATATTTCTCCCCTCTTTTGTGCATTCTCTAATATCTCATATTTTTTTGAGTATTTTTATCTTTTGCAATCATTTTCCATTTCCATTCTCCTCTTTTTTGTTCACTTCTTCCTCAAATTGCATCATTACTTGGTCAACTAACTCCACATGAGGGTCGCATGAAAAACCACTCCAGCAGCACCATCATGTAATAAGCATTCAACGAAAAGCATCATTAAAATGAAGGAAAAAAAAAGCTAACTAATAGAAAATTTCTGCTTTCTTCTCATGCTTTCTGTTCTGAAACGAATTTCTTTCACTTTTCGATTTTTGCTTTAAATTAACAGCAGCAATACTTACCAATAAAACAAGTGATTATTCAACTATATAGTTATGAAATGTAATTCTCCTACCTGTAACAATAAATGATCTCTAAATGCACTATATTCTCCGATCCCCCCCCCCCATTTTTTTCCAGTTCGATCGAATATAGCAAACGAAGTTTGACTTTCTTTTCTAAACATTACTACAAAAAAAAAAATCTCACTTCTTAGGAATGCTAGAAATGACTCTTATTGATTCTCATTGAATTATTGTGTCACTTCGACGTTAATCGTTATATTCGCTTAAAAACTTTCAATGATTGTTTGAATTTTGAGATCGCTATAAAATGAACGCCAACAATGAAAAAAGCAGAAATGTTTACATCTCACTTATTTGATGTTGGATTTGCATTTCTTCATTAATTGAGCGAATATGATGGTTGCATTTCTAAGAGTTAATAAACATTAGTGGGGATTTAATTGAAGCAAAATTTCCCACTCGTCCAATATTTATTTTCACTAAAATGAAATTATTCGGCCATACAATGGCGGATTATTCAACCAAAATCTGCAGCGAACAAAAAAAAAAAAACGCCAAGTTGGCCAACATTTTAAAAGTTTCGGCTTAAATCATAAAATCGGAATTTCTCAGCTCCTCTCTGTAAGCATCAGTTTCTTTGGCATCTTTTCCCTAGCTATCACTCTTCGTAAACCTATAGAAGCCCCCAGTAAACTTAGAGAGTCCCCATCTTTGGCCAATAAGCACGTTATTCAATTGCGATTAAACATGCGAAGTCCAAACGATTCAGATTCCCTGACTGAAGCACAATGAATCGAAGCATTCGACGATTTTGCGATAGTTGATGCAGAAGTTATGCTTTTTCCTCAAACTGGGTTCAAAAGTTCACTACGCAATGCTGATAGAGGTTATTGGCCCAATGATAAGGTTGCCGTAGAAAGATTAGATGTAGCCCATTTCAAAATCGCCAAAATGCGATAAAATTTACTCTTCACTCAATCCACTTTATTCGATCTCTATCGTCTATAGATTCAACGTGTACCAATCAAACCAATTAAAGCTTTGAATTTTTACACTGTAGTGTTTAAAATTTACGGACCATGTTATAAAGCTACAGATTACGAGTGGAAAAAATGCGCTCAACTTGTGTGATTTTCACAATATAATTGGATGATTGAAAGAAAACACAAATAGTTTATCTTTATTCTTTTAGAAACCATAGAATTATTCTTATTGTTGTTTTTTGATTCAAATCATGGTTACTCTCATTTGAAAAGTTGACTGTGATGTATGGATGAATTATGACGGAAAAAAAATTAATGAGAGTTATATGCAAAGAAGTTATTCACAAGAATTAAAAGCATCATACCTGACCATAGAGCTTCTATCCATTGGTGTTCTTTTCATGGGCCTAGAAAATTGCTTTATTTAATTATTTCTTATGCACTTGTTCAGATTTTTTTTTTTTTGCAGGAAACTGAAGCAAAAGAATTATAACTACTCGTTTCGATATCGCAAAATTCTCCATCAAAATCGAACTATCCATCAAATTGCAACGAATTAGTTGTGATTATTTTCATATAATTAGGCAATCGCTATTGTTTAATAGAAGCTTTTTATGAATGTATTCTCAAATAAATGCCTTACTCAGTGCTATCGAGGACACCACCGTCGGGATAAATATCGAAGTAATACAATTGCCTGAAACTAAAATAGACATTAAATATGATTGTGAATGCCCTAATCTTTGGTGTTTCTAATTTGGCTATGCAACCGTTTCGGCGAAAAAAAAAAACCCTGACGTAATGGATTCAAATGTAATTTATTAATATTGGGCCGTTTTTCGATTGCCAATAAAATTTTGAATTTAATAGCGATAAAATAGCGAAAAAAAAATAAATGAGCATATTTTTACTTCTTCAATATGCTAAATGTTTTTACAACAATTCATTTCATACTACACTTAATCATTGCACTCATACATACGCAGTTTAAAGTGGCTATGTTGTATATGGTTGTATATGTCCATTAAAGCACTCTAACGCGTCTGGTAATATTCAATGAAAAAAAAAAGAATTGCTGTTTAACAGAGTCATGTAATGTTCTATTTTCAAAATCGAGTAAGTTTTCATTTGTAACGCGTAATATTCCAAATTCCCGCAAAATTCATTTATGATAGAGATTATGTGTTGAGTCATAAATTTGCATATAATAAGGATTCATTAGGCGAAATTTTTGAATTCGATATGCTGAATTTATAATAAAATGAAAGGCCGACGATCATCTATTTTAAGTCAGTGAAAGTCTGCTCGATATTTCTAAGCTATACTTGTAATAGTGGAAATTAGAGAATTCTTTTATGAGGCGTTGAAAGCGTAAAGAACAAAATATCGTTTAGAAGCTAATGTTACAATTAACAACGAGAAAACGTTCAGAGAAAATATTTGGAGAATTGAGAGAACACATTACGATGAGCATTTTTAATTGCTTCATTTTATGATGATCATATAAGTGAGAGCTATCGTCGTTCTGGAAGATTATTTCTTTATTTCTTTTTCTATTTTATTTACACAGTAACATTTTTTTTTCAATATTTAGCTTGAATTGTTCTTTGGAAGTGCAACAACGAAAATATGCATTCGCTAATATCAATCATATTTGTTAACATTTGAAGAGAGATAAATTAAAAGCGTTCACATGAGAATAATATTCGTACCATAAGGCGATAGCCCAACATATTTTGATTTTCAATTTTATCATAAATTTCTGAACGAATAAGTTTCTCGCTTCATACCGCTTCCTTAGCATCTTTGATTAGATGGTTCTAATAATAAAAACCTTGAATTGGCAATGTTATACAGTATCATTATTGAATTCCTATGTAGACTTCAAGTTCGAGTTCAAGTCCCAGCTTTATCTGCTCAAAAATTGCCATTTTTGTATAGCGTTGTATCATTGGTGGTAAAAGAACTCATTGAAGGCGTTCTTTGAAGTTCAAGCATCATATCGATCGTAATGAAGAGCACTATAAAAAGTTTGATCATTTGCTGGAAGTTGTTCAATTATGTATACAAGTTATAATTTTTTTCAAATAACAGTCTCGTCATTGGCACAATATTGGCATTTATCCGTCAAACTTTATTGTCCCAGCACTTGCTTTTTGACCTCTAGGGTTGACGTTTACGGAACGGTTGAATATTAAGGCTTGTTTAAGGTTGCTCGGCGAATTTAAATTTCTTAGCCTTATCTATCAGGGACGGCCCTCATGACGCTAAAATGATTCCTAGAAGTCACCAAATGCGGACTTCGCCTGAAACGAAGTAAGAAGCTCATATGTGTGAAGGGTTCTCATTTGTTACACAGAGAATGTTATTTAGCGATAGAGATTGGCGAATAAAAATGAGGCGATTTTAGCGAAAAGATACGTTTAACGCAAGAAGTTGTTCTGTTTCGGCGTCGTAAGTGCACTGCCTCATATTTGAGTGATCGCTGTCACCAACGTTTACAGCTATGCCATTACATCCAGATATGAGTGATTGCTCTTCACCTTACCTTTACACATCAGATCGCCGTTAGATGTCAGATAAACATAATCTTCAGTGCTCGAATTAAGTGAACTGTATGTGGTGGTTGAATTTTTAGAAATTAAACTGTGATCAAACCCGGGTCATTATACGCCGTTTTCCTAGGGTGAACCATCGTCAGGGTGTTCAGGCACGCTTTTTTGTCGTAAGTGGTAGATGTTCCTTTTTATGTACTTGTGCAAATTTCGCCTTGAAAATACATTATATATATATATATATATATATATATATATATATATATATATATATATATATATATATATATATATATATATATATATATATATATATATGCGTGTGTTGTGTGTGTTTGTCGTAGTTTCAACTCAGAAACGCATGTTACCTCACTTCTAAATTAAATGTAAGAGACCACTCATTGATAGCGAAATGAAGGCGGAAAATGCTGAAAAAGGATCACGGAAGGCAAGAGGAAACCTTTATTTGAAATATGGAAGATTAAGCCACATTTAGAAGATTGGTGGCGCACCAGACGAGCGAATACAACACATATTTCTGAGAGCATTTCCTTTTGTGCCGATATTCGATTGCAGTTGTTGAAATTTTCTGTCGAAATTGAATGCAACAAAACTGAACCTTTCTCGTAAAAGAATGCAAATTTTTGCAGTGTTGATTTTTTTGTAAAATCGCCATGCTTATTTCGATGGAATGAACACATGGCAGCTCTAAAAAAACTTAGTGTCTCGTGTTGAATTCTTAAAAACCGACGTATGTCATAACAAAAATCACACCCTTGAGAACTGATGGTGTGAAACCGCACTTATATAACTGAACATCAAGCGTCACATCGGAATCCTGAATTTCCGATAGCAACAACGATGATTTTTCATCTGAATTTCAGATGGCGATGACGAAGATTGGAGGATTTAAGCAGGCTAGTTTATCGAATCAGTTGAACATATTCCACTAACATTTTAATTAGAAGAGTTTATGAAAGACGATTTAGCGGAAAGATATTGAATTGCAGATTATGCTTTTTAGGCATGAATAGATTTTCTTTCGACTATAGATTGCAATATTTGTTGGAAATTTTGTGCTTTAGAATAAAAAGCATTGATACTATTTGAAATTAGCAAAATGCCGAATTATCGATCGGTTCATAAAAAAAAAAAATCGGTGCTCATAACGCTAAGCGTAACACGAATGAGGCATTCTGTCAGGAAGAAGGAAAGAATTGATTTGGTAATCAGCGCTTCCGAAATGCCACAATGCTAACCAACTTCCACTAGATGATGATTAGTAGACATAGACATCCGGCATAATGGATATGAATGTGCACTATTTTATACATACTACATTTATAATTTATTTCATCTTCCGATGGGAAATATCTGTGAAGAAATTACTCAAAGTTAACATTGTATCATTTAAAAAAAAGCAAAAAAAAAACTAATAATAAAAACGTCAGGATTTTGCGTTTATCTTATTTCGGATATCTCAGCATAAATATAGTTGAAAAATTCCGCAGAAATAATGGAAAAATGCGTCTTATTATTAGAACACAAAAGAGGAGATTATTTGCTTGAACATTGCAAGATCGATAGAACTTAACCGTTTGAACTTTTATATTATCAACCATCATGAAGCATATTTCTTTCGGGTTGAAGCGATACGCTGCTTAAGTATGCAATGGACCTTAAGGGCCTTCTACCAAATTCCTACCAACTGTGTGATGATGAACTTATCAACGAAAAACGTATAATGTCTAATTGAAAAGAAATTGAAAATTGTTGCTTTGCTGGTTTCTCAGCTTCTATTTATGAAATTCAAATAATGGATATTTAAATGAATTTGGCTCTCGAAAAATTTCTACGAGCAAATGCAATCCATTTAAGAAAAGCCAAACTAATAAAGCGGTTTATTCTGATAAGATAGATAAGATATTGTGATAAAAAGTTAAAAAAAAAAACTCATTCTCAAATCTAGATAAACTTGGCAGCTTGACAAAGAAAAAAACTTCTACATTTGGAAAAAAAAAAAACAGCTGTAAATTTTCATCACTTCCAAGTCGAATGAAAATTAACGCATTTAAAGCTAGAAAACTCATTACATTCACTGAAAATCGTTATGTCTTTATTACTTTATTGGAATCATTTTTTGATAGAAGCATTTCATCATCAGAAATAAGTCATCAATTTCCTACCGGAAGTAAATTGAATGCGCATTGAATCAAAATAAATCGTATTATTTGAGATTGTCCTAATACACAAATATATTTGTTGATTTTTAAGTGCGTTGATGGTCTTCTAGCAACGATTTAAATGACACTATAAATGTTGCCAATGTGCACTTTTTCAATGGTACGAGATCCATCGATGAAAAGCTCTCGTATGGCGCTTTTCGATAAATCGCTTCTTCCTTATAAAAAGCGCATCTCTCAATGCCAAGTAAGAGCTCTAATAATCGCACACTCTCAAAATCATATTGTAGAGATTTACAACAAATATCTTGAAATATTCATTGGAAAGTTCCTGCATATTTAACGTGAATTAGCATTTTCAGCACGAATTTTGTAATTTGCAATTGGTGTCGCATTATTTCAGTTCAATTTTAGATCAGTTTAAATGGCGAAATGAACTTTTTCAATCACAAGTTTTTGTCTAGGAAAACCTTTCTCAGTTTATCATCAAAACATATGGTCGCATAGATGCATTTAATATATGTGAAGTCAAAAAAACTTAGCTATAAGGCGGATATAGAAAAGCGTATTGCAATTGATACATCGTTTCGCTTAAGGTGAGCAATGATTCAAATTCAAAGTCCAGCAGATTATCCATATGCCCCATTCAAGAAATTAACTGTTTTTTTTTCTTTTGAAACACTCCAACAATAGAGATCATGAGATTAACATGAATTTGAAAATCCAAAAAAGCATTCTTCATTTTATTTACACTAGTAAATCTATCCCTATTTTATCAGTCTGGAAAACTCAATATACCTGTGAAAAATTTGAATTTTTTTTTTAAAGAAGGAGTCAAATACTCAAAAAATGCAATGCCATTCCCAGGTTGCAATTGTCGGAAATCATAGGCATAGAAAGAGGTAACAAATCGAAGAGAACGATAATCGATGAAAAAGAAAACGGATATTTAAGACTTTGTAAAAATCTTTCTGCAAAAAATTAATCGTCACTATTCTCATTACGTAGGTATATGTAACGAGAGAGAGAGAGAGAGAGAGAGAGAGAGAGAGAGAGAAAGAAAGAAAGAAAGAAAGAAAAAAAAAAGAAAAGAAAAGAAATGAAACAACGAAGTAAACGAATTAGAAAAATCGATGCAAGATTCACTAATATCGAAATAATGCTAAATTGGGAAGAAATTTACAAATTTAAAGACGTTGCTAATACAAAACTGATTCCCTAACAAAATACTATTAATGCGAAATTCCGATGAATTGAAATGGAGATTACTTGATTTATTTGACGCATCAGTTTAATAGATGCATGATTTAGATTTGATGATGAATGAAAACATTTCTTGAAAATGATATTAATGTGGATGAAATTGCTTCATTGTTTTACTGGTGTTCAAATGTTGTCTGAAACAAAATAGTTGTGTTGAAGAGAAAAAAAAATGAACAGCTATTAGCGTACGATCACTACAAATTGAAGATTAAATAGAATTCATAAAAGACCACTTTCCTAAAAGCGTATCTATGTTTGCATGAAATGCTAACAATAAAACTGCATAGTTGTGGAGTCAGTCTTGAACTATGACCCCAAAAAACAAACTTTTTATGAACAATTTTTGCACGCTCAAAAATCTAGGAACGTTGAATCGGCAAAAACTGGGCAAAATATTTTAGGTACCGTCAACAAAATCAAATTGGATATATGTGAATTTAGAGTTTGCGGTACTCGATTGATTATGCTATCAAATGTTCAGACTTTCTAGCTGTTATTCACAAAAATTGCTATACGCGGAAATGTACGCGCAAAGAAGATAAAGAACTTCATGAAGTGATTTGACGATCTCTAAGGATTGCGGTTCGATTGTATACTCATTTATGAGGCTTGAATTTCGAAAGACAGAAGAGTTTGCATGGTGCGTGATACGGGAATATGACTTCTGAATGCAAACCGTTCAAATTCATGACGAATGCTTGGCTTAATGAAAAAAATCTGCGATGGTGATATTTTTTCTGTTAGCTTTAAAGCATTTTAAGATACATCGAACCAACGGAAGACGAAAATACAATGAAGATTGGAAATTTCAGGCTTTCTTAAGCAATGGTTTAAAAAATATTCCTTATCCCCCTCGCACCCCCCTCCCCCTCACCTCCTCACTTTCTCCCGGTGGAACGTTCCTATAGGCAGAAGTTTATAAAACATTTTGCTATAGTGCCCATATTAATGAATTTGTAGACTCGATAGGAACTTAAATGGTGCAGTATTAAAACCGCAGGAGAAACAAAAATTTGAAGATCTTCGACTGCTTATGCCATAATGCCTAAAAGCTCCAACATTTAATCGTCATGAAGGACTCGACAGCTGTTATGACGTGATGGAATAGAGGCAGAAGAGTGCGTTTGAAAGCCTCATAAATATGGCTATTGAAACTTAGAAATATGCATATGAGGGAACAAATATGACAATACACTGTGACATATGCATATATTATTGAGTTAATCGATTAAATCGCAACAGTTTATAATCGCATACAAAAGGTAAATGGGATAAAACATACTTCCTTTGATTACCCTCGAAATTCGATTGTTTCTCATTTTGATGCTTGAAAGCTATGATTTTGACTTCTTACCATAATGAGACGTTTCTACCAGTATGCGCATTTGTAGGTCTGTTCATTAAAGCCATACATGAAGCGATTATTTTGTGAATAAAATTAGTGGGTTGGTAATTTTATGCACCGAGGAAATAATTACTCTAATTGAACGCGTTTTGTTTTACTGAAATCATTCCGATTTTGGACGCCGGAAAAGTTTCATTCAACATTCTTTGCAAAATTCTTAGCAAGAATTTAAAAATCGTGAACTAGAATCCGACTTATTATGCTTACCTCTGAGGGGGTCGAACTAAATACTTTATTGCCGCACTGTTGCGGAAGATAAAACATAACTGATATGTTGTTGAAAGTGTTTTGAGTGTCTACTAAAATACATTCCATAGAAACGTGAATGGAATATTTGTTTCGAGTGAATGACATTTTGGATGCAAAAACGCATAAATTCCAAAAAAAAATGAAATTATGATGTGA
The DNA here is from genome assembly GCA_013433145.1 of Ascaris suum. Classification (NCBI taxonomy): domain Eukaryota; kingdom Metazoa; phylum Nematoda; class Chromadorea; order Rhabditida; family Ascarididae; genus Ascaris; species Ascaris suum. The sequence goes on from CM024189.1 coordinate 7,509,079, forward strand.
AAAGTTTTCTTAGAAAAATGAATTCATTATATCTATATATGAGCATTTTCTTTCCTATAAAAACTTCAAATTTATATAAAATGCGGCATGAAATTTGCAAATGAGGAAAAGAAATAAATTTTTCACTTACTATAAATCTTTATTACTCTAAAATATCATCAAAATATTAATTTGAATGTTATTCTTTAAAAAGGAAATACTAAATGAGTTCACATTTTATAATGAAGTGAATTTTTTCTTCATCTATTTGTGTGCTTATAGACAAGAGATGATGTGATAGATTTGAGGAGAAAAAAAAAAAAACGACGACGAGGATAATTTGTTCAATTGGGCGAGAAAGAAAGAACAATCGCGCCGCTTTATATTAACGGAAGCGCGACGTTGCTATCGCCTAAAAACGGAAATGTTTTAATGAAACGAAATTGCACACGTCGTATTCGATTTCATAATTAAACTTTAGTGGAATAGAACTTATAAAGGTATGCGCACCAATAGGTAATGCTTGTCGAACTCCTTTCAAAAGTGTCGAACTTTCCATTTTGGCTTCCAGATGGTTTCGTATGTAAGCATATTTCGCAGATTATGCGGATATTTGACTCTTACTTGGAGCTCATTGTAGTATTGAGAATAAACAATCTCAGATGGATTTTTCACTTCCATGAAAATATGAGATATTTTATCAAACATGAATAATCAAAATGCACTGATAGAAGGGCCGTAAAAAAATAACCGCCAGAGGAAGCTGCTGAGAAAGTTGCAGATATGTAAAGATCAGCAACTATTCACTTCAACAAATTGAGAGATGTAATTTTTTTTTTCGATTACGGTTGACTGCATATGATTGTTATGAGCATATAAGCATATGCAGTCACTCATGTGATTGTTCATGAGAAATAAATTTATTTGGGATGCTTTTATTTGTTGTAATAAAATATGAGAAAGCGTATGGCGCTCAAAAATTAATGATGAGCATCATCCAAGCGCAGCAATTTAAGCGGAAATATGGGCAAAGTTGTAAACGGAAGAAAGAAGTCATTCAAACAATCTATGAGATGGTAATTGTTCAAACGAAAGCGTTCTTAAACAGGTCAATGGATTACGGTGTAATGACGTCGTATCTGGAGGTAACCATCATGAAGTAGAAAATATTACCAATAACTCGTGACACCGGAATGAACATAAGAAATCGTGACACTGTGCATATGTAATACAAATTAAACATTTAACTTACTCGTTGCCATCGGCGGCGAGCAACAATTGGCAGAGGATAGCTGTGGCGGCGATTAACTCCACGAATCGGATCATCTGGACCCTCTTCGAGCGAGTGCTAAATTTTCACACATCATCAACTTTTCGATAATTAAATCATCATTACGTGAATGAATAGTTTTTTTAACGGCGAAATTCCGATAGGAATCCCTCAATTGTCCGTTAATTTTCATAGCGTTTTCGAATTTGAGCAATATACTTATTTGAGAGCGCTCAGTTCTTTCAACAAAAAATAGAGATGGATGCTTAACGAACTGACGTAGTCAAGATTTGTTAAACTTACTTCCACTTCAAGAACTCAAAAGCTTATTATAAAATGATGGAACAAACAATTCATCACTCTCAAATCGAACAATCATAAAATTTTACAAATTCTTGCACGTAATTTACTAGTTATTCGATTGAGTTGTAATCCATCTATTACAATTCTATTAGGATGGGGCCGCTATACACAGTCTCATCGTGATGCGATCACTAGATTCGATGCAGAAGGGCATAAATTCATTTCATGATTATCAAGAGTGATTGTTGGTGCTTTTAGCTGTTAACTCGGCAACTTAACAAATTTATTAGAATTGGAGGGGGCGGTGGAGGGGATCTCATTCTTCGGTTATCATTGCACCATATAAAATAACAGCAACAAGTGATGTGAAATCTAATTATATATGTCAAACAAGCATCCGTAAACAAGAAAAATAATCACTTTTTATATATTTGTATGCTAAGACAGAAAACATGCTCATCGCTTTTGAAAAATTTGAAATGTGCAAGTTTTTAGGAACGCTCAGTGAATTTGAGCTGCATGATAAATTCCATGCAGAGCTGAAAATTGTTTAATCTTCAAATTGCATTTGATTAGCAATGAGAGAGAATCTGAATCGCTCGACATCAGATTATCACAGACAAAATTTCATCAAATGTTTTCATCTAATTTCTTTCCGTTTTCTCTTCCTCTTCGCAGGTACATACAACTCTTTCATACGTGACAGAAATCATTTTCAAATTTGTGTTACAAACGCATGGAATGAGCTTATATATGAATATTTTATTGACGAATATCGACTTTTTCTAATAGGTAACTGGAATCGGATAGCAAACTGTGACAATAAAATAATATTTCGATTATGAATTTCTAAAGGCTTGATTGCGTTTTGCTTTTCTTTATGGCTCTTTGCATATCAATTATGAGGCGACGATGTTCTTTCGGATGAATTTTTTTTACTTCCACAGCTATTTAAGTATGTAGAATTTATCTTTTGAATGTTCATATTAATTGAAATATTCTTTACTCAGAGAGTAAAAAAGTAAACGAAATATTCAAATTCAACTAGAATATAAATGAGGGATAAATTTGTGAAGAGCTGATCGCAGACACTGTATGATGTGCATTCATCATGCAACTCATAAATGATTTTTGCAGAAAGTTGACGCTCATCAAACATAAATGTTTTATAGATTCATCATTGCCGTGTTTGTGCCATCAAGATAAAGTCCACTTCGGTGAAGTCTACAAAAAAAAAAATCCTCATCAGCCAATACTTGAATAAGTGAAGTTCAGTGCAATGGGTAACATCATAAAAGTGCAGCATTTAATCGCGCTGTAGAACGCGTTTTTTCGGTTTTGTTCATTTTATTTATTTATTACTAGAATATTCTCGTCGATTTTTTATGAATGGTTTTCATGTTTTATGCTTTGTTCGCAACATTCTCATCAACCCTTCCTTCCACTATCTCTCTTTGTTTCTTCCTCTATCTCTCATACACATATTTCCGACTGATCTCATAGCTCCTTAGGGGTATGCCATCGAAAATGTGATGAAATAACTGAAGTACTGGAATAGTTATTTCTTTTCCGTTAAAAGTAGCAGCAAATCATGTAAAAAAAATACGTCAACAATAATTACCAAACCAATAAACATTAGCGTCAATCGGAAAATTTGCATATACAGAAGGATAAAAATTTCATTCAAATGAAGAATGTCAAGAGAGACTGCACGAAGTACGCAAGCATTCTGCAAAGAAGGCAACTTCAAAGACAAGAGAAAAAATGCAGAAAATAATTCAGAAACAATTTGATTTTGAACTTTTTGTTGCGACAGAACGTATAGAGTATTTGCAAAGCAACTTGAAAATGCGCAATTGTAGCATATTTTTGAGGATTTATGCTGCGTCTATACGACAAACGGTTAAGTAAGGCGTTTAGACTGCATTATCGCTATGAAAAAAATTGAATAGAGGAACAATGCGTTAAACGTCTAAATTTTTTGTACAAAAGGTGAATCAAATTTGAGGAGAGATAAGTGAGTAAAAGATTCAGAAAGAACAAAATCACTTAAACGATGCATTGAATGATAATTTCCTAGTCGAATATTCATTAGACTCATATTTATGATAGTGAAGAGTACCCTTTAGATGTTAGAAATTTCGAAGTGCCCATTTCAGTGCAAATAAAATTACTCTAAGAGCATTTTTGCATTTTTTTTTTTCGCAACAGATCTCTACTATCATTTTAAATGTTTCAAGCAAAACCACTAACCTATGAGCCATCAGATACCGAAGAAAAGAGTAATTTGAGCATAAATGAATCTAGTAATCAATACATTCAAATGATGTCACAAAAAAACTAAATCACGAAATGAATACAACAAATTGAAGCAATATATTGAGCATCCATGGAGAAAATTCTTAGAAATGTCGTTGTGAGAGCCCTCGTTGAAGGCAACATTCACATCGTTTCGTGGCTGCGCTGAGCAGTTTTAAAGATTCATATCTTTTTCAGCTTCTCAGAAGGGAATGAATGGATTCTTGTAAAATTCAAGCCCTTTAGAAGTCACTCATGTGCACCTTTTAGTGGAATACGGATGAATAAAAAAAAAAACTTTTTCTTCAAGCAATCTTGCCTAACTCATTGAAATGAGATCATTGGAAAATATGCTGCACCCTGAATTGGATGAATCTTTCGTGTAGAGCTGATCAAGCTCTCTTCCATTCTCTAATTAGGCAAAGTTAAGAATCTCTACACATTGCAAACGATCGCTTTAGAAATGCTGCCGAGAATTTATGCAACTAGACCACTATGGCAAACTTCAGGTTCAATGTATTCATTGATACGACTTTCTCGAGTTGTCGAATTCTCATAAGAGCAGAAGAAAAAAAAAGAAAACGAAGTAGTCAATCAACAAATGAATTCGAATATCTCTGCCGACTTGCATACTCAACGCAACAAGGAGAGACAAAAAATTGGGATGAAGACTATCGCTGAAACATTCGCAATGCATTTGTGAGATTTTACAGAGGGTTAATGCAATTTGTTCTGCTAGAAAATATCATTATATTCATATTTTGGATTGTGGAATAGCATGGAGGATGCCAATATGTGAAATCACAATAATAGTTTGTAAACTTCAACTAATTCAGGAAGTAGACAAGATGAATTAGACTAAGAATATGTTTTAAAAAGAAATCGAATAAAATAACTCGCATCGTCAGCAATGATCGAGCCATCTTTCAGATTCGGCTGGTTACATGAAGTAAATCTCGCAGTTGCAATAAGTAACACTTTGAACGTTCTAAAGAAAACGTTTTATTAGCTTTTTAAAATTCATTATATTTCAATGGACGCTCTTACTGCTAAATGCTCAAAATCTCAAAAAATAGCCGCTTCGCAATTTTTTTTTATGAAAGGTGAAAAGCTTCAGAATTTCCATAAGCTCAAGTGTGCTTTTTGCCTGGTGCTCAAATATGAAGAAGTTTCCTTCACTTCAATTCAAGAAGATATCGTGAAAAGGCAATGAGTCCGTGAAGAGGAGATTATATAGCAGGTGAAGATAAGATTCAATCTCACTGAGCACCGACACTGAACGACACTCGATTTCGATGGTCAGCTTACTTTGCCGCCTCTTCAGAATCATCAATAAGATGTAGAACACTGGGCGGACGGAACTACTTTTATGGGCGTAACCATCGTTTGACTCCGCCTATCCTGGGCAATAATCACTTAATATCGAAGAGCCTCAATCTCGCTTCAATTTTCGAGCTGAGCGTCCTAAAGTTATTCAGGAGGAATAATCGGAATTTACAATGAATGTTTCCTGAAAAAAAACACACACAAAAGGAAGATGTACGATCAGTGGAAATATTGATTCGAGGAAACGATTTCATGAGGCACATTTTGCTATTTGAAATTGGCTTCTTAGCCAAACTTTCCAAGGCTTTCTTGTTTCAAACTTCGTTTTTTTTTTAGCAAATCCTAAAAATGTGAACCAATATAATTGAAAAAGTTCCACGCACAAAAGATTCATCTCTAAATCTTCAACGATCAAGATCCTACGAGCGTCGCTGACGCATCAGAAGAAATCCACAGCTATTAACTGTCATTGTCTGCTCTCCACTGAAGAAAAATTCACCACTGTATTGGAGAGTTGTCCATAGCCGGATATAACCACAGAAAGTCCTGATTATGAAGGTCTTTTGAGGTTGCGAGCCTCCATGAAATTCTCGAAATCCTCTAAGGATGGGGAAAATCCGGATTTCAGGATTCGCAGACTCCGAGAGTTTCCTCGAAGTCCTTCGTCCGTTGGAGCCGTTCTGGATACTTTTAATGCTTTTGAGCCTCTTCTTCAGCACCAAAGCGCATTACGCTTTTCTTTTCCATTATGTAGGAGAATTCCTTTTTTACCTGTGAGACAATATGCATCCTCTCCGAAACGATGAACCAAATCGTCGTAGCAAACAAGTGAGCAAGTCGTAAGGTGGAATAATACGATTGTAGGTAGAAAAGAAGAAGCACAGATGAGAGTATGAAACTGCCATCGCAGTAGTTATGATATTCGGAAGTTTCTATCATATTAAGCTTAGAAAGTTGAAACGTTTCAAAATATGAGCAGAAAGCTTGCCATTTGACAGGTTCGAAGCTTGATTTATAAGCAGTCCCGTTGCAAGCAACGTTATAGGTGTTCGAAGAAGGTCGTTTTTGAAATGTGCTAGAAAAAAAAAGTTCAGCAGTGGATATTTTGAACAACTCCTTTCACTCGGTAGGGCTACTAATGAAGCCAATGGTCACTCACTATGCTGTCCCTTATTGATCAAAGTGAGTAGCTTTCAAACACACTCGAGCCTCTCTCGTAAATGATAGTTAGTCTAATGAGAACTATTTGGCTGTGAAATGTTGATTTCATCGGATAGTTGTGAATATTATGAGAATTACACAAATGAACCTCATCTGTGACTGATAAAAAGTTAGAATGCTTCGAACTCTCCAATTCCAACTCCAATTTCGAGCTCTCGAGAAGTCCAGAGCTTTGAAATGACATATATACCTTCTGAACGCTCCGAAAATGGGAGCGCTATGCATCGAAGAGTCCGATCTTGGTGCGCCCGATTTTGGAGATCTCTCTGAAAATTCGTCAGGTTTCCAGAGACTTGTGCCTCTGCTTTAGAATTAGGAGTTTCTAGAGCAGTTTCGCAAAGATCCAACCAAACGTTGGGGTGTAAAAAGGTTGCTGTGCAAAGATCTATGTAGGATTCAAAGCGATTTTTAATGGAAGAGAGCAAGTTAGGTTCTACGCAGTATCATACAACTCACTTTTCGATCCCCTTCAAATTCAGCTCTATTGATGACCTTTTCTCAAACATCCAGCAGCTTGAATATGTCAAGAAATGAATGAAATGTTTGAAAGTGAGCAAAAAATTTCCACCCGTAAAAAATATATGGATATCTGCATGAGAATTCTTGAAGTTGAAATGCAAGCTCGATCGTGCATAAAATGTTCCTCTCGAGAAAGTGCTTTTTCTCGTTTTCATTAAGGCATAACGCATGGAAAATGCATGACATATGCCCACTGAAAAAAAATGTATGTATGATGCCAGTATTTGAAAAGGAATACTAATCCATGCTCAAATTTGTATTCCACTACCTGTAGCGAGAATGTCTGGCACAGATAAAAAATTAAAGTCCTCAAACTTGATGAATTTTCAATTAAAGCGTTTTACAGGACACTCTCGAGGACAGGATTATTTCGAAGGGCAAAAGAAAAGATGTCGCGCTTTCAAATAAGATACGCTTGGACGCATTGTAAGGTTGCTTCTTTTAAAGTACGTTAGCACAACTCGAGTTCGATAACGGCTACCAGTTATGCAAGTGCGCAATTACTTTGGGAAACGGAAAGAAAGCAGCAAAATGAAATTTAGGAGTGGAACGTGTTTCCTTGCCGCATCTTATTCAAGCACAGTAATTTTTGTACAACATATCTATCGGTGGCTTTAAAGGACTGAAAAGATAGAAAAGTGTCATGAAAATACGACACCACCCATCGACGAAAACTGGAAGCTGATCGAATAGTCGTGAAGCTAGAAATGAGCCTTTTGGTGCAGGTTTAACATTCCTCCATAAGTTTAATGCTGCATATCAGCACTAACATGCAGTATGTGCGGGGGAATTGGTGCAAGCATAGCAAATTATCGCATAACTATTTCAGACTAATATTCCTTCAGATTAACTCAAACTATAGCGTCGATTAATTTTCTCTCGTAGTGGATCTTGATGATGTTTACAGTTAAAGGAAGTAATGTTGGCGACTACTGTCACTCTTTGGAACATTGAATCGCTTTGATGCATGTTCCAAAGAAGGAGCATTTCAGAGGGACGCCTTTGTGGCTCTCTTTGCGCCTTGTATCACTTATCAGCCTAAAGATCAACTTTACACTCGCAATAATTTCGTATTTCAATTTGAGCAACAAATTTTTAAACGAATGTTCCTATTTCAAATTCTCAGTGTGATTAGTTCAATTTGTTCGTTTTGCAAATTTCTAAAATACGATCATCATATAAAGCTCAGCTGATAACTTCAAAGAGCACTAAAATGAGCGGAATTTACGCGAATTAAAAAGACGAATTGAAAGAGTGGAAAAAATTTAAACGCTATTGAAGGGCTATATGAATGTTTGTTGTATCCATATTGCTTTAGGGCGTTGACATTTTCTTTGAGAGGAAAAAACGAACAGCGCTCTATCTTAGCAAGTGCAACAGTTTCGCGTTGATTAACGTTCACGAACGCATAGGAGCGCTAACTAGTAACTCAAGTCAGTACTGAGGTCAAATAGCAGGAACATTTCAAAAGTTTTACATTTAAAGCACGTTAATTTTGTTGAAGTTTAGATTTGCAAAAAAAAGCCCTCGAATGAAAATAAGTTGTTTTCTTTCAAATTTAATAGATTCTATCATATGGATAGTAATACAAACTGAAATATGCATTCAGATATAAAGAGTAGCTAAATACGATTGCTATAGCAGATCCCTATTACTCAACTAAAGTTTTAGTGATAGATGCAGAAACGCTGTCGCATATCATTTAAAAAGAAAAAAAAAAAAAAAACGTTGAGATGTCTCGTATATAATTTGCATCGAATTATGCAGAAAATTTTTATCTAAGAATATTATTTCGCTCAGATGGACACAGCGAATGCGGTAAAAAATTATTGGATCGAAAATGACAAACTATGCAATGATTATTTCATTTGAGCAAAAATTGCCACTATGAATTTGCAGAAATAAATTACAGAAATAATATGAATAGGATAGAAATTAACTATTAAAAATCATGTGATGAGTGAGTAATACTTTCACAAATATCTCTATATGACAGCATCGGTTTGACAATTAGCGTAAATTTTTTTTTTTTTACGCGAAGGGAACATTCTTCAGTGATACCATATTGAAAAATTGAGTTTTGGCGACGAATGCTCATCTTAAAGGCAACAACATCAATATGACACGAAGTTATTGCAATGGCACTAGTAACACTGATAGATATTCGCCTTGAATTGTATTAATTTTTGCTATCATTTAGAAGACTAACTACATCTGTTGTTCATTAGAGCACTAAAACGTTCTAACAAACGATATGTTCACTCCTGTAAACACCTGTCCTTATCATAAAATGACTAACGCGGTAGTTCTGATAACAACCATTCAATATCAGTGTTAAAAGCATCAACGCCTCGGTGGGGAATTTTTTTGACAGACGTTCCAGCGTTATTTTTTCCAATCGTAAATCGTCTTCTTCAAGCACTGTTCAATATTTTATTGTTATAGGTAAGTGCATTTCCAATCAACAGATTTATCCCTGTAAATTTTTTCGCTTTTTTATGCAACATAAGAAGATCTTCGTTTTCAACTCGTTTATGTAGCTCAAGTCAACTAAGAATGTGCGTAATAATATGCATGCGAACGTGAATTCACACTCTTATGGTACATGCCAAATTCCATCAGCGTGAGCGCTTCTAAGAAGTGGGCACTTTTTCGATAATAGGCACATTACGAACGTCATATATGACTATTTTATAGTTTGATACCGACCTATTCACTGAAAATGAAAGTTACCACATTAATAGTACTTGAAATTGCACAATTTCCACCGTAACGATATAGATAATCGTAATCCAACCACGAAAGATGCATGAAATGTTTCACTTTTCTGGCCAAGCATCATCCTGATGCATCAATAACCGACGAATGCATCCATCGTTTCCACGGTTTATTTCCCACAAATCATTGCCACCGTAGACTGTCAGATATTGCACAGTTGCATATGCTGCAAAAAATTCAAATCGCAATCGAATTATCACACGAAGCCTTCAGTATAAGGCAAAATTTCACGGTTCGTCAACGATGTGGTTAGAATCTGCAGACCTAATTTTTGGAAGTGAGGATCAAAACGGCATTGAGCAAGCAACTTGTAAAATTTTTCTTTATATTGGAGTAACAGATACCGAGATTGCAATATGAATATGTAGATGGTTGAACAGATAAGTTAACAACTCCTTCCGTCTTATATACTTATTTGAGGAGGAATAAAATGCAAAAAAGAGCCTCATCCTCATTTTTTATTGTTCATGGCGGCACTATGTACGTGTACTTCAATTACCACAATTAGGTATAGAGATTCGCATCACAGATATTATTACCATTATCAGCAAAAAAAAAGAGGAAACTAGATAGATCGCGCTTCATCGACTAAATAACTTATGCAACAATTAACTTCACAGATAATATTCTGTTATAGTGAATTGTTATTCAATTTATAAAAGGAATTACAATAGCAACACTCTATCGTACCTATTTTTTTAAAACCGAAAATCACATTTGGCACTATTTCAACAAAAATTTGTGTTGCTTGTACAGGGCTATACGCGCAAATATAATTGTTTCATAAGCGCGCTCTGAGTCTTTAAAGTTCAACACCACTTATAAACAAAACGAAAAGTTCTTTATGGCCCTGTTTGCCGGATAATTACACGAAATTATCTAGGTAATGCTTAGCCAACATCTGCATTTTCTGTATGCTATTTCGGTTGCCACTACTCTAATATAGCAAAAAATGATCTTACCGTGACTAGCGATCACCGATCACCGTTTAAAGATATGATTGGGGCGGGGGGGGGGGGGTGATAGCTGGACTTGCATATTACTATTTGCTTGTAAACGATACTGTAAAAATAAGATTAAATATAAATGTCGCATAATCAACCGAAATATGAGTCACATCAACACTTAGTCATTGCATTCGATTGCGATCATGAGACCTCTTGCAGTGTTGTAAGCCCATTTTTTAAAAGTTGTGTGTCTGGTGTCATATAAATTGCCATATTTTCGTTGAATGTTGCTTTAATTTGCGAATATATAACCATTCTTTTATCAACAATTCTATGAGATATTCTCTTAACACATCAATTGACATTTACAACATATTGATAGCTTTTTGACTATATGTCACCATACAGTAGAATAATGCATATGGCATCTAAAATTTCACTCATTTTGCTTATGATTTTAGAAGGTGTGACGACACAAAGCGGATAAAGCATACTTGACTTCTGACGAAAATGTATAAAATTAACTAACTGAGAACTATGTAATTCTCTTCAGCATGTGTATAAATATGATCATTCACGAGTTCCTCGGCAAATTTTTAAATCTACGCCTGCCGTATTGTTGCTGAACTAATACTGAGCTAAACGTTGGCTTAACAGCCCCTTCTTCATGTCTAATGCAGCCTTATATTATGAAATGTATATGGTACAAAACCTGTGGAATAAAAAACTAACTAATGCAACTTAGTAAACAGCCTAATGCTTAAAATTTTGTGCGAAAGTTTGCAGGAAAGCGTCGAAAAAATGCTCGAATGCGAGTTTAACCGAAGTCATTAGTAGCAAGAATAAAATGTTAACGATCCGAAAAGAACTTGAAATTAAACTTTATCATTGTTTCTTTTACCACAACGTAGAAAAGGGTTTCTTAAAGAAATCTAATAAAAGCATCTAGTTTGTATTCAAAACGCCTCCGCACAAAAAAAAGTCTTTATATAAGTGAACAATAGAGAACTTTCTATGGAACAGTACTTAAACTGATAATTGCATCATGACTATAATATATAGAAACGAAACGCAATATTTGGGTTGCAATATTTCAAACGAAAACGGAAACTTTTATGCGTTCATCGGAAATGAAGTCTCTTAATTAAGCTGCAATGCATTCAGACAATTAAAATACGATCGTAAAGAAATATTGTGTGGCAGTTTGCTTTCGATTTGGGAGCTATATAATTTGATCAGTGCTATCGCATGTGCGCATTTTCGCTCGATAAAATAATATAGTGGTAATGAAGAGGTGGAAATGTTTTTATTTTCGAAATCAATAAGACGAGCCAAAAAAAGGAGAGAGGAAACCACAATACGCAAAATAAAACCTGATGAAAATTCACAAAATTGACCAACAAGACTACACTTTTATCACCAGCAACATTTTTTAGCCGTTGCTTCAACCAAGTAGCCACAGATAATATCGAATAAACAGGTGAACAGGCAAGAAAAAAGCGCCTTTTTTCTTTTGCAAAACGTGTTCAGCTGCGATTTGCTGGCAAAAACGTTGAAATGCAATTTCAAAGTAATAAATATCGAATCATTTGAAATGATATAATTGTTTAGAGGCTAAAAATAACCACAACTGCACTTAAGTTCATGCATAGTTCTCTGAGTAAACAATAAATTGATAGCCTCAAATATTTTCCACTGCATTTCTTGTGCAGAAACAAAATGCGGAAATCTGTGGTCTGTGCACAACGAAATCTGTTTCATTCCCTGTAGAGGGCATCGTAAACTCACTTCTATGTGGACATATGCTTACTTATAATGCACATAAAAGTGTATAGATTGAACTCATTCAGAGGTCGACAAATCGAAAGCATATATTATATATTGCTAGGCGTGCGACTTTCACATGTTTGCTCAACGCAATAAAAGGTGATACGCTTCGAGATGATTTATTTACTAAGGTGAACCTATCTGGAAGCGATTCGGCGACGGATAACTAAAGCGATGATTCTACGGTCTGCGCGCTTGAGTGAAATTTAGGGAAAAAAGGCGACAGCGAGCCTAAAAGGAGGGAACGATGTCCCTATAGGTTTTATGCTGGGATGGGAATAGGGAAAGACCTCTGCCTTCTAGAAAAAAGAGGTGGACAATATCGAGGATTGTTCTGAGAGTGAGGCACTTATCGAAAAATGTAACTCCTGCAGCACGCGGTATCCTGTTCCTTGATCATGTTGTAAAGCTGGGACGACCACGAATGGTCGCATGCTTTCGAGTTCTTTGATCTATAAGACTCCTGAACCTTTTCGTTATCATCGCAAGTACAATAACTTGTTAGGCTATCTGCTGTAAAAGCATATGTGCTAAATAAATATGCAAATGAAATAATCCTATGCAGATGAGCGAGTCAATCTAGATTTAAATAGCAAGCACCGTGCTTGTCGGCAGTTAATAAATGAAAGGATGCATTCTACTGCAATGAAGATAACTCTGGAAATTCGGCAATTACACAGCAAATGCGGTAGGAAGAGCGTTTGCACTTACTATTTCATGTGCATCTTTATTTGTTGGTTAGTAATGGGCATTGAATAGCTTTCCAATGCAACATTTTCCTCCTCAAAAAGGTGTCTCAAAGCTTGTGTCAATCGCATCTTATTTTGTGTGAAATATCTCGATCGATTTCGCAGTCACTTTATGAAATAACCAATTAATTATGGAGGAAGTGAACTAGCGGCTTCAGATCTTGCTTGCTACGCATGCGTGAGAGTTGATCGTAGAGGATACTTTGAGTACTCGGACATTTTCTGTAATCAAGGGATTATTGCGTTTATTGGCTAAAGGGGAAAAATCATCGGACGTTACGTAAAAGATTATCGTATATGGTATTTATCGTTTTTGTTTACGCTAATGCTATTCGTTGTTTGTCACCACTCTTGATTCATAGGTTATAAATTCTTCTGTCATATTCACTTTTTTCTTTCAAAACAATTTTTATTATCTTTTTCGTTAACTAATGCATATTTCGCTTACTTCTTTCGTTTAATGTTTCATTTATTATTGCGAACGATTACAATGGCGATCAATCCGAGATTTATTGCTGCTATGCAAATCTCGGCTGTTAGCTTCAACAACGATTACCTAAACTTTGCTGATATGCGGAACGCCGAGTGACCTCTATATGTGGAAATCTCAGATGCAGGAATCTACTATAGGTTTATCGAAAACGTCCTCTACTATTGCGCAAATCTCAGCTTAGGAAGTCATGTTTGACGCAATAAATGTTGATTCAAGTTTCGAAGAAGTCGTGGTCAGGTTGAGGATATGAATGGCTCTATGTACTTGAACTACATCGAGTTATGGTACGAGCTGCGGTAGGATGTACGCTTGTTCTGTGTGATCGCTTAAAAATAAAGGATTGTCGGCTATATCACCATTTCCTGATCAAAGCAAAATAGCGTAATAAATCCATCAATTTAATTGTTTATAGGGATGCTCTTTGCAGATGCTTCATTCTATGTCATCAATAAAAAATGATGAACTGAATGTTTGCTATTTTTTTATTCCACGTCTTTATTCCATTTTTTTTTTTCAGTGTGAAATGTACGTGGTAGGTCTCCATTAAAATATAGTTGACACAATGCCATTGTACACAAGAATACTTAAAACATAGAAGCAAATGCTGATGAGATAGAAATAAAATAGGATTTTCGATCCAAATATTCTCGAATCGGTTATTTTTCATCGACAAGAAAATAGCCTTCACCTCTAATACTAAACTTGGCAAGCGGAACAAAACAATCGGGATTAGCAAATTTTCTATAATCACTGTCAGATTTGTTGGTGGCGTCCAAAATTTTACAAACTATTATGGGAAAAGTAAAGAAGTTCATCTGCCTTCATCAGGGTAGCAAATTCAAATGCCAAGATCGACTGTCCGATTGAACAACCTATTTAAATTTGGGTTCTTTGAATTTTCAAGAATATCGATTCGAACTTTTCATGGATTAATTGAAGTATGATACTGATTTTCTAAAAGTGTGACATATATTGCATTTGGCTTCAAGAAATTGCATTTTCAAAGACTTCAAAGTTGACAGCAGCCATCAAAATTCCGATTTTCTAGGATGCGTTCGATGAAGAAAGCAAGACCATAGTGGATGATGATGGATAGATAAAAATGAATCCGCTCCATTTGTTTGTTTCTTTTTTTTTTTGAACGTGACAATGGGAATGCTATCAAATTGTGTTAGCAACAAAACTCTGACGTCTAGTCGGTGTTATTCAATTATAAAAGCTCACATTTGCTCAAGCAATTTAATAGAAATTGAATTTTAATAGCCTTTAACCGATAAATTTGTGCACATCTGGAAATTTGAATTCAACAGTCGTTTGCACAACATTATGAGACCCATTTGATTTCCGTTATATTTTTTTAGTTAATTTGCAGACGCATAAAAAATGGCTTGTGATTCGAGTATATATGATCAGTAATGACTTCGTTCTACGTGATCACAATTCCTCGCAGCCAACATTCTCCGGTTGAGGTGTCGAGCAATGCAGGCCATAAATACTGCTTGATGACGATTGATGGCGAGCACTCGTTGGAATAAAGTTGATGCTTTGCCGGATCGAAGTGACGGCTTTCATATTCGATCATCATCATGAAAATATTGATAAACTCTTTCCGCACATCAATGGCAATCACTGACACTGGGTATACGTTTCCGATTCTTGATTCCTCATTCAATCGCGTTTGTTCGGATGAAATAAAAAAACATTCACAGTTGGCTAAATGCTGCCCTTTTTGTGGTCTCTTCAGAAACGAGTTACATGCGAACTGCGTCAGACTCCATAGCAAGTGCCGCAACAAAACTCCCGTTAAAAAATAAGTGAAGCAAATCCTCTAGTACTGAGTCGGGAAAATTTAAACTGGAAAGCAACAAATTATTAAACATAGCTTCAAATAAAACTGAAAATAACGCCCAATTCAAGTCTTAGCACTCAAAGTGAGTATTTATTAGAAATCGCCAAGAAGATGCCTACAAATACTGTGTAATGATAAGTGGAGCTTCCATAAAAGAAATAAAAATAAGGAAACGGTGAAGGAACAAGCCGTAAAGCTGTGTCATGTAATTCTTTTGCCGCAACATATGTGTTTTGAACGTCAATGGTGCGCAAGGTGAATTTTAGGTTTGTCTAGAAATGAGCAGAGTGTACCTTGGCAGTTTGCCGTCGATGCCTGCAACCAAATCCCAGACGACAGCAACACATTCCAGGATAAATCGGTTGAACTTAGTGCATGTTTTCAGTGAAGGGAAATCGTACAAGGTCTTCCAAATTTGCGATGTCACTTCCTGCAACGTGGGGTTCGTATGCGTCAATTAAAAATGACATAAAAAGACATGGAAATGTGTTAGATATAATCGCTAATGAAATCATGATCTCAAAATCGCAATATTTTTTAACCTCCAGGGAGTTTCTGACTAACTGATACTGCAGGGTTTTCTTCAACAACTCAGATCTTTTCTGGCTAATTAGAGTATTCAATGAAACATTCTTACTAAGACTTGGTCATTCAGAAATAAAGTTCTATTTAGTCTCGTGCAGTTGCTCGTATATTTCAAATGATGTAGCATGTCTCCTGAATTTCATTGAAATCACGAAACAAAAACTTCGCCATATGCGAACGTTGTCGGTTTGCCTACCTTCGCATTCGCCATTCCATGCTCACATTTTGCCTTTCTGTACATGAATCGATAGAGGGCAGTATCAAGTTGTTGATCGTTCAATTTGCCCGACGATCCTTCGCCGAGGATATTGAAAATACTCTCACGTCGTCGTTCAACGCTATCGTGAACAGAGCGATAAGTCAGCTGCAAATTTCTCAACAAGCTGTCAGCATGCAGTACAAAACCTTTGGATTCAGCAAATCGCTACTGTTCAACAGTGTACGCATATTGTTGCCATGTGGGATGCAGTTCGCACTTCCTGAAGATATGACGGAAGCGAAGATGGGCAAGAGGAAAGACTTTATGCATTTTCGCTCTTGATTTCCAATCAAATAAAGCGTTTAACAGTATGAAAAAAAATTCCAATTAGCATCACTTTATCGCTAACGACTACCGAAAAGTTCACTCATGATGTAAATGATATTTAAAATTGCCATTATACAATCTGCAATTTATAGAATAACGGAAATGAAAAATTGAACGAGAAATTTTCAATTGTATGAAAATGTTGTCGCTTAAATGAAGTTTGCTCAGAAGGTTGCCGTCCTCTGAAAGAAATGCTCAGTGGACGAAGAAACATGGAAAAGATTCATAATGAGAAGCGAGTTGAGACAAATGCTGTCTGTTGTAGTTTCAAATGATAAGAAAATCTTTCGAACACATACTCTGTACCATTAAAAAAAATTAACGTTGAGGATTTTAGGGGTTGACCGCTCGGCGTTCATAAAACACAACATTCTAAAACTAGAAATGAACACCTCCCAGGGTTCAGAAAGCTCCTCTTCCTAGTCACAATAGGCTTCAAGTTCGCAAAGGTGAACGTCGGCTGTGCTTAGTAACTCCTTGAAAGCAGTACCTTACATATTCGAAAGATCGAATTATTTGAAATTTCGTGCTAGGAATTAAATTTAGTATCTAGATTATCCCATATTGTACAGAGCAACCAACTCCAAATGGTGCTGTAGAAAGGCGCATCAGCTAACGATTAGAAATTAGACACTTCAATGCCATAATCACACTAATAATCTATTTCTAATCAGTTTCTAATAGAATCCTTCGGAATTAGATGATTTTATTTGCTATCACATCGATCTGATTTTGATGGCATAAGGCATTCTGTTGTCGACATGAATGCGAGCAGAAGCAATTCATTATCAGCGAACAATTACAGACTTAGGAGGATGCAAGTATGAGCTAACCGATAGAGCGTGTATGCCTATACACATTCAGAACACAATTGCATAAGCATAACACATGCTCGATGGCGTACAATCATACTGTAAAACTTTAGATGATTCTTGAAGAGTAAATCGAGACGTTTAATGCGCTTCTGCGATGTTAACTTTTCGACAACGGCCAAAATGCATTCACGGCAATCGTCAAATTGAAACTATGCAATAAAAGAAGGAATGTGCGTGGCTGGTTTTAAACTCAGCACATATTCTACAATTATGATGTGTTCGATATAAATTTACTAAAAACGAATTTTTTAATATCCGACAGCCATAAAGTGAAAATTCGTCTTGTTGAAAATTCGATGAGCTTTCAGGGATCACTGTATGTCTATAGCTCTTGAAAGAGTTCATGGATCATTTAGAATACTAAGAGAAGAGGTGAATAAAATGTCATAAAACGCAATATAATCACCAAACTTCCTAGCTCTAGCTTCAGCGATCTTCGAGTTGAAACGCTCGACAAGCAGATATGCACATACATACATACATGTGCACGAACACAACGCTGACGTAGTACGCTTATGGATACAAACTTGCAAAAGCGTGCATTCTGTAAAATTTCAAAATCGACTAATGGCTTATTTCGTCTTACACATTGAGCACGAATCAAAATCCGTGCAATACTTGACTTTTAAATAGAATGTGGTGATAGAACATTGAAATGCAAAGATGGAACTAAACAAAGACGGCAAGGCCAATGTCGTGTCTTTAAATCGCTACAACATAACGGTATAGAAATTGAGCGTAACGCGTTCATCGCGAAAAAATGAGAACTTTTTTTTCCAATATTCTTGCGAATTTTATGACTCAGTTGAGACTAGCAATTTCAAGATTAAGCATATATAAAGTAAAGTAACTCAGATAAAAAAGCGTTAACTCTGTCGCTCAGTAAAATATATTTCTAAATATCCTTGTTGAAACGAGTTCAACAAAAAAAAAAAAAAAAAACCACATGAGAAGCTTCGTTGCAAAAATGAAAGTTCAAAATGATATCGCTCTATTTTTTTAAAATTTAGATTTCACAACAAAAATTTTCACTTGTGCATCATTTCCTAAATCAGTTTGCATTTTCGCCGATCGAGAGATGTTGACGTAGATTGCGAAACGATTACACTAAAAAACTACAAGCGAATTTCCACTAACCACAATCACTGAGAGAATGGTTTTCAGTTGCAATTCTTCGGAGCCAGCAAACTCGGGTAGACCATTAAGTGCTTTCATAATTTCGGCTCGTTCTCTACTAAACAGCTCCGAGAAGCGTTGGACAGTTCTGGTAGTCTCGTCTAATGTTGACTGGCTGTAATATTCCACAGCGTTCGGATAGTCAGGTTCCGGGAGCGGACTGAAATTCACTTCGAGCCATTCTATTAAGTGCTCTAATTGATTGCTGCTTAATAGGTGGAAGGAGAGGGGCTGCGAAGTGCACGTTGCACTTTTTATGAGCGTTAGTCGGTTAAACTAAAAGGCAAATGTTGTGGACAGATTCGTAGAAAGCAAAAAAAAGCTGACCGAGAGAGACTGCAAAGACAATTTAAAAAATTGATGTTGCAGAGAGTGGTAACCGTTCGCATGCAGCGACGATGAAACTAGGAGCGGGAGCATATCGAGAGATACGTCGTGGGTGGTCTGCATACGTGCGAAGTGTCTCATGCATGAAAAATTCTTGCTGCGTCATTCATCAGCACTGGGTGATGTGATTTTCTCTTTCAAAGATCGAATGAAGACGGCAGACCTATCATGATGTCTTTCACGAGTAATTTTTAACACTACAAATTCTTCTGAATTTTCTGTTTGATTTAGGATGTCCGTCAGTACTTGATAGAAAGGTTTTTGTTTACTGAAGCTTTCTTTGCGAACTCAGTTCAGAGTAGTATGCGCAACGGATATCAACTGGCAGCTCTTCGATGAAGAAGATCAAAATCGGGGCAGAAAAATTTGCATACATAAAATGAAACCACTGTGGCGAGCAATTTTGAGCGAGTCATCATGGTAGACCGTAAATTGAAGTACAAAAAGAAGGGTGATCGGAAACACGCCGCTAAAATTCATAAATGAGAAGAGCGGTGGATGCGAAAAATGCGAATGAAAAAAGCACATAAATCAAAATCATCAACGAGGTTAAGAAATAAGTAGAAATTGAAAAAGTACAGAAAAAATTCTTACGCTAGAATTTGTAGAGAGAGTGAAGAGATCGCCTAATTGCACTTCCTCGTGCAGTTTCTCAAAAACTTGAAAAAATCACGAATATTTTTAATAAATAATTAAGCGAGACTCTCGACAAATAGGAATTACTCTAAATTCGAATAAATCCTCCCTCTAACGCATTTCAAAATCAACAAAGCTTTTCAACTTCCTATAAATTGAAGCAGCGTTAGTGTTCACGAAATTTTGGAGTCTCATATTTTGATATTGCAATAGTTCCTTTCGAAATGAGTTAATGGAAGCATTCAAAAAGGTCAACCAACTTTCTATAAAAGGTGTACAGTTGTGGTTTAAGATGATAAAACACACACCAATGTGCAGAAATGCGCATTAGTGTTCGTATGAAAACAATACCATATATTAAACAAACCAATGAAGAGCCAACTTTCGCATTTGTGGCGAACTTGATAAAAGCTTTATTTGCCGACGAGCCTCAAATAACTCTTTGCTGAGGCGATTTACCTGAAAATTCCATTCGATAAGTTTGAAGTTCTTTTTCGCAAAATGTTTCTTCGATTAGGTGATTATATAAAAGACCCTCATGAATAACTTGTGCGAAATCTTTTTGAAGCAAATTTTCAGGTATCCTTAGCAATAGGTAGGTCTTTTTCTTGAAATGTGTAAAAGTGCAAATTACCTCCATTTTAATCACTTCAAAATCTGAATATATTTACTGGCTAGTTAGGTAGCGAAGTAATTGTAGCATCTTGAGTAAATTTTTTGCCTAACATAATTGAAATAGCGTGAATAAATATTTGTCCACACCTTTGCGCGCAGCCGAATAGATTCTTCAGGATCGTTGTCCATCGAGGAACATCCATCGGGAAGAAAACGATTACGCTGTAGCATAAATCGGCTATCACCTAAATTATCCCTCTTATTTTTATTACATTCCAATCCGCAACATGAAGAGTTTTCTTCGAAGTCTTTTATCTTTGAAAATAATTGCATGAGCTAAGCTACTTTGAAGAAAAAAAAACAATCCATTGAGAAGTTTCAACGGGAGGCAAGATAGCAATCTAAAGCTAAAAACCATTATAGAAAAGAGTTCACGTAAATGCAACAAATATAGAATTATTTTGCCATTTATCAAAATGAAATATAAATTTTTTAATACCGTCTAGGAAATTAGATGAGAAAATTTTGAACGCGCTGCTGTTTTAATGAAACGACCTAATGAATAGAGCAGATTAATGATCACAATGCGATCTTAGAACTCAACTGAACGCACTGAAAAGAGAAGGAACTAAAAAAAGGCTCATCTATGCGCATTTCGTGTATAATTACCAGCTACGGACGAGAATTGAACTGGCAGTCATTGCACTCATCCTATTTGCATCTTCTCTTCGAGCGCTTATCAATGCTCTGCTTAAATGCTTCTGCGTTGCAACTTTCGAAATGGTGCGTTTGTATATAAAAAGGAAATTCCAAATGACTCATCAAATGCGTATTGTTTTGTTAATAAATAAAGCATTGCAAGAAGTTGAATCGTGTTGTTGCACTTGCAATGAAATGAGGTTAGCGAAAACCGAATGCAAAGCGGCTTAATAAAACTTTGCTTAAATGATCAAAATCAAATGAGACATCAATCTGCTAATGAAAATCTATTATCTTCTTGTTTCACTATGAAATACAACAAGCAGATAGAACAAATTACATGTTTGTTTTAGCTTTGTGGTGAAGAGATTCCATTTTTTTTTTTTTGGAATATTTTCGGAATGGAATATGAAAATGAGAGAGCATACAAAGATCGCCAATTATAGAGGAAAGTTTTATGGGGCAATTATCGTGCGCAATGGATAAACTCTTGGAGAGTCGAAAAATGAAAGTTCTATATCGTCGAGTTAATCTTTTGCATTACGAATTATATTCAACAAATCTACTCTGAATTAGACTAAAGTTGAAGTGTATCATAAATTTTAGGCAAATTTTAAAGACAGTTACAGGGAAAAGGGCACAATTCTGAACGCTACGAGACAATCTGCCTCCTTTCGACGGCAAATGTATGCTGCTGCTCTTTGTGAGTTTAAAAAAAAATGCGCTCCCACCTTTTCAAGTATCTTCTTCACCCTTTTCTTTCTATCTTTCATTCTTTTCCTCTGTCCCTCTCTCTTTCTCTTACATTAATCACAGTCGGCCTTCGACTGAACAAACTAAGCGTTGACAAGTTTTTTTCTTTTATGAGAAGGTAGCACATTCAAATGAATGAACTATCGGTGGCTGTGCCGAATTGCTGCATTTAACGAAGAGTCATTCACACATTTCAAGCAGACCTATCTTCGTTTAATGCGTTTACTCTCACTAGAAATGACCTATGAATAATGTAACCCAATACCGGCAAGCGGTAAAAGGTACTGCCTAAGCCACTGATCAGCATATTGTTGAATTAGTGTCTACGCAGCAAGTGAGCCATTTTGTTTCATTTGCGGCTAATATAAGTGATTGCCAAAAAGAGTAAAACGGTAACAGTTAGGAGGAACTTCTCAAAGGACATAACTCTTTCACACTAGCCAATAAATGAGACGAGGTGATGGTGGAGGCGCCTTCGAAATTATGGACCGTTCATTCACCTACAACTGCATATTGTTTTTTTTTTCTTGTGCACTTAAGAGCTCACGGTTATTGCTGAGGTCTATCGATCTTATATGCAAAATCAACATCTTCTTACCTATACTCACGTTATTTTCTGCACCTATCTGGGCAAACAAATTCAAAAAAAGATCATTTTATTAAAAAAACTTTTCAAAGATGAAGATAAAAAAATCCAAAATTTACCTAGGCAATTTTTCATACTGCTCTTTCGATTTTGATTATATCACATATATCATGGAAAAGTATATAAACAATATCGCTCACTGTAAAAATTGCAAAAGCGCCTGCCTAAATTCTTTATATCATTTCTTATCATCTCGTTACCATACTCATATCATTTTCGAGTTAATATTGTTGCAATGCATTGCAGTATACGTAGGTAACTGAAACTTAGCAACAATCTCGGGGATCATTAAGTATGAAATATAAAGCGAGAATTTGCAAAAATTCATGTCGTACATTTAATGCTAAATATTTTGAAATTTTTAGCAATTTGATTTGCAAAGTTGATCAAATGGAAAAGTGATGATGATCGATCGCCTTCAGCAGTACTTTGTTGTAGTCTTTCGTAACAAATAAACTATAGTAGTAGAAAATTTATACATGTATTAAGATCATTCCCCATTATCTCACAATACATTCCCGTTATCGAACAGAAATAACTATATTCGTCGTTGTTCTTACATATTCTTGTTCGTTGCAACTGTCAGCCAACAAACATTTTCTTCTAAGCTTTTCTTGATGGGATTGTGACGCGAATAAAATCATGCCATTCGAACAAGCGAAGTGTGAAAACGGCAATGGAAATTATGTTGCTCAAAGAGTGTACAAGAATTATTCCTAAATGGACGTTAATAAAATAAAATAGTGCATGAGGCGTTAACACTGACCAATAATGCTTAAACAGGAGAGACTCCTCGTTGGCTTTAGGCACACTTTTGCATTTGCTTTGATCCGTGATATATCACGTAGTGAGTTGTGATGAGCACGCTGCGTATTGCAATAGTTTGTTGAATTGATGTTCGGTGATTCGTCTGCAAAAAAAAAAATTTGTTATATTGGTGATTTGCATAAATGCTTCGACAGGGGGAGGGGGGAATTTTCGATGACCTCTAATCGCTCAATTACTGAATTAAAATTGAGCCGATTGGGATTTCTGCTGCATCCTATAGCACATTTTTTATTTATAGGTTTTAACTGCTTTCTACTAATAATCTAGTGGCTAAGATCGATAACACAGCAATGAATAATAAGAAATATTTCCACATCAGTAGCTTCTTTGAGCTAAAACAACGACCACATTAAGCTACTAATAATTCCACTAGTACCCTTTTCGGCATCCTTTCTGTGATAATTTTGAATCGGAGGAAAGGAAAGGAAGGAGGGGACGAAATGGGGAGAGGTAGAAAACGTGTAGTTAACAAAACATTTGGATGGTCGATGTACGCTTTATACATCTTGCCATAAAACGAATTAGGTAGTGAGTTTTGAGTTTAGCAACAGATAGAGAAATCCACGAGAAATACATTTATTAAGCCATTGCGTTGACGTAGTATACGGTGCGAGAGATATTTTATTAAAAAAAAAAAAAAAAACGAGACTGCACATTAAAATTTCTCGCTTTCATAAAACATCAAACTGTGAACCAAACTATTTGCATACTAGGTATATAAAAGTGGTATATGAGAATGCCCTATCTTAGAGAAGATTTTCTAACAAAAAACGAAGCAGTGTAATTTATTGCATTCAGAATGAACTTCGCTGATTCAAACCACCGGTAAAAAAAGAGAAAAAAAAATCGTTTTCGCTCGACTAATTCTCAATAAATCTATCAAAGAAAACGTAGACTGGCGAGAATTGTTTATCGGATAATAGTTAAGAGCAAATATATGATGAATGAAAACCTACCTATATGATTAGCGCTTTGATTTACACTTTCCGATATAACAGTTTTATGATTTTGCTCAACCGGTGGACAGCAACTGATAGCCTAAAAACGTTCAATAGCGAATAAAGTGAGTTTTGCTTGATAATATCTATGTATATGAGATTAGCATCATTGTAATTACTGAAAATTAGCACATATGGAAAGTTTAACCAATTTCGAAGATGTTTACATCAGCTTAGATCAGTGTTTTAATCAGCTGAGAAAAATAAGCCTCAAAATTTGCCTAGTGGAGAAGAGTAACAAAGCAACAAGTATGACATGAGCTTTTATATCCTGCTTACTTTACTGATCAGTTTCACAAGTTAGCAAAAAAAAACAGAAAAATATGCACAATGGAGGATTCTACTTAAACATTCCCGACTGGTATTAGAACCTCTTTCACAAAAAATTTGCTCTTTGCAACGTCGATGTGGAATGTGTAAAAATTTTTTCACACCTTCAAAAGTACATGATTTTTATCAATTTTAATGAATCAGTATGAAAGTATTCTTTGCGTTGTGAGAAGAAATTTCAGCGAGAAATTTTATAGGCTATGCGAAATGTAAAGTAGCTTAGAAAGTAAGATGTATAAAATGAAAAGCATTTATGCCACAGTATAAATTCAGGTGACAGATCTCATGATACTAGCTTCGTTTGGTTCGGCAATTGAAGTCACTTGATCGGCAAACAAGTATATGCGCATATAACAAAAGCTCCGATAATGAGGTTTTGAAAAGCAATAAAACAGCATCATATAGGCAATATTAGTAGTGAAGGACGACAAGAGTTGGAACTAGAATATGCCCAGTGCCAAATTTTCTATCGTTAAGAGTTCAAAGCTTTGCCCAAAATTGATGACCTCTAAGAATTAGATTCTTAATGGTAAAGCGTCAGTGGTCAACAAAATAGGAACCAATAAGACCTAGATTATATGCATACGCAAAATTTTAAAGCAACATATATTAATGCATACGCCAAAAGCATCGTTACTGCTCGAATGCTACTTGCAGCCGTTCAAAAACGCAAACATTTTTTGCGCTATGCTGTAAATGTTTATTGTTGTACTAATCCGATAACGCATTGCTTAAATGCAATGAAGAGATTCTTTCGACATTTTCGATGAATCTACCTTAAAACTCTTTGCAAATAAGAAAGCATACTTTTTCGTTTAAATGCGCCATAAAATGACGATTAAATATGGCAATAGCTCTATGCCGAAAGATGTATGAATTGTCACTGTGCAAACGATATATATATATATATATATATATATATATATATATATATATATATATATATATATATATATATATATATATATATATATATATATATATATATATATATATATATATATATATAAGACAGCAGGAATTTCAAATCGTCTTCCTCTATTTGAGGCTTATTCAGAAATCCGTTTTGGAATACTTCAAAACGAATGTCATAATTGAAATGTAACGAATTTGGGAACTTACACATTTATCGTTTCCTATATGCAAATTTGATGAACTACATATCGGTGAGCGGCTTTCCGGTGAAGTGCTCGTTAAGCAATGGTCACACGTTACTGCAAAATTAATTCTGCCCTTTCATATATTGCATGAAATATCAGACATAAGTCGCGAAAGCATAATAAGAGCACTTAATGAAGTTTTCTGCAGCGATAGCGTGTAAACATATGGCCGATGAAATGGAAGAAAGTTAATCAAAAGGTTGAAATTGCTTTCATACTGAGATGAAAGGGCATAAAGTGATGTGAAAAGAAGTCATAGTGAAATGCATTTCTGAGCTACGATACTGGACCGTTGATCAGCCTAATCTCCTCTATCTCTATCTCTATCTCGGTCTCCCCCTATCATGTCACTTTACTACCCTTACATGTCAACCTACTTGTCTAAGCAAGTGAAACCAAGTGGTTGTGTAGGCACTATATTCTCAATTACATGAAGAATAATATACTCCACCATAAGCTGTATCGTTTCCTAGGTGGAGATATTGCGTCTTTTTCTTTAAAAGTTTATGAACTTCTCTCACTATTATTTGAGCTCATTCAATAAAGCATGAAAATATGCTTTCAGAATTGCACATAACAAATGAAATCGGAAAATCATTGAATTGGTCATTCATTTCGCTGCATCCTCAAAATTTGCGAAATTACAGAGTGCCACTTCCGAGATACCTAACCTCCAAGACGACTTATCTTGTATCCTCAAAATCGGATATGCATTCATGAAAATCGAAAGGTGTGACTTTACCGTCGGTGGGACCACTCATGCTGCATCGATCACCAGTGTCGTTATTTCTAGAGCCACTATCGCATTCGAATGGTGATTCACGAAGTAGCTGCATAATGTGGGAGGAAATTTAATAGTTGCAACATGAAATGCAATAAAGAAATGAAGGAAAATACTTCGCTATGGCTACATTCAGTATTCAAGAGGATGCGTTCATGATTTGAAAAGATCTACTCCTAAACAATCTAATAACAGGCTTTTTCACAAAGGGGAAATGATGTTGTTGAGGATAATTCTGTTGTTCGCTTTTGATTGCAGGTTTTTTTTTTAAAGGAATTTGCATTTGTAAGCGTGCGCTCATGCAAGAAGTGCGAGCATTTTTAAGCGCAACAAGCGCAACGTTTGCTGCATGCCTGTTTGTCTATCTAACAATTTCATTCATATTCATAACCCCACATGAGCCACAGTGGTACTGTTTCACTAGCGACGACTTTCTTTTGTCTGTAATGCGCTCGAGGCAAATCCTAATTCTATGGATCAGCCGTCACAAAGCTTCGTAATATGCATTTCTAGAAAATTCAGTAGTCTCTTCTATCGAGTGGGGTGACTGATTCCTCAACAAATCTCTTCGTTGTACAATAATAGAAGAAATAAATTCTTATTTGGTTTAGTGCTATTATTCGGTTTATTGACCTGAGATCTCATATCCGTTCGAATCTATAACACAACATTATTTTTAAATTTATCATGCGCATTTATAACGATGATGCTTTGATTAATAGAGTATACAGCTCACCTTATCATAGGCATTCTTGAACGCCACCATAAGTTTCGGGATGATAGGGTCAATATCAATAAATTCGAATCCTGGAGGAGCGGCTCTGCTCAGCATGTTGTAAATGGTGAGTAACATTCGATCGGAATACACTCTTTTGCGAATAATGCGAAGCAAACTGCTCAACTAAAGTTACAGGGAACCTTAATTGCTTCATCTCGCCGGATCTTCCCATCTTTTCATGAAGTGGAAAAGTTGGAACCTGACTTCCAGCCTTCGCCGCACTAGCTCATTGATGAAAAGAGCCGTAAGCATAACATAAGAATGTTGCAATTGACGAAACAATTCAGCGTTATTGAAATGCTCTGGTATCAGTGATCCATAAGGTAAGATGTCATACATGTTCACCTGTCTATGAGAATAGAGTGAATAATTTCGGGTCAGGGCAAAAAAAAAATTGCATAACACCGGTTCGATTTGTGCCAAAGTATCGAGCATTTGGCAAAAGCAACGGCATTCATAGCTAGAGATATTTCCTACGATAGTAGGCTGTCACTGAACAAGTGACAGCCTACTGTCAGAGGAAATGTAGAAAAAGAAATTCAGACGTTTTGAAGCTACTATCGGACGAAGGCGACGAACACGTTACGGAATGTGTATGATGTATTAACAGACTTAGAGAACGTAATGGTGCCTAGCAATGCTCGAACGTTTCGTGTAATCGGAGGTAATATGCGGCGAGGGAAGGATTTCAGGATAATCTTTCATCATTTTTTTACATCTTTCGGAATTAACTTCTTTCTGCTCATTTTCATCGCTTTCTTTTCATCATTTCCTATCTTCGGGGAAAATCACCGACTGCTTCACATCAAGTATTATTCGAAATGTCCCTTGTTATTAAAATGCAGTCATAGGGCGCCCATTTAGAAAAGTCGAGGAATCGCTGCTCTCTTGAATCATTTTGTGCAAGCTAAAAAATTAAAATATGGAAAAAGAGTGCCTTAAAATGCGATGGAAATAAAAGTGAAGCTTGTAAATGAGGTTTCGCATTACTTGATTGTTTGTGAGGATTTCATCGAGAACATTTCCGAGTGCTTCGTTTTGCTTCAGTCTTTGCAATAAGTCCGATAACCGTAGACCCATCTGACGTTGATGGCTAGATTCACTTAGACTGACGTCTATAATAATGTATGAGAAAACTGCTTCAGAAAATAGTTCAATTTTTGATTTAAATATCGTGAAGGCAATCAAAGCACTGTATTATGAAATCAACTGAACACCAATGTCCTTTTATAGACCTTTGAAAATATTTTGCACTAAAGCTTAGTCATCAATATTACTGTTTAGACTTTGAGGACGCTCAAATAGTGCGAGTCATGAGAGGGGCGCATATAAGAATGGAACTGAAGGGACCAATGCTAACTGAGTTCATCAAATCGTACAACATACCACTATTCGTGTCATGCAAAGCATCAAACGGTATATGAACTTCTTGTGGAGATGAAAGGTATCCTCCGCGTTTCGTAAGGAGCGCGTCTACGTTCCTATGAAAATGGTCTTGTCTATCAAGATGATAGATGTTTTCGTTAAGCCCTTCCATCTAGGATTAAAAAAACGAAACTTCCGGTAGCTGAAAAGGGAGCAATTACGTTAATGATATGATTGTTTGAAATTTTCTTCCAGCATGATCGTTGTAATGGAGCACAATTTCAAAAACGGTTTCATGAATACTAAAGTATGCTCTATGGTCGACAAACATTACCAAGCGATTGCTTCACGTCGTAGACGTCTTTCAATTCCGCCAAAATAGCTTTTATTTTCTCGAGATGTCGTTCGCACTCCAACTGTACTGCATCCGGCAATCTTTAGAAATATTTTAAAATAATTTCAAAAAGTTGTCTGTTCAAAAATTGGGTTGAAAGCAACAAGACACCCAAAAACAAACGCCACTGTTTATAATAAATTCACGACAAAATTTGACACTTGTAATCGTTTTTTTTTTCTATAATGTTTTCATAAATCACAACGGAAGCCCAACGTGTATTATTTTCACTGAGCATTTCTTAAGTACCGATGAATGTAACCAATCTCAAGTTTCATAATTGCATCGAAATATTCGTTCAATTCTTCCGCCTTTTTTTTGTATTTTCTTCAATTATATTGATAAGTTATTAGGTAACTGTTAGAATGAGGTGACTAAACAATAACGCTTATTATACCATAACACTTTTTACTCGATTTTGCAATGAAATACTTCGAATTTGTTAAAATAGAGCATGATTCTTTTCAAATCACTGAGTATTTCCTTGCTCAGCAATAAGCGCTAAGGGCACCTAGTGAATTTTCCTTTCTTTTTTTTTTTTTTTTGATTTCTAGCAATAGACTTTGAAAGAAATTGGAAGTTTTGACTGCAGCAAACATGTGAAGCCTAGATGGGTTTACCGAATGAGACCAGTCGAGCAATTGACGAGACCATGACAGCCGAGTGCTTCTAGACAACCGGCCAGTTGCAATCGTTGGCAATGTGCGAGTTGAAGTACATTAGGACGAAACCGCCACACGACGCCAAGTAGTGAGCGGATGTTTGCTTTCCACAACTGTATCGAATGATTGACTTTAAGGTATGCATTACTCAATATATCAGAGGAAAACCTTCAATGCTTAGCGAGGAATATGCCACACTGAAAATGTCTTTTAGCAAAAAATAATAACAAACGAAGGAGACGAAAGCAGAGGAGCATTGAAAACTAATTGATGCAAGGTGAGCAATTTTTCTATTCCAATGATAGTGAAATGTTTTCATTTTGGTATCACATGTTGCTTTCGAAGACTTTTCGTACCTCATAAATCACAACACTGAACGAAAAATTCGAATTAACGAGTAATAACCAACTTAATTTTCAACAGCAGAAAGTTTAAGTTGAGAAACACCAATTTATCTCGTATAATCATTCCACTCATTCGTGCTGCTAGCAGATCCGGTAAATTCATTACCTCTCATAAGGTGTCTGAATGCAGTCGTCTGTCATCTTCAACAACCTTGAGAGATTTTTTTTTTGCATTGTCCAGATCGATCGAAAATGAGTGCCAAGTAAAAAAAAAATAAATAAGTGAAAATGAAGAAAATTTTGCATGAATTTTTAGTATTCTCACAAGACCTATGAAACAGAAATATTTTGCAATTTTACTAGCGTTCTCATGAAATACTTTCGATTGCCTTTGTGCTAAAATTTTCTTCTCGAACATTGTAGTGGACAAAGATGGAAAATACAGGAGAGTGGCCAAAATGTGCAGAACGATGACAGAGATTGATCGCAGAGCATGTTAAGTGTGAAGCGGATGGCGTGGCTCTTGCATCTGGGACCGCATTCTCCTCGACATAAGCACTCCACCAAAGCAACTGTGCGAAAAGCTCCTTACAGCATAACCGTTCACTGAGAACACATTCATTTTTTTGCATCTGCAAATAGAATTTACGCATGAGAACGCTTTACATATTCAACAAATAGTTTAATATTTACATGGCATTTTAACAGGCTACCAGTGTTTATCAACCGAATCTCATCGAGGTAAATGGGTTGAGCTTCTTGCTGCTTCCCTATCCTAAGGAGGAAAAAAAAGAGAAGAAATATAAAGTTGGCCAAATTTCAAAGAGGGGGCTCATGCGAAAATCCCGATGGAAAAGCTACTGCTCCATATTCTGTAAATGCTACAAAAGTAACTTACAAAATGACTTCAATCAAACGCAATAGCAAAACCCTATTGGTAAGCAGTGGTGAATATGGTGGTATTTTTTGCGCTTCAACTTAGATCATGCTTAATGACTTCTAAAAATTACGCTTTATTATGATACTGTTTCCGCATGAACAAATTATTAAAGAAACACATTTTCATACTTATGGAAAGATCATTTAGTGCTAAAGGTGTTAACGTTGCAAGCGCTTATTTTGGTTGAAACAAATGAAAGGAAGAATAAAGTCATAAAAGTGTAGATAATATGGAGTGACGTCCCTTCAGCAGTTAAGTTCACTTCGGTGCGCTGAAAATTTTCAAGCGAATTAGCCGCATAGGACAATTTCTTCCAACTGCACGACTTACGCCAACACATTTACTGTATATAACGTCCAGAATAGGAAGCGAGTGTGGAATTGAATGTATCAGCTGGAATAGTGGCGGAATGGATTCGAAAAACATTCCCCAGTCTTCAGCGTCCAATGATTCAACCTAGAATTGCAGAGGGACTCAGCTATTTATTAAAGTCGATGCTTGTTTTCCAAAAAAGCATTTCCTTTCATCGACAAACCTTATTGTTGAATCTTTATAGAAACTTGTATAGCTCTACTTGTATCGCTCTAAGCAGTGTTGATCAACCTGAAAATTTCCCCTAAAAACTGCTTGCTCTATCTTCTAGCCTTGGAAAGTTGCAATCATATGAAAATTGCCCGCAGCCGGTAAGTATTAATTTTCTCATACCACTGGTTACTGAAATTTGGAGCACGATCGAGCGGACGCATTTCATATCAACAGTCGTAAACATTGCGTTCGAGGCTCATAAACCAGCCTCTGCGTACTTGAAAGGGTTCATAAACCAACTTGAAAACTCCGTTCTGGAGCCCCTACTTCGGTGGCACTTAACTTTCGAGAACCTTGGATGTTCTGCACCTGAATCTCCTTATAGACCTCCAACTTCGGAAGGCCTGGCTTTTTCGGGCTCCGAAAGCCAACAGTACTCGCAAAAAGTGATGACTTGTGCAAAAATATCGCTTTGGGAGCCAGAATTTTGAGGACGCGGAATCCAGAAACCCCAGAACTACCCCTCGAGACCGCACCTTCCACCGTTCCTTGACAGCTTGGATTACGCATAAAATTTTTTTTCGTGGATGCGCATAGAGCCTCCTGCATTTTCGTTTTTCGTACCGCTGCCTATTGCCTCTGCATGTTTCGGATCATTTTCTTGCCTGCGAGATTTAATGGACGTTTATTCGTATTGTGTTAATCTGTTTGCATATCTCGCGTACTCAAACATGCAAATTTTGAGAAAACAAATATGAATTCATACGAACAAACTAAGCTCTATCTTTCTGTTTTATCCTTAAACATATTCTCCGCTCAGAAGACGGAACGAGTAAATGAAGTGTTTGAAAGAATCGTTTTGATGAACACTGTCTAAAAAAAATGTTTTATCGAGATATTGCAATCTTTCCTCCCTCCATTAAACGTAATACGGCGTATTGTTGTTTCTACATTTGATCATGTCAAAATAAGACACGTCTATAAAAGATATGTGCATCAAAGGTTTATGAGCATCTTGTCCAGACTTGCCTGTTTCCTGAGCTTCTCAAATGAGCAACATTTCTGCAACGATGAAGTACGTCCATGAAAACGTATCATTTTTCGTCACTTCGAAGTACCTTGGTTAAATTCTTCACAATTCCGAATAAATGAACGTTGTCTTTTCGTTGACTAGAAGTTATTCGTTAATTCACATAAAATATACCAAAATTTCACTGTTTTAGAAAGAAATAATCCACCGATGAGAATAAACACTTTGAAAGAAATCGATGCCGGAAAGTTCGCAATTTTCGCCGAAAAGTATAAAATAATCACGTTTCGCCTTGAGCAAATTTTATTTGCCATTCTACTGCTGCCTTCATTTTCATATAATAATAATAATAATAACAACGATAATATTGTTTAATAAACATATCATTTAACATGATGATAATCAGCAGAAATACTTTTACGCTGATATTTAACAAAGCGCCTAAGTGTACCAATGAAAGTGTTGCAACTACAATTTTCTTGTTTTTCAACAACTGAAAATCGGAGGAGGCAAATTTATGACAATGAAAACGAATGGTAATATCTCAGAAAGACAAGAACGCAGCAAATATAACGGGCTATTTACTGAACACTATGATATTAAATCATAAAAATTAACGCAGGAACCGGAAAAATGAAATCCATCGAAACGCTGAACTTAGCAAGAAGATCGAATATTTACAAACTATAGAAACCAGCCTAATGTAAGTTGTACAGTAGTGCTGTAGTACGACTATGCGCCATGTTTCGTGAGCTGAAAGGTTCATGCTGAGCGGTGGAATGATGCCATGAAAGGAGGCCAATGCGATGCACGACACATCACTGAACATATTTCAAAGGTTCGGGAGTTGACGATCATCATGTCGAAAAAGTATTCCTCTCATGGTACAAGCAGTAGCAACACAAAATATATTCGCAATTCATCGACGAAGAGTACCTATTGAAGAACGCAAAGCGAGCGTTTTGATAACACAATAGAACACATCTGGGTCGATTCACCTCATCTATACAATTCATCCTCAATCGTTATTTGATTTATTGCACAATACACTCTTTGAATATGTGTGTTGTTTAGTAATTCATTCATTGAGCAATCTTACTATCAGTGCAAATTTGAGACTTTCAACTATGCATTCATATTCAAAATCTATCTTTGGAAAGCACAAAAGAAACAGCAAACTGCAGTGGTATCTGAGACAACTCAAAGAAGCGAAAAAAACCACAAAAGGAACTGATATGTTATGCGCTTTTCTTCATTTCGTAGGTTACTTCGGTCGGCTATAAAGATATCGGAATCAGCTAAATTTTGATTCGGAATATTTTTCGTTTTCATTTTTCAATGTTTGCGAAGCAAAAATTTGACTTCCAAAATTCATATTATCTTTTAGTGATAGTAACCACACCGGCGAGAATCATAAAAGATTGAAAAAAATATTCTGTAAAAAATTATGAGACGTTTGGTTTATATAGCTGACCAACTCATCAGGTGTTCATCAATGTCGGAATAATTCGATTAAGAGAATTAAGTTTACTGTCTAGTATATATCGAAAGTAATAATCATATCCACATGAGAATTTCTTCAGTTAGTGATGTTCTAATTCGAATGCATATGTTATGTAAATTCTTGAGGTATATTTCTGCTATTTCTCGATAGCAAGCGTCTATTTCAAGAAGCGCCACTGCGGAATGAAGCAATCATCTTCTTCAATCCACCCAGTCGAAAAATATAACACGTCTTCAAATTCAAAACGCTTGATTTTTCACTCTGACTCATTCTATGGACTTACTGATTCCTGCCGAAATAAGAACAATAAAATTTCAACTGCTTCATCAACTATATAGTTCAAATGATCTTAATCCTGTTTTTGTTTGTGAGTTGATAAACATTCCTTTTGAAGTTCTCACTATGTGCTTTATTTCAAGTCCGGCAACATTACTACTCTTTAAAAAAAACTGATGAAAGTATTTATTTAAAAACGAATTTCTGAGAGAAATTTTCAAAAAACATCATCAAGAAAGAAGCATAATTTTCGATCAAACGTTGGTCGCATCTTCAATCCACCCAGTCGAAAAATATAACACGTCTTCAAATTCAAAACGCTTGATTTTTCACTCTGACTCATTCTATGGACTTACTGATTCCTGCCGAAATAAGAACAATAAAATTTCAACTGCTTCATCAACGAGCATCTAAAGCCGACCATATAACGTTAAGAAGAGGAATATGGTAGAAGTGGAATTCTTCAGACGATTCACTAACAAAATCTCTTCTGATCGAAGGATGTTAAGTTCTGACCGATCGAAAGTACTCAGTTTTAACTAAAAGCATTCGCAAAATGTCGGCCTTTTACCCACTGAAAGCATTCGGTAAAAATCAACTTTCGACTGTAACAAAAAACTGAAAGAAGCCAGCGCCAAATTTTAGTCGGTAGAAATGGAACGAAATTTCAGTTCTGGACCAAAATTCGGTCCATCGGTTACCATCATTAGTGCATGCGGATGAATCGGTGCGATCAAACTTCCGTTTCCTTTGGTCGCGCCGTCATTGCCATGTTCGGTAACATGCGATCTTGTTGCATATGTTCTTCAGTTACCTGTTTAAAAAAATGATGATTAATAAGGTAAAAACCACGCAAAGTTTACATTTGCACTTAATAAAACATTAAAAGCTATCAACCACTACATGAATTCTTTTTTGCAACAAAAAAAAAAAATAACGCAGGCAAATAGAAACGGCGAAAAAAACTTGCGACTAGTTGATACAACTTTCTGTATACGAATTATTTTTTTCATTACTGATGTTACGGTTTTCTCGATAGACAAGACGAACAAAGCAATAAAGTGAGGTCTATCTAACTCTGGAACCTAATCGCATTAAAAGATCACTGGAAAACGATCGAATACATTCACCATATACCGTAGAAAACATGTGAAGTGTTGGCGTCTTTTTGCTGTGCAATCGGTGAACTACTTTCTCAACCGTATGTAATAGATATAAGCATTTTTTTGACAAGAAAAATCCCAATGTTTTTTTATAAGGAAGACCAATATGGAAAGGCTCAAATAAACAAAAGAATACAAAATTATTCGCATTCAAGAAGAAAATCACTAAAAACCAACCTTTGAAGTACCCAGTGAGGGTGCATTTTCAGAGTTAATAAGGCGTATTTATAATGAGCTCCGACGTTATTTGGACGCGACCTGATAGAAACTCTAGATGAATGAAGGTCAGCTCGATAGAAGAAAAATTTATGCATCCCTTGCAGCAGATTTCGTTACAGTCGATTTCGTTGAAAACTTGATATTAGTTTCGGATGTGAATACGGATCACAGTTATTGCTCTAAATTCTTATGCCTCATACAATGCACGCATATTGCTAGCCCATTCCGCAATAATAGTATCGAAGGCAATTTTCACTTGCGTTATTTTATTTGCAGAGATATCATGACTTCACAGAAAATAGCCACTTACGTTCGAAATTCAATGAGAAAAAATAACAAAACGGGCAAAATGGTGCTCAAATATGCTAAGCGCAGAGTTCAAACATTTTAAAAAATAACCTACAAAAATTTTCGTTCACTAATTTGCTGCTGGGAGCTTAAGAATTAGTGTGCACAGGAGGAGATACATTTTGAAATTGTTTACCGTATACAAAATATGAGTACTATTGAAAGGAAGTGAGGACATCGGCATATAGGTCTCACGTACGACCGCGTCCTACAACGATAATGGGAAAGGAATGCAGTAATAATAGCGTAAAAGGTTAGCATTGTGTGTTATGCAGCGATAGCAAAAGGTTTCGTATTTTGTTTCACTAATTGCTACGATCATCATAAAATATAAAATATTCATATATTTTGCGTCAACTAATACTCCTCCTTCCCCCTACATTCGCCGTTTTAATTTTGCATCAATTCTGGATTCGAAAAATGTGCATAGAAGTGTATTATTTCTTACATGTCCTGCTACAGATATCACAGATATCATGAGACTATACGACAACATTCATCGTTTAGTTTTGCTTAGTGCGCGGTCGGTTTTAAGAGGGCTCTGAGCAAACTTTTTGGCCTTGTCCTACCGAGTCATTCCGACCAGTGGTCTCATCGGAACGCGGGCGGTCGAGCAAGTCGCATGGAACAACGATGAAACGACTCGTCAGTATCCGAGGGGCAGGAGACGAGCCTAAGCCCTCATCTTCATGCTACCTCACAACTTCAGCTAAACGGAAGTGTTAGTGATATGAAGAGGCATTTATTCGTAATGAATGCTTTGTCGATTCAAGTAAATATATACGACAACATCCTTACTGGTTAGGCATTTCAACGCTATTTATGCTAGAAGTAATCAAATAATTACTATTTATTGCGTTCAAGCAACAACTTTTAAGCACAAAAATATAAAAGTTACGATGCGGAGAGGACCTCTGGACCCTATTAATTACGTGTAGCAAAAAAAAGCTCTTGTAGAGAAATGAGGAGGCAGCAGTTCGACCTCGACCTGCTGTGATTTCTTCATGTTAGGAATATGAGATCCTGCCTAAGTGAGCTGAAATCATCGCGAGTGTTTGAGATATGCAATTTGCCATGACAAGGCAAAATCACATGAAACTATCGTATGTTCTCTAAAATTTTTCTTAGGAGAAGGGGGGGGGGGGGGAGGAAGTGGAAAATGAAATGTGCCAGCATATTCCCAAACCCGAAAATTAGAAACTACTGAAAAACCACCTTTTGTTTCGAAAATACATCTGATTGCACTCTCTAGTATCTGCTGCACTACTTAACAAAGACTTCTCTGGCATGGGAGCAGAGGATAAAATCATATGAATCTATAAGGAGGTCAAAAATTGAATAAACAGAGGCGTTTTCGCTCCTATAATATCTTCAAGAAAGAACAACCACATATAACGTCTCAATCTATCGAAACAAGCCATTTCTTCGTGTGTTCATCTATGCGGAGCATTCTAAAAATGGTTAGGACTGTTTAGGCGTGAAACATTACTACTATCAGAAGTTTGAACAAAAAGGAGTTCATTTAATAAGACGATAGTCATAACTACAGCACAATTTCAAACGCCGAAATCTAGGCGAAATATGCAAAAGTTGCATTTCTCGATTACTCTCTCATAGTGCTTGTAAAAGATAACAACTGTGCCCTTGCGATGTTTTATTTTTCATGCATGAGTCAATATGAAAGCTCTCGTTAGTTGACAGCTGATCAATCAGCTTTTGCGTAAACTTGTTGTTTTTAATTTTACGGAGAGTAGTGGAATTATCGATCGACTCTTTGCGGGGATTTTTTTATTCACTTTTCTTGTTTTATCGTTGCGCTGAGACAAAAATCAATGAAAATTGATCACAAGATGATCGCCAATTCGGAACGAAATGTTAAATTAAATTTGATGTGACATTTTCTACAGGTAAACTCTTCAGGTATGTTAGTTGTGCAAAACTTCTCGCAAATTCTCTGCCATATTTTACAATCGGCACAAATTTTTTTTAATGCTGTTTACATCAAAGTAGCAATTGAGTCATGTGATGATTATATATTTGTTATGCTAGATGTTCGGAGAGCAGTTCAAAGAGATTTGTTTCCAGTTAACCATGGTTTTCAATTTCGTATATCAGATTCGTTGACGATCATTCGAGCGCAGAGTCAATGCGATTGCTGCACGATCGGTAGGTATCTCGCACAATTTAAGCAATTATCCTATATGCTAGTGCGAATACCTATAAGCGATCCCTGTATGCTAGTGCGAATATCTATCGAATACATATAAGCGATCCCAGGTGCATCAACGTGATCTGGATGACTTAGGCGGGAATACTATAGGAAGTGTTGCGTGAGCCGAACAAACACTTTATATATTAATAAGAGCATATTTTCCTGAGTAGTTGAAAGTTCAAATGTGATGAAGGCTCATATGCAAGCAAGCAGTACCGAGCTATTGGTGTTCGCTCTACTTGTGCTTTCTCTTTCGTGATGAGTCTTCCTATTGGGTCGTTTCATTGGACCCATCTCCTCTAAGAAATGGCGCTCTGCATGCGGAAATTTTCAAAGGCTGAGTGGGAGTAGTTACGAGGAAGTGGGAGTGGATTGTCACTGATGGGATTAATGAATTTTTTTTTTTGTTCTTACTTCATTATTGAAAGAAAATGCTTGAACTACCAATACCGTACAAATTTTACGACTGGGGAAAGTGGGAAATCGCCTTCATCCGATTCTTGCCAGAACGCATTTGCCTTACAAACTATATGCGATATGACACCCGACATTCGGAATTTTCGCCACCGTTCATGAATCCCTATTTTCACAAGAATACATTCATCGTCATGCATGTTGCGAGGCGAGTTTTGTGTCGGCATGGCCCATTTTTTCGCATCCTTGCAAACTTTTAATGTTTTGATGCCTACATGAGCGTTGAACTTTTAGGATGCACGCTTCACAAATTGGCTGTGGAATTTCCAACCTGTTTTCGCAACTCAAGACTAACAGCATTTCTTAAGCTCAGGTGTCTGTAGTCGGTGTTTGTTGGCAAAATGCAGGAATAAGAGCACTATGAACATATATATATATATATATATATATATATATATATATATATATATATATATATATATATATATATATATATATAAATATATATATATAAAATATAAATATAAATATAAATATAAATATAAATAAATATAAATACAAATATAAATACAAATATGAATATATATATATATATATATATATATATATATATATATATATATATATATATATTTATATTTATATTTATTTTATATTTATATTTATATTTATATTTATATTTATATTTATATTTATATTATATTTATATTTATATTTATATTTATATTTATATTTATATTTATATATTTATATTTATATTTATATTTATATTTATATTTATATTTATATTTATATTTATATTTATATTATATTTATATTTATTTATATTTATATTTATATTTATATTTATATTTATATTTATATTTATATTTATATTTATTTATATTTATATTTATATTTATATTTATATTTATATTTATATTTATATTTATATTTATATTTATATTTATATTTATATTTATATATATGCTTACATACATATATGCCTTACTATCAAATACGTGTTTCCTGTTGCTGGTATACGATGGGTACTGTCGCTCTAGACTGCCTTAATTTTGGAACGAAAATGACTCTGCTTAGTTTACTCTTGAAATGTTTCTATTTTGGCACATGACAAAAGTAACGCCCCATCTCCTCTAGTACATTGGAAAACTTGCAACCTACAGTATTTAAAATGGAACAGCAAGGTGTTTACTCGCAATTGAGGTCTGATCCTATTCCCTTAAATTGCTTCCAAAAAAAAAATTACATAATATTAATTTTCTGTTGAAGAAGGAATGACAAAAATCGAGTAAATATTTTCAAGAGGTATAATATTGCAACTTCAATCAACGCTTCGCCTTTTTTTCGGTTATAGACGTTCTCCAAAGAAGACGCTTTATGAATTTTTCTTTTCTGGTTTACTAAGCCTTATCAGCTTCTTATCAATGGCGTTGTTATCGTTGCAAATCAGTATTTACTTGGCTGAATATCTTATTAGTCTTCATTTTCTTTTCGCCATACATATTGAACACCGGCATTTTTGTGAAGTAGCTTTTAATCTACGTACACGATTTTTTTTTTCTTATTTTCCATCCAAGTTTTTAAGTCTTATGGTTCATTTCTGTCGTGCATTTGATGAATAAATGTTGGAAATCAGCAATTCAAATAGAAAGAAAGAAAGATATAGATGAAAATGGTACGTTAAATGCTTTTTTGTAACGTGAAAGATGAGAGAATGAATTTGAATTGTTGTTGACTTTCCCACTGATAAGTTTATTTACTGATAAGTTTATTTATTATTTCATTACGAGTATTTAATGCCTTACATACTTATTTCTTTGTTCGCCTTGGCTTTTTTTTCAAATTATGACGTATTTGCTTTTCCTTTCAAATATTTATAATTCAGTTTTATGCGACCGCTTGCTGGTGAGACACAGCAGAGCACTTTCGTAATATAGCAATTGGAGCTTTTCTTGCATAAACAACAGTCGCGTCAAGCATTTTTCTCTACAGGTGCAGCTTGGGAGCAACTTTTTTGCGCTGTTCATTTTGCAATGAACGCTGATAACGAGGAAATGCATACCAAAGAAACCAATGACATAAATGGCCAACTACTGCAGAACGATTATCAGGTATGGTGGTTTAGAGTTCTCAAAGATGACGTAGACAGGTGTAGAAAAAAGTGCTGCAAAACTTGCAAATTCACAGGTGGAATAAAGAATGTAGAATTCTTTCAGTACGCGTTTATTCATTACAGTAAAACCATAAAATAAATCACACTATCGCAGTTTTAAGTGAAATGAAAGAAGTGCGCACACAATAAAATGCTGTGGTTTTGCGGTTCACATATTTGAACCGCATTTTTATTTGTGCCTAATCAAATGGAATTTGCAATATGGATATCCGCTACACTCGTTGAAGGATTCAGAACCGGTTGCATGGTAAATGTAGCTTTTCTTCTGGTGAGCGAAGTTGGTTTCTTCCGGTCGATGACCGACCAGTGGCGTTGCTTAGAAATTGGAGGTCGCTTGAAACTAAATACTCTTCAAGAATGTTGGCACAGTAACAACTCAGTAAAAAATGATTTCCGGTTGTAACCAAGACCAGAAAAAATTGAAGACGGATTTCCATTTATACTAGGAAATTGTCCGGTTGGTCGGCATGACTAATTAATCCAACTGTTTCGTGTGCCCTCTTAATCGACTATTGGCTTTTGATTGCTGCTTGGGATCATTTTTCATTCTTTTTGATAGTGACTGTAACGAAAATTTAATTTTTGAAATGTACACCCTGATCCG
This sequence comes from Ascaris suum, assembly GCA_013433145.1. Classification (NCBI taxonomy): domain Eukaryota; kingdom Metazoa; phylum Nematoda; class Chromadorea; order Rhabditida; family Ascarididae; genus Ascaris; species Ascaris suum. The sequence goes on from CM024189.1 coordinate 7,550,647, forward strand.
TTCTGGATCTCAGTCAAAAGAAATTATATTATTAAATTATCTAACTATTCGTCATCACTATTAAAATGAAATTAGTAACTGAATGTTTAGTCGATCGAAAAAACGAAGAGCCGTTAAAAGATTATCAGAGCGCTTACATCGTCATCAAATTTCGCTAGTAGTGTTCTTTCAGGGACAGAAACTACTGAACCCATGCTGTGTGAGAAATTCATATTTGGTGATCTCTTCGATGAGATCCGATCCATTAAATGGTAAAAGATATACTACGCACTTCTCCTTATCATAGTTCATAATTCTGTTTTTCATTTACACTACTAATGAACATATTTTAATCTAATCATTATACTATTGAAAAAGTATGAATTTAGTTCAGCCATATTTTATGCCTTATGATGCCACAGAATTTCTATAAAAAAGAATTTTTCTCATTACAATTGCAGAAAAAAGAACTGATGAGCGGTGAATGTTGCCATTCGACACATTTTCGCTATTATGTACTTATCATTGCAACGTTGGCATGTTCACTCATCATATCTTGCTCGTTCGCATACAACTTTTCTCTTATTTGTTCAATGCCAAAAAGTAAAAACGAACACAACTCGTCAACAAGGTATATGCGTGCATATTACACGCATAATAAAATACTTATTACTTCCATAATAGCATATGCAAAATACTATTAGTCCAATAAACGAGTATATCATCTAAAAAACTTGTTGCAAGGTTCAGTGTCGCAAAGCGTGTCGGAAAATATGACGCAACTACAAAGAAAGCTCGTAACTTTGGAGAGCCAGAGGACCTGAGGAACATTTCTGAGGTGACAAGCGGGGAGGATCCTTCCTTTGAAGGAGCAAAAGCGTATAAAAGTCGTAGATGAAGGTGAATTGCCGATATAATCTGCAATCGTATGGCCGAATGCTTAAATAATGGCAGAAGACCAATCGCCTATAACATACGTGCTATCGGTGTTCACAATATGCAGGTGATAAGAAGCTGATAAGTGCGGATGTTTTTTTTTCATGACGTTCGCTTCAATGTTATCGCTGATGTTTTCAAAAAAAAAAAAAAAACAATAAATGCGAGTACGTGAATCGAGTTTGTGAGCCTCCCCTCCCTCCCCCCCCCCCCCCTCTGCTCATCTTGGGCGAGGGGAGATCAATGTTTTTTAATAAAAACTCTTCTTGCATATAAAAACGATGTATTTTGATCGTCTTTGAATGGGGAACACTGATGGCATTTTTATTCTTTCTCCTTATTCTCTAAATAATTATAAAAACGTCATTTGTTCGAACTAACGTTGAGTTCTCTTAATACTCATTTTAACGATATAAAATATACTTTGTTTTTTTTTGTGTTCAAACATATAATTCATTCGAAGTGTTTAAAGGAAATTTTTTGATGTATTTTTGAACGGAAATAATTTTGCTTCGTAATGAATAAGAAAAAAAAAAAGAAAAATTCATCGATTTTTGAGGATTATTTTGACAAGACTCGTCTGATTTCAACCATTTCAATACAGCAAATCTTAAACGTCATAAAAATTCGTTTTCTACAGTTGATATTTGAAAATTTTCATCCGTTTGAGACAAACCTTAGTGATCATCTAGTACATCATTTCTGTTTCTTAAGGGTGCTTGCTGATTATACGTACAGGTATGATAATCCGTCGACGGCAATGCCAGGTGAAATGCAGAAATTAATGTACTCCGCTTATCCGCTATCAAATTTATTAACGCTTCCTCTAATGGCTCCTCTTTTACGAAGATTTTCGCTTCGTGTTCTTACGTTTATCGGTGGCCTACTCACAGTTACCTGTACGGCGTTAATGCCGCTATTGTTAAAGATCGACTACAAATACGCTGTTGTAGCTCGGTAAGCAACTTCAAATTTCATGATGAAATGCAATGCATAATTGGTGGGTTTATATTGATATCGTTTTCAGCTTTTATCTTTGGCAGCAGGGAGACGAATGGAAGAGAGTCCCAAGAAAAGCACCTCATCCGCTTCTAAAATTGCCAAAAATGTCTCTGCATGGATTTTCTTTTGAGTTTCTAGCGGTGGCCAAAAGATAACATTGGGTTGCATTGAAATACATTTTTTTATTCGTGTGTTGAAGTTGTAACTTTTAAGCGAAGTCACATGTAAGACATTCACTACAATCGTTAGCCGATACTACGATCATTATTGCAGTGTTATTTGCAGTTTCGTACAAGGTATTGGCAATACTCCTCTTTTTCCACTAATCGGCTTTATATGTGCGCATTGGTGCCCTCGTAAACAGACCGCTTTATTCGTTTCAGTTCTAACAAGCTACTCTCAGGTTTGCTTTTACTTCCCACAATTTACACTTGAAATAAAATTTTCCCAAGAGGGAAATTTTCGAACTTACTCCCCTTTCCGATTACGAAGAACGCTATCCAACACTCACCTTAAGTTGTTTATTTTTGAAGTGTGTGTGTGTGTGTGTGTGTGTGTGCGTGTGTGTGCGTGTGTGTGTGTGTGTGTGCGTGTGTATGCGTGTGTGTGTGTGTGTGTGTGTGTGTGTGTGTGTGTGTGTGTGTGTGTGTGTGTGTGTGTGTGTGTGTGTGTGTGTGTGTGTGTGTGTGTGTGTGTGTGTGTGTGTGTGTGTGTGTGTGTGTGTGTGTGTGTGTGTGTGTGTGTGTGTGTGTGTGTGTGTGTGTATGTGTATGTGTATGTGTATGTGTGTGTATGTGTATGTGTATGTGTATGTGTGTGTATGTGTATGTGTATGTGTATGTGTATGTGTATCTGTTAGGAATATCAGAAATTATTCGCCATGTACGAAAGAATTTAGCAAATATTATCGCTTGAACGTTTAAAATTCAATTGCTTTACTTTCAGCGAGCAATAGAATTTCTAATCATATGACATATTCAAATGCATCAACATTTTCCCATAGATTACTCGTTCATCGGATTGTTGAAAGACTCGAGAAAAATGAAATTTCGTACGACCTGATCAACTGACCAAATAAAATCCGTGGCAGACAACGCGGATCAATTCACAAGACGAAGAAAACAGGGGAACACAAAGAGAAAGGAGACGGTAGCAAAGATCAGGATGATAGGGAATATCGAAACGCATTGTGATTCAAGTCAGTGCATTGCAAATCTAGAGGTGTTTTAGATCCTTCAACCACGTACTGACCTCGCTCTACAGGCGGCACGAGATAAATTTTTGCATTCGAGGTGACACTCAAAAAAGAGGAATTCGAAAGAAAGCATTTATTGCTGCACCGTGTTTCTAGGTTTGCCCTAAGAAATTCACCCTTTCGAAAATGTTGACCCGTAAAATGGCGCAGAAGTTACCAAAACTTGCATGCTTTTACCAGCAGCATGGTGAAAAAGTTGTAACTGTGGTTAACAACAACTGTGTTAACGCTTCGCCGATGGTGAATTTCTTGCCAGGTCCAAATTTACGATATCATACAACATTTGGGCATCTTTCTGATTCAATGGTTCTAGACTAATGCGATGTTAATAACTCCTACTGTGTGGAAGGTCGTAGTGTTTATATAGGCTTTTTGGCACGCAAACAATTTTCTCTAGATGATAAAGTTTGCATGAAATTAGCGAACGACTAGTCTGAGGCTAGGACGAGTCGTAGTAGTTTTACCGCTCTTCCAGAAATGTGCACTTTTTGTGAGTGTCGTTCGATTTTAGTTATATACTTTTTAGTCCAAGTTATGCTTTTGGAGTAAAAAAAAACCATGAGGGTTTAGACGTCCTTTACACCGTGAAATGTTTTTGCTGCGTTTGACGTAGAGAGCTAGAATCAAAACGAGGTTCGCAGATCATAGTTGCAACTCACCAAAAGCATTCCTTGTTTTTTGCTAGTTTCTTCTATACTTCCGCACGTTTATTCTGACTGTTGAACAGTTAGCTTTTAGCATTTTATAGCAATAGGCTAATTAAGGGATCTGCTTTACATACCATTCCAAATATTGTCGCTTAATTTCAAGCACAAACAAGTTTATCAGTGATAGAATTGAATCATAATTAGTTCCATTGTTTCCTCGAGTTCCCAATTTACAACTTCATCTCGCAATTATGCAAAAATGAACAGTATGTGAAATATCGTCTGTGGATACCGGCCCATTATAGGATCTCTGTGCCGATTCGAAGCGTTAAATTATTCAGCACGCTGAAGTAAAAATTGCTCAATATGCTATTTAGAACTCATTGAATTTCAGAGCTGTTGAAAGTATTCCATCTAACAAAGACATATATGATTGCGAGACGTTCATCTCTTCAGCCTAAATACTGACTATACACTTGAGAATATTTTATTGCAGATGGGGATATTCTTAACAATGGGTGCATCTGGTGTTCTCTGTAATTTTGAAAATGGCTGGGCGTATATATATTATTTTCATAGCGGCATAACTTTAATTGCATTCATGGCATGGTATATTGTATTTCGTGATTTTCCACGAGATCATCGATGGGTTTCGAAAGGCGAAGTGCAATACATCGAAGAATGCCGACCAGCTAGTCGATTGGCACTTCCATATAAGTTAAAATTCATCTCTTTTTTTTCCTGAAAATCTTGAAACAGATAATTGTTGATGTTTGAAAATTTAACGAAATTATTTTAAATTGCACCTGTCTATTGGAAATTTCTTTAATGAATACTTTTCGCTGATAATGATCGGGTAAACTTTTTGCTCAGCGAAAAAGTGTGTGTGGTTGTGAGACATTTAATTATTGTTGTCTAAGCTTACAGCGATAAGAGTCCGAGAACTGCTTACCAACATAGTTGCTGATGATATGTCACGATGTTCCTCAGCTGAAAGACTCTCATATCGAGCTTAACACAGCAACGAGTCCCGAACTGTCATTCTTGTCTCCGGTATTCTACTTGTGGTTAAAACTACTTTTGCTTTTTGAAATATTGTACACTTCATTTCGTATTGGCGAGGCTGATCGCTGTGGCCTTAAAAAACCTATTTTATTCCTGTCCATAACCATACTTGTTGATATTGGAGGCACCATGCGTTATATATATGTGTATTTAGTTGAGCAATCTTTTAAATGGAAAACTGATATTTCAGAGCTATCTTCCGCGATCTTCCATTTTGGGCCGTTGTGGTGGCTGGTTTTGGTAATTTCAATGGGATTTCACCTCTTATCGTATTCAGCACACAAATCCTACACAATGCACTCGGCGTATCTGCTGCGGCAACTGGCCTCTACAATGCCATTTCCTTCCTCCTCCAGCTTGTCCTCAAAATTGCCGCAGGTTTGCCGAATCTAAGAACCGATATTATTTTTGGAAAGCAGATGCACCAAGGAAAAGCTATTGACAACATATGAGCGAAGGAAATGGAAGTATTAACGTTAAACTGGCATCAGAGTTGAATTTTTCAAGTTTGCGCACACCTGTCACGAGGGAAAAGCTATAAATTTTTTTTCTGTATATATTTCTGATTCAGTTATTCTCAAATTATCTCTCTAATGATGCATAGCATTATTACCACTGCCAGTTGAATAAAAAGCATAGCGCTATAGATTATGGCACTAGAATTTGCGATTTTTGTTTTGGAAGGCAATTTGATTCATTGTTCTCTAGAGAGGATTTCACGTTCAGGAGTGGCCAGCGACAGATGGAAAACGAACGAAGCAACAAAATTGCGCGTTTTCAACAGCTTGTCGTGTGGTCTATGTGGGGTTTTGATGCTTACCATGGCCACGATGCAACAAAATTATACAGCAATTTGTGTATTCCTGGTTGTAGTGACGCAAGGATTGATCGGCTTCAATTCAGCAGGTTTTAATCAAGCAGCCGTTGTTGTTGCAAGGTAGGCGCTCGTGGTTTCTTCCGAATTACTCTTTAAGAAAGAAAAATTTGCCGCTTCGAACCATCATTTCCCTACTCCCTTTTTACTAACCATCGTTTTTTTCACTTGAATTGATTTCGAGAAAGCCATTCAAGGTGAGATAATACTGGATTACTAGAATTAGGAATTGTTGAGCTTTTGCATTGAATTGGGATTACTTCACTGTCAGAGATAAAGTTAACGCCGAAATTATCAGGAACACAGGCGAAACTCTGGTGACACCAGTAAGTTTTTCTCGCAATTAAACAACGCAGCATCTGAAGGTATCGTATCGTAAAACCAGTTACATCCGACGAATGTTCTCATTTGTGACAGTTACCTCGTGTTTGTTTTTAATAGTCACACCTCAATGCAAACAATCATTCAGACAACATGCACATTTTCCAATGACGTTGATTGGAATCGCTTTGAATATTGGTCTCATCGTCGAACCATTCCTTGCTTATGCTATTGCACCTGAGCATCATTGGAACGACTGGAAAATTCTCTTCATTCTACATGGCTCAACGCTAGTCGTTACCAATCTTTTTTTCTGCATTTTCGTTCGCGGTCGGCCATCCAAATTCACTGAACTTACTTCCGCCGATAAATGAGCACACAGCATTACAGCGATAGAAATTGTTCATAATGAAAAGCTTATCATTGTTTCATAATATTTAGAGAAATGTCGGCAATTAATATGACCAAGTTTTGTAATTCTATTGTCGATAACCATCCATACCAACTTAGAAATGAAACTAGGACTACCCATTCGAATAGGCACTCACTCATATAGTGGTAATTCACTTGAACCTAATGCGGATATTTACTGAGCATAAATTTGAACATTATGTTACAAAGACATATTTTTAAAAACAAACAAAACTCAACTTGCATTAAATTTTTGTTGAGCGATATGATGAACAGTACTTTTTCATAGTTTTAGAGCGTAGTGAACAACCTATGAACAACTTTAACGAGCAGCGCAATCATTTTTTCTTCTTTGCTGACCTCATATTTTTTCCATAGCAGGGGTTTTTTTTTTTTTTTTTTTTTTTTTTGCTGAAATTGGTGATTTCAAAGGCATTATGAACAGACAAACTTCATCAGTGCTGGATGTGTGTTGGAAAATTGGGTGATTTGCGTGTATGTCAGAACTTGTAAAGGAAACGATGCGGGATGATTTTATTAAATCATAAAGGCAGAAGTTAAATGCCCGAAATTCTTCAGTAGATCATATTATATTTGAACCACGCATACAGACCAAGAAGCCATCAACATAAGACTGTTAAAAGTAATCTGTTGGAAGAGTATACCACAAGCGTTGCATTTTTCTCTGCTCGGAGTTTAATCCACCACTACCAGAAAATCCATAACTACCACTTGAAAGGTAGCAAAATGAGATCAATTTTTGAAATTTTTCGTTGCCGACCACCGATCATTAAACTCCGGCAGTGCGTTGCGGTGTACTCGGCGCCTATACAGCTGTGCAATCGTTGCAAGACTATCGAAAATAACAGCATCGAGCAAAACTTTTGGCCACATATTAAAGGCAATCCATGAAGACGTGCATGGAAACTATTTGTTGCTCCATTTAACATTACATTTGTCATTTTCCATCATAATTTAATCATTTACTGTTCTCGAATTCTTGCGCAAATGTTTCAATTTTTTGAGTAAATTATATCTGAAGAGAATTCTGGACTGTGAAATTTTTACATGAGAGAAAAAGTGTAGCATATATTGAGCAATTTCAAAGGAGAACAAAAAAGAGTAGATAAAATAGAGATTGTGAAATTAATGAAATTAATAAAATGGCAGTTAAATAAATGCCTACTATACAAGTCAACATGCAAAGCAAACGAATATTTATAATATTGATATCTTAGTGGTCACATCAGACAATATTACCATGGTTGTATTAGCTCGTTGAGCTAATAAAGTTAAATTGCCACTAGATGAATGACAACTATATGCAGGAAATTGTTGTAAATTTTCACCGAACACATTTAATAGGCTCATTTAATATGCGAAATATCTATGTTGTATCCACAAATGAATATATGCTCTTTGCATTTATGATATGTGTTTTTATTGTTGAATTTGAAAAGAGAAAAATTTCAAGAACATTCGAGCCGAGAAAATATTTTCCTTATAGAGAATCAATCAAAATGCACTAATCTATCAAAAATTTCGATCAGTTGCATATGCATAGCAAAGAAGTACAATAAAATATTGCAAAAAAAAATTCGAAACTAATGAAATTGGTTGAGCGCACTCATCACCAAAATACCACCGAAGAGTAGAGCCAACTGAAGGAGGTTCTGCCTGAAATTTAAAAAAAAAACCCCATTGTGCGTCATACCAATTACCTTTATGTTGAACTGTTGGCCCAAAAAAAAAAAAAAGACGGAACTGACACATCAATATTTTTCTCTATGTATTCTTCGTGTAGAAAGAGTGAAATTCACTAATGATTTCTTGATTTCTTGCACTCGCCAATTATTCAGAGCAAATGATAGCGGCACGTTTATTACTTCCACAGTAAAGTATTCGAATCATAGGAGGAAAGAGACGCACTTAGGAAATTACCTAATCTGTTAGAATTTTGAAAGTTTTGCAGTGTATTCCCTTTCAACCTTATTCAACGATAATCTTATGCATTGGTCAATTCTTGAGTTGACCACAATAATATTGAGAATTGACCAATAAGAATTGACCACAACTTTTCAAAAGATGTAACCATTGCAGAACTCTAAAGGTTACTATTTTAAAAAAAAAGAATTCGGAAATGTGGTTGAATTTGGTTCATAATACGTTAGATATTGTGCGCGTAATTGAAAAGTCATATAGCTTACCTTGGATTAGTTTCGTGCATAAGTTCAGGCAGAATCTGTGCGAGTGCAATGTTAAGAAAGCCGCCTGCAGTGAATGGTAGAATCCACTGTGCAGCACCACCCATTATTGCACCCGTGTGAACTGATAGCGCTACACATGCTCCCATTATACCTCCTAACGCTGTGAGCAGCTGAAATTATTATAGCATAAAGTTCAGATGATTGAAGTTGTTGCAAAAACGATAATAATTTAGCAAATGAAGGTGGTAATGAAAAAACGAATTTCATACGACTGCTGAAATTTTTATTAAACGATCATGCAAATGGATTCTTTTTACTCTTTTTTCCTGAGCTGAAAATTCTTAAAGAATTCCGAAAATCTCCTCCGCTTTTCGGGGAAAAAACTTGCGTTATTGCGCTAGTGATAACTCAGAAATGTGTTTCTTTAAAGTTCAATTTTTTTATACGTTTCTTTACCTTGCTGCAGTAGCAAGAATGCGTTTGTAGTATGCTTCACTCCTGTGATTTTCCTTTAGAGCAAAAATGGATAATGAATATTGGTCGTACCAGAACCAGGTAATTGCCTACCTGGGCCTTAACAGCCGACCATTTATCGAAGTCTGCACGAAGTAGGATAGCGAAATCGCTGATCTCATGTGGAAGTTCATGGACGACAATGGCGAATGTAGTCAGCATTCCGAACTACAAGCGACATCTACGTTTAAATATTATATAATTTCGTTACAAGATATATGGAACATGATATACTAATCTTTCAAAAATACTATATATATATATATATATATATATATATATATATATATATATATATATATATATATATATATATATATTGATTACAATATATTCTTGGTAAACATCTAGCTGATAAAACAGTTGAATATTACACACAAAACTAACTTATAACAAAAAAAGCTTTGATATTTGAATTGTAAAGATTGTTTACGATTTTCATGTGCGATGAAATCAACACAAATACGTATTTCTAAATGGAAATCTACAAAGCTGAAGAGAAGAGAACATGCTGATTTGAAAAAAAAAAAGAAAAAAAAGGAAAAGAAGAAGCAACAAATGTTTTTTCGACTAAAATAGTGAACCATAATAAACAGAAAATGATTCATCGTCTCGCATAAGACATTTGATAAAAATAAATCAACTTGAAGAAAAAAAAATTCACAGAGAAATTTTTTGATTTAATATTAAAATATCAACCACATTCAATACTCATTGATCTAAAGAAAACGAGAATCGCTCTTGAGTCGAAAAAATAATTCAAAAGTTGACTGTATTTATTTGCTAATTTCGTGAAAAAATTTTCGCATTTTTATGAATAATATTCATAAATTTTCGGCACTTTATTTACGATTTATATATTTATTGGAAGGGATGGTTAATCAAAATGCAGATAGGAAGAGCTAAGTTTGGACGGCATAAATAATTGAATGTAACCTTTGCACCGACAAGGAACGATCCTCCAACGGCAAGTCCATGAGTGAAATTATCTGTGAGATTGGCAACCAAATTCATTATCGCACAAACCTGAAGAGTTATGCGAATAAATGGAAAAAAGAACTTAAGTAGGTGACGGTTATGGTATAAATACTACTGCACTATTAGCTCAGCAGTTACAGATCAAGCTGAACGTGTGCTGAGGTGCTAAGGTATCATTTGGTAGGAAGATACAAGGGGTGAAAAAAATTGAGATGGATGCTAGTGATGTCGCGCATGATATGAAGTAGAATAGGTGAAATGCCAGCTCACACCGAGAGCGTGGTCTTGAACTCTGCACACAATCAAAACAAACCACTGTCGTATAGTTTGATGATTTTTTACCTGAGAGAAGATAAACAAATTTGTTCAGAAAAACAGTCAAACAGGGTCGCTCTTACAGAATAACAAAATGCCCGTATTTTTTGTCATGTTTCACAAGTACAGTCAGAAACAGCAAATATGTTCGCTGCTTCATCACAGCTGCTCAATCTAGTTAGCATCATTCGCGATGTATTCAGTGTCAATGCACATTACAGTTATAAATAGCCATCCAAAGAACATAAAATATGGTATTTATCCACGAGCCTAGCTTACCCTTTTCTGGCTATCTTCAGTTGTCGTGCAGCACTTTTCGATAAGGAAGCACAATAGTAGGCCGCCTGTAGTCCAAAGTCCCACAGAGTGTACACTGCCTATAATGTGTTTGGCCATTTTTCGTTCAACCTTATAGGAAGGAGTATATATCGCAATAACTCACGCAGTTTAGAACTCCTTCTTGCTAAAAACAATGAACCGGTAGCATGGACTTAAAGGACGCAGAAATTCGCTCAATCCAAGAAGGACGATGCTTCATGGAAGGTCGATTTTTTTCCGGATTCCAGCCACATTATATTATTGCCAATTTTTTAGTGGCCACTGCTCTTCTATGATCCAAATATCTTTTCGCATGGTGGGCCGGATTCACTAAAATGCTGCTGCGATCGGTGGGCTATACTGATAATAATGGGTTGTCAAAACATTCGCGACAGCCGACTGCCGCTAAAAAAATCATTTGGAAGTAAACGAAAAACAGCGCTATGGGTTACCGAGTAAAAAGAAAGGCGCATTGATCGTAATTTTTCAAATAGACATGGAACGTTTTGGCCGAATATTTCAATATGTTCAAGAATTACGTTTCTGCAAGTTCGACGGCGCAAATATGGAAATTTTTGACATCAGAAATTGATATTGTATTCACATTTCGATATTAAAATGATAAAACACACCTTTATAACCGATCCACACTTCCGGTAGAAGATGTAGAAACACGTCACCGAGTAGACTTCCCACCGCAAAACTAAGCAATAAGTTCAGCTTCCGTCGTCCTTCTGCAATACACAGAGTTCTTATAGCTGCATTCAACATGCAAACAAGAGAATATTTTCATCGTAACATATTTTGCAAATCTTACACATACTCTCATCGGCTTATAGCACGATTGTTTTACAATACGACCGTTTTGCATTAACGTAATGTTGCAATAAGGTAATGTTGCATTAATTTTGCAATAAGTTGCACGTGTAACGTTATCACTAACTTCATCGCACGATAAGCACTTCTGAACCTTTTATCTAGAGGCCAGATAATGATTTAAAGTAAGATTTGCAACAATTGTAAACAATGATCCGTTTAATTGACATTGCTTCGACGTGGAAATTTTCAGGTCCATATTCCTATTTATTGATCGTTTTTATGAAACTTTTTTGACTAAGGAGGTGTAAAATTCTTAAATAACAATTGCTTTTGATTACAAATTTAAGAAAATTAGCAACAATAATCAATGGCGAAAGTGGCTGCGCTCATTTATATATGCTGAGCGTATATCATTGAGCGTCTTAATTTCGAAAAATTAGTTTAGTGTAGTGTACCACATTCATTTCCTGCCCGGAAAGGTTTCATTATTCCTAAACGAATTGTATGCAAAACTTGGGGATTTCCAACATGAATTGCACCGTTCAATAAGTGATTCAATCTTACCACTCGGTCATTGATTACAATTTCACTGGCCCAAATCTGTTACTATGATATTTGTCGTTAAATATTCTATCCAAATGTTAAAATTCAAATATGAGATCTCTTAGAAGAAATAAAATACAAAATCACAAATGAAAGAAAAGCCCCATAGTGTGCATCTGAATTATTTCTCATGATAGCAGTAACTGCTTCTTCCAATTTCCTTATAGGCGATTCTGATATGACATATTAGTGCTCTAGTGAGGCGTTCATGCTTTATAATTTTACATACCTCGAGTTTGTAGAAAGGCACCACTGTTGATGGGCAAGATGAAAGCAGGTGCAACGCCACACGCAACAATGCAAGCGCATCCACACATAGTCAGAAACCATATCTGCCAATTCACTCGGCGCTTCCCTTCCGAGTTTGCCACGGCTTCAATCAAGCGTTCTTCCTCTAGTCGACGAGCTTCTTGTCTACAACAACGCAAATTGTTTTCCTTAGTTTGATGCATTGCTTGTAAATTTGTGAGACAAATATGCAAATGTGAGACAAATATGCAAATCCATAAATGGTTTATCCGTAATGATATTAAAATGTCACCTATACTCTTAAATGCAAACAATTCCATTCTCATTCCACATAGTAGCAAGCAAACGCTCTTCAATAGTCAAGTCTCGATCAACCTGGAACGCTGATATTATTGCGCATTTAAAAAATACGCATAAAAGGATGAAGTGTTCATTTTTATGTTGTTTGTAAGCATTTCTTGCATCCGCTGAAGTAATGGACATTGATGAACCCGTTACCTCTTAGTCTTCTACTTTTATTTGTAAAGTAACACTAAACGAAACGCCCAATCATCTACTGTTCGAATTACTGGACTCGAGGGGAATGTACGAGTATTCTTTAGCAAATATGAGATCGTACAAGCGTTACCTTTGCTTTCTATGCCGTGGATCGATAACAACTCTGCCATCAGGATCGATGAGAGTGTCGGCCGGAATAGGTTGCTCAACAACCAGTTTCTTCTCGATAGTTTCGGACCCGGCCATTAACATCTCCCGAGCCATTTCCTGCTGATCGAATTGTGGTGCCGCTGCCGGGTGGTTTATTCCTACAGCGCATTATGGTCATGCTTTCTAATATTACATTACCGTCTCTCGTCTGTAGACAAAGATCATTGCGGATGACGTAAATACCAGCTAGGAGACTCAACTGCATAACTGTAGGCTATCTCGAATAAAATAGCGCATACCTTGTGTTGCTTCTATCCCCAAAAAACCGTCAGTATTCATAAAACTGCATTTAACTCATTCATGAACCGCTGTTCAGCATTAGTGTTCTCAGTGGCAATATCTGGTAGGTAGCAATTTCACTAAAAACTTTTCCCTCAATAATCTACATATCGCATTGCAATCTACAATGCTCATTGGATGAGCAATCCGAATTCATATAAAAATATCGACTAGTCATAGAAAACAAAGGCTAATTTCCTTGCCGGGAACATTATTTATTGCTATTTTTTCTTTCTACGAAAACAACAATAAGAAAGAATACCTTGCATGAAGACAATATGTTGCGCATCAACTATCATCGCTATAGAAAGTAATAAAATAGCGCGCGCATAACGCGCGCTATTCAAGCCCATAGTGCCTTCTAAAAATAGTGAAAACATGAGAAAGATAAATTGAAAATTTCAACGATAGACGTCAATATTTTATTTTTATTTTTTATTTTAATATGAATGAAAGAAATTATCATATCATTGTAGGATATAATTTCTTCGACGTTGAAATATTATAAAAAGTGCATTGATTGTTGAAATAGAGTACATAGCAATAAACTAAATTTCTCCGATACTTGAATTGTAGATGGATCATTCGTACAAGTCTATTAAACGATGTATTCATTTATATTGGCGAGTATTTTTCTTGCTGATGAGGTTCAGCTTGACGCATTAATCACTAAACTTCTCAAATTTCATAGGAAAACATTGGTATGATGATAGAATAGCACCTTGGTTAGATGAAAGTATTTCTATTAGGAACCCTAAGAGATACGATTCCACGTTTGAGCAAGTTTTGTCTAGAAAAAAAAAATAGAGCTAAAAGACCAGATTCGCGTAGTTTTAAATGACAAAATATATCATAATTTTTCGTTCAACAAGAAAGAACCTTTAAAGAGGCGTACGTCTTTATGAAAGCATTGAAATATGCCAACGGATGTCAGGAAAAAACTGCTCACGTTGTATTTACCTGTCAAGAACCATCAGGTGTAGGGACTGAAAGGGAGTAAAAAAACCCGGGGGTCAGCAAAAAATAAAATCTATTTTGCCAAGTAGTTACTGTGATTAGTGAACAATTTACTGTGTACCCATGTTTCAGTCACAATGTGCAATCCTGCCGCTAACTTTCTACCATGATCATTTCCACTTCATTATGGACCATTTCACGCTATTACTACGAGCAAACAGATTAAACTTCATGTAAGAAAAAATTAAATAATGAAAAAGAAGTGTAATGGGATTCGACTTTTTTTTTGCCAATTGAACGTTGAAGAAGGACCATTTCTTTGTTTTCATCGTAGGGATAGGATTGACGACAATGTGTCTTGATGCAAAATATTCTCGGGAGAGAGAGGAAAGAGAGGGAGAGGGAGAGAGAGATAGAGATAGAGGGAGAGAGAGAGAGAAGTTGGAGTGGATGAACGCCGTAAACGCAGAAACCACCCGGCCGAACAAGTTCCTAAGAGCATTATATAAGGAGACTGACGACGGAACGGAAATCGTATGGACACTTCACGATGCGAAATACGAAATGTGTTGTCATCGCTCATTGCAATGAAGCAATGAATTCAGAAAATTGC
Source organism: Ascaris suum (assembly GCA_013433145.1). Classification (NCBI taxonomy): domain Eukaryota; kingdom Metazoa; phylum Nematoda; class Chromadorea; order Rhabditida; family Ascarididae; genus Ascaris; species Ascaris suum. Next base: position 7,565,696 of record CM024189.1, read on the forward strand.
CTCGATGAGAACAAAAATGAGAGTTAAAAAATGAATATTTGCAAAAATTCTGCAATAATATTGCAGAAAATTGTTGAGTTCGTTTTTGAAAAAAAAAACGCAAAGGATACTCTTTTTTTTTTAATGGGCGATGTATAACAATGCGTTATTTTTAAATCATCCGTCAACTCCCTAACATGATATATACAACGTATATGTAATATAATATGTCGATAAATAAACAAAATAAATGAGCCATTATTCCACAAACTTTTGATATATGAGATAAGCTTCCAATAGAAATGCTTTGCGGAAAAAAAAACCCCTCAGAACTTCATTTATGTTTTACTAAGCGAAAAAAAAAAGGAAATATGCGTAAAGAAATGAAGAACAATTCGATATCGAAAGTAAAATGTTCGCATCCATTAATCTATTCAAATAGTTAATGAATTCAGATGCGTTAATTTGCCGTCAAAGTAGAAGGATGATCTCATTTGTGATCGATTCGATACAATCAATTATGCCAAATAAGTCCTAATAGATGCCGGAAGTTTATGGTAATTTCTGCGGAACATCCACTTTAATAGGGAGAAAATTTTTGCGGAACTGCGAAGTTGTACATTTTTTTTTCCCCTTGCATATTTTCTTTATATTGACTTTAAAACTGTAATTAAAATATTTGCCAATATTTTCGAGCAGAAAGGAAAATATTCCACTACGATGTTTATATGAATCACATGAGGAATCACCTTTAGGAATATTTAATAACGAGTAATATAAAGAAACTGAGAATTTTGCTAGCAAAACAATTGATTATTTTATTGCTTTGCAATTGGAGAATTTTTCACTCAAAATCTTCGCTAATTGACGTATCGCTTATCTCAAGAATTATGACACATTTACTTATCTTTGTTTTTTTTTTTTTTTCGTAACGACCTTCACCTGTTTATTTGTCCTATATCAAATGATTTCATTATAGTGTGCTGATTATCCTCTCCATTCGGTCGCAATAAAAAGAATGCTCAAAATGACGGCACATTTTGTCCGTATGAGAAAAAAAAATGGAACTCCTAGAAATCGAAGAGAATTAAACATCATTGGCATTCTAAAATATTCGACATATTAATTAAACGAAATGTATTTGGGAAAAAGTCTCAGCATGACTAGCAACAATACATAAATATAATTAGAGAGAATCATACAAATATTCACTTTCCAACAGGAAATACCAATACTTCATGCTTATGCTGCAGGAGAATCGCATAGTTTTGATGATCCACGACCGGATGTCTATGCCATTTTAAGAACTCTTTGTTTCCGTCGGGAAATTGTCATCAAACGAAATCCACAGAACGCAATATTCCGGTCAATTTTTTGCTAATTAATCATAAACAGTGGATTCGATTTGTCATACAAAGGCTTGTTTGCGTTTATAGCGCAAAAGTGAGGCAATTTTTGCTGGTCATCTTGTCAACGATCACTGATAGAGGCAATGTTCAAAGAAAGACAATAGTGCACAGTAGAAGTGCTTTCGACAAAGACTTGTTACGTGTGCTGTGCTTCTATACAAAGAAGGAAACGAACGGTTTAGAAATTCAATGGTGATGATGCACTTTGCACTCAAATTGCTCAAGAAGAGATTGATAGCGAACAGTGAAAGAAAACTCGTCATTGCTTGGAAAGGCTTCACAGGACAAAAAGCCCATATGTCCACGAATGGAAAAAAAAAGCACAGAAGTTATGGTGCATTTTTATTTGAGGCTACGACTCAAAAATCAGCGAATTACTGACTGAAGGGATTATTGCATAAACCATTCCAACGACCGAAGAATCAAAGAAAAAAAAAGATTCAGATTAAAGACGCCTTTGAAAATGAAGTGCTAACGATGAAGAATCTAGTCTACTTTATCAGTGAAAGAGATTTTCAAGGAGAAAAATCAGAAAGGCACCACTGAGTTTTCGTCATTGACGAAAGATGAATGCCATCCCAATGCCGCAGGCAGGCAAGAAGAACGCTTGTGTTGCGCCTCGATTACGTCTCACGACAGCTGTCGCCATAACCAGTTATCATAGTATTTTATGAGGCATATAGGATTGCTCAATGAGACTTTTGGTCGATATGACGAGAAAATTATTAGAACAGAAGCGTAGAATTACCGAAATTAACAATACGGTTGGCAATAAGTGACTTAAGGTGATTCACTAACTGACCTAAAAAGGAGTGTGGAAAAAAGGACTACAAAAATTCGCAAAAACACATATTCATACTTCAGAAATGCTGCTCACATTAGCGCAACGAATTAGCGCCGAATCTAAATCGCATATTAGATGGATGAGCAAAATGCCATTAGTTAATACATGTGTTGTGGTGGGGGAAATTTGCTAGTTTATGTGGAATTCCGATTTTCATCGGCTGATATACGAAAGAGAGAGAGACAACACACAGAGAGGGAGAGAGAGAGAGGGAGAAAGAGAGTCATATTTTATCTAGGCGTACTCACATGATAGGTAGTTACCAGTTATGGATCGTCTGCAAAATATTGCATAATTCTTTCGATGTAAAACCTAACGAAGACATCATAATCGCCGCCTGCAATGAAACTTTGAAAGAGCAAAACGCGAATTTCTACTAGAAACAAAACAATGAGCAATCTAGCAGAAGTGAATTTTTGCGACGAACTCTACCAAAATAGTACTCCAAATTAACGGGTGATATGTAAAATTCGATGACAAGGTGAAATTTTTTTTGCATGCCATTGCTATGATGCGTATAAAAATTTGCATATATAGAGTGTTGTGTTTCAACAACAACATCGAAAGGAAAGTTCTCAAAAAATTGCAATATTTGCAGAGATGATGATAATTTCAATTGTGTTCTCTAGCAAGAGAATCGTTTCAAAAAGTTTGCAAAAAAACATAAATTTTCTACGTAAATTCACCATCTCACTTTTACTTTTCATATGGTGAGGGATTAAGTGGTTGAAAAAGATTCATGGTAATACCGACACTCTCTGATAGAAGAAACACGTGAAATGCGCTTATCTAAACATTGGAATGACCTTCAGTTAATGTAGCACGAATAATTTCTTGCAATCCCGTCCCCTTCCAACCTTCAAGATTGAGGAGAAAAACTATGTAAGATCATCCGGAGTCACATTAGAAAATACGATAAAATTTTTTAGAGCATTTGAGACATTCCGTCATTTACTGAGGAATTTTTCAACGTATAAAAGGAGAGTGAAAAAATTCAACTCATGCAAACAAGTAAGCAAATCAACTAACGTCATGTTATTTTCATAGATTCTTAGCGATATCTGCATGAATCAATTTCGTGAAATTTGCAAATCAACGAACATATTTTAGAAGATTATATTTTGATATCCTCAATGAATAGTAAGCTCACGACAATTAAGGAATAGGAAATTTCATGAAATATACACTTCCAGAAGAAGGTATCTACAACAACACGCTTCGAAAGCATTTTAAAAGAGGTCAGTGCAAAAACGACGATCAATCCGGACAATATGCCTTTCCGGTTTTAATGGCATAAATTTCGAGAATGCAGTAGGCGGAGCGCGAGTACATTGCGTGCACTGTTTAGAACCCACCAGTTGGTGTTCAACGTATCGCGTGCACTGATGTATCCGAATATTTAGGCCATCACTGACGCACTCGTTTCGTCGACATATGTCGTTCGAAACTTCTCATGAAAGTGTTTTTATCCGATCTGAATTGTGCTCTTTTTTTTGAGAAAATTGCTCATTGAGATGCCACCTGCACGGTGCAATTGCAGCATCCGGAAATTGTCCATTACCGGAAATTGAATAACAGAATAGTATTTCCACAAAATCGGAAGAATATAATTCGAAAACATCTCCAAAACGGCAGGTGATCCTTACTTGGAGGTTATAATCTTACATAAATCATGTGTCACTTTGCTCTACAGGTGTCAGCAAAGTGTACTACTTTGGAAGCTGCCTTGTTTCAAATATGATTATTTATTTTTCTTTGTGACAATGATATACCATCTGATTAAATGCAACTGAAATACAACAAGTGGGGAAGTTTTCATGATTGGGGTATTTAGCTCAGGCGAAGAAAGTGAAAGAAACGTTTAATCAAAGTGCTGCAGCAATAGTTATGGTCCCTGGTACCTACTTAGAAAGGATATTAGAAAATGAGATCAGTGTAGGATTTTGGAGAATTGCATTTTAGTGGTCCAAAAATCGACCATATGCTGCTGGAGAAGTAGAAGATATAGCAGAAGCAAAATTTAATGCACCTGACGTCAATTAGTTTGGTGGAACACAACTTTTTTTTTAGTAAAAATGGGCCAAGGCAGTACTTCTCTTTACGAAAGAAAAGATATAGAAAGATTGAGGAGAAAAGAAAGAGAGAGAGAGAGATCCCTACGTCAAAATGAGGTAGACACGCAATAGGGCGGACGAATGCCCGTGATGATGAACGGGATTGGACGAATTCTTCTCTGAAAAAAAAAAAAGGCAGAACACTATGCTGTTGGTTTAAAACAATTTTAGCAATTCTAACAATAGAAGAAAAAAAAAAAAAATATAAGGCAAGATTCTAATAGAGTGAAAGACATGTTAATCACTCATCACTGCATTGGGCATAAAAAAACAACGGCAACTGAAGTCAATGACCGCAAGCAAATGAGGCCATTTAAGAGCAAAACGGGTTCGATATGAGGTGAACAACATGGTTTATGCTCGAATACCTAGGTCTGCAGCATCATTAGCGTCGAATATTCACGCCTAAAGTAATACGAATGTAAACACACATAGAGCAATAACACCAAGTTTGCGAAGGTTCAGTTTTGTGAGCATATTCGTTTAACGCATACGGAAATGACATCTAGAAATGACGATTAAAGTGATTGATGAAGCTGTCAAAAGCAGTAAATAAAACTAAAGGAAGTTTTAGTGGAACAGTAAGTAAACTGACACGTGAATCGAGTCAATTAAGCTTAAGCAACAATAACGTGGTGATAATAGCGATTTCACCCTTCACGCTAACAATATTTGAATCTAAAAGAAAAGAAATAAAGAGCACTACTGACCACCGTAAAATACAAAATTATAACCAAAAATCGTACACTCCGTAATTTCACCATTTATAGTACTCAGAATATGTGCAATAGGCGTTGCAACGTGAATTGAAAGCTTATAAAAAAGTCATGTGAAGTTGTAAATGGCGGTGAGCAACGCAAAAATACTATCAGAATTAAATTTCCCGGAATCATATACGCATATTTGGGACCAACAATGTAATGATCGTGAGTGGAAAGATCGTTTCCTTTGGCATATACTCACTTGAGAATCGCGAATCGTTCAGGGAACGCATAGTCGCGAACACTATCAGAGCATAATAACCCAACCATTTCGGATAGCTGTCAACTTCTATGCAAATAAAATTATCGACGTGAGGTGTGTTTGGTAGTGTCAGAAAATTGTTCGATATAGCTTAGGTTAGAGGAACGATGACGAGACTTATATGAAAGAGTAATAAGGTATAGCTTATTGAAAGCAGAAAAACGACAACGGAAAAGTTGGATTTAAAGTAATTCCAAGCGAGTTGAAATTGGAACTTAAATCTCAACGATGCGTCTAAATTTAAAAATTTCAAGTTGTGAAACATACTTTCAGTACGATGCAACATATTCACATGAAAAGCGGAAATAGTTTACATGATACATTAGGAAAATTTTTTTCGATGGACTCAATCCTGAAGTTGTCGTATTCTCTTCACCTCAAAAAGGAAGGGAAATTTACCAAGAGAGCGCTAAGAGATCATCCATACGCACAATATTTGTTTACACTATTCTTTAGCGAGCGGAGACTAGCGTTGCATTAGCGAAAATAATTGTCCCTCCTAGACGATCGTATTGAAGAGCGAAAGGCAATGAGAATTATTTTGTCGATTATCGCTTTCATTCAAATAACACATTGAAATGCTAACATCTCATTTAATTCTTTCCCTTGCCACAAACTAAATAAAAAATCACAACGAAGATTTTCTTATGTCAACTAGATGAAGGAAAAATAATAGCAAAATTATTCGACACTCAATTATGTATGATTCACAATTTGATTATTGCAGCTCTATAGTGGTCTTGCAGCCCTAAATTTGCTTAATTTAATAGAGCAAATTGAAGCAAAACGTATTGTACAATATGCCACAGCGAAACATGCCTTTCTCTTTAAATTGAATAAAAGTAACGTAGAGCACATTTACTCATAGCTGGCTAAAGATATTTGAAGTTTTATCGCCTAAAATATTCCAAGATCTTTTTATCAATGAGAATAAACAGCAAATCCGCTGTATGACACTCGAAATATAGCGTATAAGAAATTAAATAGTTTCTCTATAGTATCCTGATATTTTGGCATAGAATCTATGCTGTAGACACAATTCAAATCTCAAACAGTTCATTTAGTCATGAAAATATAGCCAATCATAACAAGGTATAACAGTGATAATTCGCATATTAAGAGAATATACACAGCGATGCATCAGTGATAATTCTACGATGTTCATATGTTACAATATTATGGTATTACACTCAAATTCTTAACGAATAATGCTAAAAGAAAGCGACTTTTTTGAGTGGCAACAATTAATGCCTCATCCGTACCTGATGGGCATACTCTAGCCATCGCAAGCGTTTAATGAGAATGTGCTAGCAATGCGAGCAACACAACAGTTGCTTACATATGCGCCGTTAGGGTGGCTATGTGTGGATGGCTAGCTTAGTAGGCGTAAGGCGTACGTGCGAATACACCGCATCGTCAGTCGCCGAATTGGAGCACAGCAATTCGTTTCGTTGGATGCGAAACACTCGCTCCTTGCAAGGAGAACCGGTTTGCAGTTTTATACGAGACTTTTTTGAATCATTTCATACCTGTTACAACTTATAAACTCCTTCCTCATTCCAATTACCCGCTGCATGTAAAACTGTACAAGCGTGTCTCGACAAGAGTCAAGTTTCAATGGTAAGCCTACCCGTGGTCGTGTGTTGTTCAGCTGGAAATACTGTTTAAGCCAGACTGTGACAGTTTCCTCTTGTAATTTCTGTTTTTCTAAGGAGCTAGCTATAATTTAAGTACATCAACGAGCATGAGAAAGCTCTCAGCACGCCCGGAATTAGCATGCAATAGTTTTTGTGAGCTTTTTTTTTTCAGTGAAAAGATGGCTATGAATACTCCTGTCAGTGTTGGAGAACGTTTCCAATAGACCAATCTATCGTATATGAGGAAAAATAAGAAACCTATTTGGCCATTTAGGGGTACTCGTTTTTTGGTTGGCTTTATTAAGACTTCGTCAAGATTGGTTGCACTTTGCAATAATCGCCATACTTTGAGTTGTAACTGTAATAGAACACAAAATGAATTCGTTTGTTGAGGAAAATTCCTAATATTCACATCAGGGTCAAATTTTCTCACATAGAAATATTAACTACTTCTCCCCACTTTTCATAAACGCCACCGTCGCCCTCGCTTCAGCCCATCGCCATTCATAACCACAAATTTTTGTATTGTTGCTTTCACTTCTTGTAAATATTTCAGGTGGTTTCTTCATACGTAGCTAACCACCGTAGTTTTTGTTCCGTTCTGAATACATTAAAAAACAGACCAACCATAATGTTGCATGAACAATTACAGAGATCAGTTCTCGTTTCTGTTGTACTCCCAAACCGGCGTATTTGTGAAAGCAACTTCCGGCCACCTCATTTAAATTAACGGTGCAATTAGTCGATCAGTTAGATTAACCACAGCATTTTTTAACCTCATGAGGTCATTATTACACGAAGATCACACAGTGAAAGACTGAGAGGGAGGGGGTAAAGGGGGAGAGGTTAATGCTGAAGCATACTTTGAAAAAAACCCGTTTGATGGCGGAGCACAACTTCGAATATGTTGTTCCATTATTAGTTTCACCAAGGTAACAATGTCACACCCAAATGAAGGCGAACTAAGACAAAAAGGTTAATATATATACATTGAACTTCGTATGCATTTTTGTCAATTTAAGAGCACCTTCAATACGACGAACTTATAAGCATTATTTAAAAAACACATATCAAATCTTTTATCTTCTTTGCTAGTTTTTACTCAAATTTCTTTGGTATATCCGCTCCTCTCTTCATTGAGTAACGCTTTATGCCACACATAGAGAAGGGGCGCACAGACCAGCAACCGATAATACCTGATGAGAACAGCAAATGAAACGATCGCAATAAAAGTCTTATTTTGCAAAGAGACGTTTTGGGATGAAAAATACGACGATATCAAAAACGTACCACATCATCGTTGTTTTTTTTCTTTTTTTTTCTTTGAATATGTGCTGTCGACGTTTCGAGGTACCATTTGAGAAACGTACTGCAAAGACGTAGTTGTGAATCACGTCACGCTTACTGACATGTATATAAATAGCAGCAAATTGAACAGATGAAATTCGACTGTTGCTCTCCAATGTGACCCGAAGGTTAAAAAGCAATGCAGCGTAAATCTGACTCGACGATATCGGAAACACAACGAACAAATGCAGTGGAAATTATCCGAATTCAAAAAAAATAGGGCCTCACAGAAGGCATTGCCTAGCAAAGACATACTTATTTCAATGATAAGCACAAAAAAAAAGACTGATCACAAAGGCAATTATATGCCATAATAAAGAATAACAGCATAAATACATGAGAGACAATGGGGAGTGTTTTAATGGCGCAATGCCACTATTATCCAATTGTTATCGAAATACACATTAATGTGGTACACAATGTACAGAAAGCTTTAAGTCAATATTCGCTTTCCATGAGTGAGGATTTACGCATTAAAATCTCCTGATACACATTCGCGGATTGTCAGCTACCAATATTCATGACCGGAAGACGCTACCAAATTTCAAGCGTAACAACTCCTTTAAATGGAAGCGAAAAGTTGATCTTGCCAAACAATCGGCTTCGTGTGAAATATGGAAAACTCATTAAATGTTCCATAACACACCTATGTGTGGTGAAAATAAGTGAAATTTTACACCATAGAAGAGCGCATCAAACGTAGATTGATGTAGCCTCCATAATTCTCTAAAAAATGTTTTAGTCAGATGCCAGAGCTGTTTACCACACATGGCACCGGAATTGGAATTTTATGGGCAATTTATGCACAATGAAACAGAGAAAGATAGCCCATTAAAGATTACGATTTCGACTCAGCGATCACATACACGATGAGCACTAATCGATTATTGATAATATCTTGCAGTAATTTTTCGCACACTACTTACTACCTAGACCATTTTCGAGAATTTTCATGAAAAGAATCGCTACACCACGAAATGTTCTCTGAGAACTAGAAAAAAAAAGTGCAACGTATTTGTTATACGCTGATGAGATTTCGAATAATTTCAAGAGAACGATCGCCTTATTGCTTAGGTATTTGTGGCAATCGGCATACACGAATGTATGTTTGAATATGAATGCGCAATCACATGGAAAGCATATGGAATATTGATTGGACTTTCAGAGTTTTCTGCGGATTGTCCCAGCGTTTTGCAGTTGCGCAATAAACAGCATACTTCAGTGGCTTGTATTTGTCGGATTTTGACGGTCGGATGAAAGAATCCTGGATTCAAATACATAACATGGAAGGAGTGAGCATCAATGACGAATACTTGCGATGGAAAGTGAAGAAAGAAGAAGAGTAGAACGTTGATGACATTTTTCATTGAACAGAAAATTCACAAATCGGCATTGAAATGTAAGAAATATCAAAAAAAAAAGCAGAACCCGAAATCACACAAATCTGATTACAACAATGTATTCGAAAGAATTTACAAGGGAACGCAATGAAAACCTGAAATATGGCTCCCACGATCGAAAGAAGACAGCCGCAACACTCGTGCGCAAAAATTGGTAGTTCGTTTTAAAATTGTAAGTAAAGGAAATTTAAATATTAAGTAATTCAAAAAATATTGTCAATTTTCCAGTAGAATTTCAGACTTGATAAATTATTCAAAATTGTAAACGTCATTTCGACAATTTTAGATTTCAATAATCTCATCAATAAAAGCATCTGATGAAAGTTTGCAAACATCTCCCGCAGTAAGCGTATGTTCGTGTGGAGTAACTGAATGAACAAATACAACGCATTAAGAACCTGGATCGGTCTCTGCGAGCAGTGTTTAAACTTTCTCGGCTCTAGCTTTAAAATATTCGATGATGCTGCATTTTCCCACGAATCACACAACAAGAACACCTACTGCAAAGCTGCAAAACCACATCTTCACCTGAGAAAGAACGATTTCCCGTTGGAAAAAAAAACAAACTTGACATAGCAATAAGCTCCGTCAAAGATTTCATTGAATTACATAAAAATATTTTAATTGTGCAATAAATTTTGAATATTTCGTTTTAACTTTTTTTTTGAACTTTTATGAAATATTTTTCTTTAAACAACAACTTTTTCATTATGGTGCTTTGATGCCATACTGTACAATCGGAAATTGCTAGCACAAAAAATAGTTGTGTAGATTTTATGAACACCTAATTTTGAGGTAACATCCAACTAAATAACGATGGCATGCTGTCGAGGGAGCGAATACAATACACCATGAAGCATTCATTGATGATATGACGATCATCCTCTAGTATTCTTGATAATTTGCTTGCGACGTGCAGCTTCAATGTCATCATCTGATAAATCGTGACGCTCATCGAGTGAAGCGAGTGCCTCGCTGCTGTTCGATAACCACTCACCACTATCAGCCGAATTATATGGCCTCACCTTCAAACAACATTTATTAAGTTTCAGCCATTATTAAGAACACCGAGGAAGAAACGTAAGTGGAAAAGAGCCAGCACTCATCACCTGTTGGGCGGTCATCTGCTTCCGATGTGTTTTTCAAAAGATGCGCCCCCCCCCCCCCTCCCACATAGTTTATTATTCGTCGTGTACTGCTATCACTCCTTTCCACATTCTTGCGAGATCGTTAAACGTAACGCAATGTGTGTTCATGTTTCTTTCGTGCATTGCAGAAAATTTCCTATTATACTCTTCTATATGACTGAAGCAATGAGAAATTACTTAACGTTTTTTAATACCTACAAATAACAACGTCCCTCAGCCATCAGAAGTCGCGATCCTTTTCAATCTTCGCACATTACGTGCACGGACATTTGCGCCATAAATTGACAGCCATATTTGCTAAAGCGTAAATATTTCGAAGAATTGCTACTACAATACCCTGATCAACACATCGTTATCGAAAGTGACAATACCTTTGTATGCGAGTTGTATGCGCTTGAACGATCACGTGAACTGCTGTCCAGTTGAGAGAACTTCTGAAAAATTCAATCCAATTTGGGATCTCTTTGTTAATTGGCGACCTGGATGCTAGCACTTTATTGTGCTAGTACTATTAGTAAAAAATATTACTGGCTGCTATTCCAAACTTGTCTACTTAAGAGAAATAATGCGAACAACTAATGAAAAGGGAAGGCGTGCATTCAGACCGCAATAAATATCACCAGTGGTTAGAATCACAACTTTTTCTATATATATATATATATATATATATATATATATATATATATATATATATATATATATATATATATATATATATATATATATATATATATATATATATATATATATATATATATATATATATATATATATATATATATATATATATATATATATAGCAATAATGTTAGAGAGACTGACCAATGGAATGGACATTTTTATTGGATAGAGTGAACGTGCAACAAAAGGAGATATAAGACATTTAGATTTATCAAGATGATTCGAAAAAAAAAGCAACCCTAATTAGCCGTCGAAGAAGGTTAGTGCTTTCACGATTTCCTTCGTCTTGCTGCGATTCACAGAAACGTTCGAGTTTTTCTTCGATATCCTCACAACTATGTTCACCGTCGTCAGTCGCTGCCGAAAGAAAGTCGGTGAATTTTTTATGCTGTAAGTTCCAATCGTTTATACCCTAATCATAAGCTTTCGTTTATATAAACTCTTATTGAAGGAGTTCTTTGAGCATTTTTAAAAATGATCGTAATAAGTATATCGTAGTGAATTAATGAGCAATAGCAAGCAAAAGGCATCATTTACGTTATATCATTCGTAGTATGAATCATCATTTGCACAGTTAAGCAATTCAATATTTCCTAAGGTATGCTCAATAAACCACAATTCATAAGAAACCCCTTCAAAACTCACACTTCTCCTATCTTGTGAACCATTCAACGCTACCGAAAACTTCATAAAATGACATCCTATATTCTGGAACTTTATGTGAATAGTCGAAGGGTGTTTTTGTTGGTTTTTTTTAGCTATCCCACAAGAATGGATATGATCCGCTGCAAAGATATAATTTAACTTCATGCTTCATAACTATGATTTCACCTGAATAATTTTCTCCTTGAGTGCATCAATGAGATGCGATTGCGTAGCGAACTGCTTTTCCAGCTGCTGACTATATTCGCGTAATTGTGCAAAATCACTCTCGATTTTGCTTCTATCCTCGAGCTTCGTTTCGAATTCCGCTAATTGTCGTCGCAATTTAACAATTTCATCTTCATATTCGTGAACTGTTTGAAGTGCACAATTTAATCGATAGCGTGACTCTTCAAAGCGACGTTCAAGTTGTGTTCTATAAATAAATCGGAAAGCATTTTCACTTAGATTAACGAAACTAGCATCTAAATCGTTTAGTAACCCTCTTTTACAAGTCTTTTGCAATTTCCACAACGACCCTTTTATCGTTGATCCCTTTTACGCATTTAAAATGTCACTACTTGATTTTTTACGAAACAAATGAAACAAGTCAAAAACGCTCTGAATGATTTATAGCGTAATCGAAACTAAAATTGATGAAGTAAGCGGAGAAAAATTACTACAGTTGGCATAAAAGTGTATAATTCAAAAATTTTCACGTACTTTATCGGTGGCCTAATGTCATCTTTTAGTTTTTGATTTTCCTCCTCCATTGCGCTGAGATCTTCTAGGAGTTTTGCGTTTTCTTGCTCGACGGCCACCTTCTCTCGGCGAAGCTGAGAGAGTTTGTCCTACAAAAAAAAAACTGAGAGTTTGTCCTGAGAAAAGAAAACAACTTCTTCAAATGACCTATTTCATATGATGTGCATACCTTCACAGAACTTTATGGCCGTTAAGTGGTTGACATAAGTTGATAAGTGAGGAGATTGAGGAAGAGAGGGCGAACGGGAGAGATTCATTGTGCCGGAGTACACCTTGTTTACATTCATACTTGAAAATGAGATAAATTTATAAAATTTAACGAGTTCATCGGCGCTCTTTTGGTGTTTTCTTTTCTTTAGACATAAGGTAAAAAGTGTTGAATTTAATGAGGAAAATTTTCTTCGCTAAATTTCCCTTGAAAATTCGATTTCTTCATTAAATCCGATAACTTTCATTTCTCTCGGAAAAGTATGTGAAATTTCAAATTACAAAATTGGATGTTGATAATCAGCTTCAAATAAATAAGTGATTAAAATGTTTTTTCAAAAAAAATTCAAAAAATAGTCTTATTTTAACCGATTTTAACAAATGATGCATCAAATAATAGAAAAGCGAAAAGTTCATTAAGGTAAAAGATAACCTTCGCTATTTCAAGCTCCTCTTTCTGCGCGACTGTCGTTGCTTTCAGCTCCTCCACTACTCTTTGATGATTTTTAGATACTTCGTCGACATTACTATAAAATATTTATCAATTGTTCTACATTGTTTTTCAGATTATATGCACAGTAACTAAAAATACTAATGCCAGAACACTAAGATTAACTACCATATATGAATTAATTCTCATCTCTGAAAAAAGACATAACGATAACATATTTGAGTGGGGCGAATTTCATCGTTTGCCACCTTAACGATTCACTACAGGAGATGGATTTGTTTTCGATTAAGTCGCCTTCAAATATTCTCCACCTTAGACTATAACGCTAGAAATGAATATTAACTCTAGAAATGAATATTATGAAGTGAGAATAAGATAGTGATTGCAATAAATCTATTTCTTTTGCACTAAGTTATGTTGGAAACTAGGCAAAAATAAAATGAATTTTAATAGCCTAATGCAATCGTGAGCATTGTTTATTAATTTGCAATAATATAAAAGAATTTTCAGTGTTGTTCTCTATATTGCACGAATTTTTTTTTTTTTGAAGCAACAACTAAATATTTGTCACGTCTTCCTTTCGAATGAAATATCTAATTTATATTTCGCCCCCAATTTAGTTTCCCTATGAAGTGTATACGATGAGATGTTTCGAGAATTACAATAATAAATTCGAAAATCAAAAAGATGACAATAAAATATCTGAAGCGTCCACAATTAGAATAAGAAATGTGCCTCCATCGTAGAAACTAATTAAGTATGATTGATAATATGTTTTAGTTGACGAGTAGCTCAGGTGAACAAAATAGTGATCAAAAACGATGCCTCACAATAAATATTACCCCGTTGATAGAGGTATTAAAGAAATTGGCGATATTAAACCAGCAATTTTAAAATTGCGCTCTATGAGCCGAATTAGTGAGTGTATCAGTCAACTCTCTTACATCATTCAAACCGTCGACGAATTTCTTTAAAAATTAAACAACGTTTAGAAAGCACATAAAATTTTGACCAAAATTCATCGCATTTTTTTAAACAGTTGAAGAATTTCTGGAAAATCCGCCATAGTTTTTAGACATTTTGTGAAAAATAGCGAAAAAAAAAAGAGGATATCATTTATAAAAGAAATCAAAGCCAACCTTTTGAGATCATTTTGTAGTTTTTTCTCGTTCGCGATCAATTCGTCTTTTTGTTGTAAACAATAGCGAAGCTTTCCAAGCTCTTTCGATAAATTGTTCACCTCATCATTCAACTTAAAAAACGGTTCAATTTCCAAAATAAATAACTAAAAGCAAAAAAAAATAACCCGAAAAACGAAAAACAAACAAATTACGGCAATTAATAATACATCGAATAAAATGGGCAATATAGACGATTACCTTCGGGAAGTAGTGCTTCGAACACAAAGTCTTGAAAACAATGCTTTCAGCTCGTGCATCAGAAGCTCCAGTGATATGATGATAAAGTTTTTTGAATAAGAGTTTCACATAGTGTCCACAGTTAAGGCAAAAACCGCGAGAGCACCATACACTGCATAGTGCCGAGAACAAACAACTATGATTAATCGCAATTTTAGTGTATATCACGCCTAATTGTAATTGGTTGACGCAAAACTGTTTTATGTGGAAATTTCGCTCACCTTAACCTAACAATAGATTACAAGTTGATGACAAGAGATCTCAAATATTTTTGGGTAGGAAATTTCCTCTATATTTCTTTGAAAAGTTCAACCCGACCTTGGTCGATATAATTTAACAATCGTTTTTAATTTGCGAACAACTCACACCATCTAGAAGAACTTCTGCAGCTAATTGCGAACAGGTGTTACACCGATGCAAGACTTTAAGTGTGCAACCCCTTACTGCACAGAAGATTTGACTAAGGGTATTTTGCATTTCCCACAAACTATACTTATTATACCTTCATTTTCCATAACATAATACAGTTCTTTGAAATAATATATTGGAAATAAGGAAGTGAATATAATTGTCTAAATACTTTTGACGTTAGAATATAAAACAATTTATGCTCACAGAAGGAAATGATATTAGTGTAATATGAGAATCGAAAATTGGATTTAAATTTTTCTATGAATTTGAGGTATCCTATGATTTGAGAATAATCTGTTGTTTCCAACTATTCCACGGCTAAATTCCAGTTCTCGGCGATCTGATGGGACCGTAGGAATGCACTGAGGTTAATATGTTTGCCATAGATTTTGTTCCCTCTTGAAAACATTCGAATCTACCACATCACTCGACACTGAGGCTTCGAATTTTTATATGGTTTTGGTGAAATGACGTCTGTTTAATTAAACTGTTAGATAGGTGAAACTCGCAAGCAGCAAATAACATGGCAAAGGAATCTGGTGAATGTAACGTATGGTTGGGAGTTTTGAGGTTCTCATAATAGGACCAACGCAGTGATACATAGAGGCCCCACACCTTCGGCTACCGACAGGTATTGGAGGAAGTGAAAACAACACTTGTCATCAGCATTCCAGTAGAGAAAAAGGGCTCGAAACAAACCCTAGTGAAATTCCGACTTGTTTGAGCAGCATAAACATCAAATAGAAGCCGAACTCAAAGAGACCATGAGAGTGCAACAACGTGGAGCAAAGCTCCGCCGGAAATCATGACCCATCACTATCGCCTCTATCATTCGACGACTTCATTAAATTGTGTGACGCGCTGAATCCTTTTCTACGAACTCTGTTAATCTCGCACAAAACTACCTTCCTTAGTGGGAAAATCAAAGAGCGAAGTGATAACGCGTCTTGAGCAGAGCATTAAGTCATCAGCGTCGCGCGATACCACATGCTCAGTGGATATGTGGCTAGTAAAGACTTTTTTGAAATTATATTTTTCTGTATTCTTTGCTAACACAATGGGTCATTGTTACGGTGATGTATTTATGGGTCGACTTTGCCCCTAACTCATCTCATTGGCAGCGCATCTAAATAACGTTATTCAAATATGTAAAGCGGGAGACAAAAGTTTGTGAGAGCAGCACTGTCGCAACTTCAACTCCATCATTGATGTCGAAATAATGGCAGACATATTCACCCGTACCAATGCTTGAACCAGACATTTTTGGCAACACCCTTGATATATAACAACAGAACCAGCTGTGGCGGCCACCACTAAAGCTTGTCGTATGCGATAAAAGCCGAATGACAAGCAAACGAATACTTATTACAATGCATTCATGGCTGTTTTAAGGAACCGTTATAATAAACACCACTTATGCGTGCTATTTTTCAATTATATCCACCTCCTTTCAATAAGCGACTATCGCAAACATTTGAGCACTTCTCTGATCAATACGATACAATATTTTGAACCAATAACGACCCAGAAAGAGTTGCGAGGTTTGAAAAACCGTCTATGACTTTACTTTCAAAAAATCTTCGTTCGTGGGAACCAAATTGCAAGCGATAATTCTGAATAGAATAAAATCGCTTAATCGTTATGGTTCATTAGAGGATTTGAAACATAGGAAGTTTACACAAAGAACGTAAAAATTCGATTCGTTGTTTATATGCGTATTAGATATATTTCTTCCACAAATAACTTATTACTTCCACGAATAACTTTACAAGGCTTACCTTTTGTTGTTTCATTTCCGCATCTACGACCGCTTTCATAAGCGCAATTTTTTCGTTTTGTACCTCCTCCATCTGCTTCAGCAATTTCTGGTTTTGGGAGTGCATTTGATCTTTGCATTTTTTGAGCTCATTTGTTTCGTTTTCTGTTTCCGCTATCCTTCGCAACAAGGAATCCTTTTCTCGTTCTATTTCGGCTACTCTATTTGAAAGAGCTTCTTTTGCGTTCTCGATTTCTGCAATTTTTGCAGTATTCTCCTTCAATAGGCTTTCTTTCTGTTTTTCCACTTCCATCGTATTATCGGTGATGGTTTGTAGAAGTTTTTGCTTCTCGTTCTCCATTTCGGCGATATTTTTACGCAAATTTTCGACCTCAATTTGAAGTTCCTGCAAATTGCAATTGCAATTGTTGAACTCCAACAATATACGTCACAACATTCAAATATGAAAAGAGTTAAAGAAATCAACTACCTTTGAAATAGATCGGAAATAAAATCATCTAGACTACTAAGGCTAAATTGGACAACTTCACAACGATTAGAAACACTACAACAAGAATGCATCACTAATTTTTGAATAAAAAGAAAAATGATTTGAAAAAGCAAATAAAGAAAAAAAAATTCTTCATATCATGAAACATTACAAATATCAACCTTTTTCTTTTTTTGCTTTGAATATGATTCATCAATTTGTGCTTGTAGCTCGTTAATCAACTTCTCTCTTTCAGCTTCTTTCGCTTCATAATTCCTCATTTGTAAATTATTTTTTGCTTCCACTTCAAGCATTTGCTGAAAACAAGTTTTATTTATTTATAGCTTGAGAAAAAAAAAATAAAGAGGAAAAAATACGTTAGAAATTTTGCACATTTCTTCCAATATGTAATATTTGAACAATCTTCAAAACAAAGTATGTTTCATAACAATGCTTACAATAAGTTCTTTTTGCATATTTATAGGAGTAGGAATAAACGACGTCAATAGTCGATATTAGTGGACATAATCACTCAACATCTTACATATATGATCAGTAACATTTACGGTTTTAATGTAATACTGATAAGTTAGAATGCGATCACATGAGATATTTAGGATTTGAGAGGGATAGAGATGGAAGGTGTTTGGAGGGTGGGGGGGGGGGGGGGGGAATAATTTTTCATTGAGAAGAATTTCACATACGTTCTCCAAGAATTCAATAAACAATTGCGCTCGATGAGCGATACTTCGCTGAAAGTCATCAAGATAGGCTAATTTCTTCAAGTCGAGTAAGTCGCGCTTCAAGTCGCATGTTTGATCGAATGTCTGAAATTTTTTTGTACAATATGGCGCAAATGACACGACAACTTACATAAGTTAAATGCTGTTAAATTTCGACATAGTACAAATGTAACAATTTGTAACGAGAAATTTATTTTAACAAGTCGAATAGCAGCGCCCACTTTTATCAATTATTTCCAGTATACCGGTCGGTCGATGAAAATTCCCAAAGAAAAAACAATGCAAGAAAGAACTTATATGCACTGATATTTCAAATCGTTCAACATTGATCAAATAATCGATTTTGACATACATTCCAAAGTAAGATTAAAGACATCACCCACAAGATTAAAACCATTCTCGTACCTGTCACCATTTTTCCAAAACTTTCCGCTTCAACGAGCAATCACTCAATAGATTAAGGACAACAAATCAAAATATTGCAGAAAGTTTTGTAAAATGCAGAGAGTATCGTTTCTATTGCTTCGATCTACTTCGAATGGTTCACATGAGAGAAAAAATCTA
This sequence comes from Ascaris suum, assembly GCA_013433145.1. Lineage (NCBI taxonomy): Eukaryota > Metazoa > Nematoda > Chromadorea > Rhabditida > Ascarididae > Ascaris > Ascaris suum. Next base: position 7,584,722 of record CM024189.1, read on the forward strand.
CAAAATATACTAAATTGTACTTATCAGTTGCATGCATTTTATTGAAAACGAGACCTCTGTGAATAGAAAATGTGAGCCTTTGAATCCCTCTAACATAGAGATAGCCATTTTTTGAAAAGGTGAGCCCACTTGAGAACAACTTGAAAATGGGGGCCCATGCTCTTCTCTGGAGACTTGCGAAGGATGCATGATTCCAGTCTTCAAGCCAAATGGTAGATCATGCTAACCAGTGTTGTTGGTATCTGATTAGACAGGTCGCATTCTTCTTCTGGAATCCACTTATCGGTTTCGGTAACCTTATCAATGCCCTCTTTCTTGGCTAGACTCTCCTTAAAAATTCAACATCTATAGTACAATAGTAAAATTGCCTCTAAAATTTTGGACTAGGCCATTTAAATTCATTACGAATAAAATGAATAACGTATAATACATTTCTACTGCTCACTACGTACTATAAAAAACAATGCCTTTTCATTTGAAGGAAAAAAATCGACCGGAAATTGTTTGATATAAGTGCGCTAAATTTTCCTAAACTGAGTACTTCTTTATAGTTGCATCGGATGAGCGCTAAAATTCGATCCTATTAAGTTGACGAATGAATATAACGATCTCATAAACGCTATATGAAATTAGTGGGGGAAAAAAAAAACAACTAAGAATGAAATGTGAAACAATTGAAACGGCGCTGTAAAAAAAAAAAATCCCTAAATACCATTAAGTAATGTCGTATAAGATATTCACTTCATTGATATACTCATTTTCATAGCATAATTATGTACTAATCTGTAGCAGATAATTATTCTACACGAAGAATTTCATTAAAAAAAAAACAATGAGAGAGAAAATCTATAAATTATTCGCTAAAATTTTCTCGACTTTTTACTCTCTATTTTACTGCTAATAGAAAGTATAAATTTTTCAAAAGTGGATGGTTTCAAAAAAAAAAACCATGAAAGTACGTAGACCAACATATGTAGATTTAGTAGAACGCATGATTTCTATAAAACAAACATGTTTACAGCATTTTATGGCTTCCTTTACACTTTGAAGTCATATCAAATCAGCGTGAAAATTTCACACTTATTAATTACTCTCATAAAGTCTTTTGTTATATGAGATATATACAAGTATTATCAGCTTCGAAAAGCGCATGCAATAAATACTTGCAAAAATATAAAATTATAAGCATTACTAAAAAGCACACCTTAAAGGTAAGTTTTTACAGGTGAGTAATTTTATTATTTTATGCTATTGCCAATAAAAGCTATTTTAATAAATCATTCAAGAAGCAATAAAAGAAAAAAAATTTTTCATTTAGCATTTGCCATTTAGTTGATTAGGAAAAAAAAAAATACGACGCAATAAAATCAATTCAATGGAGTTAGTAATATAACACACCTCTAATTCATGCTTCATATTTTCATTATTCTCGAGAAGTTGAAATTCGAGTAATTCGTTATTCTCTTTCGTATCGCTTAACTCTCTTTCGAGCCGCTCACATTTCGCTTGCAATCCGATTATTTGATCTTGTAGACGCGTTATCGTTGCGAGAAGATCGACTGCATTATCCGACTGAAATACTTTTTTTTCCCCCCTAATAAAACATATTCGCAACGAAAAAAATATCGCTTAACACATGCTAAATAAAAAAAAAGAATCTTTTTTTTTGAAAAAGAAAATATCCACATATAAAACTGTTCAGCGATATTATAGATTGAATGATCCTGAAATTCAGGAAATAAGCTAATCAATGCCAACAGAATGAAAAATGAGCAATTCCCATGGGTAATTTACAAAGGAACGATCACGTTCGTCATAATGCTAGTCATCACTAATAGGTAATTAAAAAAAGCCTCTCAAACGCAATGATTTGATGCATACTAATGACGACAATCATTTTTTTTCTCTTTCGCTTTTAAAACGCTCAACTAGCACATCTCATGAGCTAATAATAATATCCGTAGTGGACCCAAGATCATTTAGCAATTATCCACAATCGTAAAGACCATTTATCAATTACCCACAATCGCGAAAAATGGTTTGATTGAGAAGGTATAAAAAAAACTTATAGATGCTTGGAAATAACACGATAAAATTGAATTCAAGCTAAAGATTCCGAATAAAATACGGCAACTGCTCAGTAGCGTTCACTGTCATCAAAACATGCAAAAAATAATGAGTTAGCAGCAAAATAAAATTTGTCGACATTCTATACCTTTTTTGTAGACGCTCAGCAACAATGTTGGTGCATTCAGTTGTGCAACAACGTCTCGCTCGAATTCTCACAGTAGTGGAAGCCGCTTTATTTTGCAGTTTTCTTAGATGCATCTAATGTCCAGCCGTTTTGATAATCACTATCAAATTTCCTCCATTAAAACGATTTGATGCTGGCAGATTTGAGCCGGCTGCATTGTCAAACGAATATCCCATCACATTTCGTCGCCTTTGTGTTCAGAAGCTCCAGTTCTTTATGGCAATTCATGAATTACCGGGTGTTTCGACACGAGAGTATACAATTGTCGATAAATGGAGCGCCGCACGAAGCCAGAGTAGATGCGCTCACCTGTGCTGTATGCTGCTCGATTAGTCGTTGCTGTTGTGAGATGGTTGTTTGTGCGCAAAGCAGTTGATCACGAAGTATTTGCTCGTCCCCATAAGCGACAGTATTCATTTTGAGCGCCGACAATGCCCTCTGGAGCTCGTCGTGTTCACGAGCTAGCTGCTGATAATTGCTCTCGATGTCCTTCTCGAGCGACTCAAAATATGTAGAATTTCCTTCGACTCTCCCATTTTCACTATCTCTCTCTCCTGATTATCGGTTAGCACATTTATGTGGGGGCATCGCCAAGTGTTCCCGATCGTATATGCCCAACAAAATTTGTACAGAAGAATTTTCCCCTATTAGTTTCCCAATGCAGATATATTCATTTTCGTCCAAAATCTAGTCATTTTCCACCTTTTTATTTCGTTTTCTTTCTACTTTTCTTATCTATTACGTCGCTTTAATAGAGATTGTTTTTCCATAAGCAGCTTCAAGCTAGAATGTTGGAGTCTCGAGATGAAGAACTAGATTTGCAACTCGTATGCAATGAACATATTCTCATGTGCTCAGCAAACGATGAGGAGATTTGTCGGAAATTCTTTTCCGACGCTTAATTGACAGCTAACTATTCATAATGTTCGACAATGCAAATAAATCCTCGTTCGTTATCGGAACCTTTTGTGAGTAAATTACCAGGTGGTTATTTAATAATTTATTCAAGACTGCATATTATTCACTGATGGCAAGCTTTAATTTCATTCATTTGCCATTGTTTTCGTCGAAAATGTTTTCGCATCAGTTGACGTGATTTCCATTAAGTGCGTAATTTTGGTTTCAGATTTTTCGTGCATTGCAAGAGAAAGCGCCTAAATCAATGACATCTGATCATGCAAAGAAACTTGTGCAGTGTTGAGGTTCGGAAATAAAGCTATCCTACAATCTTGCATGTACGTTAAGCTATGTTTCATTTGTGCCGTATTAGGCTGCTCTCCCTACTCCCTCCCCCCACCCCCCCCCCCACCTCCTCCTCCCATCTGAATATCAGTTAAACGCTACTTTAAAATGTTTTGTTGGGAAGTCATTGATGGGGCCTTTAGCTAGCTTGAAGAAAAACATGATCCACATTTCGCGTTCACGCTCATTAGAAATAAATAAATGGAGTTAGCGGAAGACTGCTCAGAAAAAAACTAAGACCTCGCCGAAATTTTCGGTGATCGTATCGAGCGAGATCGAACTTTCGGCTGAACAATCGGAACCGCCGAACGACGATTGACGATCGTCATCGTTATCGCCATGTCTTCGTGATAAAACACATTTCCGTAAGCGTTTAAATTTTTGAACAAGCATTTCATAACGACGATCCTTTTCCTAAATAGTTGTCTTTGTGAAGTAAACGATGCCGCTTAGTAGAATGACTGTAGAGAATATCCTTTCGAAATGACACTTCTTCAATGAGCATTCTCAGAAAATCGTCTAGACGAACATCGAAAGTGATTTGTCGTGAATGAGGTGTTTCTTGTTATCAGCGAGCAGCTATCAGCAAGCGAAATGAAGCCAATAAAAGAAAAGCCAAAGATTTCATTAAGCAAAACATAAACAAAATCAAGGAAAACGGAAAAAAAAACACTAAAACTATTGCATCATGCAAATGTGTTATCAGAATATTATAGCGCGCAACGAATTCATTCATAGTGGAAAGCGCAAAACAACAACATACATTACGATGCATCGACACACTCTATCTGGCTGAAATAGGTTTTTCTGTGTAAATAAATATGAAATAATCATATGCGATCAAAGCTAATCTCATCGATTGTTTCTTTGCCTAGATTTTCAAATTCTTAATTAATTTTCAACAGTTTCTTAATTAGAGCAATTCTATACCTAGAAACTTCCTATTTATTAATTTTCTGATGTGTTTATTGTCTTGTTACTAGCAGCAACGCTTCATAAGAACGAGTTATTTAAGAATTGGCCACATTTATCACAAATAAATCAGCAGTTAAATTCACCGATCATTGAGCGCTCTAAACGGTGTTATATCCATGATAGTAGACAATTCTTAAAGGAAAACATCTAAATCGCTTTTACAGAAAGCGGGCATTTGAAATCTCACAGGAGCAGTAAATTTCCCCCAGTAAATTTCCCCACTAAATATGACAATATGAACCGAGAGAATTTCCACAGTACTAAAGTCGCCGTTTTAAGAAGTCATCCACAAATCCTTGGGGACATTATTTCTGAAATATTACCATATATTAAAAAAACCTTTTTCCTCCCTTTGGTGTCATTTTTTTTTTCAATTGTGAAAACAGTAAAAATCGCATATGGGATAATTTCACGTATTCGAACAATGCAATTGTCGCTCATAAGCGTTGTAATGAATTGATTCAAACGGTGATGAACTGGAATTTAAATTGTTCGCTGTCTATCGCGAATTAATAAGCTATTCAAATTCCATTTCCAATCGATCACCTATCCGTAAAACTGCTGTGGAAGTAGATGCCAGCTGTTGCGCGATAAACATTTGCTTGGCTGTAGGCTCTTCGTTGTATTGAAAAATGCCGCCTCATCACGATCGAACACCAATGAACGCCACCACATATGAACTACCCATTAGATGCGGAATTACTCAACTTCCTAATGCGGTTGCCGAGATTCCTGTATATGCACTTCACTAACTTATACGATGCATTTAGCGACTTCTTCTTTAAACATATTCCTGAGAGCGCAGAGATGAAATTACTGAGGTATTGCTACCCAAAATACCTGTTTTCACTTGGCATTGGTAAGCAACCGGCAAATAAAATATTCCGAGAAAATATTTTTGAGACTATTTTTTAATAATCTCGATGATGAAATTTTGATCGATTCACAGACGTCGATCGATAGTTTTTTCATTCCAACAGATTCGTTGATGACATTATGCTAATTTAACCTGAGACTGTCAATAGGTTTATTCGCAGTTGTCACTTCTGCAAAACTCAGTTTGTTTAAGGTGTAAATCAAGTGGCTAACGAAAATTGTGACACTAACCAAAGCTGACTGCCTCAATGCAGTTATGCATTTCGAGTATTCCAGTACTTGGTTCCTATACCTGTCCAATTCCTCCAATTTTTCGGGGAATGCTCGCTTCTCCTTCAAGCTCTGATTTTCCTTCATCAGTCTTTCATAACCGTCCTTCTAAAAAACACTTTCCTCAAGCACGTCATCCTAAATTAGTGTTCTAATATATTTATGCTGCCAAGCGAAACTCCTCGTTCATCATTACTAATCATTTGCTGCGATGGTTCTTAGCGAAGAGGCACTAAACAACCAAAAATGAACGTTGAAAAGCTTTTAAAGAAATATTTTCAGTGCTCGAAGCAAGCTCCTCATACGCCACAACGAGCACTTCTATACAAGTGGAATAAAACCCTACAGAAATGATTTTTATGAGCACAGTTCAAATAACACGGTCGAGCATATTGCACTAGCATATTGAGTTCATCTTTTAATATCATTAAAGCAATCATCGACTAAATGAAGAAATTTCAATCAGCACTACAAAAAAAAAAGCCAACCAGAGTAAGGAAGTCGTCCTGAGAATGGCAAAGTCTTTGCTCGCCTTTCTTGATTTCATTCTGTAATAAGCGATTCCGCTCACTTAAACGACGATTTTGTTCGATAAGCGGCTTTTGATTGCGTTCCATTTCCACAATTCGTTTATTCTAAAAATAACTATTCACAATAAATTAATGATCTATTTAAAACTGCCTTATTCACTGTTTACGGTATTTGATCATCACGTTAAAGGAGGTAGGAGGAGGATGTAGAGGGGAGGAAAGATATCCTGGTTTAAGGAGGGGGAAGGATGAAGGTTTCCCATAGCGAAGACCACCGAACGATTTCCTGGTTTCATTTCGTGAGAGAGTTTTTAATCTTTTCATCATATGTATTCATCATTTATGAATATCTATATTTCAGTGCTCAATACTGATTCGAAAATCAGCAGATTTTTTATTTATTTAAAATAAAGAGCTCAACAGTCTCTAAAACGCTTTCAGGGATTTTTATTTCAATTCGAAACAAATTTTAGATGAATTAAGCATCTAGATGCGCTAAGTATATATGGATAAATCTGTTATATTTTGAAATTCAGGAAGACCGTGAAAAATCGAACAATTCAATGAAAAATTGTTGGCTTGATAGCATTATGTCGACATATAGAGCAACATCAAGTGAGTAGAACGTGTTCATGAGAGGAGCACCTCAGAAATGAAATTGAGGAATTAGGCTTTCTCAATTATGGAAGTTTAAATCAATAGATCTTTTTAAACTCATAGAAACAACGAAATGAAAAAAGAGAAGAAAAGTTTTCCGCACAACGACATCCAAAGCCGAAGTACGATAATGATTCTCATCGTTATTAGCCTCAAGGCAATATGAAATTGCTTCAAAAATAAGGCTTAAAACGCAGATCACATAATTATACAACAATAACAAATTGAATGCGAACCAATTCTGCCTTGAGTTGATTCATTTCCGAATTGATTATCTCCGCCTCAGCAAGCCGGCTTTCCGTTTCGTCAAGCTTCTGCTGCCATCGTAAGCGTTCTCGTTCGTGATCTTCTCGATTCATCTTAACAGGAATTCAATATTTCTTTATACTTTCTATCAAAACAGGTAATTTCACTATTGTGGCTGCAATTGCAAATCATTTGCCTAAAAGAAGATAGAGCTATTTGCAAGAAGCAATACAGTAATTACAGCATGCAATTGTGGAAAATCTGGATGGAAGTTTTTTGTGTTTTTAGAAAATTTTGAGGAGAGAGAGAAAACAACACTTGAAGTGTGAAGGAGAGAAGATTGTAATCGAGTTCTGTAAAGCTGAATATCCCTTCTGTAAATTCGTATCAAGTTCATCAGAAGCTTTAAAGAAAGTTAGAAGATGAAAAGAAATTTCTAGTAGAGTGGAACAGAGTAACAGAATTCTGAACAACGATTCGCCAAAATTCACTCCAGCATTAAAATTTTTTTCCCATTCATCAGAGCCTAAAGCGTAACGGTCAAAAAATAGCCCAGCTCTAACATGATCGGTCTCTGCGTTCTCCAATTTATCGATGGCATTAGATATTGTCAATGAAGTAAGGTGCTACCTACGTGCCTAGTTCATCGCTCAATTTCAGCCATACTTAGCAAACTGCACAGCTTTCTCTCATCAATTCTCATTAACGATAGGCGTTACAATTCTCATCGCTAACTTAGAATCTAATAATGCAAATTGCGATAAGTCGTCACTTGCAGAAATTTCCAACAGAAAATAAATAAACATGCTTTCTTGTATCATAAAGTTTAATTTGATGTAAAGTGGGGAAAAATTTATGAAAGAAAAAAAAAGCGCTTATTTGAGAATCATTACTCTTTGCTGTTTTTCATTTCCATGAATTTCAATTCTGGAGAGATATTAAATAATCAACAGCTAAGAAAAACAATTGCCTCCTCATGTATACAACAATATGGCTAAAAAGCGCAGAAAGGAAACCTTTAAAAAACTTCATCAAGTTGTTTTTGAATTTTTTTTACACGTGGAATTTGACGATCTCATAGATAAGCAATACGTATATTTGAAAAAAAAAATTAGATTAATTAAAACAATGAATGAAGTTTGATGTTTTTGGCGGAAAAGAAGTTCTTCAATCATCATATGCGAAATTATATCATTGCCATAGTTGAGGCATGTTTAAATATAATTCGACTGAGGCCACCATAGTGATTCGTATAAAGAGAATGGAATGTTCCATGCAAGTTTAATTAGAGAAGTTGAATTTTTTTTCTTTCTTTAAAAATGAACTATTTACCACTATCGTTACTAAGATGAACAAAGCCAACACAGTCGTAAGCATTTCACGACGCCGTAGCCTCATGTTTTCTACATCATGCATAAATTTGGTCAATACAACCGTATAACATACCATGCATTCAAAAAACATTTTTATGCCGTATATATATATATATATATATATATATATATATATATATATATATATATATATATATATATATATATATATATATATATATATATATATATATTATATATATATATATATATATATATATATATATATATATATATATATTATATTATTATATATATATTTATTTATTTATTTATTTTTTTTATTTACTTATTTATTTATTTATTTATTACTTATTTATTTATTTATTACTTATTTATTACTTATTTATTTATTTATTTACTTCATTTATATTTATACTTACATTTATATTTATTTGTATACCATTCCTATATTCACGTTTAATTTATACTTATATTTATATGTATACATTTATATTTATACTTATATATACATACTAGGGTGCAACACAATTTATCAGAGGAAAATTATCGCAAATAAAACTGTAGCGATAAACTTTAATAATCTGTTATAAATCATGAAACGCTTTAAGAAATTTTTTTTGCTTGCACATATTGTTCTTCTGTAACCTAAAACAGCATTAACTGTATTGTCCAAAAAAGTAAAGGTCACTCGAATTGCATTGTAATTAAGTATATGAGAGTAAAAATGCAACGAACAGTATCATATCAAACATCATTGAAATACATATGATCGCGAAAAGGTCATTTCAAACTGAAGGAATTTAATTTGCGAGAATATTTTTCAAACGATATTAGCCATAAATAAACGATACAAAAAGTAAGGAAACAAAATAGTTGGTGAAATGAGAGGGAAGCTTCATAACGATTCAATTCGTTAGGATTGTTCGCTTCATAGAAAAGACAGCGATGTATTTGTGGTATGTGTAGAGGTGGAGGATGCGCACGCCCACACCGAGTGCGTGTTTGCCACCGAAAAGAAAAACTCAACGAATAACAAAGCTTGCCAATTGGAAAGCATCTCGTTAATCACTTCCCACCTCCGTTATTTGATCACCTTTTATTATATATTTCTCGCAAATCGATGAGGTGAATTTTGCTTTCTACTGCTTGAGAGATTGGCTCATTGACTATGCTGAGGGGCAAATCATTATTGAAATTTGAGAATTTCTGAGAAATTTCTTTGCAAAAAAATAATAAAATCCACTTTGACTCATAAAGGAGCATGCTTTCGTATCGCCACGGTGCTTTTCTTTTTCGAGTGTAAAAAATTTTATACGAGAAAATCGTAGATGACGATAATGAACTCCTACAAACGATAATCGCTAATGGCCATGAACTTTTGGAAGAACTGAACTTGAAAAACTCTCAAAAAAAAACTTGACATAAACTATAATCTCTACTAGCATTACCACAAATAGTAAGTGGTACTTCCGATTCCTCTGTGATTTCCTTCAAAATTCATGGAATAAATTTGCAACATTACAAATCGTATTCGACTGTTCGATGTCTGCTCTTTTTCTCAAGAAGTTGCCGTTCAACGCCGAGAAACTGACTACCATGCAAGGAAACGATAACGATTTAATAGAACTAACGGTGTATCGCAAACTTATCAATATCGTAATCAGTGAATATGCTAACTTTACATGTTTTAACATCTACTTTGCAACGCTGCAACCAGTCGTCGATCTGTATCATGTCTACAATCCACACCGTACATCCAAGGTACATTGCTATTCGTGGGATTCTGAACAACGTTAGCGTGCCACTATCAACTTGGATGCTCGATTGGAGATCGCTGCACTACATAAACCAACTCGTCAGCAATGCTGTGAAAATTACTTTCATCAAATCGACAGCCGACTGTCGTTACGCTTTAAACTTTTCAAAACGTAATCAATCGTTCTCAACGCATCATTGAGTACGTACTTCAAAGAGAAAATATGGTAGCATACCATTAGAGAGCTGCCAAACGCGCTGTTCGTCTTTTGGGCGATCTTGTTGCAGGCGGCACTTCTAGTGAGTGTGCCGTAACCACTAGATCCGATCGACGTCGGCGTTGAAGACGACGCCATCAGCGGAGAATTAATGCTTCTATAAATTGCTGATATACGTCACTCGATGAGGTGGTTTCAGGTGATTTTGATTTACGTGCACCACCGGTAGCCAGCGATCCACACGCTGGCCACTTTTTCTCCTAAACAATCGACAAGTTGCACATGACTATCAAATTCACCTGTGCGATAGATCGGTTCTTCAGCTATCAATAAAGCGTGGAATTTGCTGCAACACAAAGAGCAGACAGAACTTTTGCACGCTACCCTTGTGCTTCGCTAAACCTCTTAAAAGATCATCCGATATATACATGTGGCCTCGAAAACATCTTCAATCAGATGATCTCGGTACCACGCAAAACCTCGAGGACGAATGCGAAAGCAGTTTTTGCGCGAAATATTTCATCACAAACACAAACAGCACATTATTCACATAGCTATTCACTGCAGTTGTCCTCAGATGCCTCTTTAGCAACAAATCTCGGAACTTTTTCAGCTTTGTTTCGTCTTTTTTTTTGGCAAACGAACAACGAATACGTTTCGAGATCATGCATTATTCAGTTACATTTTCTAAGGTAGGCGTCTTTTTGTAGAAAATCTAATTTCGGAAATTATTATCAACGGAAAGAGATGGCAATAACAACGTATATTTATTCTCGCAATTGTCCACTCTATCAATAATTTCATCTAATGATAAAGACCCGATATTCGTATCGGATTTCCATAACTATTGAAAGTAACAGTGTACTCTTTAAATCATAAAATGTAAGATTATATGCATATAAATTTGATAAAATATAAATAAGAAAATGACAAAATTTTTCATGAAAAATGTCAACATTTTACAAAGCAAAGTTAGCCTCAAAATAAAAACAAATTAATCGCGAAATTCAACGAAAATTCTATTGGTTGAAAATTTTTGAAAAACACAACAGAAGACTTTTCTATTGCGGCGATATAGACAAAAATTATCTCTGTGCGTTGCAAGCCAAAACTGAACACCACCTCTGATACATAGGGATCGCTATTCAACCGGAAATGTTTTTGTCCCACATTTTACAAAGGTCCATATTACAATCATCCATGAACTTCAATTGCCAAGCTTAAAAACTGCCGAGCTTAATTTCGACTTTAAAAACGTGTTCCGATATATTCATTAATTGCATTACTACGATAATTGAAAAGGTTATTTGCTGTTCTCATTATGGCACACAAAGTCCCAAAAGATTCAGTTTTTATTAATACCCGTTCAAGAACTCGATCTTGGAGCAGTAGCCTTTTTTGCCTTGGCACTGTTGGACCCGTCATGCTACATATAGAGTAGAATAAGAAGCCTGAATTTGCAACATGAAACAGAATGCTTTCTAATTTTTCAAAGCATTATGTATTTTTTACTGCTTATTCCGGCAAAAGTTGTACTTTTACTGAAGTTATGGGCGACCTCTCTACTAGGATCATTAATCTCTAGAAGTGGTATTGACCTTTAAAGGTCGCTGAGGAGGAGAATCGAACAATACAGGATATGAGACCTTCCATCATTTCAATAGAGGCGTCCTTGCGCTATGAAGGAATTCATGAAGTCTTTGCAATATTCGTACACCTATCGCATTATGCAGTTGCAGTTAATGATCATTAGAAATTAGCAAATCGCACGTAATCATTTTTGAAAGTGTGCAATATCAGGTGGTATAGAGTATATATTTCGTGAAGTAGTCCACCTCAAACAGATAATAGGCATCGTCAACTCATCGAAGGCTTCAAAAAATGAACGGCTTCTGTCCATGTATATAAATTTTGATGTGATCGTTCAGCTCTCGCTGAGAATGTTTCTTTTTTTCAGCCTTGACTTTTGTGCACATTCCGACAACCTTTTAGCGTCATCATTTGTCACTAATGTGATCGTGTTACTTTTCTATCGCGCGGCAATGACTGCATCTCGGACATATGCACCCATAAGTTGTAACCTAGTTTATGTCGGTCGTCTAATTTTGTACTTAAGCTTAGGTAAACTTTTAGGAATAATTACTACTTTAGCATTGTTTTTGCGGGCACACAACTTAGCCATCACATGCGGCAATTTATCGTTGAATTTTCGAATAAAAGGTTTATACTGATCGTCATTCACGTTCCACCTATAATACCGGAAAAAAAATTTATGTTGAAAGTTTTCCTAATTTCATGCGAAAGTTGTCACCTTTAGAATTTTCTTCCTTCCTACTGAAGAGAATATCAATCGTCATAGCTCATCTACACAGTCAAATAATTATATTCATGTTCGATGACGCTTATCGATGAAACATGAAAGATGAGCACATTAGAACGCTTAAATGCGTTATTTTTTGCAATATATTATGCCGGCACACGTTACGTGAGTCATCCAATAGGGCGCCACTAGGCGCTGAAAACAAACATATATCGGACATGGTAAATGTAGGTATTCATCATGGCTTATTCAAACGAACAAATAGTTAAATTGACTTTTTTTTTTTTGAACTTTATTGAGTCCATCGAAAAAACAATAGAACTGTTTTCCAAAATCTAAGCAGATATATTCAAATGATACTCGGAAATCTATCATACAAAAGATAAACTAACTTGAGGAGACATTTTGAATGAAATTCTTCCAGAATATGAAATCAGTAAACTTGAGACTACACTGGAGCGTAGAAACAATATGCACTCATGATTTATTTGATTAAATGGATGAACATCACGCGCAATTCAGTAAATAAAAAAAAACATGTTCGAAGTTGATGTCTTTGTGTGGTTTATTTCGTTTCGTTATGCTTTTGAGAAATTGACACAACACAATTAACCTGCTCGTCATTTTACCGCTACTCTTTTTTTTTTAATGCTCATAACTTTTTCCATGAAAGTTGCACAAGATCAATAACTTATGAAGAAGGGGAATGGTGACCAATCATTTTTTTTTTGGAGCTTTACAACAATGGAAGATACGAGCTAATTTATAATCTATTCATTAAATCGGTACTTTAGAAGGTTCCAAATTTTGCCGACTTTTTTGGTACATACAAATTTAGACATTCAAAATTGCTAATAAAATCTGACAATTGTATCATCATGTGAATAGTATGATAGAAAAATGAAAAAAAAAAAACACTCTCTGCTGCTTGAAATGATTGCTTCAATTAGACTAAAACAGGTAAGCCTTACTATAAAACAATAAACAGCAAGCCTCATAATCGATAAATGAACACTAATGTGAATACTATCGCAAATTTATAAACTCATCAACAGATCATCAACTGAAATATTGATCTCTTTATGGCGTTATCTTTATCCCGTATCTCATCGAGCATTCGCCCTCTGATATCGACTTGTTGCGCATTCTTGCTGAATTGATTGAATGCCGACTACAATCATTGCGAGATAGTTTTGCGATGATCTAGCATGTATCTGTAGTGAGCCTATGGCCTCAGAACTATGTGCTGAAATGTTGCCTCAGATAAGATGGCGATAAAGAATCAAGCGTAGAAAGATTAGCCGATCAAAGAAATGAATTGTGAAGAAGCCTATCTTAGTTGAAATTTTCGGTTATAGAAATATATTCATATATTTTTTGATGTTCTAGTAAGCTTAACGGCTATCTCGTTCCCCCCCCCCCCCGCCCCACCTTGTCTCCCCCCCCCCCCCCCCCCCTATCAACTAGAATACCTTTCAGAAAGTTCTACTAAATGATTTGCGTATTTTCTCTACAAAATACTCAACAATGATTTATCGCTACGATTGTATAATAAATATATTTTTCATAATTCTCTACGAGACTTAAATATTTCATATTTTGAAATATGTTATTGAATAAATCATGAAAAGAAAATACATAAATAAAATGTTTCTTTGTGTTTGATCACTTTTAATGGCTTAATTTGAGCTTTATTGCCCACTTTTATTCGCATTTTTGCTTACGTTTCAACCATAGAACAGTGCTAATTTAAAAAAAAAAAAAATTTTTTTTTTCAACACAAATTAATCGAAGAAAGTAATACTTTAAACAATAATAAGCTTATGTTGAATTTATATTTGAAAAGAACTTTTGATGTGAAATTATAATATGCTAAAATATGAGAAATTTAAATTTCCCAATTGAAGAAATAATATGTTCCGAATAAAGTTTATATAGATATGAGCTAATTTTTTTTTTTTTAAAGCATAAACAACAATAGTTTATGGCTGCTAATAATGGCACACAATTTTTTTCATCGAGAGCAATTGGCACTGTTGTATTGCCAATGCGCCCTATAAAAAAAACACTTCTCAATTTTAAAAAGTAACGGTTTCTAATTTAATGCAGTATCTTAATTAAGTAAATCAATAACGACGGCGGGGGGGGGGACAAGGGGGGAGGAAGTAGAAATTGAATCATAACAGAGACCACTCCTGATAACTTAATTAAGTAAATCAAGCTATGAGGAGTGGTCTCTGTTATGATTCAATTTCTACTCCCCCCCCCCCCTTGTCCCCCTCTGCCGCCGTTATTGAGATATGCTATAGAATCACGCAATGACACTAACTGACTCCAGTTTTAAGCAAAGTAACATCATTACTTGTTTACTGAATTTAAAAATACAAATGATATTGAGTTGTGATTAAAGAGCCGCTAGATTCTGCAGATGATTTACGCCGTAAATATTATGCTTCAAAAAATATTGATAATTGAAGTGTAAATATGAAGCAAGTGAGCGGGAATGGAAAATCTTATAGTGGAAGTATTTCTTTAAAAAATTGCAATTAAAGCAAAAAAGTCCAAAAATTAAAGAGAATGTGAAACGAACTAGAATGTTGAATACTTCGGTAAAACTATTCTTAAAACATATATTCACAGAAATAAATACGATTACTATGTTAATGATGCCAAATATTGAAAGAATTTCTCGCATAGCATAAAGATAATTATATATTTACAAGGCGATAAATGCGATATACATCCATCCATAAACAAATATGGATTGTCAACGATAAATATATAGGCGCCATTAAAATGCTATAACTAGACATAGTGAATGAAATTTTCGGTAATATCTTCATCGAAAAACAAAAAAAAATTTTTTTTCCTTATCTAAGCAAATGTTGTACAACATTCCAACTACAAATATAAACAATCAAACACCTAATAAAATCTAACAATAAGATTTGTTGGTGAATTTTCAAACGAAAGATCAAAGAAAACTGCTGCTCAAAGAATTTCTTTTTTTTTTTTGATTAGATAGAAAATGCCAATAAAAATGAAATTCTTTTATTAATACCACAATTATATACTGAAATTTTATGTGCTCCATTTTCATTTTACAGGAATTTATTTTATAATAATATTTGCTATGGAATTCAATCGAAATTGAATTCTATTATTGCAAAAATGATCAACCATCATACTATTAATTTTATTAGCGCTCGTATACATTGATTTATACCGAATCAAAATGTCATTTTATGAGTAAAGCGTTTTTCAAATAAACAGGAAACTTTGAAACACAAGCGGAAGTTTCGGAGTTATTCCATGTGGATTTTGCTTTCACACAATATTAGTCGATCTTTTTACGTTGCAAACGACCGAAATTACTCCATAAGAAAAAAAAAAACATACGAAGCAGAAGCAAACGGATCAATTCTACGGCGGTAAACGAGTTTTCCGAAGTTTATAGGAAGATGGAAAGGGAAACTGCCTAAAAGAACGTACTTAATACCATAATATTTGCTGTGGTATATTTCCATTGTTGTTTTCATGTAAAGTATTCTTCGATCATTAGATAAGAATAGTTTCCCTTTAAATAGTAAGAAATGATAAAGCATTAATGCGGAAGGTGAATGACATCACTGCTAGTGGATATAAAATTTGCAAAAATAACACCGTTTTGCAGCGCAGAAATCGCTCATTGGAAACAACTGTTGCAAGTGACGATGTGTGCAAATGCAAATGCACGTTGCATCAATCCTCTCCGCTAAACACTTCCAACGGGCGATACCATTCGACATAAATACCCCCCCCCCCCCCCCCCAACTGATGGACAGTGTTTTTGCTTATAAACCAAATGCGCAGATCTCCTACTTCCGCTTCTATATCACCTTCTTCCTCCTATTTCCACTTTCCCTCTAAGACTGCAGCCAAAATTCTCAACTATTTCGAATGTGGACAACGCCTTCTATCCACTTTAAAAAGCAATTGCTGCAGTTTTTTCTTTTTTTTTTTTAAACTTTGTCTAAAGGCGACACTAAAATGAACACAGCGATGCACAAAGAGGATCACAAGTTTACTATTAGTAAAATGGGAAACATTCAATTGCTAATGAAATATTTCGATTCACTATTGAAGATACCAAGTAATAATATTGGAAAGAAGTAAACAAAATCAGGTTTATTAGTTATAAAATCTCGTAAATATTTTTTTCTCTCGTATAATTACCATCATCAATATCATTGTAATAAATTTACGAAGCGGTTTAATGATCAAGAGCACAGTATTAAAGCAACCAACTGCTTCGAAAGAACAACACAGCTGACTGAAGTGAACTTCTTGAAAGAATGCTTCACTGATGGGTTTTTTTTTTTCGGAGAAAAAAAAGTGCAGTATTAAAATTTGTGTAGAGCATATCTTCTAGTAAGCATTCTAGTTGCTGTTATTGCCAAGATCTATTACCTGTCCAAATGTATCACAAAATCATTACCTGTATATGCTAAATAAAAGTTATTAGAGAAGCTTTTAAATATTGTTATTTATACTTTGCATCAATTGAAAAACCTATCAAAAATAATTATAATAGTTTAAAATGGAAATTTATTGTTGAATTATATTAAGTGGCGCTATTTCAATTTTTTCTTTTTACTCTGAAATCACTACAATAGCGACGTAATGAAGTGATCAGAAATTGACGATTTAAAAAAAAGATGAAATTGATGAAATTTTCAAACGATAACACTAGCGATGACACATGTGCCAATGTAGTATTTTCACTTCTGCAAAAATAAACAAATAAATAAACAAATAAATAAATAAATAAATAAATAGATAAATAAATAAATAAATAAATAAATAAATAAAGAAAGAAAGAAAGAAACAAACAAACAAATAAAGAAAGAAATAAATAAATAAATAGAGAAATAAATAAATAAATAAATAAATAAATAAATAAATAACTCGATAATTTAATCATGAAAAATGATGCAAGCTCAATAAATTCCTTTTCAATAACTCATAAATAAATAAAATCATATGATGATAATTTTTTAATCAACATTTTATAAGACTCCAACGCAATTATAGAGCAAACTTTTTCTGATGTAATTTATTAAATAAAACTTCAACAATATACTTCATTGAAAGTTCAATTCTCTCATGAATCTTTCTTCTATATCTCTTTCTTATCAGCAAATATTTCTTTCTTAAACAGATTGAGCTTTTGTTCAATTAATCTAAATGTGGAAATTTTCTATAGCAATATATGAGGGACAATAATGCAAGAAACACATTATGGAAATTTTAAGAAATGGCAATGCAAAAGACGCCTCGCAGAGAACGATCAACTAGATCGATTGAGGACGCACATGCACTCGCATTTACATATTTCACCAATCGAGGCAGATGTCATTTGATAAACATGACATAAGCGAATGTGTGATTTTTCAAATATGGAATAATGGGCATATGGGAATCATTTGCGATTCATAGACACTAGAGAGTCTAGGAGTACAGCTGCTCTCTAGGAAATAATGGGTAAAAACAAAGAATAAAAAGCGAAATGATTAGTGCTCGAAAAGCGGTTGAAGAGTGTAGTGTGTACGACTTGGTAATGACCTCCCAAGAGTGACCTGACCCTCCACCCACATGGATCTTTGTGAGGATGACACACGCTGCGCGCCATTCGTTCAAACAGCAAACAAGCAACCGAAGCATTCGCCAGCGAGACGTGCTTGATCTCTCAGTTATTTTGCATGACGGAATTTCTACCCCTCGCCGTATCACCCTAACGACTTCCTTTCTTTTTGCAGAGGGAGGTGACGTTTGTGAACAACTGAGGTGAAACTCAATTATAATCACTTGTCATATTTCAATTTCTTCCACTATGGTGGTCGCTAATAAATCTTTGCTTCAGCGCTAATATTCTCACTTTCTAACATATTTACAGGTGCTGACTTAGAAGGATAGCGCAGCTCTGAAGATGGTCGAGAGGTAAAAATATTGGCAAACGCAAAAGGGTGCCATCGTCCAGGACCGAAGAGCGGAAAAGCTGAATTATTTTCGCTGAAATTCTAAGGCATCTACTGGGATAAAAAGATACTTTCCATAGCTTTTCGAAGAAGTTCTACCGCTAATTTCATTAACGGCACATTGGAAGAACTAAAATAATTTAGTTACATTGAGAGATTCCTTGAAATTTCTCGCAGCAAGATTTAACTAGCATGACCTCAACAGCTTGCCGAAATAATAGCACAATAGTTGCGTAACTGTTACCACTAATGAAATATTTATACCAACGAGCCTCATTTACACTTATAAAAGACTTTAAATGACGGAAGTATGAAAACTATGAGCGGAACGATTCCACGTTTAAGAATAACATTATCGCGCTGTTTGCACTTTGAGCAATTGCAAATAAAGTAAGATTTTCCGAGAATAGGAAAGGAATTTCCTCTAGTAGAACGATCTACGATTTAAAATCGCAAACGAGATCCGCCAACAAAAGAGAGGAAGAGGTAGAAGAATTAAGAAGGACAATTAGTCGAATAAATTTTTACTTATTGTACTCTATCAAAGTTTGGCGAACTCCTTCGCTCTTTAGCTTTGACGATGAAATAAATAAGCGGCCCCGAAATAAATTTAATGCCATTATGTTCGCTGTTATTAACCTTTTTAGCATCGCCTATCATTTTCAAAACGAACTTATAACGTTGCAAAAAAAAATTCCAAAATAGAGAAGAGTCGTACATCTGTCGCTCATTCACGTTGACGTTGAGCGTGTCGGTAATCGATGTTTTTGAGGCAAAACGAATGCACTTATATGAGCGGACGACATCGCATTTCGGCGACATTTCCAAAGTGGGCATTGATGCTGTTGCTGCGTTAGTGTATATATGTTTGAAATTGAGACACTTTGTTCACGGAACAGGCGTCGCATCGGCGAGCGGCACTTGCCGTTGGTTGCTGTTGCTGCGATCACACCGCTTCGAGGAATCACAACTGCCGACACCTTTGAGTGTTTGCTTCCTCCAGTGGTTTCATATGCGACATCTCTTGCATTCCAAAGATTGTCGTCAATGCAAAATCAGAAGGGGAAAAAAAACGCCGCGATATGATGTGACCGCAAACGATGCGCAAAAAAGCTGCATCACCTTCAACCTCTTACCTCAGAGTTCAACCACGTGCTATTTTAATTCTGAAATGTGCTCACAGCAGCTCGACCTCAGGATCGAGGAGTTGCAATCTTTCGGGATACACAAGAGCGCATAGCTTTTTTTTTCTATGCCGACTAAGCTGATCATTAATTTATGTTGGGAACATCCAACAGGTACTCTCTTTGAAACAAACGTCATGGCAATAAGAAGAACACCACGGATATGTATTACATAGCTACAAGTTTACATCGGATAGCTGGCAGCTTGCTTCCAGTAAATTGTTAGATATGCTTTGTTGCACAAGAGCATCGAATAGCGAACAGTGCCTCTAATGATTCGATTATTCAAAATTTGCAGTATAATCGCTGATTATTCCACAGTTAATCGTTGTAATCATTGCATCGATTAGTAGGCTTCGTTTACCACAAGCCTACCCTGACCTTACTATAAACTGTTCGCAACTATTATCATAGCTTATCGATTTGTCGGCGCTATTATATATTCGAGATTTCTTATTTGCAATTTAATCTGAACAAGAAAAAAATTACCAAAATAAGCGAAACACGTTATTTTAAGACCACTAGGCTTTTTTAACTTCCGCCAAAGGGATATAGTGAAGAACAAAACCACCAACTGCACTAAGATAGCCAGGCACTTAGATTAAAACGTGTTTTCGTGGTAAGAGGAAATCTACTGCATATATTTAGAGTTATGCGTATAGTGATCAATTTAATTGAAGAAACGGACAAATATCTATTCGTAAACTGGTGGGATGAAAATATAGAGTAATTCGTTTAAAAAAAAAAATGCAAATATATGGCTGATATCAGAAATGTTCTTGCAACACCCCCTCCCCCCTCCAAAAAAAAAAAAAAAAAAATTTAAAATAATATAGAGCAGAATTTGATGAAACTATTGAATGTCAATAAAAAAAGTCGTCAAAGTAAAGCTATGATAGAAGAGATCGAAATCTACTTCATGCTGAGATTATTTTTTGACATTTGAAAGCATTCGACTCAACCGAGCCGTTTTTTTTTCGAATATAATTAATGAAGAGACATATAAAATATCTTCGAGGAATAAATTCGATACGCAAATATTTCTATTTGAAATTAATAATTTTGAAATTTAAATTGCATCTGCTAGTTGTGAACCTAAAACTTTGTGCGGAACGAGTTCGAAATAAAAGTTGAAGAAAAATTGAAAAACTTTTCGAGACGTAATTTGACATCATTGCGAACGTTAATATGTGTCATAGGCTAGATGAAAATAAAAATATTGACCTAACGAAATATTGCAGCGGAAGTTTTT
This sequence comes from Ascaris suum, assembly GCA_013433145.1. NCBI lineage: Eukaryota > Metazoa > Nematoda > Chromadorea > Rhabditida > Ascarididae > Ascaris > Ascaris suum. The sequence continues at coordinate 7,605,855 of CM024189.1, forward strand.
ACAACCTCATGCGAATAACTGCACATCGGCAACAACCTGTTCTTTCGAGAATTATTGCAAGTAAATCTTTGAACATCGTCCTCCAATAGGTCCGATCAATGCTAAACCCTTGTTTGGGGGTCATTCGGCGATCCAAATTGTGAAATATATTCATATAATCGTCTAACATAAGCGATAAATATTGCATTATAGTAGCTGCATTTTGAATAAATGCCCCTCTCGACTGAATATAATTCGTTGAGAGGAAGTGAGAAGGCTGTTCACTATCAGCTAAACGGCGGTGATGGATGTCTTCCGAGTTGCCAGCGTCATAATTTCATTCGCATAGTTGATTTAAGTTCCTCTGATTGCAGAGTGCGTTTTAATGCTTCGCAAGCGATCGGCAACTTACCTATTAAATTTCAATTACCTTAGGAAACAACTCTAACGTAATCCCATTCTAAATTACAAATCGTTGATCATCACTATCCGATAAAATATCGAGTTGATGACAATCTTATCGGAGTCTTTCATTAGAAAACGACTACTCTGCTGGTAGAATAGAAAGCGTCAACATCGCTTGCGATTTTGAAGTGCAATGAGCATATGCGGTATCATATTTCCAAACAATTGTATACCATATTCACAATTTGGAGTCCATTAATGTGCCGTCCGATACAAATTCCCCGTTTATAGAATGCGATAATGAAGAATCTATCTTGATGCATACTTATACATTTGTCTATTTAAACGATAGTATAGTGAAATTAAATCCAGGTAATCTGAGGTGTTATCTATATCAAAAGATGACCCATAAATTTACTTTCAAATCAACACATCATCATCATCGAAACGTAATATGATTATTTAAGAGGGGGAAATTTGCACACGAAAGAGCATTCTATAAATGATTTGTGCTGATTCATACACACACACAACAAAGACTGATTGATTACGCTGCAAACATTTTTCAACCTGTCTAGAGACGCCCAATCTATGCAGCCATACCTAAAGAATCAAAGATATCGCAACAATTCATAAAACGAAAAAAAAAATTATTCGAATTTTTCATTACAAATGACATTATTTATTCGAAACGAATAGGCAGAAGATTGAAAATCCCATATTTGAAAATTTCATGCCTCCATTAATTAACGTTTTGATATACTGCTTATCGAAATGGAGAGAGAAAAAAAACTACATTTTGCTGCTTATATTATATTATAGCGAATTTTTTGACGATCATATGTAATCTACACTATAAGATATTTTCATTTGAGAAAGAAGGCTCACTTTTCTGCGCTTTATACTAGCTGAAATAAACAAACGTAGGATCAAATAATGTATTGGCTTTGAAATCGAGTAAATGCAAAACATCCGAAATTCATCGTATCGTTAAAATTTTCGTACTTCTTTGAAAACTTTTACTTAGGTTATATCTCTTTGACGGAAGAAAGTTGAAAATTTTTACGTACGATGGATGCAGACGTCTGCAAACTTTACAGTGCCAAATTCAGCCTTAATTTTTTGGCGATAAATGAAATATTTTGATACGGTGAGAGCCATTATAAATACGTATATCTTGACGGTCATTGTGGTATGCATTCATATACACAGTCAAATATGACCCTCAGATGTTGGAAGTGTTAGTTTGAAGCCTGTAGCAAACTAAAACTTGTCGTCAATTAACAGAAAGTGAAGAGCTATTTGTCGCTATGGGAAGATAGGATAGATCCTATCCTTCCGTTTTTTTTGCTCCTCACTTGCGCAATATATCTAGAAGAAAAAAAACTGATGTCTATAAAAATAATGGCGCACATCGTTTGTGATCATAAGCACACTACGAATAATAGGCTATCCATCGTAATAGTTGCATATTTGGAAGCCTATGCATAATGAAGTTGATTTTTACGTAGAAAGAGTACGAGAATCGAGAATATTGCATTGAAAACATGACAATAGGACGGAAAAATTTCCAACGATTAAGTCAAAACTATGTGAAGGAAACGAAACGCGAAAACCGCTTCGTTTGAAAGTTGCAAAGAAATTCACCAAAGACCACGAACAATTGTATAATCAGTATATTCTATTAGAACTATTACATCGTTTGAACCTTAAATAACTAGGTAAATTCCATTGCAAACCTATATGTCTTATTCATGTTGTACAAGTAGTGAAACTAATGAAGCGCTTTCTTATATCAAATAAAAAAAGAAAATAACTACAAGTTTCGTTATGGGTTAGTTGAATCCGGTTCACTTTACAACATCGTAATCAACGTAGACTTCAAAACTTGCCTTAACAAACGCATTCATGAACAATGAATAACGCATGAGAAAAGGTGTGATGATTTTAATACGCTCAACGATAAATATTTTAACAATTGTAAAGCAACAGAACTGTTCATTTAATTATAAGAGCACTTGAGCACCTTCTCAAGCCGTTGAGGTGTGTAAATGAGAGTATAATAGAATGAGAGTCGTGCTAATCGATGATGTTTTTGGAAATGAACGAATACGTGGCAAATGATGCGATGCTGAAAAGATGCGCAAAGAATTGAAAGATTTCAATCTAACGTTAGAGAAATATTCTCACTTTTTGATGAGATAAAAGAGTTAAACAATGTCATAGAAATTATTATTGTCAATGGAGTTGCTATACGTATTTCACTGGCAACATCACTTATCCCTTCAGTAAAACTTTTGTTAAATCGAGAGGATTTTCTAGTTTTCTTTAAAAAGATTTCTCAAGATTTTCCATTTTCCAATCAAAATTTTCTGGCTGTGTCTTTTTTTTTCGAATTTTCTTGGAAAATTCGATAGTTCAATAGTTAATTTGGAGTAGAGATATGATGAAACAACTTTGAAAAAGGTGATATTAATGGAGAAAAAGTGAATGCTGCGTAATTATGATTTCCTTTTTTCTTACAGAAATGGAGCAACGTCTCTAGTAATTATCACACGAATAATTCTATGATATGGAGACCTCAAACGCTAACCACAAGTAGCTGATATTGACATAGCGGCAAAATGATTGACGCTTGAGTGGCTAATTTAAAGGTCAAGGAGATAAGAGAGAGAGAGAGAGAGAGAGAGAGAGAGAGAGAGAGAGAGAGAGAGAGAGAGATGGTGATTATATATTATATACATACATATTTGTTTTCAACATCACTCCATAAGAATGGTGGTTTATTTTGATACTTAAGGCACAGCGCATATATGTTAAAATGATTTTTAAGTAGCATTTTATAACAAAACTTTGAAACGAGTAAATGCTATTAAACTGCCATTAAATCATAAATTTCCATGCGCAATTGACAGATGAAAATATTACGCCGACGAGGGTGTCGCCTCTCGCAACGCCATTATATCATCGTTTTGGAGTTATATAATGCGTGACGGGTGTGAACATCGCAATGCCTCTGCGCGAGCAAAATGTTCGGGGTAGCAATGGTTTGAAAACATATTTATACATTTAATCCAAAAAGTGGGAAATTCAGGATGCCTTCAGACGTTTGCTTTCTTTTGTGGGATTCTGAAAGTTAGCTTCCTTTAAGGTTCAGATTATTCTTTCACTCGAACGGGCGTTTCCTCTGCATCATCGTTGCAACGATTTGAAACAAGAGTTAAGTATAGCCGAACCACAAGTCATTTTGGCAGAGGTCAGGCTGTTAGCATATACGGTAAAGCCTCGCATAAAATTAAATTCGTAGCTGAACTTTTTAGGTGTTGTTTTGCAATTTGTCGACCTTTCCCTATTTATTGCAATATTAAATTTTAATAGAGGACATAGTCATCAAAAATTGACCAACTAATAGATTTACAAAAATGATGTCCACTCTCTATTTGAAGTTTGCAATGGTCAGCTATGACAGCTCAGTGATTCTATTTATGCAACACTTGTCCGTTATCACAGAAAATTTCATCATTGAGCTGCGCCTTTCATTTTGTTTTTTTGTAAGTCATCAATTAACTATTCTCGAAAATGAAACGTCCTAAGGAAACTAGTGACGGTGGATGATCGTATTCCTTGATGATGATGGCGATCGATTGACCAAAGTTCGATTAGACGGCAAAGTTTCAGTTGATTTTTCTACGGCAAAATTTTGCGCTCTTTTTTTCTAGTTTCTCAGTCCTAAACGAAATCCAGTTTTGACCGATTTCGCCGTTCAATACTCACCTATTTGTGGGTCTCAAGTTCGAGTATAAACGGATGCTTTTGAATTCCTCTAATTATTTTCTTCTCTTTTATCCAAATTTTCTAAAGAAGTAACGAGTTCCTTATCGCTGTCCTTACCGCTTATTTGCTCGAAGCTTTGAGGAGATAAAGCGGAAGAGATTTTTGTATAACAATGTGGTAGTTTTATAAGATTTCTTCCTCGAGAGAAGTTAATGCTTCGATCCCGACACACTCTAGCCGGACGGCTTTTCTACACTGGAATGGGACAAAACCTAAGGTGAGATCGAACAGTTCGACATAGTTTAACGAGGTGGCTTGTCTAAGGGAAACTCATAGTGAATTTTTGTTGATTTTTAGAGATTCAGACATTAAGCAGCAAAATTATAGTAATTGCTCAATCGTTGCATAAAAGCCAGAGGTTTGCAATAACAAAACAATATACTCGTGAACTCTGGTATACTTTTGCTTCGCTGAATTGACAACGGTGTCACTTCTCTATTCCCTCTCCGTCTTTATTCTTAGGCTCCTCTTTTTAGCCTGCTCTTTTATGGAAATTCCCCAATTCGTGATGTAGCTTTGAATTTATGAAAGCCTTATTCGGCAATGTCTGTCAACTTTGCTATTCCATTTTATTCTTTTTTTTTGGCGCATGCATCGTTGTTGTTCTCGTTTGCTTACCTGATTCCTGTTTATTTTCTTCGATCGTAAATTTATATGGAGCGTAACTGAACTGACAAGGCTTTTCGCTATCCCTATGACAAATGTCTTTCAACAAAACTTCCGTTGAAAAGTGAAATCTTGGGGGCAAAAAGCGAAACAAAAGAGGAATTTGGTTGCGGTTCGAATATCTTTAGTTAGTAGCTCACTGATGTATTTGGAGCACTTTCGGTTTCAACCTCTTTCGAAGAGCTTTGAGAGCTACTGATTTCTTATTTAAGAAGAAACAATTGCCTTCTCTTGTCTATGCTAATTGTCGTCAAAACGTAAAGAATCCCACATAGTCACTTTTAGTCATTCAACGTTTATAATATAAAATCAGTGGAGACGAAATTATATTACTGACGGCTATTAAATTCCCAAAATATATGGATTCGTACAGCATAAACCAAATACATCATTGGCAAGAAACAACGACATAAAAATCTTTCAGAAATTTACGATGCCAAGTGGAGGCAGCCTAGCATCGTTTATAGTTTTAAGATGAGAAGAGAGAAATTTTCCGACAATGAAATACATCTGCAACCTGATTTATTGCTTCTCTCCTTTTAGGTTCACCCTCTCGGGTTTAGTTGATTTCTTGTGATTCCACTTGATGAACACCTCTCTTCGTATCGAGTACGCCAAATTCCCCTCGAACTTTCACATAATAAACAGGATCACGTATAACGAATGAGAAGGAGTTTGGCATAGGGTAGATTTTTCGACTACGAAATACGCAATGTGCGGTTACAAACGTATCGACAGGTGTGTTAACATCAACTTTTTGCTACGCATAGAGACACAATATCTGTAGGGAAAATTGAGTCGGCAAACTCGCAGTAACTAAGTTGCAGCTAAGGAAATTTAAAATAGTAATAGACGAGCAAGGTGAAAAAGCACAGACGGTCGGGTTGCTTTGCCTGCCAGACACTTTGGTGTGATGGCTATGGATGATGTTTGAAGCGTTGTGAGCTGAAATGGCATGATTTCCAAGCAAGAAATTGGCGTCAAGCAGCCACCGAATTCAGCATCCACAGATATAGGAAGAGAAACTTGCACTTTGAGCGCATATCATACATTTCTTCGCGTTATTTCACGACTTAACCGAAATCTGGTTTCGATTGTATCGTCTCAGTTGTTATCCGACCGATGCTTTTGAAACATTTTCGGTTTCAGTTGAATTTTGATTGGAAGCTAACATCTTACGTCGATTACAGGCTGGATAAAATATTGTTCGATTGCTGTGGTTGCTCTCTAGTATTTTTTCCGCCACAAAATTCAGGGGAAGACTGAACAACACCGTTTTAACGTTACCTCTGCGAAGTTTATTTTTATTTTCTTCTTATTCTCCCTCCTTTCTCTCCTCCATCGTTTCACTGCACTTCACCTGCGAGATTGAAACCAATTAGTATGCAAGGCTGCATAGTTTATTTAAACGAAATTATAGATACTCTTCGGTAGAAAGCCACATAACTGGTTGATTGATTGCCTGATGAGTTGGGAAGAAAGTCACCTGCGATCTTCAATAAGTTTAGAAATGTCACACGTTCGAAAAGCACCGAATATAAGTTAAATGGCCAAAAATCGTCCGCAGGAAGACCTTGTGTAAAAGCTCTATCCATTGAGCGACGCACTACACACATTTGAAGCAAATTAAGCAATTAGTGATTGTGAGGTTCCGACTCCGGACGCTCTGCAAAACTGAAAGTCAAGCATCAGTACTGCTCGGAAATGCAATGCGGCAACGAACTCTCATATACTTTCATGTGGACGATTTTTGAGGCAACAACATCCAACTAACCTGAGGTGCAGTGAAACGTTTTTACGTCTTCATAACATATTTTTGGAAACGATTGTGAGTTCGCTTTTGGATTAGCGATACGTTGCGATGCGCCAATGACCTCTGGAAGTATAATTATAGAGCTGATTTATATACGGCGAAATCAGTTAAACGAAGAGCTTCTCATAAATGGCGGAAAGCATGAATGCATTGAATCTCTCCTGAATGACGTAAAAGATAGCAAGAGCATAAATTTGAGTTGTATATTGTATATTTTCAGCGGTCATTACTCATCTTTGCTCTAGTATAATGATCTCTGTAATAGAAATTGCAGCGGATACTGAATAGTTTCGATGAATCATTACCCATTATTTATAAATTTTCAAAGAGCAATATGTCAAATCAGTTAGGTAAGGTGTCTCAATAGTTTTTCAGACGAATTCGCTAAACATGTTCTACTTCTAGATCTCGATTACATTAATTTCACCATTTACGGTGGATATTGTTTTCTCAACGTTGTATCATTGTTTCTCGAATGGCATATTACAAGTAATAA